>CM066992.1:106547449-107147449 GCA_033977485.1 Hydrangea macrophylla | reverse complement strand
TTGCGATCCCGAAAGAGCTTTATCCCAAGAATATAGCTCGCCTCTCCTAGATCCTTCATATCGAAAATACTAGCTAGCCAAACCTTGACCGTTGACAATGCCGCTACATCATTTCCAATGAGTAGAATGTCGTCAACGTAAAGCACAAGAAAAGCCACCACTTTCCCTTCACTCTTCTTGTATACACAAGGTTCATCCAGATTCTGTATGAAACCAAACGATTTGACCGCTTCGTCAAATCGTATGTTCCAACTTCTGGATGCCTGCTTAAGCCCATAAATGGACTTTTGCAACTTGCATACCAAGTTACCTTTCCGACCAGCTATGAACCCTTCTGGTTGTTGCATATAGATGTCCTCCTCAAGATTGCCATTCAAGAATGCAGTCTTGACGTCCATCTGCCAGATCTCAAAATCTAGGCATGCAGCAACGGATAAGAGTATTCTGATGGACTTGAGCATGGCCACCGGCGAGAAGGTTTCCTCATAGTCAATGCCCTCCCTCTGAGTATAACCTTTCGCAACAAGCCTTGCCTTAAAGGTCTCAACCTTTCCATCAGATCCTCTTTTCCTCTTGTAGACCCACTTACAGCCAATGGGTTTAATATTGGCTGGAAGTTCTACAAGATCCCAGACCTGATTAGAATCCATAGATTCCAATTCAGCCTTCATAGCTTTAACCCAATGAGCTGAATCAACATCAGCCATTGCCTCTTCGTATGTGGTAGGATCAGATTCAGATTCTATGGAGACAGCTTCAAAAACTTCTCCTAAGAACATGTATCTATCAGGCTGGCTGATAATCCTCCCACTACGACGAGGTACTGGTGCGGAAATAGGTGAAGAAGTGGTGTTTTCCTGATTTACATCGTTATTAACTACGGGTTGGACTGAGGGCTCTCCTTCTATCTCTCTAAGATCTATCCTTCCCTTAGGTTTATGGTTCATGATATAATCATCCTCCAAGAAAATAGCATTCGTACTGACGAACACCTTCTGTTCTCTTGGATCATAAAAATACCATCCATAAGTACCCTTTGGATACCCCACGAAGTAACATACTTCCGATCTAGAATCCAACTTGCTCATCTTTCCTTTTAGCACATGTGCCGGACATCCCCATATCCGGAGATGTTGCAAAGAAGGCTTGCGCCCAATCCACATCTCTCGTGGTGTCCTGGGAACAGATTTGCTTGGTACTAGATTTAGTATGTAAGCAGCGGTTTCCAAAGCATAACCCCAAAGAAATAAAGGTAACTCAGAATAACTCATCATTGACCTAGTCATGTCTAAAAGAGTCCGATTCCTTCTCTCCGCTACACCATTTTGCTGAGGCGTGCCAGGTGCAGTCAACTGTGACAGAATCCCATTCTGTACGAGGTGATCAATAAATTCATTAGAGAGGTACTCGCCACCTCGATCAGATCGAATGGCCTTGATATGTGTGCCCAATTGCTTCTCCACTTCAGCCCTAAACTCTTTGAACTTTTCAAAGGCTTCAGACTTGTGCTGCATTAGGTACACATATCCATACCTAGAGTGGTCATCAGTAAATGTTATGAAATACTCATAACCACCCCTTGCTCTAATATTTATTGGTCCACACACATCAGTATGAACTAATTCCAACAATGCATTGGTTCTATTGCCCTTTGCAGGAAAGGGCCTTTTGGTCATCTTACCCTCTAAACAAGACTCGCAGACTTCTATTGGTTCGAGAACCAAATCGCCTAAGACCCCTTCTTTGACTAGTCTGCCAATCCTATTTAGATTGATATGACCAAGCCTCATATGCCAAAGCTTTGTTGGATTAGTGGAAGGTCTCTTTCTTTTAGATGGTACAGTTACCACTGAATTATTAAGTTCCATACAAGAATCTTTAGAAATATTGGGAGTAATCACATATAAACCATTTGATTTAACACCAGAACATATAAAAGAACTATTTCTTTTAATCACAACTTCAGTTCCAAAATGAAAAGAATAACCATTATTCGATAAATTAGAAACTGAAATTAAATTACGTCTCATTGAAGGGACGTAAAGTACATCTGATAAAATCAAAACTTTATTGTCTAAAAATTCTAGAACTACGACTCCTATAGCAACCGCAGAAACGGTTGCGCTAGAACCTAGAGTAAGTACAATTTCCCCATCACTGCACTTCCTGGTTGATCTGAACCCCTGCAATGAATTACAGATATGGTTAGTCGCACCAGAATCAATGCACCAAGTGTTTGAAGTATCCGTTATAAAACTTACTTCAATCACATGTGATTCAATCATACCTTGAACTCTTGTAGCTAAGAATTCTGGACAGTTCCTCTTCCAGTGGCCCTTCTCACCGCATTGGAAACACTTTCCTTTGCCTTGGCCACCCACCTTCCCTTTGCCCTTACCTTTTCCCTTAGATTTTGCAATCTTAGGGACTGGTCCAACACTTGAACCACCAGTGCTAGCCTTCTTCTTCCCTTTCTTTCCTTTCGGCATAGATCGGGAAGAGGAAGCGCTTTTCTCAACGTTTAAAACGCTGCCCCCAGGTTTGATCACCCCTTCTGCTGCCAGTAAAGAACTCATTAATTCGCTCATTGAAAAATCCATTTGATTCATATTATAGTTTAGTTTGAATTGAGCGAATGATGGCGACAGCGAGTTGAGGATCATATCAACTTGGGTCTGTGCATCGATGTTGGCTCCCAAGGTCTCCAGTTCATTTAAATAACCAATCATTTTTAAAACATGTTCTTTGACTGGAGTACCTTCCGACATCTTTGCACTCATTATCTTCTGCATGGCTACCTGTCTGGCAGGCCTGCCATGCTCCCCAAACATCTTTTTCAGGGATGTGATAATGTCACTGGCAGAATCGTTCGATTGGAATTGGTGTTGTAACACACCAGCCATTGAGGCCAGAATGTAACAACGGGCCATTCCATTCGACTTCTTCCATTTGTCGAACTCGCGTCTGGCAGCTGCCGAAGCATTTGCCGCGGGTTCTTCAGGGCTTGGGGTGGTGAGGACATATATGTGATCCTCCGCAGTTAACACGATGTCAAGATTACGTTTCCATTCAGTGTAGTTGTTTCCAGTTAACTTGTTTTGAGTGAGTATGGTGGCAAGTGGACTAAATGCAGATCCAGACATTATGATTTACTGAAAAAATCAAAACAAAATAAATATGGATATCAGAATTTGACAGTTTGAAATAAAAGAATCCTTTTAAAACTCTTATTTTAAAACTAAGTCGCCGGAATATCGAAACGAAAGAATAAAGCCTCCGTGTGGTGGTCAATGTTCGATCTTTCAATTTATCATAACTTATCCGCTATGCAACTCTTGCAAAACAAGTTATGACTTCCGAACCTATTTGATCTCTAAGTTTCTGAATAATGCCCCGTGTGGGATCCCTTATCCATAGCTTAGCTAGTGTGTACCATTAACTAGGATCCAATCACAACCGTCTCAAGTAGCGCCTCCGTATGGTGGTCACCCTCTAACACGTCTGATTGATCCTTATCAAAAGAAGTTCACATCTAGTAACCAATGAGTAATGCATCCTCCGTATGGAATGATCACCCCTGGCGAGGTGACACAGAATGCATCACTCATCTTACAGTGAACCGTTAATGGAAGATCGTGGGTGTAACTAATAAGACCCTCTCCCACTAGATTTAGTAAAAAAGGATTTTGCTTTTTGAGAAAATCTGTTTCTACACACTTCCCATAAACATCTAATGTTTACTAATGTGTTGAAAACGGTTTTTGAATTTTATTTTAGAAAACTTGTTTTGCGTGCATGCAACAATGTATTGTACGCCAATCACAAACAAAGCACATAAAACAAAAAACTAAAATGAAATAAAAGACATCCAAACGATGCCTCTATCTCCCATGGCTCTATCTCCATAGAACCTGCTTTTGGTTTGATCGCCTCCAGCTCCATCTTCATGGATATTCTAATTCTATTACATTGAACCTATGCCTCTTTTGAAGCTTACAATTTATCTAGAAATAGAAATAGCAACAACAAAATAAAAGGCTAGGGAAACCGGTGCGACTTTCCTTTTCGTAGGATTGAAGTCGCAGCGCCCTTTACATATGCCTTAAAACCAAACCAAACTTAAAATAACACACCAATCTAAAAACATTCAAACACAAAATTAAATGCTCTTGGCGCCATGGGAGATAGCGACTAATCTTTTGCTGCAAAAGGTTAGTTGAACACACATCCACGCATATATATAACAAAATATAACTATTGGAACCCTTAATTGATTCACACAGTATATAAACTCTTTACATACTGAATTAGAACTCAAAACAGCATCTAACTTCTCTGTCATAGTTCGATCGATCGAAGTCCGTTCGATCGCTCGAACCTTCGATCGATTGAACACTGTTCAATCGCTTGAACATTCTATTTCACAGAATGATTAAAAATTTTGCAGAATACGTTAAAATTAAACTTTTAATTTCAAAATACTTTTAAAACTGTGAAACAGAAAACCTGACAAAGAGTCTGTCTCGATCGATCGAACTCTATTCGATCGCTTGAACAACAGAAGGTTTCGATCGATCGAAACCTGTTCGATCGCTCGAGTACAGAGCGTTCGATCGATCGAGACTACTTCGATCGATCGAACCCATCTTGCATCCAATGCAATCACAGATTTGTATACTACTGTGATAACACTGCAGAAAAAGATCTGTGACGATGCAGTTTTGAAAGCAGTTCTAAAATCAACATGCAAATCAAAATAGTGTTCCAAAAAACGCATCTATAGATCCAAACGAGCGTGGCTCTGATACCAATTGTTGGAAAAACAGGTTTAAATGGAAAGTTTAAACGCGCAGCGGAAAAATCAAGTTATGAAACTTTATTGGCATGCCTGGATCTACTACTCGTCAATTCTACAGATACGCACAAGAGGGGACACGAGTTATACCTTAGTGTCTTGAACCCAATTCTGATCTTCAACTTCCAGCAGCCTCCACTAGATGATCTTCACCCTTATGACTCCTGCGGATGCCTGCCAGAAAGACTAGGGTTGGTGGGAACCCTAATGGAGAGGATAGAGAAGGTTTTGGGACTCCAAAACAGTTTCTGCAGCTTCTGACGTTCAAAACGACGAACAACCTTTTCCAGAATGCAGCTGCCCTATTTATAGATTCCCAGAACCGACCTAGACTTCGAGCGATCGAAGTGCCTTCGATCGATCGAACATTCGATCGATCGAACCATCTTCGATCGATCGAACCTTCAGACTTCAATCGATCGAG
This sequence comes from Hydrangea macrophylla, assembly GCA_033977485.1. NCBI lineage: Eukaryota > Viridiplantae > Streptophyta > Magnoliopsida > Cornales > Hydrangeaceae > Hydrangea > Hydrangea macrophylla. The sequence goes on along the minus strand of CM066992.1, from coordinate 107,142,170 downwards.
ACATCTTCGATCGATCGAACCTGTCTGGACATCATCCTCAAGCATCTTTCCAAGCATCCTGGCGGAGCTAAGAGTGGGACCTCCTAGGCTCTTTATTGTTGGCTCAGACCAGTTTGTTAATTACCATGACCAAACTCTTTGATCAACAAACTAACTAACTGGTCAGTTAAAGTTTACTCCACTATAAAACGATAACTGAACTCCAACGCAAAAGAACATATCCGAAGCGATAACTAGACTTGTATGGTGTACTAATGTCCCTCTACCGTCAGCATTCGTAATCATATTCAGGTAATCGGATAACTGTTACTGTCAACCTGAATCATGATTACTTCTTGTATTCCTTGAGTCCCATTCACCTCTCATGATTACCAAACATGTTGATAACTCTTATCAACAAGACTGCAGTACTCAGTAATCGACTTGGTGACATTCTCAAGGGAATGCTTACTCTGAAACAGAGGGTAGATTCTATCTTGACAATGCATGTTCACAACCCTATGAACATGACATACCCAAGATACCCAGGTGTTGATCTTTTATAGACCTCACTGATTGGCAAATCAAAGCAGTCATATCCACAGTCTGTGTTCATAATCGTCTCAAGATTGAGAACACGTACCTTATACAAGTTATGAGTTCCTATTGACTGTTTGACAGTCTTAAGCGTCAATAGGAAACTCAGGTCCGTCAATGCACTATAAGCACTAGCATATCAACTAAGAGCTACACTCTAGTGATTGAGATTAATCACTCCATCCAATGGTAGTTAATTATGCTACAGTGTAGACTTGATGAGGTATCCAGTCTCATCATCCACTGTGACACATTCTAAGTATTAAAGAATAGTAATTCGTATCTCACTTGTGTGCATCTCATACACACACGAATTACTTACTATAATACTTAAGGATTAACAATCATCTCATGAAAAGAACATACACAATAAAATGTAAAGCTGATATCCATATATTAAAATGTCAATGTCTCATACAGAAAGTAATGGTTTGAGGGCACAAACCCAACAGTATCTCTACTGGATGTTCCATGTAACTCAAGTTCTCTTGAATCTGTAACGGTTCTGGTACCATGATCTTACTCGTATCTGACATACATCGTCTCAACATTGATACGTGAAACACATTATGCACATGTTCTAATTCTGATGACAATGCCAACCGGTAAGCCACTGGACCTACCCTTTCTAGGATCTCAAAAGGTCCTACGAATCTCGGATTGAGTTTTCCCCTCTTCCCGAATCGAATAATGCCTTTCGAAGGTGACACTCGTAAGTATACAAAGTCACCTACTTTGGACGTAATTGGTCGTCGCTTCGAGTCCGCATAACTCTTATAACAACTCTGAGCTACCTTAAGTCGCTCCTGAATCAATCTCACCTTCTCGGTAGTCACTTGTATTAACTCAAGTCCTTGTAACTTTCTTTCTCCAACCTCGGTCCAACAAACCGGTGATCGACACTAATGGCCATACAAAGCTTCATACGGTGCCATTCCAATACTTGACTGAAAATCCGTTGTTATACACAAATTCAATCAATGGTTGGTGTTTTTCACAATCACTCCCAAAATCCAATACACACAATCTCAACATGTCCTCTAATGTCTGAATCATACGCTCTGACTGTCCATCAATCTGAGGATGAAATGCAGTACTGAAACTCAACTTTGTACCCATAGCTCTTTGCAAGCTTTCCCAAAACCTCGATGTAAAACTACTGTCGCAATCTGATATAATCACTGCTAGAACCTCGTGTAGTCTTGCAATCTCTTTCACATATAATTCTACTAACTTCGAAGGTTTAGTCATCTTGATTGGTAGAAAATGTGCCAATTTTGTCAATCAATCCACTATAACCCAAATCTTATCATTCTTGTTCGGCGATCGTGGAAATCCTGAGACAAAATCCATAGTAATCTCCTCCATTTCCACTCTGACACAGGTAATGGTTGTAGTAATCCCGCAGGTACTTGTCTTTTTGCTTTGACTTGTTGACACGCCGAACACTCTGAAACATACTTAGCAACTTCACGCTTCATACCTTTCCACTAAAAGTTTTCTCGCAAGTTTCGATACATTTTATTGCTTCCTGGGTGGACTGAATATCGAGTACTATGTGCTTCCTCTAGAATCCTCTCTTTTAAGCCTTTTACATTCAGTACACATAACCAATTTCCAAACTTCAACGTTCCTTGTTCCAATACAAAACCAGGTCGCCTTCCCAACGGTATCTCATCCCTCATTTTGCACAAGTAAACATCGAGAGCTTGTTCCTTCTGGATCTCATCAATAATATTTGGGTGTACTATGATTGCCATCATTAAACCACCATTAGTCTCTGGAATCATATCTAACTCTAAACGTTCCATTTCCTTGATCAATTCCTTTTGACTAGTTAGCTCGTCGGCTTAGTTCCTTGGCGTCTTCCGGCTTAATGCATCGACTACTACATTAGCCTTTCCTGGATGATATTCTATTGAAAGATCGTAATCTTTCATCAACTCTAACCATCTCCTATATCTCATGTTTAAGTCTCGTTGTGTGAACAAATATTTCAAGCTCTTGTGGTCCGTGAAAATCTCGCATTTTTTCCCGTACAAATAGTGCCTCTAAATCTTCAAAGATAGATTACTGGGACCAATTCAAGATCATGAGTCGGATAGTTAACCTCGTGTGTCTTCAACTGTCTAGAAGCATAGGCAATTACCTTACCTCCTTGCATAAGTACGCATCCCAAACCCTGATGTGAAGCATCACTGTAGATCACAAACCCTTCAATTTCGGATGGTATTGTCAAGATCGGTGCTCTTGTTAGTCATGCTTTCAACTCTTGAAAATTGTCTTCGCATTCTAAACTCCACTCAAAAAGTAACACCCTTCCTCATCAACTTTGTTATTGATAATGAAATCTTCGAGAAATTTTCTATAAACCTGCGGTAGTATCTCACTAATCCCAAGAAACTTTGAATTTCAGATACGGATGTCGGTCTTTGCCAATTAGACACAGCTTCTACCTTGTGAGGATCAACTGAAACTCCATTCTTGTCAATCACATGACCAAGAAAAGTAATGCTAGGTAGCCAGAATTCACATTTCTTGAATTTCCCAAATAGTTACTTCTCTCGCAATCTCTGAAGTATCAACTTCAAGTGGTTTGCATGTTCTCTCTCACTCGGCGAATAGATAAGAATGTCATCTATGAAAATGATCACAAAGTCACCTAAATAGTCCTTAAAGACTCGGTTCATAAGATCCATGAATACAGCTGGTGCATTGGTAGCTCCAAATGACAATACTAGAAACTCGTAGTGTCCGTATCGCGTTCTGAAAGCAGTTTTCTCAATGTCTTCAGCCTTTACCTTCAATTGGTGATAGCCTGATCTCAGATCTATCTTCGAGAACACTTGTGCTCCCTGAAGTTGATCAAATAGGTCATCAATTCTCAGCAATGGGTACTTGTTCTTGATTGTCAACTTGTTTAGCTCCCGATAGTCCACACACATATGCATTGAACCATCTTTTTTCTTCACAAATAACACTGGAGCTCCCCACGGCGATATACTAGGTCGAATGAAACCCTTGTCAAATAGTTTCTATAGTTGTACTTTTAGTTCTTTCAACTCTATAGGTGTCATTCTATACGGTGCCTTGGATACAGGTCTTGCCCCTGGCATAACCTCAATGGTGAACTCAATTTCTCTCTCAATCAGAATGTCTGGCACGTCATCAGGAAATACATCTAAATATTCTCACACTATCGAAATGTCTTCTACTCTTGGTTCGGTCGCTGAGACATCAGTCACTGAACATAGGAATCCTCGACATCCCTTTCTCAACAATTTACCTGCCCGAATAGCCGAAATCAAATATGGTAGCGTAACCCCACTCCCTTGGAAACAGAAGTTCCTTTGCACCGGTGATCGAAAGTTAACCTTTTTCCGTTCACAGTCTATCGTGGCTTGGTTAAGGGCTAACAATCCATTCCTAGTATTATGTTAAAGTGGTTTACCACAATTGGTATAAGGTCCACGGTCATCAATTGTTCACCTAGTTGAATTTTACAGTTCTTGTATATCGTAGACGTCGTTATCGATTTACTAAGTGGTACAACACAGATAATTCATATCCTAACGGTGCTAATTTAATGTTCAAATGGTCAACAAAGGCATGCTATACAAATGAATGCATAGATCCTGAGTTAACAAGTATGCGTGCTAAGTGCGAACATACAAGCACCATACCTGAGACCACTGTCTCTGAAGCAGTCATGTCTCTTTGGTTCATCTGATATGCTCTCTCTTGACATTGTTCTATCCTTTATCCCCCGTCATTGCTTTGTCTAGGCTTCGACCAACTAGAAGCCATAGAACTAGCCCCTTGCTGAGAATGCTTCCTCAGACAATTTCTAGATTGATGCCCAACCATCCCACAATCATAACATTTGTCCCTTGTATCTGGTGCCAAGTTAGCATTGTTCACTCCTTGAGATTTGTTCTGGAAGTTCATCATAAAACATCGACCGGTGTGTGGTCTATTGCAAAGTGAACACAGCGGTATATTACTCGGTGTCCTCCTGAACTCACTGAAGCTAGAACCAAAGCCTCTTTGAAACGGCTTCTTGAAAGACCCGCCTTGGTTCCTATCTCCATTCTCATTGCCTCATTTACTGTGCTGATTCTGCCTCGACCTTTCCATTCCACTCTCGGCCACTAACATCGTTTGTTGTACTACTGCCACAGTCGAATGTTCATAGGTTTCCACCCTTAGCCGAATATTCTCCCTTAAACCCTCTTCGAATTTCCTTGCCCTATCTTCCTCCTCTAGCATTGAACCCTTTCCAAATCTCAACAAAGCGTTGTACTTGGAAGTATACTCAGTTACGGTCATGTCCACTTGCTTGAGGTTATCAAACTCTCGCTTTTTTGCATTGTAGGCGGCTCGCGGAAAGAACCGGCGATTGAATTCCGCTTTGAACCTCTCCCAAGTAATCGGTGCCCCTTGATCTAGAACATTTACCCACCAGTTCTTGGCTTCACCCTTCAGCACATCACTTGCATTTTCCATTTTCTCCCTATCGGTCATCAGGATAGATCGGAAGATTTGTTCCATGTCCATTATCCAATGTTCTGCGAGCGTTGGGTCGGGTATTCCATGGAATTCCATTGGTTTCTTTCGAGCGAACTGTTCGAATATTGATCTTACGCCTCCATTTTCAGGTGCATGTACGTCTACGGTTATCGGTTCCGGCTCTAATGGAGGTGTTGGAGGCAATCGCTTCGCTATATTTCAGATCATGTCACCCATATTCCCCGTCATTTCTGCCATTTCATTTATTCATCGGGTATGCGGTGATAACTCTCGGTCACCCATGCTTGTTCAACCTGTTAATCTCGGTGCATAAACACTATGCATGTACAACCATATTTATAACATGTATGTATAACAATATACATATGCATCAAGCATCTCTACAATGTATGGATGCAAACTAGAACATGTGATAAATCATTCAACACTCCACTCGTCGTCGAACGTTCCCAAAGTTTTGTTACCTATAGTTCTGATACCAATAAATGTCACGACCCATCCCGCTAACGTGCGGAAATAGGACACGTGGCACGCCATCAAGGCTTATCCAGTTCATTAAAATGATTATACGCAACAGAAAAGACTTTAAAACAACCTTGAGTATACAAAATTTTTGGAAACATTACTCTCCGAGTTGTAAAATCCGTATAAAATTGAAAACACGATCATATCTCGAAGCAAGTGATTTTATGTTGAAAGGGGTCCCAAAGGTACCCTAAGAACCAATCAAAACCTTTTGAAAATTTTCGGACGGTCTAGAAAAAGATTTCTGGCAGGGGGCATTTCGACCGGTCGAATGACCCCATTCGACCGGTCGAATGACCCTTTAGCAGAATCCTGCACAACCTGCAGAATTTTGCCTAAGGCATCACCCAACCTTACTCCTTTCATTCTTCTACACAAGTTTACCTTAGTTTAAACTTCACAAGTTACAACATGTCATCAAAATCAAAGTTTAGGATTACTAATCCATAAAAAAGAACAATAGCGGAATAAGCTAAGGCTTGTTTGGCGTATTTCACAAAACTCTATCCATTTTCCTTTAACTTCAAAATCGATAGGTCAAGCATTCAAAACACGAATCCATAAGTTCGAATTCATTTCAACATAACTAAAAAGAGTTTTAAGAGTTATTACAACATCATAAACACCAAACTACTCCTTCCAAGCCAAAAACAAAAATGCTAGTTATTCAAAATGCTCATTATTACAAGACTTGGAAAAGAAAACAAAAACATGTACAAAGGATCCTGTGGCATTCGTCGGCCTCACTCTTTACGCTTCTTTTTCCCTTTCTTCCTTTCACCTGCAATGGAGTAAATCTCCACTGCTCAGCTATATGCTTAGTGTACAATTTTTAACAAATGCATATATGACAAAACATGCTCTAATCTCATAAATTACATCAAATGGTCTCTAGGGAAAAAAATACGCATTCATCCGGTAGCGGTAAGTCCAAGTCTTAAACCGCGATGCCAATGGCAAGTCCAAGTCTATCAACCATTGCATCCACAAGTGCCATGGCAAGTCCAAGTCTGTCAACCATGCACAGTAGCCGTCGCTACTAAATTCTCAAACATCGAGAAGCTTACTCCGGCATGAATTTGTATAAAACCCCCCTTTGACCCACATAGGCAACTCAACGTGCTCGCGTAAATTTAGACATATTTTTCACATTTAATCACGTGCATAATTAACGGGCCTAAGATTAACACATGAATTTTGCCCGGATCACAATTTCGCCATCGAAATATAAAACATGTATTTTACCTATATAATATAGGCTAAAAATTCATACCTCGAGCTATCGTCGTATAACTTGGAGGAAACAACTAGAAGCCCGAATAAAAGCCAAATCTCCGATCCTACGCAAAACCTACAAGTCTATACACGTTTTCCCCAATTTCTTAGATTTAGAAATTTATAAAATCTTAGCCAAATGTGGCCTAAAGACTATCAATACGTAGCCCTTACCTTGGGGAGTTCGAATATGTAATTTGGTGAAATTCAGAGGGACGAAGGGTTACTGTTTGTCATCGCAAAGCCCGTAGGATCAATCTCCCTTTTTTCTCTCCTCTCTCAAGATATTATATGAAGTTTTCAAGAAATGACAATTTCATCCACCACTATTTATAGATAAACTCTTCGGGAATTGTGTTTACTTCCCCGCGAGTTTCTCAAACACCTAGTTAATTCCTAAAACTTCACACACGTCCATCTTATTGCTTTACGAGTAAAAACTACTAATTACAAGAGTTTTCGATTAAGTCTCGTTTGAATCCAAAATATACGTCCGAAAACTAAATTCTGTGAAATCCTTACACAACCTACCTTTTTATATAACGTGACACTCACGTTCTCACCACAGTTCTCAAAAAGATATCTAACGATACCAAAATTACCAGAAGGTATACTATATAGGTATAATTCACTATTCATAAAAATACCAGATAAGTCAAATAATATTTAAATCACATAAATGTCATTTGCTTGTGCCAATGCAAAATAAACCATCATGTTCCCGTGTCCTCACTAACACCTTACCGTTAACTCACAATCAACCTCAACCTCATTGTCAACTAATATTGATAAATTCATAAATTCAATTATGCATGATAAAACTTATAAATTTTGGAACTGGTGTGACACAGAAAGATTAAGTTTCAAAAACTTAATTGGTATGCCCGGGATCTACTACTCGTCAATTCCATAGATGTGTACTAACAAGAGGGAGAAGAATTATACCTCAGGTCTTGAACTCTATTTTAAAATCTTCAACCTTGGTGATGCAGTAGCCTCCACTAGGTTATCTTCACCCTTATGACTCCTGCGGATGCTTCCCGGAAAGACTAGAGATGGTGGGATCTCTAATAAGGAGGATAGGAAGGTTTGGGAGCTCTAAAACAGGTTCTGTAGCTTCAGGCACAGTAAAACGACAAAGTTTTTTTTTTTGGATGCAGCTGCCCTATTTATAGATTCCGAGGACCAACCTAATGTTCGAGCGATCGAAGTGGATTCGATCGATCGAACCACCTTCGAGCGATCTAACCCGCCAAGACTCTAATCGATCAAAACTAGTTCGATCGATCGAAACTGTATTTGCATCATCCTCATGTGCCTTTCTAAGCATCCTAGCAGAGCTAAGAGTGGGACCTCCTAGGCTCTTTATTGTTGGCTCAGACCAGTTGTTAATTCCCATGACCAAACTCTATGATCAGCAAACTAACCAACTGATCAGTTAACGTTTACTCCACTATAAAACGATAACTGAACTCAAACGCAAAAGAACATATCCGAAGCGATAACTAGACTTGTATAGTATACTAATGTTCCTATACCTTTAGCATTCGTAATCATATTCAGGTAGTCGGATAACTGTTATTGTCAACCTTAATCATGATTACTTCTTGTATTCCTTGAGTTCCATTCACCTCTCATGATTACCAAACATGTTGATAACTACTTATCAACAAGATTGCAGTTCTTAATAATCAACTTGGTGACATTCTCAAGGGAATGCTTACTCTGAATTAGAGGGTAAATTCTATCTTGACAATATATGTTCACAACCCTATGAACATGACATACCCAAGATACCCAGGTGTTGATCTTCTATAGACCTCACTGATTGGTAAGTCAAAGCAGTCATATCCACAATCTGTGTTCATAATCGTCTCAAGACTGAGAACACGTACCTTATACAAGTTATAAGTTCCTATCGACTGTTGACAGTCTTGAGTGTCAATAGGAAAGCTCAGGTCCATCAATGCACTATTAGCACTAGCATATTAACTAAGAGTTACAGTGATTGAGATTAATCGCTGCATCCAATGGTAGTTAATCATGCTACAGTGTAAACCTGATGAGATATTCAGTCTCATCATCCACTGTGACAAGCTTTAAGTATCAATTAAAGAAAAATAATTCGTATCGCACTTGTATGTATCTCATACACACACAAATTACTTACTATGATACTTAAGGATTAACAATCATCTCAAGAAATTAACATACACAATAAAATGTAAAGCTGATATTTATATATTAAAATGTCAATGTCTCATACATAAAGTAATGGTTTGAGGGCACAAACCCAACAACAACTACCCCATCTGTCCAAGGTTCCTCCCAACCCTATACTTGTGACTTGTAAAACACAAGTGGCAACTCATGACATAGAGTCTACTCAACCTCAAACCCAAGTTGGCATATTACAAGTCTTCAAAACACAAGTTTTCAAATATTAGCTAATATATAAAAGTTACAACCTGAGATTCAAAACATATGAACATGTTTACATATACACAACCCCCACGCCCAACCCATCGTGCAGATCATTTCCTCTCATTCTCCCGCTCGGTACCTGCGATGGTTATTCAATAACCACAACAGAAAACATATTTTCATTTAAGCTTTCGCTTAGTGAGGGGACTAATCATGCTATTAGAATGTTCAATATGCAAATGCAACAACCATTATAAACATCCACAAAATGATCTCCAAAAAAGTCAAGTAACTCAAGTCACCACCCCCGAGTCCTTCTTACCCCAGAAATTCTCACTCTTTTGCCACATATAGCGTATCACACTCTCTTGTGATCCCGAAGGCATCACCGTTTCATCATCGTGGTCGTCACCACGCCCCGCTCATTGAGGGCTTACTATCCCTTACATGGGACCTATAAATGGTGACCGCTACTTGACTTTCCTTTGATCCACATAACCACTTAAGCAACTTAAGTATATAATATGGCAAGTTACACATAATTGACATGCTTTACTCCAATTTCATCAATATTTAATCACAAATATATGAACTAAGCACTCTTTGATAACAATTATCACATTAATATATCTAAACACCCAATTTTGGGATTAGAACACTCACTTCCTCAAATTGTTATCAAATTAAGCCTAGAAACCCAAATCTCTTGCAATTTCTAACTCAATTTTTAACCAGTGATAATCCTACATAAAATTTGGTATAATAAACATCGTCTATCAAGAATGGTCATCGAAAAAACGTCATCAAAACTGAAAATAAAAGATGTGCATGTGATCCCCTTACCTCCACAAGTCCAAATTCGGTCTCAGTTCGTGAATCCGACGTCGGACGATGAAGAAATGGCAAGAAACGTCGTCAAGGAAACCGTCACCGACTTGAGAGCTCTCAATTCTCTATATTTTCTGTAAATTTTATCAATGAGACACATATGCTACATGCATATGTGTTGTCATTAACTTTTCCTTGAGCTAACCCCTCACCCTACTCACTATCATGTATATATACTACAATATGCACGAGCAAGGAGTGTCCAGATACATTCTGTAATGGCTGGTCGTCGTTATTAACCTTGATTTGCTGGGATTCTACTCCATTAAAGAGGTTTGGCTGCCAGTTCTTACCAATTGATTGAGTATTGATGTCAATCGATTGGTATAAAGTTCAATCGATTGGTCAGAGATGGCAATCGATTAGTATGGAGTATTTTTCAATTCATTGCCAAAGGATGGCAATCAATTGGGACTTGGATTTCAACTTTAAGATGTCCTCTTTTGTTTTTCTTCTGCACTATCCCTTTTTCAACCTGTTAATAATTCAACTTATAAAACCTACCGACACGCGAAAAATCTTGTGCGCTCTTGTGCAACACCCAAGTGTAGGTGGACGTGCAAGTAGTAACTGGTAAGACCAGGTCGATCCCACAGGGAAGGATAAGAATCAACTAACTTAGATTAGACTCTAAAAGAAAAGAAAATTCAATATTCAAAGAGAAGTGCAGAACACAAAGTTCTACAATTAACAACTACTAACTTAAAAGCAACTAAATTAAATAAACTACTGATTAACTATTTAACTAAACAAGATTTGAAAACGGTTTTTTTTTAATAAAAGAAAGTGTTGGGATCACGCGAATCCACCATGACTCAACCATCTACCATGCAAATGCAATTAAGCTCAACGGAGGGCAACTTCTACAGTATCCCGTACTTCTCTAAGGATATAGAATCAATAGTCCTTTCATGACCGGGACTAGATCATCACAATTAAGTTTGAAATACACAAAGGTGGTTTAATCCAATAGTTAAGACTCTCACCTACAATGGTATTAGCATTGAGGGTGGTTTGCAAAATATATTGAAAGAAAATGCCTTAAGGCTTAACGTTTAAAGACTGTTTTGACAAACTAAGCATATGGGGATAGTTTGATAACGAATCAGTAAAGCAGAAAGTCTTGGAATACTGTATTAGATGTCCTCAAGAATCAGAGTCCTCGATCGATCGACGCGCATTCGATCGATCGAAACACTTCATCTCTCGATCGATCGAAATAACTTCGATCGCTCGACTGTGTCTCTGGTCCGATCGATCGAACTACCTTCGATCGATCGAACACAGAGAAAAATATAGTGCATGGCAGAGGTCTGAAATCACGATTTCATCGCGATTTCCCAACCCCGAACTACTCAGACATGGTCTGGGAAGTATCAGATTTATTTTGAACGTAAAAAGTCATTAAAGTAACGTTTGGTTGCAAGTTTTTCATTAAAACTATGAAAATAATGGTTTTTACCTATCTAACATGCAATATTCAAAGCTTGAAGAACTAAACTGTGATTAACTCAATGCAGCATATAAATAGAACAGTAATAAAGAACCTGGAACGAGAAAAACTTGTATTACTACAACCAATCCAATCTAACAACGTTGAATCTTGAAAAACCTACAAAAGAAACCACAAGAAAAACTCTCTCTTCCCTATGAAAACTGATGAAAACAAGTGGGGCGTCCCCTTGGGACGTAAACGAAATGAATATATATAGCTACAACCTAATACTAGGGTTAAATCCCGTTTCTGCTGCGTGCGCATAAATTCTGATAAAAGGCATGTTCGATCGATCGAAAATTCTTGATCGATCTAACTTCCAGAAACTTCAATCGCTTGAACTACAGTCGATCGATCGACACGTCAATCGCTCGAAAACTCTCGATCGCTCGAAACCTCTATTTCAGCTTTGAGTTTTCTTCATCAGGCTCTAACACTTCCTTTTATCAATATTCTTCAATCCTGTACACAGCAGCAGTGATCTGCACAAATAATCACTAAAACAATACCACTTATCATAGTTTAATCAATTTGTGCAAAAACTGGTATTGTAATTCAAATTGCAGATAAACAGGGGAATTGTAGACTTTCCTAGTGCATTTTTCTCTTTTAGCGCGGTTATATTCTACAAATACACCCACTTGTCACAACCCCCAACTAGCGAGTTGCTAGTCCCTAGCAATAAAGCGAAAATAAAGCAAGCTAACTACTATTACAACGACTAGAAGAAACAAAAAATAAACTAATGCAAACTAATCTAATTAAGAAAGAAACATTACCTAACTCACTTTCGCAGGAATCGCGGTTGCATTTAGCAATTGCAACAAGCCGTTAAACCCCTAGGTTCCCCTAGTGGACGAGTGTTGTCTCGTGAAGGTTTGCAGTGAATCTACCCACAAAATTCTAGATTTTAAGCTCAAAAAGATATAGAAAACTTTTAAACATTCTTTCCCATTCGACTATCAATTTAGCTCCACATAATATATCAACCTCATACAGACCATGAAGAAATCCACATGTTCCTCATATGACCAAGACAAATCTACATATGCATTACATTCATGTATCCGTGTGTGTGTGAAGTCAACAACTATGCATCCACTTTATTAAGAATTGTTTAGACTATCATGCTCTTGGAATTTGTAGTTTCAACTCAATTCTCACATGGGTCTGCACTCAAAAATGAACATCTCACAGAAACTTGTTTAATAATGATCGCTCATTGTGTGAAACTTTAATAAGAGTGATGTTCTGGCTACTAGTGTTTCACACCGAACTCAATAAAGGACGAACATTTAGAGTAATATAGTCTCATGAAAGGAATACTACTTACTAGAGGAGCGAAATACCGTGGATACTCAAAACACACGTTCATGTTCAAACCAAGTTGTTAGAAATCATTAAGACTTTGACTTTTCGGCTTTTATTCAGTGGAGTGAAGATAAGAGAGGCGAGAATTGCACATCCTTAGCTTGTGATAATGACTAGTTTATTTCTTCTTTATTCCAACCATCCTCTCTTCTCATATACTTTTATTTCTTTTTACTCCTCCTTCCTTCCTTTTCTCTTTTTTTTTTTATTCAACATCTCCTTGCAAAAAATCTTTTTATAACCTTCTTCCCACACTACTCCCTTCTTGTCACATACTTCAATAATTTTGATCACATTAGATGTGCAATTGAGTTTATAGAGGTTAAAGTATCAAATGAAGGGTTTTGGGCTTTTATATTGGCAATATTTAATCAGTGTGGGGTTAAGACATTCTTGGATGTTGATACAGGTATGTGAAAAAGGTAAGGAATGAATAACGATGGCTTAAATCATTTTTCTTGACTTCTTGGTTTTAGCACTTCAGTGTTCATTGAGTTTAATTGGCAAATCCTGAACGTTCTCCTCTAAGAAATAGCCTAAATGAAGAATTTTGAGACTATTCAACGAATTTAAAATATATTCAAGAAAAACAATTCGAATTTATTGTGATAAGTCCCTCAGAATTGAAGATTGGGTTCAAAAACTCACTAAGGGTTGTTAGTTTCCACTATTTATTCCTCAAGGCATAATAGTCGTATTAACTCTTATTTAAGTTTTCAGCATAGCTATTAACGCATGCAAATGGGTGTTGGATACAAGACTGGTCAACATATGCATTTGTCTTAGTGTCACTAGAAAAACGTGTGAATGTAATTCATAAAAAGAAGAGATTAACATGAATGTATCATCACTTGATAGTGGTTAAGTAGAAGAGAATATTTAAAAGTATTCCACTGATGAAGTTCATAATAACATAGATGAAGTTCATAAGCACATAGATGAAAAATGTAGGAAAACCTAAGCAAGATTAACAAATATTAGGTCTAATCCTACACATAGCAAACCATGAGATTAAACCTTGAAATGCTGATGTTATTCTTATATTGTTGATGCAGTGCGCAGAAGTGGTGGATTGCTAGCTGGATCGTGTTGCAATTCATTATTTATGTTATGTAGTGACAATTTTTTATTATCATGTTGGATTGTTTTTATTTGTTGATACTATGTCTGTTTTTTTTTTATTTAAATACTATGTTGGATGGTTGATTATGAATTTCGTTATTGAATATTATGGTATGTTGGAATTTAATATTAGCGCTAAGAGTATTGTCTAAAGCTTATTAGGGAACACAGGGAGGGATTATGCTATACTTCAGTATATTGCTAAGGGTGAGGACATTGCGACGAGGGATGATGATATACCTATTTTCGTACTTGTGAGAATTAGTTCTTTTTGGGTTTGGCCTATGTTGGCTAAATAGCTGTTTATTGCCTATGTGGCAATGCATTTCGTATAATGCATTTTGTAGATTCGGTATATCTCTTGTGGCACTTTCTTAGTTCGGATTTTCTTGTTGCCTTGTAGTCGTGTAGGTTCAGGGGGCACACCACATGTTTAATGATTGATGGTTATTGAGTTGAATTGAATATATTTTTGTTTGTTGAACAGGCAGATTATTGAATAAATAGAGGTGACTCTGTCGAATTTTTGCAAAAGAAAAAAAGAACTTTTAACTAAAAAGATCATCTAAATCTGTAAAATTTGCAAATGTATATATAATTTTTATCTGATTTTTGAAATGTCCATATTTATTATATTAATGTCCAATTCGATTTTGTTAAAGTTCAAAATTTTCATTCTAATGTCCAATGTTAATTTTATTTCGTCCAAGTCATTTCTATTAAGGGGAAATTACACATGAATGGAATGAACCCAGGAATAATCATTCCATTCCAAGGTGCATTCCTACCTACCAAACGTGCCCTTACAGTGCAAGAAAGGCATGTCCCATGTCAAGTACTTGTTACATTTGCACATTGACAATGAGTATTTGTACATAATGAACAAAGTTTGGACCTTCACAAACAATATTTGGACATTACTAGGTTAACATTGATCAATGAAAGCAAATCATAAGAGCGCTCTATTTCCCCTACACGTATCATGGTTTTCTCCTCAAAATTTCTATGTCAAAACAGGCACCTACACTCTATTTTAGGCCTCTACCCTATTTAGCCATCTACTTTACGCCTGAGTTTTAGGCACCTACCTTCTGAAGTAGGCAGCCACTTGCTGGCAGAAGTTGTTGCCTCATGCCCATGTAGACACGTGCTATGTGTATATGGCTGTGTAGTATTTAGAAGACTATTTATACCGAATCTACAAAATGCATTATACAAAACAGGTACCTACTCTTTGTTTTAAGCCTTAACTATGGTTAGCCATCTACTTCACTCCTGCGTTTCAGGCACCTGCGGAATATTTATTTTTGTTGCAACAAGTGGAGCCTTCGGCTAGGGATGACAATTTTCGACCCGACACAACCCGACACAAAAATAAATGGGTTTGGGTTGACCCATATAAGGGCACGGGTCATAAACGAGTCGACCCATTTGACAAGATTAATAAACAAGTTGGGTTACACTTTAAGCGGGTCAACCCGTTTGACCCGATTAGTTGCGGTTGGGGCATTTTTTTTTTTAGTTCTAAAAATAATTTTTAATAATCTGGAAGTCTAAAATACAAATAATATAAATAAGAATAAAAAATATTTATTTAAAAAAAAAAGAATAAAAAAATATAAACTAAAGTTGTTTTTTTTTTTTGAAAAGAGAGTAGTTGCCAACTTACCAAACAAGTAAATCTATATATAATAGTTAATAACTAATGTAAAAAAAAGTTAATTAATAACTAATTAGGGAGAAGTCCGCCAGGAAGGGGTGGGAGACAATTAGACAAAAGAGTTGATGTAGAATTGCAAATAAAACCCGTGCATACCACGGAGTAAAGATTGGGACACACCCATTCACACAACTTTTGAGACACAACCCAAAAGATGTGCCTATCTCTCTCCTGTGATGTCACTTGACCCCACAGTGACACACGAGAGCGATTGACACATCACTTGGGTTTACCCTTTTACATTACATGGTTTTGTAAGAAGGCAAAGTTGTCGTCTATGGTTTTCAAACATATTATATACAATGAATTATGTGACCGTATAAAACATAAAAGAAAAATAGAAAAATAATGACACATTTTGAACGTAATTGGAATTGTATAGGACTTCCTTTTATTCTCAGATAAACTTGCTCCCACGCCTTAAAATACTTGCCCTGATTATGAATCACTTGCTTGCTAAAGATGATTCAAATTTTTTATTTTTATTTTTAATATTAAACGGGAACATAAACAATTAGTGGTGATAGCACATGAGACAACAACTTTTGCCAGCAATTAGCTGTGCCTATTTAAGAAGGTAGGTGCCTGAAACACAGGCGTGAAGCAGATGGCTAAATAGAGTAGAGGCCTAAAACAGAGAGTAGGTGCCTGTTTTAACAGAAAATTGGCACTTTATCATATTCAACAAGTAAAGAAAATACCTGATTGATCATTAAAAAAAATACCTACGAGAATGATCACTAAGAAAATAACAAAGAGATTGGGGCGGCGTCCAATTCCGACAAACAAAAAAAAACAAAAATATTTCTATTTCATTTACTTGGGCACCGACCCCTTACTTTCGGCACTAATTCCCTTTTTTATTTTCTTAATGACTCGTTGGAAAACTAATAAAAAGGGTTTTTTGAATTAGAATATCAACCGACCCTTGAATAACCTAATCATATTAATGAGTAATAACTTTGTGAGAATGTTTACTCTATGTAGTATACTCCCTCCGTCCCATAACAAGTGTCCACTTCCATTTTGCACATTGTTTAAGAAAGTTGTATTATATTAGTTTTTTGGTTCATTAAAGGGTCACTTTCCAATTTTACCCTTAGATGTGATGGGTGTTTGACTTTTTACTTGTTTTGAGATCACAAATAAATGCTACCTTTGTCTTTATTATAAGGGTAGTTTTGGAAAGTAAGTAAAAGCTATATGCCAATTTAGGAAAGTGGACACTTATTGTGGGACATCCAAAAAAGGAAATGTGGACACTTATTATAGGACAGAGGGAGTAGTATATATATATACTACACCAAAATGGCCTAATTGTCACACTAATTTTCGCGTCATTTGTCACTGTCCAAAACAGTGACAAGCTTTGTCACGGTTTTAAAATTGTCACAGTTTATAACCGTGACAACGTTTGTCACTGTCTAAGACCATCCCTTATTGCTCATATTCAAGCGTCGGCTCGTCAAGTACAGCTACATAAGGATATATTGATTTGTGAGAGGCTAATTCTGTCATTCAGACAATAATTACATTCAAGTCAACTAATAATTACATTTCAGGTCAACTTTTGGAATTTTATTTAATATAATAATGAGGATTCAATCAACTTTGGCTTAAATATTTCAGGTTCAATCAACTTTTTGAACCATAATTACAAATAATAATACAAACCAACAAATAGTTATAGTAATTAAAATGGTCAGTAAAATTATTTAATTAATCTATCTATGGGATTAATTGCAGATGAAATATCTGCTCTTGATGGTAGCAGTTTGTATAGGATGGGAGCTTTGAATTGACCGCTTGCCTTTATTTCTAATGCTGGAATTTGCCATGGCATTTCACTATTCAGTTGCTGCAATATACCATGGCATTTTACCCATGTCTCTAAAGATTATCTTAAAATATTGGTTCTTTGTCAAACCTACTTAGCCTTGGTTCCAACAAAAAATCAAACAATTAGCCGTGACAGCATGTGAGGGAACAGCTTCCGCCAGCAAGTAGCTGCCTACTTCAGGTAGGTGCCTGAAATGAAGGCATGAAGTAGATTGGCTAAATAGAGTAGAGGCCTAAAACAGAGAGTAGGTGCGTGTTTTTGACAGAAAATAGGTGCCTATTTTGATAGAGAAATTTTGATTTATGGAAGAGTACAAAGTTGGCATTAATCTATGTCACGACTCGAAACCCACACATGTGAATTAAGAGCACGATAACTCGTGAACATGTTTTATTAAGGCCCGTAAAAAAGTTTGTGTAAAAGCTCGTTTATAGGGTTGCATAGACAATATAGTAAATTACGTAAGTTTGTAAGGATAGTTTGGGTGGAAAAAAAGAAGAAATAAGTGAAAGCTCTTGAGTAGGTTTGACAAATGGCTTGTTTAGTGACTTGTGTATATGCATCTATTATAAAGAGTAGTCAAGTGGGTAAGGTGTGCCAAACTCACTTCCGAAGTTAAGGAATGGACAAACTATTACTTACGTCTTCTACAAGAAATACTACAATTACAGTATGTAAAATCTATTTTATGAGTGCCCTTTGTGTGTGTGTGTCTGTTATCTCTCACTGCGGCCAACACCACCGGATGGCCAACACCACTGCAACTGGCACCGTACCGCCGCTGTCACCGGAATGGTAATCTCTTTTTTTCCATTTAAATACAAAATCAGGAAAGCAAAATTTTGAATTTCTCTCTCGCTTTATCTCCAAGACTTGAAATGTCTCTTCGAATTCTCACTTACTTTACCTTCTGTGTGTGTGTGTGTGTTCTCTCTCACTGCGGCCAACACCACCGGACGGTCAACAACATCGCAATTAGCACCATACCACTGCTGTCACCGGAACGGTAATCTCTTTCTCTATTTAAATACAAAATATGGGAAGCAAATTTTTGAATTGGGTCTGTCTATTTTTTCATCTCTTTTTCTTCTCAGTTTCTCAAGGCTTTGCTTGGCTCATGGATTTCATGAGGGGAAAAGAAAACAAAATGGAAACCCTCTCTTTCCCTCATCAAATCCATGAACCAAACAGAGCCTTCCCTCGCCAAATCCACTAACCAAACAAGCTTAAGCTCTGTTTGGTTTGTGTATTTAGTGAAGGAAAGGAAAGGGAAACACTTTAACTGAACTTGATTTGTTGATTTACTAGGTCCGAGGTTTCCTTGGGCAACCGCAACTAGAGGATGCCCTTACCAGTATGGATCTCCCAAGGAAACCGGGAATGACAAGTAATAAGCTTTTCAACATCAATGCTGGAGTTGTTAACACCCTCTGTGAAGTAGGTACTAAGTGCTTCCTTAAGGCCATTGTAAACTTGATCAGCAATCCCGTGAACTGTACGGTTCCTATTGCAGCAGAAATTTTCAAGAAAGCTGGCACCTATGATCCGAAGCGACTTCTGGGAGTTACAATGCTTGAGTAACATTCCATTGGAACAGTTGAGTGGGAATTCAATTCTCTTTGGCAATTTTCTATGCTCTAGGCGGGTCCAATGGGTCTACTAAGAGCTTCGATGTTTCGTCAAATTCAAATCCACTTAATGGCCGCAATAACTCGAGGAACTTGTAGTACAAATCAACTGTTCTTTGTAGTTTTTTTCAATGATAATGATACCATAGTCTACTCCACATTTACTAAATAATTCCTTATTGATGGTATTAAGACTCATTTTTGATTGTCGAAAGTTCCTTTCATAAATCATAATGTCCAGCAGCATACCATTACTAAGGCATATACTAGTTTATGTGTTATCACATAGAGCAAGGACAAAATTATTCTATAAAGCACAAAAAACAAGTAAGCTATAAATTCTCAAGTTGCTAATCATACTTCTATTAGAGAATTTACCCACTATGTACCGCAAAAGTAAACGAGTATGTGAATCTTAATCGGAATCTCTAGGGAAAAAAAAAGGGCAATCGCCAAACATTATGCGCCGCCCATGCTTACAAATTTTCATCCCAAATGTTATTTCTAACACACAATTAGAATTGGAAACCAAATTTGGAAAATAATGCAGTTTTGCTCACCCATTGCTAACCCAACTCTTCCATTGGCTAATGCAGTGGGACCCATAACTTTTTACAATTAATTAATCCTTATTTAATCTTGTGTCTCACTGCATAAACCAATGGGAGAGTTGGGTGAGCAATTTTGGGGTGAGTAAAAATGTATTCTTTGGGTAACCATCTATATAATAAAACACAAAGGTTTGCCTGGGTCCCACTGCCACAGAAATATCCGAATGCATTTTTGCTCACATCTAGCATCTCATTGGGTGAGCATATGAGACATAGCACTTAAACATACCACTCAAATATCCCATAAACTACTCTTTGACCAACCAAAGTATAACATTACTCTTATTTGAGATTAAAATTTGGGAAGCATAACATTAATAAAACAACAATGATAGGGATACACACTAAATGACCAAGGCCGGCCCTGACAAATTGGGGGCCTTAGGCAAACATTAAGACGGGGCCTTTTGAACAACGGGGGTTCGGGGGCAGCGCTCCTGAAGCGAAAATTTTTTAGTCTATTTATATATGTTTGTGGGTATAATTAAATATATTATAGTGTTGATTTGTGAGTTTTCTTCCATCATTTTTGAGAATTTGGAGATTCTGTAATTGTAATCCTTATTGCATGTATTGAATTCGAAAGTTTCCAATATTTTCTTAGATTTCATTATAATTTGTTCAACATATTACAAATAAAAAAAAATTAATTTGGGCCCTACTCAATATTTTTCGGGGCCCTATTGAAGCGCAAAAAATGAACAAAATTTGGGGGCCTTAGGCGACCGCCTACGCCGCCTATAGGCAGAACCGGCCCTGTAAATGACACGCCAAACGACACACTATGCTTTAAATGCATGTACCCTGTGCTGTTTGAATTTTTCACACTTTTCTGTGCATCACTTACACAGCATAGGTACATACATTTAAAGTTGGTGTGTCCTTTAATGTGTATCCCTATCATTTTTAGTGTACAAAATTTGTGTACACCTAACATTAGTCCTGATTTAATTCTCACAGTCTCAATTTTATACCTCTCTCTCTCTCTCACTCTCAGTTATCTCGCTACACATGCCTCTACGCCTCTCTCACTCTCAATTTTCTTCAAATTGAAAAAAAAAAAAAAAATTGAAAGCCTCTATCAATCATCACCCTCTCACTCTCAGTTATCTCGCGACCACAACGGCTCTATCACTCTCAGTCATCACCCGTCTCTCTCTCTTTTTT
The DNA here is from genome assembly GCA_033977485.1 of Hydrangea macrophylla. Classification (NCBI taxonomy): domain Eukaryota; kingdom Viridiplantae; phylum Streptophyta; class Magnoliopsida; order Cornales; family Hydrangeaceae; genus Hydrangea; species Hydrangea macrophylla. Next base: position 107,120,998 of record CM066992.1, on the reverse strand, counting down.
TTTTTTTTTATGAGAGACCGTCTCTCACTTTTTTACTTTGATTAAATTGGGGTTTCAGGTCATGTCGTCAAGCACCAATTCAGTTTCATCAAATGAGGTTCCTTTGTGTTACTGTGGAAGGAGTGCTGTAAGGAAGACTTCGTGGACGGACGATAACCCTGGAAGAAGGTTTTTTGGATGCCAATTATATCAGGTATACGGTTTAAAAGTAAAATTAGGGCATCGAAATTTTGTGTTAATTGTAGAACTTTAGAGTTTGTTAATCTGCTATTTTGTTAATTTTGGACTAAAAAAATCAAAGTTTGTGTTACTTTTAGAACAATGGAGGTTGTAAGTTTTTTGCATGGCATGATGATCCGATTTGCATTCGATGTAAAGAAGTGATCATCAATCTGAGAGGGAAGCTGGGGAAGGCTATTAGCAGGGAGAGAGATCATTTAATGGAGATTGACATGTGGAAGTCGCAAACCAGAGACAGAGAAGGCAAGGTTGCTAAATTGGAGTTGGAGGTGACCAACCATTGTGCTACACAGAGGCGCTACAGCTGTTTGGTTACTGCCTTGTTGTTGGTAGTTGCATTTTTGTTTTCTTTCCCTCCAACCGGGAATGGGAAAGGGGGTACTCAAATGTTGGGGAGCACTGGCATGAATATGTACTAATGAAAGTTGATATATTTTAATGAAAGTTGGGTTTGTGGAGGGATTATTTCTGGTTGTTGTTTAACATTACCATGAATATGTACTTAAAACTTACAATGTTCCCTGCTAGACCATTACTCCTAGTTAAGATACCCTTAGTGTAAAATCAAGGTTATTCGTACATAGGAGTGTACACGAGTGAAGCAGCTCGACAAGCCCTTGCGAACACGTTCGATAAGGGGCTCGTCGTCGTATTCAATTATTTTAATAACGGGTCAAGCTCAAGCCTACATTATAGGCTTGTGAAATAAACAAATCCAAGTTCAAACTGACATGAGCTCAGTTCGATAACTCATGAACATGTTTTATTAAGGCCCGTAAACAAGTTTGTGTAAAAGCTCGTTTATAGGCTTGTTTATAGGATTGTATAGACTATAGTAAATTACATAAGTTTGTAAGGGTAGTTTGGGTGGAAAAAATAAGAAATAAGTGAAAAAGCTCTTGAATAGGCTTGACAAATGGCTTGTTTAGTGACTTGTGTACATGCATCTATTATAAAGAGTAGGCAAGTGGGTAAGGTGTGCTAGAGTGGGAACTCACTTTCAAAGTTAAGGAATGGACAAACTATTACTTACGTCTTCTACAAGAAATACTACAAATTACAGTATGTAAAATCTATTTTATGGGGGCCATTTGTGTGTGTGTGTGTGTGTGTGTGTGTGTGTGTGTCCGTTATCTCACTGTGGCCAACACCACCGGACGGCCAACACCATCGGACGGCAAACACCACTGCAACTGGCACCGTACCGCCGCTGTCACCGGAACGGTAATCTCATTTTTTCCATTTAAATACAAAATCTGGAAAGCAAAGTTTTGAATTGCTCTCTCGCTCTCTCTCCAAGCCTTGAAATGTCTCTTCGAATTCTCACTTACTTTACCTTCTGTGTGTGTGTGTGTGTTCTCTCTCACTGCGGCCAACACCACCGGACGGTCAACACCATCGCACTTGGCACCGTACTGCTGCTGTCACCGGAACGGTAATCTCTTTTTTTTCCATTTAAATACAAAATCTGGAAAGCAAAATTTTGAATTGCTCTCTCGCTCTCTCCAAGACTTGAAATGTCTCTTCGAATTCTCACTTACTTTACCTTCTGTGTGTGTGTGTGTGTTCTCTCTCACTGTGGCCAACACCACCGGACGGTCAACACCATCGCACTTGGCACCGTAGTGCTGCTGTCACCGGAAAGGTAATCTCTTTCTCTATTTAAATACAAAATATGGGAAGCACAATTTTGAATTGGGTGTGTGTATTTTTTCATCTCTTTTTCTTCTCAGTTTCTCAAGGCTTTGCTTGGTTCATGGATTTAATGAGGGGAAAAGAAAACAAGATGGAAACCGTCTCTTTTCCCTCATCAAATCCATGAACTAAACAGAGCCTTCCCTCACCAAATCCACGAACCAAACAAGCTTAAGCTCTGTTTGGTTTGTGTATTTAGTGAAGGAAAGGAAAGGAAACCACTTTAACTGAACTTGATTTGTTGATTTACTAGGTCTGAGGTTTCCTTGGGCAACCGCAACTAGAGGATGCCCTTACCGGTATGGATCTCCCAAGGAAACCGGGAGAGACAAGTAACAAACTTTTTAAGTGCTGCCCTAAGGCCATTGTCAACTTGATCAGCAATCCCGTGAACTCTACAGTTCCTATTGCAGCAGAAATTTTCAAGAAAGCTGGCACCTATGATCCGAAGCGACTTTTGGTAGTTACAATGCTTGATGTTGTCAGAGCCAACACTTTTGTGGTATGCATTGCTTAGGTTGACATTGGTCGTGTTCTTAATCCTCAAGTATTAGTTTTTTTTATTTATTTTTTCAAGTTCGTGTTATGCAAATTTGGTTATATGTTTTTTACAATATGAGTCTTGCACTATAAATAGGATAGGATAGGAGAATATGAACAGCCACATATCTTAAAAAAATAAACTAAAAAGTAATGAAATAGAAGCTCAAAAAGACATCATTAATTCTGCAGCTCAACTACAACAGATAGCATTTAACTCTACAGCTCAACTCCAAACAGACAGCATTAAGTGTGACTTTTAGCCTTTCTTCCTTTGTCCTTTGGATGGTCAAAGGTTCTTAAAAGTGCTCTTCAATATGCTTTGCATCACAAAAGAATAGGGAAGAACATGTAAGCTTAGTAATCCAAATAATGTCTAGGCATTAGATTACATCTATAACAAATCCCCAAATCCAAACAATGAACTAAGAAGTTCTTTTCAAAAGATAAGACTCCGTAAAGGACGTCTTCAAAAGATATATCCGAATCGACTACTCGTGGGCCTTGCCCTTGTTGACTTCACCTGAAACAAAGTAGTTTTATAGATTCATTAAGCACGATGGCTCAGTAGATAGCATTGAAGAAATGTACTACTACTTCTAAAATCATGCTAAGACATGCGGTGCAATGATTTGCCGCCGTGGCAATGCAAATAGCCGTAAGGTCAAACCGTGCAACTTCCTGATACCAAATTCCATAACCACTCACTCTCAACACCGGATGCGAGCCACTCCAACATGAGTGTAGCATACAAGATCTCCGGTAGCTAACCGAATATGACCTTGCATTTTCGAATGTTTTAAGGATCACAAACAACCTTCCTCACTTCACACCCGCTTCCGGATTTCATCAAACAACCCCAAATGGGGATTCAAAGGTCATTCCCAAATCGTGGGAATTCTATCAAATTCATACTCCCAAGCCAATGCTATGAATGCTAAGCCGACTTGGCGATTATGAAACATGACAACAATGATTACGCTACTTCAATGTCATATGCAAGATTCTCAATGTCATGAAGTTATACATTGTAGTCCATGATGCCAAGGCCAAATAATTAGGAGGAAATCATGTAAAGCATAATTAACAACTTAGTCACATAAGAGATTTGTAGTAAGCTCAAAGTAATTGATCGTAGCAACTAAATAACATTTAGGTTTAGCATAATTCCAACTAAGCACATAAGGGCATATAAGCACATAGATGAAAAATGTAGGAAAACCTAAGCAAGATTAACAAATATTAGGTCTAATCCTACACATAGCAAACCATGAGATTAGATCTAGGAGTGCACTTAGTCAATGGAATCTACCTTGTTCTTGAATGGGAAAGGCAAGAGAGATAGAGAGTCCTAGAGATGAAAAATAAAAGAACCCAAGTGATGGAGCTTCCAAGAACTAGGAAATAGAAAAATCCCCCTTCTTCCTCTATGCCATAGCTTGATCTAGAGAACTCCAAAGTGGAAGATGGAAGCACCAAAAGAGAGTTCTTGAGGAGAGGAACAAATTGATCTCTAATATGCTTGAAGGGCGTGAAAAAGAAGCTTGATGGTTGAAACTGTAATGGGGGTTTTTGTGCTTCCATAAACAAGAGATAAGAGAGATATAAAGAGATAGAGAATGAAGGATCAAGAAACTTGCAGGACCAAGCGGAATGCAACCCGGACTCTCGTGCTACAAAGTAGGCAACTTTATAGCCACCAACACTCACATTTGCCTAAACACATTCTCCAAAGTTGATGCTTTTAAAAAAATCATTCAAGTTATGTACTAATGTCAATTTGATACAAATTTACTGGAGTTAACCCTACTTGTATTGGAAAGCTACAAAGCATTAACTTTAAATACACTGAACAATTCAAAAACACAAACCCTAAATTCAATTCACTCAAAATTTTGAAATTGTTCATTGTAGTGTTCTCTTTACTCGATGGCTGGCTGCCTTCTAAACTTTCACTTCTCTTTGTTTTTGATTGCATATGATGTTGAGGAGAGAGTGAGGAGTAGTAGTAGGTTTTACATCTCCTTGTTCTACTTCTTGTTATTTGTACTTTGGATATTGGATGTTTGTATTCCTACTTTGGATATTTGGTTTGTATTAGCCTTTGTTGGCTTGATATATTATTCATGTACTTGTGACCCTACTTGTATTGGAAAGCTACAAAGCATTAACGTTAAATACACTGAGCAATTCAAAAACACAACCCCGAAATTCAATTCACTCAAATTTTTGAAATTGTTCATTGTAGTGTTCTCTTTACTCAATGGCTGGCTGCCTTCTACACTTTCGCTTCTCTTTGTTTTTGATTGCATATGATGTTGAGGAGAGAGCGAGGAGTAGTAGTAGGTTTTACATCTCCTTGTTCTAGTTGTTATTTGTACTTTGGATATTGGATTTTTGTATTCCTACTTTGGATATTTGGTTTGTATTAGCCTTTGTTGGCTTGATATATTATTCATGTACTTGTGAGAATTGGCCTTTATGGCTAGTTCTTTTTGCTGTTTATTGCCTATGTCCAAAATAAGTATTTCTTTTCTTGCAGCAGGAGCAGAGGCCTCATGATAGCTGCTAGAGAAACCAGCTCCTGGGGTAAGGTTTCTTTTTTTTTTTACTCAGAAAGACTTGTGAGTTGTGTAAGACGTAAAAAACGAATTTGTAGCTTGAACTGGGCTTGTGAAATAAACAAAGCCAAGTTCAAACTGACATGAGCTCAGTTCGATAACTCATGAACATGTTTTATTAAGGCCCGTAAACAAGTTTGTGTAAAAGCTCGTTTATAGGCTTGTTTATAGGATTGTATAGACTATAGTAAATTACATAAGTTTGTAAGGGTAGTTTGGGTGGAAAAAATAAGAAATAAGTGAAAAAGCTCTTGAATAGGCTTGACAAATGGCTTGTTTAGTGACTTGTGTACATGCATCTATTATAAAGAGTAGTAGGCAAGTGGGTAAGGTGTGCTAGAGTGGGAACTCACTTTCAAAGTTAAGGAATGGACAAACTATTACTTACGTCTTCTACAAGAAATATTACAAATTACAGTATGTAAAATCTATTTTATGGGGGCCCTTTGTGTGTGTGTGTGTGTGTGTGTCCGTTATCTCACTGTGGCCAACACCACCGGACGGCCAACACCATCGGACGGCAAACACCACTGCAACTGGCACCGTACCGCCGCTGTCACCGGAACGGTAATCTCGTTTTTTCCATTTAAATACAAAATCTGGAAAGCAAAGTTTTGAATTGCTCTCTCGCTCTCTCTCCAAGCCTTGAAATGTCTCTTCGAATTCTCACTTACTTTACCTTCTGTGTGTGTGTGTGTGTTCTCTCTCACTGCGGCCAACACCACCGGACGGTCAACACCATCGCACTGGCACCGTACTGCTGCTGTCACCGGAACGGTAATCTCTTTTTTTTCCATTTAAATACAAAATCTGGAAAGCAAAATTTTGAATTGCTCTCTCGCTCTCTCCAAGACTTGAAATGTCTCTTCGAATTCTCACTTACTTTACCTTCTGTGTGTGTGTGTGTGTTCTCTCTCACTGTGGCCAACACCACCGGACGGTCAACACCATCGCACTTGGCACCGTAGTGCTGCTGTCACCGGAAAGGTAATCTCTTTCTCTATTTGAATACAAAATATGGGAAGCACAATTTTGAATTGGGTGTGTCTATTTTTTCATCTCTTTTTCTTCTCAGTTTCTCAAGGCTTTGCTTGGTTCATGGATTTCATGAGGGGAAAAGAAAACAAGATGGAAACCCTCTCTTTTCCCTCATCAAATCCAGGAACTAAACAGAGCCTTCCCTCACCAAATCCACGAACCAAACAAGCTTAAGCTCTGTTTGGTTTGTGTATTTAGTGAAGGAAAGGAAAGGAAACCACTTTAACTGAACTTGATTGGTTGATTTACCAGGTCTGAGGTTTCCTTGGGCAACCGCAACTAGAGGATGCCCTTACCGGTATGGATCTCCCAAGGAAACCGGGAGAGACAAGTAACAAACTTTTTAAGTGCTGCCCTAAGGCCATTGTCAACTTGATCAGCAATCCCGTGAACTCTACAGTTCCTATTGCAGCAGAAATTTTCAAGAAAGCTGGCACCTATGATCCGAAGCGACTTTTGGTAGTTACAATGCTTGATGTTGTCAGAGCCAACACTTTTGTGGTATGCATTGCTTAGGTTGACATTGGTCGTGTTCTTAATCCTCAAGTATTAGTTTTTTTTATTTATTTTTTCAAGTTCGTGTTATGCAAATTTGGTTATATGTTTTTTACAATATGAGTGTGACTTTTAGCCTTTCTTCCTTTGTCCTTTGGATGGTCAAAGGTTCTTAAAAGTGCTCTTCAATATGCTTTGCATCACAAAAGAATAGGGAAGAACATGTAAGCTTAGTAATCCAAATAATGTCTAGGCATTAGATTACATCTATAACAAATCCCCAAATCCAAACAATGAACTAAGAAGTTCTTTTCAAAAGATAAGACTCCGTAAAGGACGTCTTCAAAAGATATATCCGAATCGACTACTCGTGGGCCTTGCCCTTGTTGACTTCACCTGAAACAAAGTAGTTTTATAGATTCATTAAGCACGATGGCTCAGTAGATAGCATTGAAGAAATGTACTACTACTTCTAAAATCATGCTAAGACATGCGGTGCAATGATTTGCCGCCGTGGCAATGCAAATAGCCGTAAGGTCAAACCGTGCAACTTCCTGATACCAAATTCCATAACCACTCACTCTCAACACCGGATGCGAGCCACTCCAACATGAGTGTAGCATACAAGATCTCCGGTAGCTAACCGAATATGACCTTGCGTTTTCGAATGTTTTAAGGATCACAAACAACCTTCCTCACTTCACACCCGCTTCCGGATTTCATCAAACAACCCCAAATGGGGATTCAAAGGTCATTCCCAAATCGTGGGAATTCTATCAAATTCATACTCCCAAGCCAATGCTATGAATGCTAAGCCGACTTGGCGATTATGAAACATGACAACAATGATTACGCTACTTCAATGTCATATGCAAGATTCTCAATGTCATGAAGTTATACATTGTAGTCCATGATGCCAAGGCCAAATAATTAGGAGGAAATCATGTAAAGCATAATTAACAACTTAGTCACATAAGAGATTTGTAGTAAGCTCAAAGTAATTGATCGTAGCAACTAAATAACATTTAGGTTTGGCATAATTCCAACTAAGCACATAAGGGCATATAAGCACATAGATGAAAAATGTAGGAAAACCTAAGCAAGATTAACAAATATTAGGTCTAATCCTACACATAGCAAACCATGAGATTAGATCTAGGAGTGCACTTAGTCAATGGAATCTACCTTGTTCTTGAATGGGAAAGGCAAGAGAGATAGAGAGTCCTAGAGATGAAAAATAAAAGAACCCAAGTGATGGAGCTTCCAAGAACTAGGAAATAGAAAAATCCCCCTTCTTCCTCTATGCCATATCTTGATCTAGAGAACTCCAAAGTGGAAGATGGAAGCACCAAAAGAGAGTTCTTGAGGAGAGGAACAAATTGATCTCTAATATGCTTGAAGGGCGTGAAAAAGAAGCTTGATGGTTGAAACTGTAATGGGGGTTTTTGTGCTTCCATAAACAAGAGATAAGAGAGATATAAAGAGATAGAGAATGAAGGATCAAGAAACTTGCAGGACCAAGCGGAATGCAACCCGGACTCTCGTGCTACAAAGTAGGCAACTTTATAGCCACCAACACTCACATTTGCCTAAACACATTCTCCAAAGTTGATGCTTTTAAAAAAATCATTCAAGTTATGTACTAATGTCAATTTGATACAAATTTACTGGAGTTAACCCTACTTGTATTGGAAAGCTACAAAGCATTAACTTTAAATACACTGAACAATTCAAAAACACAAACCCTAAATTCAATTCACTCAAAATTTTGAAATTGTTCATTGTAGTGTTCTCTTTACTCGATGGCTGGCTGCCTTCTAAACTTTCACTTCTCTTTGTTTTTGATTGCATATGATGTTGAGGAGAGAGTGAGGAGTAGTAGTAGGTTTTACATCTCCTTGTTCTACTTCTTGTTATTTGTACTTTGGATATTGGATGTTTGTATTCCTACTTTGGATATTTGGTTTGTATTAGCCTTTGTTGGCTTGATATATTATTCATGTACTTGTGACCCTACTTGTATTGGAAAGCTACAAAGCATTAACGTTAAATACACTGAGCAATTCAAAAACACAACCCCGAAATTCAATTCACTCAAATTTTTGAAATTGTTCATTGTAGTGTTCTCTTTACTCAATGGCTGGCTGCCTTCTACACTTTCGCTTCTCTTTGTTTTTGATTGCATATGATGTTGAGGAGAGAGCGAGGAGTAGTAGTAGGTTTTACATCTCCTTGTTCTAGTTGTTATTTGTACTTTGGATATTGGATTTTTGTATTCCTACTTTGGATATTTGGTTTGTATTAGCCTTTGTTGGCTTGATATATTATTCATGTACTTGTGAGAATTGGCCTTTATGGCTAGTTCTTTTTGCTGTTTATTGCCTATGTCCAAAATAAGTATTTCTTTTCTTGCAGCAGGAGCAGAGGCCTCATGATAGCTGCTAGAGAAACCAGCTCCTGGGGTAAGGTTTCTTTTTTTTTTTACTCAGAAAGACTTGTGAGTTGTGTAAGACGTAAAAAACGAATTTGTAGCTTGAACTGGGCTTGTGAAATAAACAAAGCCAAGTTCAAACTGACATGAGCTCAGTTCGATAACTCATGAACATGTTTTATTAAGGCCCGTAAACAAGTTTGTGTAAAAGCTCGTTTATAGGCTTGTTTATAGGATTGTATAGACTATAGTAAATTACATAAGTTTGTAAGGGTAGTTTGGGTGGAAAAAATAAGAAATAAGTGAAAAAGCTCTTGAATAGGCTTGACAAATGGCTTGTTTAGTGACTTGTGTACATGCATCTATTATAAAGAGTAGTAGGCAAGTGGGTAAGGTGTGCTAGAGTGGGAACTCACTTTCAAAGTTAAGGAATGGACAAACTATTACTTACGTCTTCTACAAGAAATATTACAAATTACAGTATGTAAAATCTATTTTATGGGGGCCCTTTGTGTGTGTGTGTGTGTGTGTGTCCGTTATCTCACTGTGGCCAACACCACCGGACGGCCAACACCATCGGACGGCAAACACCACTGCAACTGGCACCGTACCGCCGCTGTCACCGGAACGGTAATCTCGTTTTTTCCATTTAAATACAAAATCTGGAAAGCAAAGTTTTGAATTGCTCTCTCGCTCTCTCTCCAAGCCTTGAAATGTCTCTTCGAATTCTCACTTACTTTACCTTCTGTGTGTGTGTGTGTGTTCTCTCTCACTGCGGCCAACACCACCGGACGGTCAACACCATCGCACTGGCACCGTACTGCTGCTGTCACCGGAACGGTAATCTCTTTTTTTTTCCATTTAAATACAAAATCTGGAAAGCAAAATTTTGAATTGCTCTCTCGCTCTCTCCAAGACTTGAAATGTCTCTTCGAATTCTCACTTACTTTACCTTCTGTGTGTGTGTGTGTGTTCTCTCTCACTGTGGCCAACACCACCGGACGGTCAACACCATCGCACTTGGCACCGTAGTGCTGCTGTCACCGGAAAGGTAATCTCTTTCTCTATTTGAATACAAAATATGGGAAGCACAATTTTGAATTGGGTGTGTCTATTTTTTCATCTCTTTTTCTTCTCAGTTTCTCAAGGCTTTGCTTGGTTCATGGATTTCATGAGGGGAAAAGAAAACAAGATGGAAACCCTCTCTTTTCCCTCATCAAATCCAGGAACTAAACAGAGCCTTCCCTCACCAAATCCACGAACCAAACAAGCTTAAGCTCTGTTTGGTTTGTGTATTTAGTGAAGGAAAGGAAAGGAAACCACTTTAACTGAACTTGATTGGTTGATTTACCAGGTCTGAGGTTTCCTTGGGCAACCGCAACTAGAGGATGCCCTTACCGGTATGGATCTCCCAAGGAAACCGGGAGAGACAAGTAACAAACTTTTTAAGTGCTGCCCTAAGGCCATTGTCAACTTGATCAGCAATCCCGTGAACTCTACAGTTCCTATTGCAGCAGAAATTTTCAAGAAAGCTGGCACCTATGATCCGAAGCGACTTTTGGTAGTTACAATGCTTGATGTTGTCAGAGCCAACACTTTTGTGGTATGCATTGCTTAGGTTGACATTGGTCGTGTTCTTAATCCTCAAGTATTAGTTTTTTTTATTTATTTTTTCAAGTTCGTGTTATGCAAATTTGGTTATATGTTTTTTACAATATGAGTGTGACTTTTAGCCTTTCTTCCTTTGTCCTTTGGATGGTCAAAGGTTCTTAAAAGTGCTCTTCAATATGCTTTGCATCACAAAAGAATAGGGAAGAACATGTAAGCTTAGTAATCCAAATAATGTCTAGGCATTAGATTACATCTATAACAAATCCCCAAATCCAAACAATGAACTAAGAAGTTCTTTTCAAAAGATAAGACTCCGTAAAGGACGTCTTCAAAAGATATATCCGAATCGACTACTCGTGGGCCTTGCCCTTGTTGACTTCACCTGAAACAAAGTAGTTTTATAGATTCATTAAGCACGATGGCTCAGTAGATAGCATTGAAGAAATGTACTACTACTTCTAAAATCATGCTAAGACATGCGGTGCAATGATTTGCCGCCGTGGCAATGCAAATAGCCGTAAGGTCAAACCGTGCAACTTCCTGATACCAAATTCCATAACCACTCACTCTCAACACCGGATGCGAGCCACTCCAACATGAGTGTAGCATACAAGATCTCCGGTAGCTAACCGAATATGACCTTGCGTTTTCGAATGTTTTAAGGATCACAAACAACCTTCCTCACTTCACACCCGCTTCCGGATTTCATCAAACAACCCCAAATGGGGATTCAAAGGTCATTCCCAAATCGTGGGAATTCTATCAAATTCATACTCCCAAGCCAATGCTATGAATGCTAAGCCGACTTGGCGATTATGAAACATGACAACAATGATTACGCTACTTCAATGTCATATGCAAGATTCTCAATGTCATGAAGTTATACATTGTAGTCCATGATGCCAAGGCCAAATAATTAGGAGGAAATCATGTAAAGCATAATTAACAACTTAGTCACATAAGAGATTTGTAGTAAGCTCAAAGTAATTGATCGTAGCAACTAAATAACATTTAGGTTTGGCATAATTCCAACTAAGCACATAAGGGCATATAAGCACATAGATGAAAAATGTAGGAAAACCTAAGCAAGATTAACAAATATTAGGTCTAATCCTACACATAGCAAACCATGAGATTAGATCTAGGAGTGCACTTAGTCAATGGAATCTACCTTGTTCTTGAATGGGAAAGGCAAGAGAGATAGAGAGTCCTAGAGATGAAAAATAAAAGAACCCAAGTGATGGAGCTTCCAAGAACTAGGAAATAGAAAAATCCCCCTTCTTCCTCTATGCCATATCTTGATCTAGAGAACTCCAAAGTGGAAGATGGAAGCACCAAAAGAGAGTTCTTGAGGAGAGGAACAAATTGATCTCTAATATGCTTGAAGGGCGTGAAAAAGAAGCTTGATGGTTGAAACTGTAATGGGGGTTTTTGTGCTTCCATAAACAAGAGATAAGAGAGATATAAAGAGATAGAGAATGAAGGATCAAGAAACTTGCAGGACCAAGCGGAATGCAACCCGGACTCTCGTGCTACAAAGTAGGCAACTTTATAGCCACCAACACTCACATTTGCCTAAACACATTCTCCAAAGTTGATGCTTTTAAAAAAATCATTCAAGTTATGTACTAATGTCAATTTGATACAAATTTACTGGAGTTAACCCTACTTGTATTGGAAAGCTACAAAGCATTAACTTTAAATACACTGAACAATTCAAAAACACAAACCCTAAATTCAATTCACTCAAAATTTTGAAATTGTTCATTGTAGTGTTCTCTTTACTCGATGGCTGGCTGCCTTCTAAACTTTCACTTCTCTTTGTTTTTGATTGCATATGATGTTGAGGAGAGAGTGAGGAGTAGTAGTAGGTTTTACATCTCCTTGTTCTACTTCTTGTTATTTGTACTTTGGATATTGGATGTTTGTATTCCTACTTTGGATATTTGGTTTGTATTAGCCTTTGTTGGCTTGATATATTATTCATGTACTTGTGACCCTACTTGTATTGGAAAGCTACAAAGCATTAACGTTAAATACACTGAGCAATTCAAAAACACAACCCCGAAATTCAATTCACTCAAATTTTTGAAATTGTTCATTGTAGTGTTCTCTTTACTCAATGGCTGGCTGCCTTCTACACTTTCGCTTCTCTTTGTTTTTGATTGCATATGATGTTGAGGAGAGAGCGAGGAGTAGTAGTAGGTTTTACATCTCCTTGTTCTAGTTGTTATTTGTACTTTGGATATTGGATTTTTGTATTCCTACTTTGGATATTTGGTTTGTATTAGCCTTTGTTGGCTTGATATATTATTCATGTACTTGTGAGAATTGGCCTTTATGGCTAGTTCTTTTTGCTGTTTATTGCCTATGTCCAAAATAAGTATTTCTTTTCTTGCAGCAGGAGCAGAGGCCTCATGATAGCTGCTAGAGAAACCAGCTCCTGGGGTAAGGTTTCTTTTTTTTTTACTCAGAAAGACTTGTGAGTTGTGTAAGACGTAAAAAACGAATTTGTAGCTTGAACTGGGCTTGTGAAATAAACAAAGCCAAGTTCAAACTGACATGAGCTCAGTTCGATAACTCATGAACATGTTTTATTAAGGCCCGTAAACAAGTTTGTGTAAAAGCTCGTTTATAGGCTTGTTTATAGGATTGTATAGACTATAGTAAATTACATAAGTTTGTAAGGGTAGTTTGGGTGGAAAAAATAAGAAATAAGTGAAAAAGCTCTTGAATAGGCTTGACAAATGGCTTGTTTAGTGACTTGTGTACATGCATCTATTATAAAGAGTAGTAGGCAAGTGGGTAAGGTGTGCTAGAGTGGGAACTCACTTTCAAAGTTAAGGAATGGACAAACTATTACTTACGTCTTCTACAAGAAATATTACAAATTACAGTATGTAAAATCTATTTTATGGGGGCCCTTTGTGTGTGTGTGTGTGTGTGTGTGTCCGTTATCTCACTGTGGCCAACACCACCGGACGGCCAACACCATCGGACGGCAAACACCACTGCAACTGGCACCGTACCGCCGCTGTCACCGGAACGGTAATCTCGTTTTTTCCATTTAAATACAAAATCTGGAAAGCAAAGTTTTGAATTGCTCTCTCGCTCTCTCTCCAAGCCTTGAAATGTCTCTTCGAATTCTCACTTACTTTACCTTCTGTGTGTGTGTGTGTGTTCTCTCTCACTGCGGCCAACACCACCGGACGGTCAACACCATCGCACTGGCACCGTACTGCTGCTGTCACCGGAACGGTAATCTCTTTTTTTTCCATTTAAATACAAAATCTGGAAAGCAAAATTTTGAATTGCTCTCTCGCTCTCTCCAAGACTTGAAATGTCTCTTCGAATTCTCACTTACTTTACCTTCTGTGTGTGTGTGTGTGTTCTCTCTCACTGTGGCCAACACCACCGGACGGTCAACACCATCGCACTTGGCACCGTAGTGCTGCTGTCACCGGAAAGGTAATCTCTTTCTCTATTTGAATACAAAATATGGGAAGCACAATTTTGAATTGGGTGTGTCTATTTTTTCATCTCTTTTTCTTCTCAGTTTCTCAAGGCTTTGCTTGGTTCATGGATTTCATGAGGGGAAAAGAAAACAAGATGGAAACCCTCTCTTTTCCCTCATCAAATCCAGGAACTAAACAGAGCCTTCCCTCACCAAATCCACGAACCAAACAAGCTTAAGCTCTGTTTGGTTTGTGTATTTAGTGAAGGAAAGGAAAGGAAACCACTTTAACTGAACTTGATTTGTTGATTTACTAGGTCTGAGGTTTCCTTGGGCAACCGCAACTAGAGGATGCCCTTACCGGTATGGATCTCCCAAGGAAACCGGGAGAGACAAGTAACAAACTTTTTAAGTGCTGCCCTAAGGCCATTGTCAACTTGATCAGCAATCCCGTGAACTCTACAGTTCCTATTGCAGCAGAAATTTTCAAGAAAGCTGGCACCTATGATCCGAAGCGACTTTTGGTAGTTACAATGCTTGATGTTGTCAGAGCCAACACTTTTGTGGTATGCATTGCTTAGGTTGACATTGGTCGTGTTCTTAATCCTCAAGTATTAGTTTTTTTTATTTATTTTTTCAAGTTCGTGTTATGCAAATTTGGTTATATGTTTTTTACAATATGAGTCTTGCACTATAAATAGGATAGGATAGGAGAATATGAACAGCCACATGTCTTAAAAAAACAAACTAAAAAGTAATGAAATAGAAGCTCAAAAAGACATCATTAATTCTGCAGCTCAACTACAACAGACAGCATTTAACTCTACAGCTCAACTCCAAACAGACAGCATTAAGTGTGACTTTTAGCCTTTCTTCCTTTGTCCTTTGGATGGTCAAAGGTTCTTAAAAGTGCTCTTCAATATGCTTTGCATCACAAAAGAATAGGGAAGAACATGTAAGCTTAGTAATCCAAATAATGTCTAGGCATTAGATTACATCTATAACAAATCCCCAAATCCAAACAATGAACTAAGAAGTTCTTTTCAAAAGATAAGACTCCGTAAAGGACGTCTTCAAAAGATATATCCGAATCGACTACTCGTGGGCCTTGCCCTTGTTGACTTCACCTGAAACAAAGTAGTTTTATAGATTCATTAAGCACGATGGCTCAGTAGATAGCATTGAAGAAATGTACTACTACTTCTAAAATCATGCTAAGACATGCGGTGCAATGATTTGCCGCCGTGGCAATGCAAATAGCCGTAAGGTCAAACCGTGCAACTTCCTGATACCAAATTCCATAACCACTCACTCTCAACACCGGATGCGAGCCACTCCAACATGAGTGTAGCATACAAGATCTCCGGTAGCTAACCGAATATGACCTTGCGTTTTCGAATGTTTTAAGGATCACAAACAACCTTCCTCACTTCACACCCGCTTCCGGATTTCATCAAACAACCCCAAATGGGGATTCAAAGGTCATTCCCAAATCGTGGGAATTCTATCAAATTCATACTCCCAAGCCAATGCTATGAATGCTAAGCCGACTTGGCGATTATGAAACATGACAACAATGATTACGCTACTTCAATGTCATATGCAAGATTCTCAATGTCATGAAGTTATACATTGTAGTCCATGATGCCAAGGCCAAATAATTAGGAGGAAATCATGTAAAGCATAATTAACAACTTAGTCACATAAGAGATTTGTAGTAAGCTCAAAGTAATTGATCGTAGCAACTAAATAACATTTAGGTTTGGCATAATTCCAACTAAGCACATAAGGGCATATAAGCACATAGATGAAAAATGTAGGAAAACCTAAGCAAGATTAACAAATATTAGGTCTAATCCTACACATAGCAAACCATGAGATTAGATCTAGGAGTGCACTTAGTCAATGGAATCTACCTTGTTCTTGAATGGGAAAGGCAAGAGAGATAGAGAGTCCTAGAGATGAAAAATAAAAGAACCCAAGTGATGGAGCTTCCAAGAACTAGGAAATAGAAAAATCCCCCTTCTTCCTCTATGCCATAGCTTGATCTAGAGAACTCCAAAGTGGAAGATGGAAGCACCAAAAGAGAGTTCTTGAGGAGAGGAACAAATTGATCTCTAATGTGCTTGAAGGGCTTGAAAAAGAAGCTTGATGGTTGAAACTGTAATGGGGGTTTTTGTGCTTCCATAAACAAGAGATAAGAGAGATATAAAGAGATAGAGAATGAAGGACCAAGAAACTTGCAGGACCAAGCGGAATGCAACCCGGACTCTCGTGCTACAAAGTAGGCAACTTTATAGCCACCAACACTCACATTTGCCTAAACACATTCTCCAAAGTTGATGCTTTTAAAAAAATCATTCAAGTTATGTACTAATGTCAATTTGATACAAATTTACTGGAGTTAACCCTACTTGTATTGGAAAGCTACAAAGCATTAACTTAAAATACACTGAACAATTCAAAAACACAACCCCTAAATTCAATTCACTCAAATTTTTGAAATTGTTCATTGTAGTGTTCTCTTTACTCGATGGCTGGCTGCCTTCTAAACTTTCACTTCTCTTTGTTTTTGATTGCATATGATGTTGAGGAGAGAGTGAGGAGTAGTAGTAGGTTTTACATCTCCTTGTTCTACTTCTTGTTATTTGTACTTTGGATATTGGATGTTTGTATTCCTACTTTGGATATTTGGTTTGTATTAGCCTTTGTTGGCTTGATATATTATTCATGTACTTGTGACCCTACTTGTATTGGAAAGCTACAAAGCATTAACGTTAAATACACTGAGCAATTCAAAAACACAACCCCGAAATTCAATTCACTCAAATTTTTGAAATTGTTCATTGTAGTGTTCTCTTTACTCAATGGCTGGCTGCCTTCTAAACTTTCGCTTCTCTTTGTTTTTGATTGCATATGATGTTGAGGAGAGAGCGAGGAGTAGTAGTAGGTTTTACATCTCCTTGTTCTAGTTGTTATTTGTACTTTGGATATTGGATTTTTGTATTCCTACTTTGGATATTTGGTTTGTATTAGCCTTTGTTGGCTTGATATATTATTCATGTACTTGTGAGAATTGGCCTTTATGGCTAGTTCTTTTTGGGTTTGGCCTATGTTGGTTGAACAGCTGTTTATTGCCTATGTCCAAAATAAGTATTTCTTTTCTTGCAGCAGGAGCAGAGGCCTCATGATAGCTGCTAGAGAAACCAGCTCCTGGGGTAAGGTTTTTTTTTTTTTTTTACTCAGAAAGACTTGTGAGTTGTGTAAGACGTAAAAAACGAATTTGTAGCTTGAACTGGAAAGATTTCATAAAAGTAGAGAAGGAGAATAAAGCTCTTCTTTCTTGTTTGGCATTGATGAACTCAAAAAGTTCTAAATACTATGCTCTCTAGTTATAAATAAATTATTCTCTAAACTAATTACTTCTTTTGAGTTTTTACATTTTAATTTTTTCAAAATTTTAAAATATCTGTACAAAACAGACAGTTGGAGGTTAGTGTGTTTTATTTATTTGTTTGTATTTTTCTGTTTTCTGTTTCTTTCTAATTCAGTTTCTCTCTAATTCTTTTTATCTTTCTGTTTTGGTTGCAATTTGTTATTGATTGCAGCTGATGCCGAGGAGATTGAGGAGTTTGTACGTTTCCTTGTTCTAGTTTTTATTGGTACTTTGGATATTTGGGTTGTATTAAGTTTTTATTTGGATATTTGAGTTGTATTAGCCTTCGTTGGCTTATGTATTTATTAGCCTCTATGGCTGATATATTTGGGTTTGAACTCTATTGGCTAAACCTTTGTTTTTTCTTTTCTTCTTGTTGATTAACCTTTGTGGCTTGATGTATCGAGGGGTGGCAATTTCTGACATGACACGATAACACGATACGAACCCAACACGGTTTAAGCAGGTTTGGGTTTGGCCTTAATAGGTTCGGGTCGTAGACGGGTCAATCCGTTTAGCACGATTAATAAATGGGTCGTGTTCGTGTTATAACCGTGTTACAACAAACCAAATCGCAACTTTGTGTTAACAGATGATAACATAAACTTTGTAAGAGGATAAGAAATGAGGCTATGGTAAGGAAACAAACAAATCCATATATGTCCCAGACGCGATCGGATGACACACTTATTAGTTTTGATGTTTCGTCAAATTTGAAGCCACACGGTTGCTCCACTAACTCGGTGAACTTGGAGTACAAATCAAATTGTTCTTTGTATTTTGCCTCAATAGTGATGATACCATAGTTTACTCCACAATAAATATGGACATTTGAAAAACAAGTTTGGACGTGAACTTGGAGTACAAATCAAATTGTTCTTTGTATTTTGCCTCAATAGTGATGATACCATAGTTTACTCCACAATAAGTATGGACATTTGAAAAACAAGTTTGGACCTTGATAAAACATGTTTCCGGTTAACCTTGGACATCTTAAGAGATAATTTGGACATTCAGGGAAGAAGTTTGAAAATTAGGATACACAGATGGAACATTCACTGCACCTATTTGGATATCTTAAGGGAATAATTGGACATATTGAATGTCCAGTTTGGTTCGTTCTATTCCTAAGTAATGCTACTGATGTCCAAATACTGGTGAATCAATTTCCACATTCACGGCGACATTTGCATCTTGATAATCAATATTTGAACTTAAATTGCAAAGTTTGGACATTCATGGCACAGCATTGGACACTTTGAAAACAAGTTTGGACATTCAAAAATGTGTTTGAACATTAAGACAATAAATGTGGACTTTCGATAAATAAGTTTTGACCTTCATAAAACATGTTTGGTTCCTTTAATGTCCAAATATGGTAGTAAAATAGGTGGGTGCGAATCGAATTTCCCAATTAATAAATGCTGGGTGTAAAAAGCAAAATATGCCTAAAACATGAGTTTATATGCTCCCCCATTCAAAAGTAAATGATGCATAGCAGTTTCAAGAGATAATCATTTTCTCTAACAATACCAATGCTACTTTTGGTTGAACGAATGAGCTGATTTCTTCTCATATGATATTTTGATATTACCTAATACACACATCCCCTTCAATTTTAGCAACCCTAGACATTGAATCTGTATAAATAGTAAACAAAATATGAAGTTTTATTCTTAGAAAAATTTGCCCCCACGCCTTAAAATACTTGCCCTAAGCACGATTCACGTGCTCTTAATCATGTACTGAACTTGACACATTTTGAACGTAATTGGAATTGTATAGGACTTCCTTTTATTCTCAGATAAACTTGCTCCCACGCCTTAAAATACTTGCCCTGATTATGAATCACTTGCTTGCTAAAGATGATTCAAATTTTTTATTTTTATTTTTAATATTAAACGGGAACATAAACAATTAGTGGTGATAGCACATGAGACAACAACTTTTGCCAGCAATTAGCTGTGCCTATTTCAGAAGGTAGGTGCCTGAAACACAGGCGTGAAGCAGATGGCTAAATAGAGTAGAGGCTTAAAACAGAGAGTAGGTGCCTGTTTTAACAGAAAATTGGCACTTTCTCATATTCAACAAGTAAAGAAAAATACCTGATTGATCATTAAAAAAATACCTACGAGAATGATCACTAAGAAAATAACAAAGAGATTGGGGCGGCGTCCAATTCCGACAAACAAAAAAAAAACAAAAATATTTCTATTTCATTTACTTGGGCACCGACCCCTTACTTTCGGCACAAAAAATAAAAGAAAGAAATTTGAAAAAAAAAACAAAAATATTTATTCCATTTCTCCCGAAGCAGATGGCTAAATAGAGTAGAGGCCTAAAGTAGAAAATATTTAATAAAAAATATTTAATAGAAAATATGCACCTGTGGGTGTAGAGAATAGGTGGGTATACTGAGTAAAATAGGTGGGTGCGAATCGAATTTCCCAATTAATAAATGGTGGGTGTAAAAAGCAAATAGGTGGGTGCGAATCGAATTTCCCAATTAATAAATGGTGGGTGTAAAAAGCAAAAATATTTCTATTTCATTTACTTGGGCACCGACCCTTGCTTTCGGCACAAAAAATAAAAGAAAGAAATTTGATATTGCACAAGCTTTGATTCGTCTCATCAATCGCAAGGTATTTACAACTATATATACTAGCACTTTTGTTTTTGTAAGGCTTCAATTTTTATTTTTTTGGTTGTTTGATGAGAAAGTTGGTAAAGAACATTTGATTGTGCCCCCGAAAGAAACGGGCAAGGCAACATAGACATGGGAACACACACTAGGATACACTAAAAACAATTCCATATCATAAACAATGAGTTTGAACCACAACTGACTTTGCAAAAAAAAAACAACTGAAAAGTACCCTTAACTGGTACCCCCAAGGCCAAACGGAGACTCATCCATCCTGATCTCATCACCCACTCCTTTCACATCATCGACAAAAGCCACAGTATCTTCACAGCATTGCAAGTTCAAATCATTGAAAGGCACCAGGGGGGTTGCGCCAACTCGATCAGGAGAGCCAGATGACCAGTACACCTCCCTCGCTATGAGTTCACTCATCTTTGAAGATTCGGTGGCATCCCCATCATCCTCCATCAGCGCTAACAACTCTCCTGGAATACTCAGTTCCATGCTGTCACTGCAATTGCCCTTGGCAACTTCAGCCTGTTTTTTTTTTTTTCATTTCATCATAAAAAAACAAGATTAATAAACCAGACGAAAGGGGACACAGAGATTCAAATCATACACGAATAGAAGAACTCTAATCAAATGCTGAACACAAAGAATGAGTTATTAACCAAAACACCAATATGGGGTTTAACCAAATTCAAGGAAATCCAGAAATTAGAAAGAAAAAAAAAAACACAATTATTAATCTCACAAATTCATAATCTGAGATTACTCTACCAAGCTAATGAAAACAAAACACAAGATCACAACAACCAAAGCAAATCATGTACATAAAAATGTTCATTTTACATATATAATTAATGCTTAACAAAAGCAGACAAAACTATCCAAATGCCAATAAACAGGGGCAGGGCAGCCAAAAACATAACAGCAATTTCCTTTCCCCCCCTTTCATTGTCATAAAAAAGG
Organism: Hydrangea macrophylla; assembly: GCA_033977485.1. Taxonomy (NCBI): domain Eukaryota; kingdom Viridiplantae; phylum Streptophyta; class Magnoliopsida; order Cornales; family Hydrangeaceae; genus Hydrangea; species Hydrangea macrophylla. Next base: position 107,099,821 of record CM066992.1, on the reverse strand, counting down.
AACAGGAGAAAAACAACTAAGGAGCCCTTCGCAAGAGTCTATTGATGGCTAAACAAGTATCCGCAGCAAGTTTTTCCTGGTCTGAGGCGCGACGATTCCATAAGTCATAGAAGTCATTGCCCTGAGAAGTAAATCTCCTCATGTTGAAGTCCAAGGTATCCAGTCTGGTGTTCATTTCAATTAATTGATTGTTGGTGGACTCAACATTGTTCATATAGGATCTCTGAAGGGCTGCAACAGTAAAGGAGAGAGATTCCACTTTGGATTCCAGGCATGGAATGGCAGCATTAATAGTCGAAGAGAGAGAATTGATCTTCTCATCAAAATTCACCAAGAATTGGCCAATTTGCGCAGAAATCTGTTCCAACAGTTGGGAATTTGCAGAGGTTGTGGCCCGAGGAGGTCGTGAAGTAGAAGGAATCTGAGAAGGAACATCCTGTTTTTCAAGGATAGAAACAGGGACCCAATTGCCCTCAATCTTTTTGAGGTGCATTAGATGTAAAAGTTTCACAGAAAAGATGGTGTCTTTGGAGGGAATGATGGATTCTCCAGAGAGGGGAATTGATTGAAATTTCAGGATTCTGGTGAAAACCATTCCAAATGGCAGAGTTCCCTTGGTTTTACCGACACAAGACCTCATGTGACTCAAAATCACAAAGGCAAGGTCAATTTTAACTCCTTTTAGCACACACCAAATCAAAAACACTTCCATTTTGGAAATGTGCTGCTTACTGCCAAGTCTTGGAAGAATGTTGAAGGTTATAATTTTGTGAATGAGGCGAGAAATTAAGGTGAGTGAGGAGAGAGAGAGAATGTGATCAGGGCTAGTAATTGTTTCAGAGTCACAAATCAAATTCATAGCAAGCACACAATCAAAGCCTTCGAGTTTAGGCCAAGCTTTCTTCTCGTAGATTTCAAAATCCCCTTTTGGTATTTTTAGGGATAGGCGAAGATCTTTGAGGGAAAGTGAAATCTCCTCACCATAAAGATAAGATGAGATGGTAGTGTCATTGATAACCAAAAAATGGGTGTAGAAGAGTTTCAAAAGAGTAGAATAGGTAGGTTCGTTAATGGCTAAGAAATTGGACCAACCTATGGCTTGAAATAAATTATTGATGGGCAATCCCTCGTTTGTGAAGAAATTTGGGGGAATTACCTTTCCAATTTCGATATTCCGCTTGTTGATGATGCTGTTGAACCGAGCTTTGCTGTCCTCGTCTCTGAAATTGAGTTCCTGTGCTTCGTCTTCTTCAAATAGATGCCTAGCAGAGCTGGACGAGGGTGAGGCTGAAACCCTCTGCCTTTTTGAGCTTCTTGTACTTGAACGAGTAGAATTTCTGGTTCTAGGGCTCATGATTTGAAGACGAGTCTGAAACCCTCCGCCTTTTGAGCTTCTTGTACTTAGAGGTTCAAGATTCTATTTAGGTTGAAGATATTTTCTCTCTCGACTGCCCTGCCCCGAAGATCAGTGATCCAATCATCCAGAGTTGCCGGTGCGAATCCTCTTTCTTCCTTTCTGTCTCCATCTTTTTTGCCTAAGGCCTGGGCCTGTTGAGCAAGAGAAGTGTCATATGATTCAGGGATATATTCCTGTGTCCTGCCTCTTGAGCGCTTAGTAAGCTTCCTCTTCCCGCTAAATGTTCCAAGGGTGTTTCCTAATTTTCAAATTTGTTTCCGAATGTCCAAAATTCTCTTTATAGTTCCAAGAATAACCTGCAAATGTCCAAGCATGTTTTATCATGGTCTAAACTTGTTTTTCAAATGTTCACATTTACTGTCTTAATGTCCAAACACAGTTTGAATGTCCAATCTTGTTTCCTAAGTGTCCAACGTTGTTATAGGAGTGTCCAAAATTTGATTTTATGTTCAAATATTGATTATGAATGTGCAAATGTCGCCGGGAATGTGCATGTTGGTCCTTTCAATATTCAAATATTTCCTCATAATGTGTTCTTTAAATGTCCAACTCATTTCGTGTAAATGTGTTCTTTATGCAATCTCACACCTCCAATAACTAAAGTCAAGTGCTCAATACCATCAAAATCAGCATGCTCAATGGCAAGTACCCCGGGTTCTGGGAAGAGTTCCTCCAAGGCATTGTAGATTAACTATCGATTGACAAAGCAATTAATACCTATGAACCATAATACTTATAGTGCAAGGAAGGCATGTCCCATATCAAGTACTTGTTACATTTGCACATTGACAATCAATATTTGAACATAATGAACAAAGTTTGGACCTTCACAAAAGATATTTGGACATTACCAGGTTATATTAGGCCATTTACAAGAAATAAGTTGGACCTTTAAAAAAAAAAGTTGGACCTGGTTATATTAGGCCATTTATATTAGGCCATTACCAGGTTATATTAGGCCATTTACAAGAAATAAGTTGGACCTGGTAATAAGTTGGACATTACCAGGTTATATAGGGGTCAAACCTTATTTATCAAATGTCCACATTAATTGCCTTAATATCCAAACTTTTTTCTTAAAAGCCCGGTCGAGCTGTGAGGTCCTGTTCATTACATTTTGTCCGGGGCGGACACCCCCAATGATATCCACGGCCTAACCCGAAGCCCGCTAAGCCCCGAGCCAAATCATGAAGAAGATAGAAGTGGCCTGCTAGCCCATCCCAGAGTGGACCCTGGCCATCGGTCCTGGGCGGACACACCCCTCGTCTCCCATGCCGGGCTCGGTGTTAGGTAAATCCCGGCCCATTCCTTTGGACACTCACTTGCCATATTTGGATATAAATGGAACCAATTTCCACATTCACAGTGACATTTGCACATTTGATAATCAATATTTGAACTTAACTGCAAATTTTGGATATTAATGGAACAATGTTGGACACTTAGAAAACAAGTTTGGATATTAAGACAATTAATGTTGACATTCGATAAATAAGTTTGGACCCCTATACACTTTGAACATATTGGTAGGAGAGTTGGCATTGAAAGAACGAGTTTGAAAATTACAGTTGGAACATTCACAGCTAAAATTTGAACATCGGGATGAAATAATTGGATATTCTGAGGTAATATTTGAATATTGAAAGGACCAATTTGAACAACATTATGAAAAATTTAGACATTCGGAAGCCATAATTGGACATTATTGGAACCAATTTGCACATTCACGGCGACATTTGCACATGGCTATTTAATATTTGAACAACGTTTTGGACATTCAAAAATATGATTGGACATTAAACAATAAATGTGGACATCGTTAAATAAGTTTGGACCAGCATAATACATCGTTGAACATTCGCAGGTTAACGTTGGACAATCTAGAAAAATTATTAGACATTTGAAGAACATATTTGGACACTAAGATATAATATTTGGACATAAAACGAAATTAATTATTTGGACATTTCCACCCATATTGGACATTAGTATTCATAGCATTATTTAGGAACAAATCGAACTAATCTGGACATTCAAAATGTCCAGTTATTCATTCGTATGTTCAATTATCTTCAGAGAAATGTCCACAGTTTCTCTTTACGCTCAATACCATCAAAATCAGCATGCTCATAACAACATCAACTGCCAATTTTGCAAAATGTTCCTTATCCTGGCATAGTGTTTTTGAACTCAAAGTAGTCATTGCAATCTTCATTAAGTCTGACTTAAATTTATCTGCATAAATTTTGTATTGAGCGCTTAACTTTAGTTATTGGTGGTGAGATTGCATCAACCTTTGACAATCCAGAATCACTACAGGGATGTTGATGATGATATGGGTCATCCATTTCTCTGGATTGTAGTGATTTTGGTGATGATTTTGATGGTATTGAGCATGCTAATTTTAATGGTATTGAGCGCTTGACTTTAGTTATTGGTGTGATGAGATCGCATCAACATTTGACAATCCAGAATCAGTTAGGCTTGGGCACTGCAAGCTCATTGAGGAAATTATGATTGGTGAGGACTAGATGATCGATCCATTTCTCTGGTGTTGATATGGGTCACGCCTTCCTTGCATTGTAACAAGGATAATACTTTGATTACTGGCCAATGCAGATAACTTCAAGTCAGACTTGATGAAGATTGCAATGACTACTTTGCCAGGATATGGAACATTTTGCAAAATTGGCAGTTGATGCTATTATGAGCATGCTGAATTTGATGATATTGAGCGTAAAGGTGTCAAATGCCACGAGCCCGAGACCGGCATAATTTTTTTTGGGCCAAAAGCCCAGCCCGGCCTACGAGGCCTGCAAAATTGGCAGTTGATGTTGTTATGAGCATGTTGATTTTGATGGTATTAAGCGTAAAGGTGTCAAACGGCCCGAGACTGAGCCCATCATGCCGATTCTGGATTGCAATGATTTTGTATTGAGCGCTTGACTTTGGTTATCGGTGGTGAGATTGCATCAACTTTTGACAATTCAGAATCAATTAAGCTTGGGTACTACAAGCTCATTGAGGAAATTATGATTTGCGAGGACAAGCTGATCCGTTTTTCTGGACCGTGGGCACAGTCGACTCGACCCCTGTTTTCGTAAAATATCTTTTGGGTTTAAGGATGAATTCAACAAGCGTTTCTTTCCGCGATTAGCTCATACTCAGAAACGTCAAGAGTTTGCAAATTTAGTTCAGGGAGATATGACTGTGGGTGAGTATGTCTCTCGTTTTAATGCTTTATTGCACTTTGGGAAATCTACAATTCCGACTGATGAAGATAAGGCTCGTAAGTTTGAGGAAGGGCTTATTGAGAATATCTGTAATCGTGTTGACATATTGCAACACCCGACCGTCGCTCTAATTGAGGAAGCCGCCCGTATCACAGAGAAAAGTATCGAACGATACAAGTGACTAAAGAGTCATTTTTTCGCATTTTTGGTGAACCGTGAATCCACTAAGCATTCTGTTAGTTCTCGCAAGTTTATTTAGGCATGTTTGAGGTGCGTGTAAGGTTTCGTGGCGTTTGGTTAAGCGGTTTACCGATTCACTACTCAAAACCCCAAAAACTACGTTTTTTCAAGCCTAAGTGACTAAAGAGCCATTTTTTCGCATTTTTGGTGAACTGTGAATCCGTTATGCATTCCGTTAGTTCCTGCAAGTTTATTTAGGCATGTTTGAGGTGCGTGTAAGGTTTCGTGGCGTTTGGTTAAGCGGTTTACCGATTCACTACTCAAAACCCCCAAAACTACGTTTTTTCAAGCCTAAGTGACTAAAGAGTCATTTTTTCGCATTTTTGGTGAACGGTGAATCCGCTATGCATTCCGTTAGTTCCCGCAAGTTTATTTAGGCATGTTTGAGGTACGTGTAAGGTTTCGTGGCGTTTGGTTAAGCGGTTTACCGATTCACTACTCAAAACCCCCAAAACTACATTTTTTCAAGCCTAAGTGACTAAAGAGTCATTTTTTCGCATTTTTGGTGAACTGTGAATCTGTTATGCATTCCGTTAGTTCCCACAAGTTTATTTAGGCATGTTTGAGGTGCGTGTAAGGTTTCGTAGCATTTGGTTAAGCGGTTTACCGATTCACTACTCAAAACCCCCAAAACCACGTTTTTTCAAGCCTAAGTGACTAAAGAGTCATTTTTTCGCATTTTTGGTGAACTGTGAATCTGTTATGCATTCCGTTAGTTCCCACAAGTTTATTTAGGCATGTTTGAGGTGCGTGTAAGGTTTCGTAGCGTTTGGTTAAGCGGTTTACCGATTCACTACTCAAAACCCCCAAAACTACGATTTTTCAAGCCTAAGTGACTAAAGAGTTATTTTTTCGCATTTTTTTGTGAACCGTGAATCTACTATGCATTCCGTTAGTTCCCACAAGTTTATTTAGGCATGTTTGATGTGCGTGTAAGGTTTCGTGGCGTTTGGTTAAGCGGTTTACCGATTCACTACTCAAAACCTCAAAAACTAAGCTTTTTCAAGTCTAAGTGATGAAAAAGTCATTTTTTTCGCATTATTTGTGAATCGTGATTCCGTTATGCATTCCTTTAGTTCCCACAAGTTTATTTAGGCATGTTTGAGATGCGAGTAAGGTTTCGTCGTGTTCGGATAAATGATTTACAATTTCAGTACTCAAAACCTCAAAAACTAAGTTTTTTCAAGTCTAGGTGATGAAAGTCATTTTTTTGCATTATTTGTGAATCCACATTTGGAAAGACCTCAAGAGTACGACTATATAGAAGTATAGAGAGTAATGGACTGTGTGTGCATTGTATCATTAATAGAACATATGTGAGGGAAATGGTTCATATGTCGTGAGTGGAAAAAACAATCGATAAGCATATGATTGTGACTCACAGCATAAAAGGAAGATAGAAATTCTAGGTATGAAAAAAAAACATGAAGAGATGCGCATTAGCTAAATGTTGAAATCTAGACGCAACATGAAATAAATAAATTCGGAAGCAGAAAATTAACCACCAGAGAAAGAAAAGAAAAACTACCAGTGTGTACAGTGGTTGAATGGTGAGATCTATATGTAGCACCTCCTTCACCCTCTATAATCTTAAATTGACTCCAACACCTAATCAGCCCAAAGCAAATATCAAAAACTTAAAAACTAAATGCACATAGAAGTTAGATTATAGAAAGCATCTCTTTAAATATAGAAATACAATGCACCACCCCAAGTTGAAAATCTATTCAAATTTTTTAAAAAATATACATATATAAGATCCAGTTCCACCAATCAGGTACCTGATTTTTCTCTGAGGTAGTGATATCTGGAGTGGATGACAGAGCACCATTTCCTACACCATCTTGAGTCATATCCACACCTGAACGAGCATAAATGAAATTCCATGCCTTAGAATGTGTATAGTGGATGATGATGAATTGTGGGAACAAAACAGAAATTCACGATTTGAAAAAAATGAAAAACTAACTAGGGACAACATGACAAGTACCATCTCCTCTCGCTAATTTCTGAGAGGCATTTATTGCCCTAGAAGCTGTTAAAGAATTTGGGCCGTGCATTTCATGACACATACCCACTTCGGTTTTATCAGCCACCGAAGAGTCTTGGGCAGGATCAAGTTCCAAGGAAAATGGTGAAACATCATTTTTTGTTGATGGACATTTCCGTAGCATATCTTCTGTTGCCTTAGAACGAACTCTTCGTATTTCCTCCAAAATATTCCATGACCCAGTGGAAAGAGAATCCCTTTTCTGCTGCATTCAAGTTACAATGACATAAAGCATAATAAATCAGAACTGGTAAGGATGTAAGGAAGAAAAAAAAAGCACTCATGAATTTTCCAATTGTTCACAAGGTCAGCTTTGTTAATTCCATTGCAACAATCATGGGTGGGACTCACGTTGATTACGTTACTAATCAGATAACAAACTATGTGATGAGTATTCTATCTGTTTTGATTAAATCATTCTTTAGTAGTTTACAGCGAAATCTATGATATAGTGACTACACTTATATTTTGTTTGGATTGTTTGTAAATTTTACCAGGTCAGCTTTATTAATTCTATTGCAACAATCAAGGGTGGGACTCACGTTGATTACGTTACTAATCAGATAAGAAACTATGTGATGAGTATTGTGAATAAGAAGAACAAAAATGCCAACCTCAAAGCCCACACAGTGAAGAATCACTTATGGGTTTTTGTCAATGTTCTTATTGACAACCCTGCTTTTGATTCTCAAACCAAGGAGACTTTGACAATTCGTCAAAGCAGTTCGGATCTAAATGTGAACTCTCACAGAAGTTTTTGAAGAAAGGTTAGTTGCGCCCTTTCTATTCTTATTTTACCAAACATTTAGACTCTATCCCTTTCTATTATTCTTTTCTGAAACATTTAGACTCTATCTGGTCTGTGGCTCTAGAGAAGGAACGAAAACTAGTTTTCCTCCATGCTTAAAGAACAGTACAATAAAAAACTTCTAAACTATAAGTGCAACTCATGTGCAAGGGAGCTTACTAAATACAGAATCATTAATTAAACTCTCACTCTATTTCCTTGCCCTTCCCTTTTTTCCTCACTACTTATTATCTTATTGAAAAAGAAAAATTTATTCTTGGTGTTTTTCTCTCATTTCCCTCACTGAATCCATGAACCAAGCAAGGCCTTATTGCTCTAGTCTTTAGCTTTTTGTATGAGGACCAATCTGATGCTTTGTCATTATGTTTGCAGTGGGCAAGTCTGGAGAGGTAGAAAGTCTCTTGTCATGGGCAGATTTTAAGCAAAGCAAAGATCTGAACAAAACTGATGGGACTACGAGACAGAGGATCACCGGTATTACCAAACTAGAGGATGCTAATGATGTTGGAGGAAGGAACTCCGATAAATGTACCTTGATTTTGACAGAAGGAGATTCAGCAAAAGCTCTCGCAGTAAGATGTCATATGCCTTCTTAAGAACCTGTTTGGATTAGCTTAGAGAGACCTACAGTCACTTATCTGGGATCTTTGACAGATATAAGTCCACTGGGCAAAACATTTTCACAGAAGCAGTAAATTGCTGCTTTTCCGAAACTTATTGGAGAAAAACATCTCAATTTCAAACGGGTTCTAAGTAGTTTCAAGTTTCAACTCAACGTGTTTGGTTTCTCTATTGTTGTATATGACAGAATTAGGATTTTGCAGATGGCTGGGATATCCGTTGTGGGTCGCAATTATTATGGCGTGTTCCCGTTGAGAGAAAAATTGCTCAATGTGAGGGAAGCAAGCCACAAACAGATCATGGAAAATGCTGAAATTCAAAATATCAAGCAGATTCTTTGACTCCAGCATGAAAAAGCGTATGATAGTGTCAAGACATTGAGATATGGGCATTTAACCCGAAGGGGAGTAACTGCATCCTGTATAGGTCATACGTTTCAAACACGAACATACAAAATATAAACTGCGGAAGCGAATCTAACAATGACTGAAGTATAACCATACCTGGGCAGGCAATAAGAGAGGGCTTGGAGACTTCAGTTGGTTGTCCAAGAAAGGCATGATCAGAGTGGAATTGGAACCTTGGGAACTGTATCCAACCCTCTCATAGGAACCAACAGCATCATATGTGAAGACACAACCCTTTCCTTGAATATTTGAGAGAAATATGTGAAATTAATAAAAAAAGAAAATGGAGGGCTAAGGACCTGTTTGGAATCAATTCCTAATGCACGTTTCGGCCCAAACGTGCTTTTGGGACCCAAAACACAAATATTAGCCTATTTGGATTAATTTGGGAAGCACTGTAGCGCCCGAAATGCACCTTTTGGCTAAAGCAGGTTCGTGCTTCAGCCCAAAACGTCAGGCAGGAAGCAGATCAATGATTTTTTCTTAATTCCCCTTGTGATTAGCACCTGTGCTTATGCTTTCGCCTAAAAGGAAAATCCACAGCTAATCCAAACATGCCTAATAACTGAACAAAAGGTCTATAAAGCTTACCTTCAGTATCAAGGCCACCTAGGACATTGAAAGAATAATAAGGGAAGAAGCGCTTGTAGTATAGGGTGTTGGAAAGCAGTTGAGCCATTGCATGGCAGCTCATTTGCTTGTTGTGTTGGTGTTGATAGATCTGTTACTCAAGAAGATAACAAAATCATTGACATAACCGTTCCAGCAAAAAGAAAAATTCCTCTACATAACGATCAAGCAGCAAAAAAAGAATTCAAACATAAAATACGAATTCTGTTGATCATGCCACATGCGTATGGGGTCTCATACTATCTACGAAGTAAAATTTCTTACTCAGTTCATAATAGGACAAAGCCTCTGAAGGCATTCATCAAAGTAGAAGTCCAATTTTATTTAGTTATTTTTTCTTTTGAAAAAAAAAGTTGTACATTTGGCAAGTATAAGAAAACATCGCACATAAAAAAGTTCACAAGCTAAGTTATTTCAAGGAAAGATGCAATCAAAGCCCTGCGGATCAGTCAGCCATCCTTACATAAGCAAACAAATGAGACTCACACATGCTTGATGAAAAGCAAGTTACAAACGTTATTTTGTATAGACTAGTTAATGATGACGGGAATACGCCATGAATAAAATCATGAACCAGACAACATAGATGTTAATGCGTTCGACTTCGAGACAAAGTTTCAGCCATAAAATCCTAATCATTTAATGCTGCAGAATAGCTATAGTGGACTGTCAATATAAGTCTTCCATGTTTCCATGGCATCATAGTTATCAAGCCAGCACTAAAGTGTCATTGCCTCCCCAAGCCGAAGTGCAACTTGTAAATAAGGTGCAATCTTGAGAAAGTAAGATGTCTAATGGAAATGTATAATGAAAATATAGTTTGAATCATACAACACCAAAAAGTAATAAAAAAGAAATGTATTTTTGGTACACATGATTGGATAGTTGGGTAATCAACAGGAAGTAAACAGTTTTTTTTTCCCCTTTCCAGATTTGGTTCCAAAGAGATGATGGGCTACACGAATGGAATTTTCCCTCTTCTAACCCATAAAGTCCAATATACTCCTTTATATAGAAAGCATAAATCACCAATCACATTCGTACAATAACCAGAAAACAACACATGAATGGATAGTTGGTACACCATTATCCACATTTTGTTGTTACTCCCTCGCTAACGGAAGGTTAAAAAAAAAAATAGGTCCTCAAACCTAAGGACAATGTGTAAGAATAAATAAAGAATAAATAACTACTCTTTCAACCCCTAGGGTTCCACGAGCAGATAGAATAAGTAGATGAGGGAAAACATATCGAAAAGGAGATCAGAGGTAGAAGATTCTCACCTTTACCGGAAAAAAGGGGATGATACAAATCGTATATCGTCTTCACCATATTGAGCAGAGGCCATGGTAGAGCTCGATCGATCACTCTCTCACTCTCTCGATCTCAAATGATCGATCAACCGAAAAAAACCATTGCATCAATCTTTATATATACATACTCTAAACACACACACATATATACATATATACATACTCTAAACACATAATACCAAATCAACCGAAAAAATCCAAATCGGAGAGAGAGAGTACCTTCGACTTATACAATCCTCTGCATCAATCTTCTCTCATGATGAAGCTAAGAGCGACGGTCGGGTGTTGCAACATGTCAACACGTTTACGGATATTCTCCCTAAGCCCTTCCTCAAACTTATGAGCCTTATCTTCATCAGTCGGAAATGTAGATTTCCCAAAGTGCAATAAAGCATTAAAACGAGAGACATACTCACCCACAGTCATATCTCCCTGAACTAAATTTGCAAACTCTTGACGTTTCTGAGTATGAGCTAATCGCGGAAAGAAACGCTTGTTGAATTCATCCTTAAACCCAAAAGATATTTTACGAAAACAGGGGTCGAGTCGACTGTGCCCACGGTCCAGAAAAACGGATCAGCTTGTCCTCGCAAATCATAATTTCCTCAATGAGCTTGTAGTACCCAAGCTTAATTGATTCTGAATTGTCAAAAGTTGATGCAATCTCACCACCGATAACCAAAGTCAAGCGCTCAATACAAAATCATTGCAATCCAGAATCGGCATGATGGGCTCAGTCTCGGGCCGTTTGACACCTTTACGCTTAATACCATCAAAATCAACATGCTCATAACAACATCAACTGCCAATTTTGCAGGCCTCGTAGGCCGGGCTGGGCTTTTGGCCCAAAAAAAATTATGCCGGTCTCGGGCTCGTGGCATTTGACACCTTTACGCTCAATATCATCAAATTCAGCATGCTCATAATAGCATCAACTGCCAATTTTGCAAAATGTTCCATATCCTGGCAAAGTAGTCATTGCAATCTTCATCAAGTCTGACTTGAAGTTATCTGCATTGGCCAGTAATCAAAGTATTATCCTTGTTACAATGCAAGGAAGGCGTGACCCATATCAACACCAGAGAAATGGATCGATCATCTAGTCCTCACCAATCATAATTTCCTCAATGAGCTTGCAGTGCCCAAGCCTAACTGATTCTGGATTGTCAAATGTTGATGCGATCTCATCACACCAATAACTAAAGTCAAGCGCTCAATACCATTAAAATTAGCATGCTCAATACCATCAAAATCATCACCAAAATCACTACAATCCAGAGAAATGGATGACCCATATCATCATCAACATCCCTGTACTGATTCTGGATTGTCAAAGGTTGATGCAATCTCACCACCAATAACTAAAGTTAAGCACTCAATACAAAATTAATGCAGATAAATTTAAGTCAGACTTAATGAAGATTGCAATGACTACTTTGAGTTCAAAAACACTATGCCAGGATAAGGAACATTTTGCAAAATTGGCAGTTGATGTTGTTATGAGCATGCTGATTTTGATGGTATTGAGCGTAAAGGTGTCAAACGGTCCGAGCCTGAGCCCGGCATGCTGATTCTAGATTGCAATACCATCAAAATCAGCATGCTCATAACAACATCAACTTCCAATTTTGCAAAAAGTTCCTTATCCTGGCAAAGTGTTTTTGAACTCAAAGTAGTCTTTGCAATCTTCATCAAGTCTGACTTGATGGTATTGAGCGTAGAGGTGTCAAATAGGCCAAGCCCGAGCCAGGCACAATTTTTTCGGGTCAAAAACCCAGCCAGGCCCGACTTGCAAGGCCAAGTGCATTACATCCAGTCCGGTGCTGACACCCCCAATAATGTCCACGGCCAAAATGAAATCAGCCTGCTAACCCAGTCCGGAGTGGACCCTGGCCATCGGTCTTGGGTGGACACCCCCTCTCCTCTCCCATGCCAGGCCCGGTGTTAGGTGAAGCCCGGCCAGACCCTTTGACACTTGATGGTATTGAGTATGCTGATTTTGATGGTATTGAGCGCTTGACTTTAGTTATTGGTGATGAGATTGCATCACCCTTTAACAATCCTGAATCAGTTAAGCTTTGGCACTGCCTTCCTTGCATTGTAACAAGTATAATACTTTGATTACTGGGCAATGCAGATAAATTCAAGTCAGACTTGATGAATATTGCAATGACTACTTTGAGTTCAAAAACACTTTGCCAGGTGTTAGGTAAAGCCCGGCCTGGCACTTTGGACACTCACTTGCCATATTTGGACATAAATGGAACCAATTTCCACAATGACGGCGACATTTGCACATTGATAATCAATATTTGAACTTAACCGCAAATTTTGGACATTCATGGAACAACGTTGGATATTTAGAAAAACAAGTTTGAACATTTAGACAATTAATGTGGATATTCAAAAAATAAGTTTGTACCTCCAATATTTGGACATTTCCACCAATATTTGGACATTAGTAGCATTATTCATGCTCAATGGCAAGTACCCCGGCGTCAGCGAAGAGTTCCTCTAGGAAATTGTAGATTAACAGTTGGTTGACAAAGCAAATAATATCCATGAATCATAATACTTGTTACAGTGTAAGGAAGGCATGTCCTATGTCAAGTACTTGTTAAATTTGCACATTGACAATCAATATTTGAAAATAATGAACAAATTTTGGAGAAACAGATCAACTTGTCCTCGCTAATCATAATTTCCCCAATGAGCTTGCAGTGCCCAAGCTTAACTGATTCTGGATTGTCAAAGGTTGATGCAATCTCACTACCAATAACTAAATTCAAGCGCTCAATACAAAATCATTGCAATCTAGAATCAACATGTCAGGCTCGGGCTTGGGCCGTTTGACACCTTTACGCTCAATACCATCAAAATTAGCATGCTCATAACAACATCAACTGCCAATTTTGCAAAATGTTCCTTATCCTGGCAACGTGTTTTTGAACTCAATGTAGTCATTGCAATCTTCATCAAGTCTGACTTGAATTTATCTGCATTGGCTAGTAATCAAAGTATTATCCTTGTTACAATGCAATAAAGACATGACCCATATCAACACCAGAGAAATGGATCAAATTGTCCTCGCTAATCATAATTTCCTCAATGAGATTGCAGTGCCAAAGCTTAACTGATTCTGGATTGTCAAAGGTTTATGCAATCTTACCACCAATAACTAAAGTCAAGCACTCAATATCATCAAAATCAGCATGCTTAATGGCAAGTACCCCGGCGTCAGTGAAGAGCTCCTCTATGCAATTGTAGATTAACTGTCGGTTGACAAAGCAATTAATACCCATGAACCATAATACTTTTTGGTCTTCACTGGGTTATGATTGGTGGCTTTGGAATTCTCTTCTATAGCCGTGCTGCTTTCTATGGTACTGCTTTACTACATCAACTCTCTATTTCTCTCTCCCTCCTGTTTATTTGCTCGTTAACGGTTCTCCTGTTTATCGCTAACTGTCAGTTGACAAAGCAATTAATACCCATGAACCATAATACTTTTTGGTCTTCATTGGGTTATGATTGGTGGCTTTGGAACGCTCTTCTATAGCCGTGCTGCTTTCCATGGTACTGCTTTACTACATAAAGTCTCTCTTTCTCCTATTTATCTGCTCGTTAACGGTTCCTTGGACTCTTCCGTGTACGAGGGAAGCTAGAATAGAATAGAACCTAAAACCTTATTTTCAGGGGTTTGAACACAGAAATTGTTGTCATTCAGAAGGCCCGAGAGACTATTGCAATGCGCTCAAAGGAGATGATGATGAAGGAGAATGAAAGAAAGGAGCAAAGAAATATGTTGACGGTGAGATGTATGGAGGTGCAGATGAGCAACTGGATAAGATTATGAAGACTGATTGCTTCAAACCCGACAAGGGATTTGCGGGCGCATATGAGAAAACGGGCCCAAAGGATAGGCTTGTTGAGTTCGAGAAAGAGGCAGAAGAACCTGATCCATTTGGTTTAGACCGGTTCTTAACGGAGGTGAAGAAAGGTAAGAAAGTTAAGTAAGATTAGTCTTTCGTGCACACTTTGTCCCTCGTTCGTTCAGACGAAAGTTGGTTGGATATTTAATTGAATGCTTTAAGCGTGTGATAAACTAAATCAATTAAATATCTGGCACAATTTCGTGTTAACGAAAATATTCAAAGTGTGCACGAGTTTTATTATTCACACGAATACTTTAGTTGATCACACGATCGTTACATTGAACCGAAACGCGACGTTGTACGTGTGAACGATTCAATGTGGTTGTGTACACGAACATATACTTTTTCTTTCGTTCACACGAAGTTATTGTCGTGCAAATGTGAACGAATGAACGATTAGTGGATTAGATGTTCTTGTACACAACCGTATATAATCGTTCACACGTACTATGACGCACAATAAATATCGTGTACACTTTTAAGATTTTCGTTAAAACGAGATGTGTTGGATATTTAATTAATTTAGTTGATCACACGCTTCAAGAATTCAAATAAATATCCAACCAACTTCCGTCTGAACGAACAAGGGACAAAGTGTGCACGAAAGACTAATCTTACTTAACTTTCTTACCTTTCTCGAACTCAACAAGCCTATCCTTTGGGCCCGTGTACACATTTGTATAAAATCGTTCATACGAGCTTGTGTTAGATATAAAATTGATTTAATTGATCAGAACGCGACGTTGTACGTGTGAACAATGCATATCGTGCACACGTAATACTGATTTCGCTCACACGTAATACATTCTGCGTTCACACTTAATCGTTCATTCGTTAGCTTTTAACACATCTCGTTTTAACGAAAATCATAAAAGTGTGCACGATATTTATTGCGCGTCATAGTACGTGTGAACCATTATATAGGTTGTGTACAAGAACATCTAATCCACTAATCGTTCATTCGTTCACATTTGCACGACAATAACTTCGTGTGAACGAAAGAAAAAGTACATGTTCGTGTACACAATTATATTGAATCGTTCACACGTACAACGTCGCGTTTCGGTTCAATGTAACGATCGTGTGATCAACTAAAGTATTCGTGTGAATAATAAAAATCGTGCACACTTGATACATTTTCGTTAACACGAATTAGTGTTAGATATAAAATTGATTTAGTTGATCACACGCTTCAAGCATTCAATTAAATATCCAACTAACTTTCGTGTGAACGAATGAGGGACTAAGTGTGCACGAAAAGCTAATCTCTATTAAAGTTTTTGACGACTAAAGAAACGTAGGGGTTGTTAGTGTCAAACATGTATACTTACGGGGTCAGTAATCAAAGTTTGATACTTGTTCCCTGTACAGATTCTGGATTGTCAAAGGTTGATGTAATCTCACCACCAATAACTGAAGTCATGCGCTCAATACGAAATCATTGCAATCCAGAATTAGCATGCCAGGCTCGGGGCGTTTGATACCTTTACGCTCAATGCCATCAAAATCAGCATGCTCATAACAGCATCAATTGCCAAATTTGCAAAATGTTCCTTATCCTGGCATAATGTTTTTGAACTCGAAGTAGTCATTGCAATCTTCATCACGTCTAATTTGAATTTATCTGCATTGGCCAATAATAAAAGTATTATCCTTGTTACAATGCAAGGAAGGCATGACCCATATCAACACCAGAGAAATGGATCGATCAACTTGTCCTCACCAATCATAATTTCCTCAATGAGCTTGCAGTGCCCAAGCCTAATTGATTCTGGATTGTCAAATGTTGATGCGATCTCATCACACCAATAACTAAAGTTAAGCGCTCAATACCATCAAAATCACTGCAATCCAGAGAAATGGATGGCCCATATCATCATCAAAATCCATGTACTGATTCTGGATTAGCAAAGGTTGAATGAACGGATTAACCCGTTTACGACCCGAACCTATTAAGGCCAAACCCAAACCTGCTTAAATCGTGTTGGGTTCGTGTCGTGTTAACGTGTCATGTCGGAAATTGCCAACCCTAAATACATCAAGCCACAGAGGTTAATCAACAACAAGAAAAGAAAAAACATAGGTTTTAGCCAATAGAGTCCAAACCCAAATATATCAACCGTAGAGGCTAATAAATACATAAGCCAACGAAGGCTAATACAACCCAAATATCCAAAGGCATTAAACAACCCAAATATCCAAAGTACCAATAAAAACTAGAACAAGGAAACATACAAACTCCTCAATCTCCTCAGCATCAGCTTCAATAAATAACAAATTGCAACCAAAACAGAAAGATAAAAAGAATTAGAGAGAAACTGAATTAGAAAGAAACAGAAAGAAAAATACAAAAAACAAAAAAAAAATTAATATATAAATAAATAAAGCACACTAACCTCCAACTGCCTGTTTTGTACAAATATTTTAAAATTTTGAAAAAATTGAAATGTAAAAACTCAAAAGAAGTAATTAGTTTAGAGAATAGAGAGTAATTTATTTATAACTAGAGAGCATAGTATTTAGAACTTTTTGAGTTCATCAATGCCAAACAAGAAAGAAGAGCTTTATTCTCCTTCTCTACTTTTATGAAATCTTTCCAGTTCAAGCTACAAATTCGTATTTTAAGACTTACACAACTCACAAGTCTTTCTGAGTAAAACAAAAAAACAAAAAAAACCTTACCCCAAGAGCTGGTTTCTCTAGCAGCTATCATCAGGCCTCTTCTCCTGCTGCAAGAAAAGAGTCAGGTAGTATCTTTTTCATGAATTTTTTTTTTCTCTCCTGACTGCTGGTTACATTTAATGTGTATTTTAATTTTTATGTTTTAGAATTTATGGAAGAAGCAAATCCGCTGGAAGTGGAGCCCACAATTATTGAAGATTAGTAATCCAATAGTTAATTTCCCTTTTCAGTTTTCAGCTCTCAGTTTTTTTTTTTGCAAATATAGTGAGAAACTTGTCCCTTCTGTCCTCTTCCTATTCTATTCTCAAATGTTTAATTGTTATTTGTATTTGATATACAAATTTGTTTCTCAGTGCATGTTATGGGGGATATACTTGTTTTTTTGCCTTTTGAAGAAAGAGAACTATGAGTTTTTGGTGTTTTACTTGACAATTTGTGATTAATACTCAATAATAGGCCTGCTTAGCTACTAAATTTAAAAAAAGGGGGGGGGGGGGGGGGGGGGGGGGGAATGAAAAGGGAAGCGGTACCTTCACTGCCTAATACTCGTCAAACACAACATGAGCAAAACAAAACTCAATGAGGAAGACAACCAGACTGAAAAGCAAACACCCAAGCAAAAATACTTTTAACAATACTTGGACCACTTGCTCTGCATTCCAAATCATTTGGAGTAAAATTTGGGAGAAGCAACATGTTTTTTTTTCTTCCATGCGATGTAATAATTACTCAAAAAAGTGCTCAATCTGTATAACCAATTAGATGGTGTACATAATCAACTCCATGAAGTACATAGCAATGAACATAAATCGAGCACACAACGAATTAGTTGAGTACATAGGTAACTAGGTCAAGTACATAGCCAATTACTGTCCATTGAGCACATAATAAACTAGTTGATGTACGTAGCCAAGATATCAACGTACATAGCATAGGTTTGACAGTACATAGCCAATTACTGTCCCTTACATTGCCAATTAGATGGTGTACATAATCAACCACATAGTTTTGTCAGATTTTTGGTTTTTTTTTCTTCCCCTAGCTACTATATACCTTGACTTCAATGTTCGATGGGGGGAAGAAGGAAAATTCTAACCTAAACTCAAAATTTTAATGTGTTCCCTGCTTTTAGGAGTTTTCATTCAATGCTTGAATAACATTAAAACTTTATAAATACGAACAACGAAGGTGGACTAGAGATGGAACAGACAAACTCTATGTATACGAATATCCCAAAAATAAATGTATTGCCAAAGAAATGGTTTGTTGTTTTAGTGCAACCGTCATGGATTTGGCAACCATGTATTGTAGCCAAGTATTGATTCTTTTCCTTCTCTTCTCTTTATTTTTTCTTTCTATCCATAGTAGTGAGACAGTTCTTTGTCACAGTCTCTAAATTTTGTTGAATTTTGAGTCTTGCACAGGCTGTGTTTAGAGGTTGTCTTTCCATAGACCTATTTTCCTGAACTTTTCAGCGCCTAAATAGAGCTTAAAACAACCCATGTGTGCTGATGCTTATTTTCGTGTGCACGATTGACATTGTTCACACGTAAATCTCAGTTCACACAGACGTTCGTGTACACATTCTCATGTAATCGTTCACACGAATATGTGATGCGTTGATATATACGGATACATTACATTCTTCAAGCCATTGGATAGAAATGCATAGTACTTTCGTGTGAACTATTAAAGGAGTAAGTGTACACGAAAGTTTGATGGATATTGAATTCAATGTAAAAACGTGTGATCGACTGCTACATACGTGTGCACGAAGTAATCTCATCTGTTGTTCACGCAATAAAAAAAACAAGGAATTCGTTAATAAATGTATTTGTTTACACTCAAACACATTTCGGGTGATACTTTTCCGCTAGAATCTCCATCTAAGGAAAGTAAATTGTTTTCACTGTTCATGTGTGAGGAACATACCAACAAACTGATATAACTGTAGAAAAACTGAATGTATTGAATATTATAGGATTATTACAATGAAGCATTACAAGCCTTTATATAGGCAAAACTAAGAAGTGAAAAAATACTAGAGTGCCCATAGGGCTTACATAAGCAATGACCTAATCAATGACATAAGCCATGACTTAAGCCCTAATACTAATTAATAATAAAATCCCACCATCTTCCTAATATTATCAAATCTCCCCAAATCTCAATTAATTCTTATCTTCCCATTTGTCAAACTTCCATATCTTCCAACACTCCCCCTCAAGTTGGCACACAGATACTTGTTGAAGTGTCCAACTTGCACACGAATATGGAAGACAATCTTATACCTAACTATCCTCAATAATCCTTGTAGACTGTTGTAGCGGCTCCTTTTAGGTAGGCTCTCGTCCACGTGCGTCCCCTTCTTGGGTGGTCCACGTGCGGCTCCTCTTAAGGTCGGCTCTCGTCCTACAAACATCCAAAGGTGAAAGTGTCCACGGAAGTGCATCATGTGACACAGAGAGATAGTTGTCTTGTCTTCAACACTCCCCCTCAAAGTGAAGGGTGGTAGTGATCCCAAATACATCTGTGTGTAGCGGGTCTCTCTTCGGTTGGTCTCGTTGACCATGTGATATAGCGGGCCCCCTCCTTGGGGTCCCATCACCTGGTCCTCTATCCCTATATTCTCCCCCTCAAACTGAAGGTGGGAGTAAACACGAACACTGAAGTTTGGAAGATTATAGAAACAAAACATTGAAGGCCAAAGCCAAACATGGCTTTTAAAAAAAATCTGAAATTTTGGAAAAAAAAATTGGGGCTACTGTGTAATTTCAGAAAAAATTTTGGGGCAAAAAGGTCATTTTAAAAAAAAATTTGGGGGGTTGGAGGTCTGAAAATTTTTAAAAAGCTTTGGGGCTGTTATTTTAAAAAAAATGAGAAAGTCAATTCAAACAACCCTTAAAACACATCTCTGTTCGTTTTCTCACAAACAAGAGCCTCTTTTCTCCCTCTATCATTTTCCTGCACCAAACAAACACCAAAGAAAGCCAACCAAGGCTTAATAGCAGCAGCAAAACAGGTCCTAATGTTTCAGCCAATACAAGGGCCAAATAAGGGCTGCGCTACAACCTATGTGTTGGAGTTAGGGCTGTGGCTGGACTGGGAAAGGACCGGATGGTCTTCGGCTGGTTGTAGAGGCTGCATCTGGTGAGCCGTAGCCTTGGGCTATGCCTGGTGGTCGGCGAGGCCCCTGTGGGCTGCGGCTTGGTGTGAAGGGCCCAGGGAGGCTGCGACTTGTGCTGTGATGCCCAGGGGGCTGCGGCTGGATTGTAGAGGGAGAACCTCCCCTCCTTGGGTGTGAATATTCCTTCCTAGGGTTGTTGACTGAGGGTTGTGAAGCCCTAAGGGGCTGTGGCTAGTTGATGGTTGGGAATGATGATGGTGGGTAGATGAAAAAAATGGCAACACAAAAAAAGTTCCGGCGGGCAGCGGGTTGCCACCCGCCGGCAGCGGTGGTGGTGATCTTGGAAACCCTACTTAGGGTGGCTCAGATACCATGTAGAAAAACTGAATGTATTGAATATTATAGGATTATTACAATGAAGCATTACAAGCCTTTATATAGGCAAAACTAAGAAGTGAAAAAAATACTAAAGTGCCCATAGGGCTTACATAAGCAATGACCAAATCAATGACATAAGCAATGACTTAAGCCCTAATAATAATTAATAATAAAATCCCACCATCTTCCTAATATTATCAAATCTCCCCAAATCTCAATTAATTCTTATCTTCCCATTTGTCAAACTTCCATATCTTCCAACAATAACTATACCAAAGTTATAGACACTAAAATACTTAAGTTGAGATGGCATTGTTAAAGCATAAATACTTAAGTTACACCTTCTCCAAAAGTTTCTTCGTCGGATCACAAATGGAACACTTCTCACACAAATTGAGAGAGTTGAAAGAAGCTATTGTTGACAAAAATAACCTTATTCTCTACCTTTTCACAATCTTCGAGGTCGTCTGAAGAAATGGATTTCATCAATAACTCAACACTTGACTCATTGCCAAATTTTTGCAGTGTGGTGATGGCAAGAATGTTTTGGTCAGAATTCAAGCTTTTATACTTATATTACAATTTGTAACAACAATAGGATGAGTCATTGCTTCGAAAAACCCAAAGACCACTTCTTGGCACTGTACTTGCATGAGACATGGTTTTCGTGTGAACGTTATTTGGAAGAAAATTTTGGTCTTTTATGGCTTGGTCGCGTGAACGATACATAGCAAACAGACTATAAACATAACCTTGATATTATAAGTCATAAATCTTTTGTGTTTAATGATCTCATGTCATATCTAATACACAAGGCCCAATAATGTAACAAGTAAAGTTAGATTCGAACTTGGTTAATATTAAAAAGATTCAAGTAGCAATGGGATTCTAATAAGTAGCAAACAATTACAAACAATCATTGTTCAATAGTTACAAATAATTATTGTTCCTCACTCCTTACTCTGCTCTCGCCGCATCCTATGACATAAGCCTTGCCTCTTGATTGTCTTTGGGTCAGTCTTCTTGCCATATATTTTAGGCGCCTTGATTGTACTCCTTAAAAAATAACTAGGTTCTGGTGTGAGTTTAGGTTCTGGTCGAGACTGACATGTCTCATCCCCTAAGAAAAAAAGTTAAAGCAACATCAAAGTTAAATTCATAATAATCATCATATGCTCATACAAGAATAAAAAATATGTTGCACCCACCACTGTAAGGTTTTGGTGTGGGTTCACGTTTTGGCTGAGACTGACATGTCTCCTCCCCTAAGAATACAAGTTAAAGCAACATCAAAATTAAATTCATAATAATCATCATATGTTCACACAAGATTAAAAAAAAAAAAATGCAAGTCCACCAGCTTGAATCAAAATGCATAATATGAATATATGAAGATTGATAATGTCAAATGGGACCTTTTACCTCCTAAAGTACTATTTGGGCTCCCAAACAACCTTCTTGCATCTCCCACAGAATTTCTCTTGTAAAAATTCAGTGTGCAAGTCTTTTTCGGTGTATGCACCGTGTTGACTACCTCTGCTGGTGGTACCGTAGGTGTATGCCCTGTATAATTCGCATTAGATAAGGGACACTACAATTTCTTAATGATGCACAACTATAATGGGAAATGAAAAACCATAGCACTATTCCATCTCCACACTTACTTGGTGTATTGTCCAAGACAATCTCTACAAAATATGCAGCAAAAAAAAAATGTTAGTAACTGAATATGGATCCAATAATTATGAACTAACGCTCTGTATATTACCTTCCCGAGAGGGGCTCTGGACAAAAGTGCAGAATTTAGAGCCATGATTATCAAATTCATCCCTTAAAGTCGAGAAAGTCCTTCCATCTCCGCACTTACTTGGTGTATTGTCCATGACAATCTCTACAAAATATGCAGCAAAAGAAAATATTAGTAACTGAATATGGATCCAATAATTATGAACTAACGCTCTGTATATTACCTTCCCGAGAGGGACTCTGGACAAAAGGGCAGAATTTAGAGCCATGATTATCAAATTCATCCCCTAAAGCCGAGAAAAGGTAATAGAGAATGTTAGTAACTGAACATGGACCATCCAATCTTTTTCCACCTTTCCAATTCAAGAAAATAAACCGACCTAATTTTCCTTTCTCATGATGATGGGTGAATTTCTTAACAATTTCATCCTTACAATCATTATTTTGATGGAGGATCAATTCGGCTGCAAGCTTCATGCGGTACATGTCTGCATCACCCTAAAGAATGTACATATATGAAATACTCAATTGAAAAGTTGTAACTCATGTAATGAAACTGAGGACATGGTTGAAAGGTACTCACCGGATCCAATGATGTTTCCATATGACCAGTCCATGACTGCATGAACTTCAGCAGAAAGACGCCACAATCGTCGCTATGCAAAAAAATTTCAAAAAAATGAATTTCATCAAGTAAAATTTTGAATTTCATCTAGAAGATAAATTCTCAACTTTTGTAAGTTTTACTTACAATCCTTGTTGCTTGGGAACATTGGCGAGTTGGAGTGAATAATTGGATAATGAAAAAGACTCTCCACGTGCTTTCGTTAATATAATCTCCAACACTTTACACTGTAATTGTCATAACTCATTACAATAGGTTAAAACATTGAAATAGATAATAAGTTGTAGTAAAGTTAGGTTTCTGATATACCATTTTTTTAACAAAAACTTCAACCTCTGGACTTATGATGCAGTACAATGAATCTAGGTAATGAACGCAACAATCCACCGTACTCACAACAAATGCAATCCAATGATTATTATTCCAACAAACTGGGACAATGAACTGAAATGGATTGGAGAGAATTAGAGTAGAAGTATATATATTTAGTAAATGGGAAGAAATTAATTTTGTATGACAAATAATAAAACAAGGCTTACCAAGCTGTACTCTACTAAGTTCGGCATTCTTTTTATCAGCTTGAAATGTGATGATTTTCCATTAAGCACACCATCTTTAGTAATTTTTTCCAATTCAAACGTCATGATATGTACCTGAAATGTTCGAACCATGTTTATAATTATGATTGACTTCTGAATAAGATAAGTTCACAACAAATAATAAAGGATAGCTTCTATAATTACCGCGAAGGAAGTGTCAAAAATATGTCGCTTTATCTGTCCTTGAGGTTCATTATTTAACACCCTCGCATACATATCAATGACCTGCATATAGTTGCACAATGTAACAGTGAAGATAAAAATTTTACATGAATTAATTGGAGTATAGTGTCAACCCCTAAAAAACTCACCGAACTACCAACCCATTTCCCAGGGGCAAGAGATTGTATATCACGCTGTTCTAAATAGCTGTCATACATTCTCACAACAAGCTCATGGCTTTGACAATGGCAGGACCAAACATAGTTAGTAACTAGTTTTGGAAGGCCCAACTCGTCCTCATCTACACTGCCTCCCTTACCAGAAACCGGTGGACAGCGAGGTGGATAGGCTAGTCTAGCTTCTTCCTTTGCCTGAGAAATCATATGGGAAGCTTGATCCCCAAACTGAGCTCTAATCAAAGCATGTATCAATGTTTTAATTTCAAAATTGTCCCTGCTATTACTGTCAATTTGCTCCCACATCCGTGCATATTCATCCTCGTTCATAACAGGAGCTTGAGGTGGTGGAGGAGGATTTTGTTTAGCTGCAGCTTCTGCTACAGGAGCTTGAGGTGGTGGACGATTTTGTTTAGCAACAGCTTCTCTTTCCAAACGCGCAATACTTTTTTTCCACTCGGATTCTCCAAAAGTTTGTGAAACAGATTTCTTATCCTCTTCATCAGCAATTCTGAACCCTACATGCTGAAGAATTTTTGTGAGGAAGCAAGGATAAGGTAATTTGCATTTTATCGAGTTCTTTGTTTTTTTAACACACGTATTATGGGCTTTCTCCATCCCCTTGAAAATCACCAAACCAGGTGAGAACCATTCTCCCTTATAGATAGCATAAAGGGCATCCATGATAGGGGATAACCTCTCTTGCTTATGACCAAGAGGATACAAGTTCTTGTGCAAAATATGATCTACAATCATCAAATGTTTAGGAAGATCGGCATGTTTGATGGCATACCCTGACCCATGTAGACCTCCACACATGTCATCTACAATCATCAACTGGTCGTGTTTAGCAGGAGGTGCTAAGTGAGAGTTGGCGGGATATTTCTCTTCCAATTCTAAAGCTTGGGCAATTGTTTGAGGAGTAATAGTCATTTCACAACCATCAATATTCACTTTAATACAATCTGTATTAACAATCATTTCCTGGTAAAACAGTTTTACCAACCTTGGGTAAACTTCGGCGGGAGGAGAAAACAAGGGGGTAAGTTTGATAGCTTTCAAGAGTTTCATACCTTCAGAGGTTTTACCTTCCTCACTGAAAAAGTCCACATCAATTTTATGTTCATACAACAATTCTCGATTGATAAAGTCCACCCCTAGGGGATTGATACTTGACTGTCTCACACCTTTCCTATTTCTCTTGAGAGTCATGGTAATCAACAAACTTGCAAAAATACAACTTGATGTCCCAAATAAAGCTCAAAGATTAGAAGAAATTGAAGAGGAATCTCTTACCACCAAAGAAGATTCTAAAACGGAACCCTTACCACCAAAGAAGATGCTAAATCGGGACCCTTCCAATTCGAAATGGAGATGTTGCCGGAGGTGAATGACCTGTGGAAGGAAGAGAAGTGGTGGTGGTTCAGTGATCGTTTACACGAGAGAGAAAGGTGTGAGTGAAATGGTGGTTCAGTGATCGTTTACACGAGAGAGAAAGGTGTGAGTGACTTGAAACCAGGGGTGGGATCCATCGTTTTCAAAATCAGATTTTCCAAACCCAGCGAGGGCATAACAGTAATTTTGTTATTTCTGTTTGGTCCTTCAGAAGACAAAAGGGTCAGACTTGCAAATAATAATACAAACCAACAAATAGTTATAGTAATTAAAAATGGTCAGTAAAATTATTTAATTAATCGAAAGTGAGCTTTTGTCTGAACCAAATCCTTCCTAAACAACCGTAAATAATATTTTTTTTTAAAAAATAATAATAATTAAGCCATAAGATAAGCTTGTTCTTGTAGCACCACTGCCGTAAATATATATATATATATATATATTTAAGTAGAGAAAATGCCTTTTATATATAAAAAAGTGTCGTAAAAAATCACTCTTTTTTGACTCTTCACTACCTGTCAGAAAAAGTGAAAAAAAAAAAAACAGTTTTTTTTGGTGCGAATTCCAACTAAGGTAATGCTCCACGAAGTATTCTATACTACATATGGCTTCCGAATGTCTAAATTTTGCATGATTTTGTTCAAATTGGTCCTTTCAATATTCAAATATTACATCAGAATATCCAATTATTTCGTCCCGATGTTCAAATTTTTGCTGTAAATGTTCCAACTGTGTTTCGTAATTTTCAAACTTGTTATTTCAATGCAAACTCTCTTACCAATATGTTCAAAGTGAACCGTACAATGTCCGCAAATTGGTTCATATAATGTCTACATATGGCATCCAAATGTCTTAATTTTGGACGACGTTGTTCAAATTGGTTCTTTTAATATTCAAATATTACCTCAGAATTTCCAATTATTTCGTCCAAATGTTCAAATATTTTCTTTGAATGTTCCAACGGTGTTTCCTAATTTTCAAACTTATAAAGGTCCAAACATATTTATCATATGTTCAAAAAATGCATTTACAAGACAAAAAAGACTTTTTCAAAAAGCCTTCGCCCTCCTATTCAACGTGTAGTCGTCGGCCTTCCCACCAGAATGCCTCTGTAGTCGTAGCATATAGCCCCAGCACAGGGGCTTAATCTTCATCACTTAGAGAGAATGGCAGTGGAAGAGGAGAAATAAGAGCATATAGTATGCCTAAGTTCCACTATAGTACGAGCAAACGGTGCACTAAATATTCTTTTATAATGAAATTAGAAATCTACTCCAAACTCTCCAGATCAGAAAAACGGGTTTAATCAAAGCATTCATGTTCGGCACAATCTATGGGGTCTATGTTGCCCAGAAGTACAACGTCCCCAACATCCGAGAACTTGTCGATTGTTTTGTGGTTCTCTGTTGGGCTGCGATTATTTTAAGGGAAGTGATTGATGTTTTTGTCTACTTTGTATGTTTGATTTGTTGAGTGATTACAGTGCTATAACGCAATTTTGTAACTTAACCCTCCATTTATTTTAATGTAAAATATTTTTCAAGAAATGCTTTCACCTTATTCGGAAAGTGAAAGCATTTTACGAAAAAAAATTTCCACCAAAACAAACGGAGTCTGTGTTGTTCGACAATCGGCATTTATAGGTTTTGGCCAATCAGCACATTTTTGTGTAATGGTGTTTTGTCCCACACATTAAGGGAAGGTAACAAGTATGTGGACATTTATGGATTTTGGCCTGTCGGCACATTTTGTGTATTTAGATGAACCTCCGCTTGAGATTATAGCTTTTTGCTAGTGGATATTAGTGGTGTAGCCTTCATTAGACGGCATTAACGTTCTGTTTATTCCTGTTTAACCAAAAAAAACTGGTATTGATCTGCAGATTTAAATCCTAGCAAGTCAAGCCTAGATAGGAGCTCAACTCGGCTCAGTTAATTTTAGCCAGGGTGGCGTAGGGAACTACAAACGGGCATTAAGTTATTTCTTATTTCTTGAGTTTTATGACTTTAATAATATAAACAAAACCATTATTGATAAGTATGTACAAATGAATGTCATTCTTTATAGAAATGAAAACACTAAGGAAAGTGTAAGGAAAATAAAATATAATGAGTAGTGAAAGGGAGGGAATAAAAGAGAGCTCAGAATTAGCTAAGGTTCAACCTAATTTCAAAAATAAAAATGGAAACTACCCTCTACATGAAACAACTTAACAAATCATCGCCCATTCAACTTTTAGTGGATTATGAGCATGCAGGGCTGCTTCAATCCCCACAAGCTGATTGTTTTAGACTTCATTTCTACAACAAGGAGAATTCTAAGATGCTTTAACCAACATAATAGAAACTTTTTGAATACTACGGAACACGTGTCTGAAAGATCACAAACAGTAGAATGTGGCAGTTTGACCATAACATTACAGTATTTGTTGATGAAAAGAACTATTTTTAGTACTCAGATACCAATTATACTACCTTAGTTGACCTTATAAATGTAAGCAACTTTTCTACCAAATTTAACTCTAAGAACAGTCATAAACACCTACAGCAAGTTGGTAACCTACTGAATTGGTTGCAAAAGTAAACAAACCTCCACGTTGTACATTTCTTTACCGTAATTTGAGGTCGAGTGCAAATAATATGTAATCACCGCATTGCAAGCTGCCAAAGTATAATAAGCATATAAAAATTGGTCACATACATATAAAACTGAAAGGTTACAATGTATTAAAACAAAGCAGTAGCAAATATGTTTAAATTGGTAATTTACTTGCTGGCAGAAGTTGTTGCCTCATGTGGTGTCATGACCAATTGTTTATGATCCCGTTTAATTTTTTTAAAAAAATTGTGCATACATTCGACATGTCCTTTTGTCATTTTCTAATCTTTAAAAATATTACATGTGCCTTTGGTACGTCCCGTTCTAAATTTTTAAAAATTTGTGCTTGCATCTGGCACGTTCCATTGTTATTCAATATATATATTTTTAAATTGTGTGTATTAGGTAATATCAAAATATTATTAAAAAAAGCATGTAAAGTCAACATGTCGCACTCGTGATGAGGTTTAGTCAGCATGGACATTTTAATTTATTGATTAATGGTATTTCAGTCTATTTGTGTGCAATATTTAGATTTTGGTAAAAAGTTGATGAGGTTTTAATTTGTAGAGTTCAAACTGATTTTCCTTCAATTTCAATAAAGCAAATGACTTACTTTTAATTTATTAACATATTTTTGACTGAATTTTAATCATCCCAATGTTCTAATGTCTTTCAACTACTACTTGGACAAAAAAGCTAATGGCTTAATATTAAAAATCTAAATCTGTAAAATATTGTAAATTTATTAACTATTTAGGTTTTATAATCTTTAGCACTAACTTACAATAGTTTACAAACATGCAACATTTTACAGATTTGGTTTTTAATATTAAGCCATTAACTTTTTAGTCCAAGCAGTAGGTGAAAGACATTAGAATATTTATTTAGAGTAATTCTATACTTCTCAAAATTTCATCTCAAATAATATTGAAGTGAGACCAATGTAGAACCACTTTAACATCAACTAATCAAAATCAACTGGGTTCACTGGCACATCTGTTGGGAAATACTTTTGGAAAAAAAAAATTAGGAAGTATAGCATTACTCTTTTATTTATAATTTTTTTTTGAACGACAAAATTTTATAAAGTTATAACTAAATACTATAAATCTAAATTTGTAAAATTTGCTAATGTATATATAATTTTATCTCGTGCACACATACACACACACATATATATATATATATATACATATATATATATAAAGAGATAAGTGGTAAATTAGGAATGGGCCGAAAAGCAAAATAAAGTCAATAATGATAGGTGTACAACGAATTGCACAACGAATTACACAAACGTGCAGTACAGGGTTGGACCTTCTGCTGAAAAGCCTGTACACGCGAAAAGTTGTGTGCATGCTTTTTAGCACAAGGTCCAACCATGTGCTGTTTGAATTTTTCACATTTTTATGTGCACCACTTACACAGTATATGGTACATGTATTTAAAGCAGTTGTGTGATTTGGAGTGTGGTTTGCAGGGTAGGTGTAGCATTGTTGCTACTAAATTTACTTCGCTTGTAATTATAGGTATTTGACCGACCACTTCTGTTCTTCGTCCTCCTCATTTACTTCACCCTCTCTCTCTCTCTCTCTCAGCGGCGAATCTGTCAGGCGAATCCTTCAGGCGGCGATCTGTCTCTTTGACTCCAGGCAGCGATTTGTTCTTCCTCTTCATCATTTACTTCACTCTCTCTCTGGCTCTCTCTCTCTTTCGGTGTCAAGCGGCGAATCCTTCGTGTGCGGCGATTTGTCCTTCGTCTTCCATCAAATATACTTCACCCTCTCTCTCTCTCTCTCTCTCTGTTGCAATTTCTCTCATGGCCTCCCCCTTTCTATCAATTTCAGTGTTTGAAAATATTTTTTGTTTTATTTTAATACTAAATTCATGCATCTATTTTTCTAAATTTCTGAGAACCCCCACCATTAAATTATCAAAGGTAAACTCTCTCATCTCTCATTTCTTACAAGCTCAAGAGCATGGAATCCGTTAATGAAACCATTCAAAGGATATCTGAACTCATTGAATATGTATCTGGTTCAGACTTCAATTTTAGCACTGCCACCCTGCTTGTTTTGGGGGCAAATTTTTTCAGTTTTAAGGCCAGAATTGAAAGTGCAATTGAAGGTATTAAAGGGAGAATTTCTGCTGTGGAACAGGAAGTCGTGGATAATCGTTTGGATAGGGCTAGAGTGAGAGAGGCCGAATCCTTGGAAAGAGCTGCATTTTTACAAAGCCTAACAACAATTAATGAAGAGTTGCAGGCAATGCGTGAGGAAAGGTAATTTTCTGAGAACAAAAGTAATTTTTTCTGTCTTTATTACTCGAAAAACCAATTTACTGAATATTTTTGAAAATTGTTCATTAGGAGGGCAGGCCGGTAGGTGCACTGGACACTCTGATACGAGGATGGAAGAATGGTAACTTTCCTGCATTCAATTTGAGGAATTTTATGTTTGTTTAATTTGTGCTGCATTCAATCAATTTACTTCTTTTTATTTTTTATTTTTTATTTTTTGAGGCTTTCAACTGCTATATTGTATATGTTTGCTCTCTCTCTCTCTCTCTCTCTTTGAGGAAACGCTCCTTCTACCTTAAAAAAAATTCAGTAACATTTATTTTTCTTTGTGTATCATCCATTAAGGTATGTTTCTATGAATTTTTTTAAGAGAGTAGTGCTATGCTTCTCAATTTTTGGTTCCCAATTTTCAGTATTTTTTGGGGGCATGTCTGTGAGAGTCTTACCCTATTTTTTGGATATATAATGTGTATTATTTATGTCTGTCATAGAATATATATAATGTTCAAATATTGATTATCAATGTGAATGTCCAAATTTGTTCCTTTTATGTCCAAATAGGGCATGTGAAAGTCCAAATTGGTTCCTATTGTGTCCAAAGTTTGCACGAGGTAGGTTCCTATTGCTCCAAATAGATTTGTAAAATGGCATATTATAAAAAAGGGTATTATACCTATTTTCTGTCAAAACATGCACCGACTCTCTAGTTTAGGCCTCTACTCTGTTTTGCCATCTACTTCACTCCTCCCAATATCGAGACACGTTGAAACATTTCCCCTTTAAGTGTCAAAATTAACCCAACATAGGTGTGATAAATGGCCGCAATATCTCCACCAGGGAAATCTGTGGTTGGTTGTCGTTGGGTGTAGGAAAAGAAAATACACATTGGCTACAAGGGTAAGTCTATGGAACTTACTACCCAAACTAGGGTTTTTTTATTCTTATATACCAAATCAAGGTTTTGGCTAAAAAACAAACTGAATAGTAATATGATCTTGGAAAACACTTCTGAACAATTCCCAAGAAAATGTTCAGAAATTTTTTTAAACATATTTTGCAACTAATTTCAAGCTTAATCTATGTTCAAGTTGATAGTTTTTTTTCTTCTTTTTCTTTCATTGTTTACACATAAAAATCATCATCGAAGAAATATTCTGCTCTTGAAACAATAAGAAATGGATGGGGGAAATAGAGTGCTCTCATAAGTCGATGGGAAATAGGGTGGGAAATGGACTGGGAAATATAGTTTACACTTAAAAAACACCCATCATTATTAAATGTGGTCCCATTGCCACATCACTGCCACATCATTTGGGATGAGATTTGGGATTAGGATTTGGGAAGCATTGCATTACTCATATCTCTTTGGATGGGACCCATTATAACCTTGCAAGTCCTAGGTTGTTTTGCTTCTATTCTTCTTCATAATTTTTTTATTGTTATTTTCCGAAACAATATTAAAAATTAACTTCTATTTTTTTAAGTGACCCTTGTCAAACAATACCATTGGTACCATAAGCTATGTGTATCATCCATTAAGGTATGTTTCTAGCCACCCTGAAAAATACTTCATTTTGTATAATGCGTTTTGTAGATTCGGTATTTGTCTCTTGTGGCCTTGTAATGATTGATGGTTATTGAGTTGAATTGAATATATTTTTGTTTGTTGAACAGGGAGATTATTGAATAAATAGAGGAGATTCTGTCAATTTTTTTGCAAAAAAAGAACTTTTAACTAAAAAGATCATCTAAATCTGTAAAATTTGCTAATGTATAAATAATTTTATCTAATTTTTGAAATGTCCATATTTATTATATTAATGTCCAATCCGGTTTTGTTAAAGTTCAAATTTTTCTTTCTAATGTCCAATGTTAATTTTTTTTCGTCCAAGTCATTTCTATTAATGTCCAAAATTTCTCTACCTCTATCCTAACTTATTCTATGATTATCCAGACACTTTTTTTAATGTTCAAATATTGATTATCAATGTGAATGTCCAAATTTGTTCCTTTTATGTCCAAATAGGGCATGTGAAAGTCCAAATTGGTTCCTATTGTGTCCAAAGTTTGCACGAGGTAGGTTCCTATTGCTCCAAATAGATTTGTAAAATGGCATATTATAAAAAAGGGTATTATACCTATTTTCTGTCAAAACATGCACCGACTCTCTATTTTAGGCCTCTACTCTGTTTTGCCATCTACTTCACTCCTCCCAATATCGAGACACGTTGAAACATTTCCCCTTTAAGTGTCAAAATTAACCCAACATAGGTGTGATAAATGGCCGCAATATCTCCACCAGGGAAATCTGTGGTTGGTTGTCGTTGAGTGTAGGAAAAGAATAGGCTAAAAAACACTTTAGTACCCTGTACTTTAGCGAAATTTCACTTTGGGCCCTACATTTTTAATTGCAACACTTTGGGCCCTCAATTTACAAATTTGTTTCAATCAAGGACAATCCTTAACGGCGTTAAAAAAGACTAACAGAATGGACTTCATGGAGTTTCAATTTAGGCCCTGTACTTTTAGCGAAGTTTCACTTTGGGCCCTATATTTATAGCGAAGTTTCACTTTGGGCCCTGTACTTTTAGCGAAGTTTCACTTTGGGCCCTCCATATAGTCCATTCTGTTATGATTTTTAATGTCGTTAACGATTGTCCTTGATTGAAACAATACTGAAACTAGAGGGCCCAAAGTGTTACAATCGAAAGTAGAGGGCCCAAAGTGAAATTTCGCTATAAGTACAGGGTACTAAAGTGTATTTAAGCCAAAAGAATACACACATTGGCTACAAGGGTAAGTCTATGGGAACTTACTACCCAAACTAGGGTTTTTTTATTCTTATATACCAAATCAAGGTTTTGGCTAAAAAACAAACTAAATAGTAATATGATCTTGGAAAGCACTTCTGAACAATTCCCAAGAAAATGTTCAGAAAATTTTTTAAACATATTTTGCAACTAATTTCAAGCTTAATCTATGTTCAAGTTGATAATTTTTTTTCTTCTTCTTTTTCTTTCATTGTTTACACATAAAAGTCATCATCGAAGAAATATTCTGCTCTTGAAACAATAAGAAATGGATGGGGGAAATAGAGTGCTCTCATAAGTCGATGGGAAATAGGGTGGGAAATGGACTGGGAAATATAGTTTACACTTAAAAAACACCCATCATTATTAAATGTGGTCCCATTGCCACATCACTGCCACATCATTCGGGATGAGATTTGGGATTAGGATTTGGGAAGCATTGTATTACTCATATCTCTTTGGATGGGACCCATTATAACCTTGCAAAGTCCTAGGTTTTGCTTCTATTCTTCTTCATAATTTTTTTATTGTTATTTTCCGAAACATTATTAAAATTTAACTTCTATTTTTTTAAGTGACCCTTGTCAAACAATACCATTGGTACCATAAACTAGATCATTCCTTTATTTTAAACCTTGAAATGCTGATGTTATTCTTATATTGTTGATGCAGTGCGCAAAAGTGGTGGATTGCTAGCTGGATCGTGTTGCAATTCATTATTTATGTTATGTAGTGACAATTTTTTATTATCATGTTGGATTGTTTTTATTTGTTGATACTATGTCTGTTTTTTTTTTATTTATTTAAATACTATGTTGGATGGTTGATTATGAATTTCGTTATTGAATATTATGGTATGTTGGAATTTAATATTAGCGCTAAGAGTATTGTCTAAAGCTTATTAGGGAACACAGGGAGGGATTATGCTATACTTCAGTATATTGCTAAGGGTGAGGACATTGCGACGAGGGATGATGATATACCTATTTTCGTACTTGTGAGAATTAGTTCTTTTTGGGTTTGGCCTATGTTGGCTAAATAGCTGTTTATTGCCTATGTGGCAATGCATTTCGTATAATGCATTTTGTAGATTCGGTATATCTCTTGTGGCACTTTCTTAGTTCGGATTTTCTTGTTGCCTTGTAGTCGTGTAGGTTCAGGGGGCACACCACATGTTTAATGATTGATGGTTATTGAGTTGAATTGAATATATTTTTGTTTGTTGAACAGGCAGATTATTGAATAAATAGAGGTGACTCTGTCGAATTTTTGCAAAAGAAAAAAAGAACTTTTAACTAAAAAGATCATCTAAATCTGTAAAATTTGCAAATGTATATATAATTTTTATCTGATTTTTGAAATGTCCATATTTATTATATTAATGTCCAATTCGATTTTGTTAAAGTTCAAAATTTTCATTCTAATGTCCAATGTTAATTTTATTTCGTCCAAGTCATTTCTATTAAGGGGAAATTACACATGAATGGAATGAACCCAGGAATAATCATTCCATTCCAAGGTGCATTCCTACCTACCAAACGTGCCCTTACAGTGCAAGAAAGGCATGTCCCATGTCAAGTACTTGTTACATTTGCACATTGACAATGAGTATTTGTACATAATGAACAAAGTTTGGACCTTCACAAACAATATTTGGACATTACTAGGTTAACATTGATCAATGAAAGCAAATCATAAGAGCGCTCTATTTCCCCTACACGTATCATGGTTTTCTCCTCAAAATTTCTATGTCAAAACAGGCACCTACACTCTATTTTAGGCCTCTACCCTATTTAGCCATCTACTTTACGCCTGAGTTTTAGGCACCTACCTTCTGAAGTAGGCAGCCACTTGCTGGCAGAAGTTGTTGCCTCATGCCCATGTAGACACGTGCTATGTGTATATGGCTGTGTAGTATTTAGAAGACTATTTATACCGAATCTACAAAATGCATTATACAAAACAGGTACCTACTCTTTGTTTTAAGCCTTAACTATGGTTAGCCATCTACTTCACTCCTGCGTTTCAGGCACCTGCGGAATATTTATTTTTGTTGCAACAAGTGGAGCCTTCGGCTAGGGGTGACAATTTTCGACCCAACACAACCCGACACAAAAATAAATGGGTTTGGGTTGACCCATATAAGGGCACGGGTCATAAACGAGTCAACCCATTTGACAAGATTAATAAACAAGTTGGGTTACACTTTAAGCGGGTCAACCCGTTTGACCCGATTAGTTGCGGTTGGGGCATTTTTTTTTTTAGTTCTAAAAATAATTTTTAATAATCTGGAAGTCTAAAATACAAATAATATAAATAAGAATAAAAAATATTTATTTTAAAAAAAAGAATAAAAAAATATAAACTAAAGTTGTTTTTTTTTTTTGAAAAGAGAGTAGTTGCCAACTTACCAAACAAGTAAATCTATATATAATAGTTAATAACTAATGTAAAAAAAAGTTAATTAATAACTAATTAGGGAGAAGTCCGCCAGGAAGGGGTGGGAGACAATTAGACAAAAGAGTTGATGTAGAATTGCAAATAAAACCCGTGCATACCACGGAGTAAAGATTGGGACACACCCATTCACACAACTTTTGAGACACAACCCAAAAGATGTGCCTATCTCTCTCCTGTGATGTCACTTGACCCCACAGTGACACACGAGAGCGATTGACACATCACTTGGGTTTACCCTTTTACATTACATGGTTTTGTAAGAAGGCAAAGTTGTCGTCTATGGTTTTCAAACATATTATATACAATGAATTATGTGACCGTATAAAACATAAAAGAAAAATAGAAAAATAATGACACATTTTGAACGTAATTGGAATTGTATAGGACTTCCTTTTATTCTCAGATAAACTTGCTCCCACGCCTTAAAATACTTGCCCTGATTATGAATCACTTGCTTGCTAAAGATGATTCAAATTTTTTATTTTTATTTTTAATATTAAACGGGAACATAAACAATTAGTGGTGATAGCACATGAGACAACAACTTTTGCCAGCAATTAGCTGTGCCTATTTAAGAAGGTAGGTGCCTGAAACACAGGCGTGAAGCAGATGGCTAAATAGAGTAGAGGCCTAAAACAGAGAGTAGGTGCCTGTTTTAACAGAAAATTGGCACTTTATCATATTCAACAAGTAAAGAAAATACCTGATTGATCATTAAAAAAAATACCTACGAGAATGATCACTAAGAAAATAACAAAGAGATTGGGGCGGCGTCCAATTCCGACAAACAAAAAAAAACAAAATATTTCTATTTCATTTACTTGGGCACCGACTCCTTACTTTCGGCACTAATTCCCTTTTTTATTTTCTTAATGACTCGTTGGAAAACTAATAAAAAGGGTTTTTTGAATTAGAATATCAACCGACCCTTGAATAACCTAATCATATTAATGAGTAATAACTTTGTGAGAATGTTTACTCTATGTAGTATATTCCCTCCGTCCCATAACAAGTGTCCACTTCCATTTTGCACATTGTTTAAGAAAGTTGTATTATATTAGTTTTTTGGTTCATTAAAGGGTCACTTTCCAATTTTACCCTTAGATGTGATGGGTGTTTGACTTTTTACTTGTTTTGAGATCACAAATAAATGCTACCTTTGTCTTTATTATAAGGGTAGTTTTGGAAAGTAAGTAAAAGCTATATGCCAATTTAGGAAAGTGGACACTTATTGTGGGACATCCAAAAAAGGAAATGTGGACACTTATTATAGGACAGAGGGAGTAGTATATATATATATACTACACCAAAATGGCCTAATTGTCACACTAATTTTCGCGTCATTTGTCACTGTCCAAAACAGTGACAAGCTTTGTCACGGTTTTAAAATTGTCACAGTTTATAACCGTGACAACGTTTGTCACTGTCTAAGACCATCCCTTATTGCTCATATTCAAGCGTCGGCTCGTCAAGTACAGCTACATAAGGATATATTGATTTGTGAGAGGCTAATTCTGTCATTCAGACAATAATTACATTCAAGTCAACTAATAATTACATTTCAGGTCAACTTTTGGAATTTTATTTAATATAATAATGAGGATTCAATCAACTTTGGCTTAAATATTTCAGGTTCAATCAACTTTTTGAACCATAATTACAAATAATAATACAAACCAACAAATAGTTATAGTAATTAAAATGGTCAGTAAAATTATTTAATTAATCTATCTATGGGATTAATTGCAGATGAAATATCTGCTCTTGATGGTAGCAGTTTGTATAGGATGGGAGCTTTGAATTGACCGCTTGCCTTTATTTCTAATGCTGGAATTTGCCATGGCATTTCACTATTCAGTTGCTGCAATATACCATGGCATTTTACCCATGTCTCTAAAGATTATCTTAAAATATTGGTTCTTTGTCAAACCTACTTAGCCTTGGTTCCAACAAAAAATCAAACAATTAGCCGTGACAGCATGTGAGGGAACAGCTTCCGCCAGCAAGTAGCTGCCTACTTCAGGTAGGTGCCTGAAATGAAGGCATGAAGTAGATTGGCTAAATAGAGTAGAGGCCTAAAACAGAGAGTAGGTGCGTGTTTTGACAGAAAATAGGTGCCTATTTTGATAGAGAAATTTTGATTTATGGAAGAGTACAAAGTTGGCATTAATCTATGTCACGACTCGAAACCCACACATGTGAATTAAGAGCACGATAACTCGTGAACATGTTTTATTAAGGCCCGTAAAAAAGTTTGTGTAAAAGCTCGTTTATAGGGTTGCATAGACAATATAGTAAATTACGTAAGTTTGTAAGGATAGTTTGGGTGGAAAAAAGAAGAAATAAGTGAAAGCTCTTGAGTAGGCTTGACAAATGGCTTGTTTAGTGACTTGTGTATATGCATCTATTATAAAG
The DNA here is from genome assembly GCA_033977485.1 of Hydrangea macrophylla. NCBI lineage: Eukaryota > Viridiplantae > Streptophyta > Magnoliopsida > Cornales > Hydrangeaceae > Hydrangea > Hydrangea macrophylla. The sequence goes on along the minus strand of CM066992.1, from coordinate 107,061,692 downwards.
AGTAGGCAAGTGGGTAAGGTGTGCCAAACTCACTTCCGAAGTTAAGGAATGGACAAACTATTACTTACGTCTTCTACAAGAAATACTACAATTACAGTATGTAAAATCTATTTTATGGGTGCCCTTTGTGTGTGTGTGTCTGTTATCTCTCACTGCGGCCAACACCACCGGATGGCCAACACCACTGCAACTGGCACCGTACCGCCGCTGTCACCGGAATGGTAATCTCTTTTTTTCCATTTAAATACAAAATCAGGAAAGCAAAATTTTGAATTTCTCTCTCGCTTTATCTCCAAGACTTGAAATGTCTCTTCGAATTCTCACTTACTTTACCTTCTGTGTGTGTGTGTGTGTTCTCTCTCACTGCGGCCAACACCACCGGACGGTCAACAACATCGCAATTAGCACCGTACCACTGCTGTCACCGGAACGGTAATCTCTTTCTCTATTTAAATACAAAATATGGGAAGCAAATTTTTGAATTGGGTCTGTCTATTTTTTCATCTCTTTTTCTTCTCAGTTTCTCAAGGCTTTGCTTGGCTCATGGATTTCATGAGGGGAAAAGAAAACAAAATGGAAACCCTCTCTTTTCCCTCATCAAATCCATGAACCAAACAGAGCCTTCCCTCGCCAAATCCACTAACCAAACAAGCTTAAGCTCTGTTTGGTTTGTGTATTTAGTGAAGGAAAGGAAAGGGAAACACTTTAACTGAACTTGATTTGTTGATTTACTAGGTCCGAGGTTTCCTTGGGCAACCGCAACTAGAGGATGCCCTTACCAGTATGGATCTCCCAAGGAAACCGGGAATGACAAGTAACAAACTTTTCAACATCAATGCTGGAGTTGTTAACACCCTCTGTGAAGTAGGTACTAAGTGCTGCCCTAAGGCCATTGTAAACTTGATCAGCAATCCCGTGAACTGTACGGTTCCTATTGCAACAGAAATTTTCAAGAAAGCTGGCACCTATGATCCGAAGCGACTTCTGGGAGTTACAATGCTTGAGTAACATTCCATTGGAACAGTTGAGTGGGAATTCAATTCTCTTTGGCAATTTTCTATGCTCTAGGCGGGTCCAATGGGTCTACTAAGAGCTTCGATGTTTCGTCAAATTCAAATCCACTTAATGGCCGCAATTACTCGAGGAACTTGTAGTACAAATCAACTGTTCTTTGTAGTTTTTTTCAATGATAATGATACCATAGTCTACTCCACATTTACTAAATAATTCCTTATTGATGGTATTAAGACTCATTTTTTATTGTCGAAAGTTCCTTTCATAAATCATAATGTCCAGCAGCATACCATTACTAAGGCATATACTAGTTTATGTGTTATCACATAGAGCAAGGACAAAATTATTCTATAAAGCACAAAAAACAAGTAAGCTATAAATTCTCAAGTTGCTAATCATACTTCTATTAGAGAATTTACCCACTATGTACCGCAAAAGTAAACGAGTATGTGAATCTTAATCGGAATCTCTAGGGAAAAAAAAAGGGCAATCGCCAAACATTATGCGCCGCCCATGCTTACAAATTTTCATCCCAAATGTTATTTCTAACACACAATTAGAATTGGAAACCAAATTTGGAAAATAATGCAGTTTTGCTCACCCATTGCTAACCCAACTCTTCCATTGGCTAATGCAGTGGGACCCATAACTTTTTACAATTAATTAATCCTTATTTAATCTTGTGTCTCACTGCATAAACCAATGGGAGAGTTGGGTGAGCAATTTTGGGGTGAGTAAAAATGTATTCTTTGGGTAACCATCTATATAATAAAACACAAAGGTTTGCCTGGGTCCCACTGCCACAGAAATATCCGAATGCATTTTTGCTCACATCTAGCATCTCATTGGGTGAGCATATGAGACATAGCACTTAAACATACCACTCAAATATCCCATAAACTACTCTTTGACCAACCAAAGTATAACATTACTCTTATTTGAGATTAAAATTTGGGAAGCATAACATTAATAAAACAACAATGATAGGGATACACACTAAATGACCAAGGCCGGCCCTGACAAATTGGGGGCCTTAGGCAAACATTAAGACGGGGCCTTTTGAACAATGGGGGTTCGGGGGCAGCGCTCCTGAAGCGAAAATTTTTTAGTCTATTTATATATGTTTGTGGGTATAATTAAATATATTATAGTGTTGATTTGTGAGTTTTCTTCCATCATTTTTGAGAATTTGGAGATTCTGTAATTGTAATCCTTATTGCATGTATTGAATTCGAAAGTTTCCAATATTTTCTTAGATTTCATTATAATTTGTTCAACATATTACAAATAAAAAAAAAATTAATTTGGGCCCTACTCAATATTTTTCGGGGCCCTATTGAAGCGCAAAAAATGAACAAAATTTGGGGGCCTTAGGCGACCGCCTACGCCGCCTATAGGCAGAGCCGGCCCTGTAAATGACACGCCAAACGACACACTATGCTTTAAATGCATGTACCCTGTGCTGTTTGAATTTTTCACACTTTTCTGTGCATCACTTACACAGCATAGGTACATACATTTAAAGTTGGTGTGTCCTTTAATGTGTATCCCTATCATTTTTAGTGTACAAAATTTGTGTACACCTAACATTAGTCCTGATTTAATTCTCACAGTCTCAATTTTATACCTCTCTCTCTCTCTCTCACTCTCAGTTTTCTCGCTACACATGCCTCTACGCCTCTCTCACTCTCAATTTTCTTCAAATTGAAAAAAAAAAAAAAAATTGAAAGCCTCTATCAATCATCACCCTCTCACTCTCAGTTATCTCGCGACCACAACGGCTCTATCACTCTCAGTCATCACCCGTCTCTCTCTCTCTTTTTTTTTTTTTTATGAGAGACCGTCTCTCACTTTTTTACTTTGATTAAATTGGGGTTTCAGGTCATGTCGTCAAGCACCAATTCAGTTTCATCAAATGAGGTTCCTTTGTGTTACTGTGGAAGGAGTGCTGTAAGGAAGACTTCGTGGACGGACGATAACCCTGGAAGAAGGTTTTTTGGATGCCAATTATATCAGGTATACGGTTTAAAAGTAAAATTAGGGCATCGAAATTTTGTGTTAATTGTAGAACTTTAGAGTTTGTTAATCTGCTATTTTGTTAATTTTGGACTAAAAAAATCAAAGTTTGTGTTACTTTTAGAACAATGGAGGTTGTAAGTTTTTTGCATGGCATGATGATCCGATTTGCATTCGATGTAAAGAAGTGATCATCAATCTGAGAGGGAAGCTGGGGAAGGCTATTAGCAGGGAGAGAGATCATTTAATGGAGATTGACATGTGGAAGTCGCAAACCAGAGACAGAGAAGGCAAGGTTGCTAAATTGGAGTTGGAGGTGACCAACCATTGTGCTACACAGAGGCGCTACAGGTGTTTGGTTACTGCCTTGTTGTTGGTAGTTGCATTTTTGTTTTCTTTCCCTCCAACCGGGAATGGGAAAGGGGGTACTCAAATGTTGGGGAGCACTGGCATGAATATGTACTAATGAAAGTTGATATATTTTAATGAAAGTTGGGTTTGTGGAGGGATTATTTCTGGTTGTTGTTTAACATTACCATGAATATGTACTTAAAACTTACAATGTTCCCTGCTAGACCATTACTCCTAGTTAAGATACCCTTAGTGTAAAATCAAGGTTATTCGTACATAGGAGTGTACACGAGTGAAGCAGCTCGACAAGCCCTTGCGAACACGTTCGATAAGGGGCTCGTCGTCGTATTCAATTATTTTAATAACGGGTCAAGCTCAAGCCTACATTATAGGCTTGTGAAATAAACAAATCCAAGTTCAAACTGACATGAGCTCAGTTCGATAACTCATGAACATGTTTTATTAAGGCCCGTAAACAAGTTTGTGTAAAAGCTCGTTTATAGGCTTGTTTATAGGATTGTATAGACTATAGTAAATTACATAAGTTTGTAAGGGTAGTTTGGGTGGAAAAAATAAGAAATAAGTGAAAAAGCTCTTGAATAGGCTTGACAAATGGCTTGTTTAGTGACTTGTGTACATGCATCTATTATAAAGAGTAGGCAAGTGGGTAAGGTGTGCTAGAGTGGGAACTCACTTTCAAAGTTAAGGAATGGACAAACTATTACTTACGTCTTCTACAAGAAATACTACAAATTACAGTATGTAAAATCTATTTTATGGGGGCCCTTTGTGTGTGTGTGTGTGTGTGTCCGTTATCTCACTGTGGCCAACACCACCGGACGGCCAACACCATCAGACGGCAAACACCACTGCAACTGGCACCGTACCGCCGCTGTCACCGGAACGGTAATCTCGTTTTTTCCATTTAAATACAAAATCTGGAAAGCAAAGTTTTGAATTGCTCTCTCGCTCTCTCTCCAAGCCTTGAAATGTCTCTTCGAATTCTCACTTACTTTACCTTCTGTGTGTGTGTGTGTGTTCTCTCTCACTGCGGCCAACACCACCGGACGGTCAACACCATCGCACTTGGCACCGTACTGCTGCTGTCACCGGAACGGTAATCTCTTTTTTTTTTCCATTTAAATACAAAATCTGGAAAGCAAAATTTTGAATTGCTCTCTCGCTCTCTCCAAGACTTGAAATGTCTCTTCGAATTCTCACTTACTTTACCTTCTGCGTGTGTGTGTGTGTTCTCTCTCACTGTGGCCAACACCACCGGACGGTCAACACCATCGCACTTGGCACCGTAGTGCTGCTGTCACCGGAAAGGTAATCTCTTTCTCTATTTAAATACAAAATATGGGAAGCACAATTTTGAATTGGGTGTGTCTATTTTTTCATCTCTTTTTCTTCTCAGTTTCTCAAGGCTTTGCTTGGTTCATGGATTTCATGAGGGGAAAAGAAAACAAGATGGAAACCCTCTCTTTTCCCTCATCAAATCCATGAACTAAACAGAGCCTTCCCTCACCAAATCCACGAACCAAACAAGCTTAAGCTCTGTTTGGTTTGTGTATTTAGTGAAGGAAAGGAAAGGAAACCACTTTAACTGAACTTGATTTGTTGATTTACTAGGTCTGAGGTTTCCTTGGGCAACCGCAACTAGAGGATGCCCTTACCGGTATGGATCTCCCAAGGAAACCGGGAGAGACAAGTAACAAACTTTTTAAGTGCTGCCCTAAGGCCATTGTCAACTTGATCAGCAATCCCGTGAACTCTACAGTTCCTATTGCAGCAGAAATTTTCAAGAAAGCTGGCACCTATGATCCGAAGCGACTTTTGGTAGTTACAATGCTTGATGTTGTCAGAGCCAACACTTTTGTGGTATGCATTGCTTAGGTTGACATTGGTCGTGTTCTTAATCCTCAAGTATTAGTTTTTTTTATTTATTTTTTCAAGTTCGTGTTATGCAAATTTGGTTATATGTTTTTTACAATATGAGTCTTGCACTATAAATAGGATAGGATAGGAGAATATGAACAGCCACATGTCTTAAAAAAACAAACTAAAAAGTAATGAAATAGAAGCTCAAAAAGACATCATTAATTCTGCAGCTCAACTACAACAGACAGCATTTAACTCTACAGCTCAACTCCAAACAGACAGCATTAAGTGTGACTTTTAGCCTTTCTTCCTTTGTCCTTTGGATGGTCAAAGGTTCTTAAAAGTGCTCTTCAATATGCTTTGCATCACAAAAGAATAGGGAAGAACATGTAAGCTTAGTAATCCAAATAATGTCTAGGCATTAGATTACATCTATAACAAATCCCCAAATCCAAACAATGAACTAAGAAGTTCTTTTCAAAAGATAAGACTCCGTAAAGGACGTCTTCAAAAGATATATCCGAATCGACTACTCGTGGGCCTTGCCCTTGTTGACTTCACCTGAAACAAAGTAGTTTTATAGATTCATTAAGCACGATGGCTCAGTAGATAGCATTGAAGAAATGTACTACTACTTCTAAAATCATGCTAAGACATGCGGTGCAATGATTTGCCGCCGTGGCAATGCAAATAGCCGTAAGGTCAAACCGTGCAACTTCCTGATACCAAATTCCATAACCACTCACTCTCAACACCGGATGCGAGCCACTCCAACATGAGTGTAGCATACAAGATCTCCGGTAGCTAACCGAATATGACCTTGCGTTTTCGAATGTTTTAAGGATCACAAACAACCTTCCTCACTTCACACCCGCTTCCGGATTTCATCAAACAACCCCAAATGGGGATTCAAAGGTCATTCCCAAATCGTGGGAATTCTATCAAATTCATACTCCCAAGCCAATGTTATGAATGCTAAGCCGACTTGGCGATTATGAAACATGACAACAATGATTACGCTACTTCAATGTCATATGCAAGATTCTCAATGTCATGAAGTTATACATTGTAGTCCATGATGCCAAGGCCAAATAATTAGGAGGAAATCATGTAAAGCATAATTAACAACTTAGTCACATAAGAGATTTGTAGTAAGCTCAAAGTAATTGATCGTAGCAACTAAATAACATTTAGGTTTAGCATAATTCCAACTAAGCACATAAGGGCATATAAGCACATAGATGAAAAATGTAGGAAAACCTAAGCAAGATTAACAAATATTAGGTCTAATCCTACACATAGCAAACCATGAGATTAGATCTAGGAGTGCACTTAGTCAATGGAATCTACCTTGTTCTTGAATGGGAAAGGCAAGAGAGATAGAGTCCTAGAGATGAAAAATAAAAGAACCCAAGTGATGGAGCTTCCAAGAACTAGGAAATAGAAAAATCCCCCTTCTTCCTCTATGCCATAGCTTGATCTAGAGAACTCCAAAGTGGAAGATGGAAGCACCAAAAGAGAGTTCTTGAGAAGAGGAACAAATTGATCTCTAATGTGCTTGAAGGGCTTGAAAAAGAAGCTTGATGGTTGAAACTGTAATGGGGGTTTTTGTGCTTCCATAAACAAGAGATAAGAGAGATATAAAGAGATAGAGAATGAAGGACCAAGAAACTTGCAGGACCAAGCGGAATGCAACCCGGACTCTCGTGCTACAAAGTAGGCAACTTTATAGCCACCAACACTCACATTTGCCTAAACACATTCTCCAAAGTTGATGCTTTTAAAAAAATCATTCAAGTTATGTACTAATGTCAATTTGATACAAATTTACTGGAGTTAACCCTACTTGTATTGGAAAGCTACAAAGCATTAACTTTAAATACACTGAACAATTCAAAAACACAAACCCTAAATTCAATTCACTCAAAATTTTGAAATTGTTCATTGTAGTGTTCTCTTTACTCGATGGCTGGCTGCCTTCTAAACTTTCACTTCTCTTTGTTTTTGATTGCATATGATGTTGAGGAGAGAGTGAGGAGTAGTAGTAGGTTTTACATCTCCTTGTTCTACTTCTTGTTATTTGTACTTTGGATATTGGATGTTTGTATTCCTACTTTGGATATTTGGTTTGTATTAGCCTTTGTTGGCTTGATATATTATTCATGTACTTGTGACCCTACTTGTATTGGAAAGCTACAAAGCATTAACGTTAAATACACTGAGCAATTCAAAAACACAACCCCGAAATTCAATTCACTCAAATTTTTGAAATTGTTCATTGTAGTGTTCTCTTTACTCAATGGCTGGCTGCCTTCTACACTTTCGCTTCTCTTTGTTTTTGATTGCATATGATGTTGAGGAGAGAGCGAGGAGTAGTAGTAGGTTTTACATCTCCTTGTTCTAGTTGTTATTTGTACTTTGGATATTGGATTTTTGTATTCCTACTTTGGATATTTGGTTTGTATTAGCCTTTGTTGGCTTGATATATTATTCATTTACTTGTGAGAATTGGCCTTTATGGCTAGTTCTTTTTGGGTTTGGCCTATGTTGGTTGAACAGCTGTTTATTGCCTATGTCCAAAATAAGTATTTCTTTTCTTGCAGCAGGAGCAGAGGCCTCATGATAGCTGCTAGAGAAACCAGCTCCTGGGGTAAGGTTTCTTTTTATTTTACTCAGAAAGACTTGTGAGTTGTGTAAGACGTAAAAAATGAATTTGTAGCTTGAACTGGGCTTGTGAAATAAACAAAGCCAAGTTCAAACTGACATGAGCTCAGTTTGATAACTCATGAACATGTTTTATTAAGGCCCGTAAACAAGTTTGTGTAAAAGCTCGTTTATAGGCTTGTTTATAGGATTGTATAGACTATAGTAAATTACATAAGTTTGTAAGGGTAGTTTGGGTGGAAAAAATAATAAATAAGTGAAAAAGCTCTTGAATAGGCTTGACAAATGGCTTGTTTAGTGACTTGTGTACATGCATCTATTATAAAGAGTAGTAGGCAAGTGGGTAAGGTGTGCTAGAGTGGGAACTCACTTTCAAAGTTAAGGAATGGACAAACTATTACTTACGTCTTCTACAAGAAATATTACAAATTACAGTATGTAAAATCTATTTTATGGGGGCCCTTTGTGTGTGTGTGTGTGTGTGTGTTTCCGTTATCTCACTGTGGCCAACACCACCGGACGGCCAACACCATCGGACGGCAAACACCACTGCAACTGGCACCGTACCGCCGTTGTCACCGGAACGGTAATCTCGTTTTTTCCATTTAAATACAAAATCTGGAAAGCAAAGTTTTGAATTGCTCTCTCGCTCTCTCTCCAAGCCTTGAAATGTCTCTTCGAATTCTCACTTACTTTACCTTCTGTGTGTGTGTGTGTGTTCTCTCTCACTGCGGCCAACACCACCGGACGGTCAACACCATCGCACTGGCACCGTACTGCTGCTGTCACCGGAACGGTAATCTCTTTTTTTTTCCATTTAAATACAAAATCTGGAAAGCAAAATTTTGAATTGCTCTCTCGCTCTCTCCAAGACTTGAAATGTCTCTTCGAATTCTCACTTACTTTACCTTCTGTGTGTGTGTGTGTGTTCTCTCTCACTGTGGCCAACACCACCGGATGGTCAACACCATCGCACTTGGCACCGTAGTGCTGCTGTCACCGGAAAGGTAATCTCTTTCTCTATTTGAATACAAAATATGGGAAGCACAATTTTGAATTGGGTGTGTCTATTTTTTCATCTCTTTTTCTTCTCAGTTTCTCAAGGCTTTGCTTGGTTCATGGATTTCATGAGGGGAAAAGAAAACAAGATGGAAACCCTCTCTTTTCCCTCATCAAATCCAGGAACTAAACAGAGCCTTCCCTCACCAAATCCACGAACCAAACAAGCTTAAGCTCTGTTTGGTTTGTGTATTTAGTGAAGGAAAGGAAAGGAAACCACTTTAACTGAACTTGATTTGTTGATTTACTAGGTCTGAGGTTTCCTTGGGCAACCGCAACTAGAGGATGCCCTTACCGGTATGGATCTCCCAAGGAAACCGGGAGAGACAAGTAACAAACTTTTTAAGTGCTACCCTAAGGCCATTGTCAACTTGATCAGCAATCCCGTGAACTCTACAGTTCCTATTGCAGCAGAAATTTTCAAGAAAGCTGGCACCTATGATCCGAAGCGACTTTTGGTAGTTACAATGCTTGATGTTGTCAGAGCCAACACTTTTGTGGTATGCATTGCTTAGGTTGACATTGGTCGTGTTCTTAATCCTCAAGTATTAGTTTTTTTTATTTATTTTTTCAAGTTCGTGTTATGCAAATTTGGTTATATGTTTTTTACAATATGAGTCTTGCACTATAAATAGGATTAAAAAAAGTTAATGAAATAGAAGCTCAAAAAGACATCATTAATTCTGCAGCTCAACTACAACAGACAGCATTTAACTCTACAGCTCAACTCCAAACAGACAGCATTAAGTGTGACTTTTAGCCTTTCTTCCTTTGTCCTTTGGATGGTCAAAGGTTCTTAAAAGTGCTCTTCAATATGCTTTGCATCACAAAAGAATAGGGAAGAACATGTAAGCTTAGTAATCCAAATAATGTCTAGGCATTAGATTACATCTATAACAAATCCCCAAATCCAAACAATGAACTAAGAAGTTCTTTTCAAAAGATAAGACTCCGTAAAGGACGTCTTCAAAAGATATATCCGAATCGACTACTCGTGGGCCTTGCCCTTGTTGACTTCACCTGAAACAAAGTAGTTTTATAGATTCATTAAGCACGATGGCTCAGTAGATAGCATTGAAGAAATGTACTACTACTTCTAAAATCATGCTAAGACATGCGGTGCAATGATTTGCCGCCGTGGCAATGCAAATAGCCGTAAGGTCAAACCGTGCAACTTCCTGATACCAAATTCCATAACCACTCACTCTCAACACCGGATGCGAGCCACTCCAACATGAGTGTAGCATACAAGATCTCCGGTAGCATATGATGCAACTTCCTTCTAAACTTTCGCTTCTCTTTGTTTTTGATTGCATATGATGTTGAGGAGAGAGCGAGGAGTAGTAGTAGGTTTTACATCTCCTTGTTCTAGTTGTTATTTGTACTTTGGATATTGGATTTTTGTATTCCTACTTTGGATATTTGGTTTGTATTAGCCTTTGTTGGCTTGATATATTATTCATGTACTTGTGAGAATTGGCCTTTATGGCTAGTTCTTTTTGGGTTTGGCCTATGTTGGTTGAACAGCTGTTTATTGCCTATGTCCAAAATAAGTATTTCTTTTCTTGCAGCAGGAGCAGAGGCCTCATGATAGCTGCTAGAGAAACCAGCTCCTGGGGTAAGGTTTCTTTTTTTTTTTTTACTCAGAAAGACTTGTGAGTTGTGTAAGACGTAAAAAACGAATTTGTAGCTTGAACTGGAAAGATTTCATAAAAGTAGAGAAGGAGAATAAAGCTCTTCTTTCTTGTTTGGCATTGATGAACTCAAAAAGTTCTAAATACTATGCTCTCTAGTTATAAATAAATTATTCTCTAAACTAATTACTTCTTTTGAGTTTTTACATTTTAATTTTTTCAAAATTTTAAAATATCTGTACAAAACAGACAGTTGGAGGTTAGTGTGTTTTATTTATTTGTTTGTATTTTTCAGTTTTCTGTTTCTTTCTAATTCAGTTTCTCTCTAATTCTTTTTATCTTTCTATTTTGGTTGCAATTTGTTATTGATTGCAGCTGATGCCGAGGAGATTGAGGAGTTTGTACGTTTCCTTGTTCTAGTTTTTATTGGTACTTTGGATATTTGGGTTGTATTAAGTTTTTATTTGGATATTTGAGTTGTATTAGCCTTCGTTGGCTTATGTATTTATTAGCCTCTATGGCTGATATATTTGGGTTTGAACTCTATTGGCTAAACCTTTGTTTTTTCTTTTCTTCTTGTTGATTAACCTTTGTGGCTTGATGTATCGAGGGGTGGCAATTTCTGACATGACACGATAACACGATACGAACCCAACACGGTTTAAGCAGGTTTGGGTTTGGCCTTAATAGGTTCGGGTCGTAGACGGGTCAATCCGTTTAGCACGATTAATAAATGGGTCGTGTTCGTGTTATAACCGTGTTACAACAAACCAAATCGCAACTTTGTGTTAACAGATGATAACATAAACTTTGTAAGAGGATAAGAAATGAGGCTATGGTAAGGAAACAAACAAATCCATATATGTCCCAGACGCGATCGGATGACACACTTATTAGTTTTGATGTTTCGTCAAATTTGAAGCCACACGGTTGCTCCACTAACTCGGTGAACTTGGAGTACAAATCAAATTGTTCTTTGTATTTTGCCTCAATAGTGATGATACCATAGTTTACTCCACAATAAATATGGACATTTGAAAAACAAGTTTGGACGTGAACTTGGAGTACAAATCAAATTGTTCTTTGTATTTTGCCTCAATAGTGATGATACCATAGTTTACTCCACAATAAGTATGGACATTTGAAAAACAAGTTTGGACCTTAATAAAACATGTTTCCGGTTAACCTTGGACATCTTAAGAGATAATTTGGACATTCAGGGAAGAAGTTTGAAAATTAGGATACACAGATGGAACATTCACTGCACCTATTTGGATATCTTAAGGGAATAATTGGACATATTGAATGTCCAGTTTGGTTCGTTCTATTCCTAAGTAATGCTACTGATGTCCAAATACTGGTGAATCAATTTCCACATTCACGGCGACATTTGCATCTTGATAATCAATATTTGAACTTAAATTGCAAAGTTTGGACATTCATGGCACAGCATTGGACACTTTGAAAACAAGTTTGGACATTCAAAAATGTGTTTGAACATTAAGACAATAAATGTGGACTTTCGATAAATAAGTTTTGACCTTCATAAAACATGTTTGGTTCCTTTAATGTCCAAATATGGTAGTAAAATAGGTGGGTGCGAATCGAATTTCCCAATTAATAAATGCTGGGTGTAAAAAGCAAAATATGCCTAAAACATGAGTTTATATGCTCCCCCATTCAAAAGTAAATGATGCATAGCAGTTTCAAGAGATAATCATTTTCTCTAACAATACCAACGCTACTTTTGGTTGAACGAATGAGCTGATTTCTTCTCATATGATATTTTGATATTACCTAATACACACATCCCCTTCAATTTTAGCAACCCTAGACATTGAATCTGTATAAATAGTAAACAAAATATGAAGTTTTATTCTTAGAAAAATTTGCCCCCACGCCTTAAAATACTTGCCCTAAGCACGATTCACGTGCTCTTAATCATGTACTGAACTTGACACATTTTGAACGTAATTGGAATTGTATAGGACTTCCTTTTATTCTCAGATAAACTTGCTCCCACGCCTTAAAATACTTGCCCTGATTATGAATCACTTGCTTGCTAAAGATGATTCAAATTTTTTATTTTTATTTTTAATATTAAACGGGAACATAAACAATTAGTGGTGATAGCACATGAGACAACAACTTTTGCCAGCAATTAGCTGTGCCTATTTCAGAAGGTAGGTGCCTGAAACACAGGCGTGAAGCAGATGGCTAAATAGAGTAGAGGCTTAAAACAGAGAGTAGGTGCCTGTTTTAACAGAAAATTGGCACTTTCTCATATTCAACAAGTAAAGAAAAATACCTGATTGATCATTAAAAAAATACCTACGAGAATGATCACTAAGAAAATAACAAAGAGATTGGGGCGGCGTCCAATTCCGACAAACAAAAAAAAAACAAAAACATTTCTATTTCATTTACTTGGGCACCGACCCCTTACTTTCGGCACAAAAAATAAAAGAAAGAAATTTGAAAAAAAAAACAAAAATATTTATTCCATTTCTCCCGAAGCAGATGGCTAAATAGAGTAGAGGCCTAAAGTAGAAAATATTTAATAAAAAATATTTAATAGAAAATATGCACCTGTGGGTGTAGAGAATAGGTGGGTATACTGAGTAAAATAGGTGGGTGCGAATCGAATTTCCCAATTAATAAATGGTGGGTGTAAAAAGCAAATAGGTGGGTGCGAATCGAATTTCCCAATTAATAAATGGTGGGTGTAAAAAGCAAAAATATTTCTATTTCATTTACTTGGGCACCGACCCTTGCTTTCGGCACAAAAAATAAAAGAAAGAAATTTGATATTGCACAAGCTTTGATTCGTCTCATCAATCGCAAGGTATTTACAACTATATATACTAGCACTTTTGTTTTTGTAAGGCTTCAATTTTTATTTTTTTGGTTGTTTGATGAGAAAGTTGGTAAAGAACATTTGATTGTGCCCCCGAAAGAAACGGGCAAGGCAACATAGACATGGGAACACACACTAGGATACACTAAAAACAATTCCATATCATAAACAATGAGTTTGAACCACAACTGACTTTGCAAAAAAAAAACAACTGAAAAGTACCCTTAACTGGTACCCCCAAGGCCAAACGGAGACTCATCCATCCTGATCTCATCACCCACTCCTTTCACATCATCGACATAAGCCACAGTATCTTCACAGCATTGCAAGTTCAAATCATTGAAAGGCACCAGGGGGGTTGCGCCAACTCGATCAGGAGAGCCAGATGACCAGTACACCTCCCTCGCTATGAGTTCACTCATCTTTGAAGATTCGGTGGCATCCCCATCATCCTCCATCAGCGCTAACAACTCTCCTGGAATACTCAGTTCCATGCTGTCACTGCAATTGCCCTTGGCAACTTCAGCCTGTTTTTTTTTTTTTTTCATTTCATCATAAAAAAACAAGATTAATAAACCAGACGAAAGGGGACACAGAGATTCAAATCATACACGAATAGAAGAACTCTAATCAAATGCTGAACACAAAGAATGAGTTATTAACCAAAACACCAATATGGGGTTTAACCAAATTCAAGGAAATCCAGAAATTAGAAAGAAAAAAAAAACACAATTATTAATCTCACAAATTCATAATCTGAGATTACTCTACCAAGCTAATGAAAACAAAACACAAGATCACAACAACCAAAGCAAATCATGTACATAAAAATGTTCATTTTACATATATAATTAATGCTTAACAAAAGCAGACAAAACTATCCAAATGCCAATAAACAGGGGCAGGGCAGCCAAAAACATAACAGCAATTTCCTTTCCCCCCCTTTCATTGTCATAAAAAAGGAACAGGAGAAAAACAACTAAGGAGCCCTTCGCAAGAGTCTATTGATGGCTAAACAAGTATCCGCAGCAAGTTTTTCCTGGTCTGAGGCGCGACGATTCCATAAGTCATAGAAGTCATTGCCCTGAGAAGTAAATCTCCTCATGTTGAAGTCCAAGGTATCCAGTCTGGTGTTCATTTCAATTAATTGATTGTTGGTGGACTCAACATTGTTCATATAGGATCTCTGAAGGGCTGCAACAGTAAAGGAGAGAGATTCCACTTTGGATTCCAGGCATGGAATGGCAGCATTAATAGTCGAAGAGAGAGAATTGATCTTCTCATCAAAATTCACCAAGAATTGGCCAATTTGCGCAGAAATCTGTTCCAACAGTTGGGAATTTGCAGAGGTTGTGGCCCGAGGAGGTCGTGAAGTAGAAGGAATCTGAGAAGGAACATCCTGTTTTTCAAGGATAGAAACAGGGACCCAATTGCCCTCAATCTTTTTGAGGTGCATTAGATGTAAAAGTTTCACAGAAAAGATGGTGTCTTTGGAGGGAATGATGGATTCTCCAGAGAGGGGAATTGATTGAAATTTCAGGATTCTGGTGAAAACCATTCCAAATGGCAGAGTTCCCTTGGTTTTACCGACACAAGACCTCATGTGACTCAAAATCACAAAGGCAAGGTCAATTTTAACTCCTTTTAGCACACACCAAATCAAAAACACTTCCATTTTGGAAATGTGCTGCTTACTGCCAAGTCTTGGAAGAATGTTGAAGGTTATAATTTTGTGAATGAGGCGAGAAATTAAGGTGAGTGAGGAGAGAGAGAGAATGTGATCAGGGCTAGTAATTGTTTCAGAGTCACAAATCAAATTCATAGCAAGCACACAATCAAAGCCTTCGAGTTTAGGCCAAGCTTTCTTCTCGTAGATTTCAAAATCCCCTTTTGGTATTTTTAGGGATAGGCGAAGATCTTTGAGGGAAAGTGAAATCTCCTCACCATAAAGATAAGATGAGATGGTAGTGTCATTGATAACCAAAAAATGGGTGTAGAAGAGTTTCAAAAGAGTAGAATAGGTAGGTTCGTTAATGGCTAAGAAATTGGACCAACCTATGGCTTGAAATAAATTATTGATGGGCAATCCCTCGTTTGTGAAGAAATTTGGGGGAATTACCTTTCCAATTTCAATATTCCGCTTGTTGATGATGCTGTTGAACCGAGCTTTGCTGTCCTCGTCTCTGAAATTGAGTTCCTGTGCTTCGTCTTCTTCAAATAGATGCCTAGCAGAGCTGGACGAGGGTGAGGCTGAAACCCTCTGCCTTTTTGAGCTTCTTGTACTTGAACGAGTAGAATTTCTGGTTCTAGGGCTCATGATTTGAAGACGAGTCTGAAACCCTCCGCCTTTTGAGCTTCTTGTACTTAGAGGTTCAAGATTCTATTTAGGTTGAAGATATTTTCTCTCTCGACTGCCCTGCCCCGAAGATCAGTGATCCAATCATCCAGAGTTGCCGGTGCGAATCCTCTTTCTTCCTTTCTGTCTCCATCTTTTTTGCCTAAGGCCTGGGCCTGTTGAGCAAGAGAAGTGTCATATGATTCAGGGATATATTCCTGTGTCCTGCCTCTTGAGCGCTTAGTAAGCTTCCTCTTCCCGCTAAATGTTCCAAGGGTGTTTCCTAATTTTCAAATTTGTTTCCGAATGTCCAAAATTCTCTTTATAGTTCCAAGAATAACCTGCAAATGTCCAAGCATGTTTTATCATGGTCTAAACTTGTTTTTCAAATGTTCACATTTACTGTCTTAATGTCCAAACACAGTTTGAATGTCCAATCTTGTTTCCTAAGTGTCCAACGTTGTTATAGGAGTGTCCAAAATTTGATTTTATGTTCAAATATTGATTAAGAATGTGCAAATGTCGCCGGGAATGTGCATGTTGGTCCTTTCAATATTCAAATATTTCCTCATAATGTGTTCTTTATGCAATCTCACACCTCCAATAACTAAAGTCAAGTGCTCAATACCATCAAAATCAGCATGCTCAATGGCAAGTACCCCGGGTTCTGGGAAGAGTTCCTCCAAGGCATTGTAGATTAACTATCGATTGACAAAGCAATTAATACCTATGAACCATAATACTTATAGTGCAAGGAAGGCATGTCCCATATCAAGTACTTGTTACATTTGCACATTGACAATCAATATTTGAACATAATGAACAAAGTTTGGACCTTCACAAAAGATATTTGGACATTACCAGGTTATATTAGGCCATTTACAAGAAATAAGTTGGACCTTTAAAAAAAAAAGTTGGACCTGGTTATATTAGGCCATTTATATTAGGCCATTACCAGGTTATATTAGGCCATGTACAAGAAATAAGTTGGACCTGGTAATAAGTTGGACATTACCAGGTTATATAGGGGTCAAACCTTATTTATCAAATGTCCACATTAATTGTCTTAATATCCAAACTTTTTTCTTAAAAGCCCGGTCGAGCTGTGAGGTCCTGTTCATTACATTTTGTCCGGGGCGGACACCCCCAATGATATCCACGGCCTAACCCGAAGCCCGCTAAGCCCCGAGCCAAATCATGAAGAAGATAGAAGTGGCCTGCTAGCCCATCCCGGAGTGGACCCTGGCCATCGGTCCTGGGCGGACACACCCCTCGTCTCCCATGCCGGGCTCGGTGTTAGGTAAATCCCGGCCCATTCCTTTGGACACTCACTTGCCATATTTGGATATAAATGGAACCAATTTCCACATTCACAGTGACATTTGCACATTTGATAATCAATATTTGAACTTAACTGCAAATTTTGGATATTAATGGAACAATGTTGGACACTTAGAAAACAAGTTTGGATATTAAGACAATTAATGTTGACATTCGATAAATAAGTTTGGACCCCTATACACTTTGAACATATTGGTAGGAGAGTTGGCATTGAAAGAACGAGTTTGAAAATTACAGTTGGAACATTCACAGCTAAAATTTGAACATCGGGATGAAATAATTGGATATTCTGAGGTAATATTTGAATATTGAAAGGACCAATTTGAACAACATTATGAAAAATTTAGACATTCGGAAGCCATAATTGGACATTATTGGAACCAATTTGCACATTCACGGCGACATTTGCACATGGCTATTTAATATTTGAACAACGTTGGATACTCAGAAAACAAGTTTGGACATTCAAAAATATGATTGGACATTAAACAATAAATGTGGACATCGTTAAATAAGTTTGGACCAGCATAATACATCGTTGAACATTCGCAGGTTAACGTTGGACAATCTAGAAAAATTATTAGACATTTGAAGAACATATTTGGACACTAAGATATAATATTTGGACATAAAACGAAATTAATTATTTGGACATTTCCACCCATATTGGACATTAGTATTCATAGCATTATTTAGGAACAAATTGAACTAATCTGGACATTCAAAATGTCCAGTTATTCATTCGTATGTTCAATTATCTTCAGAGAAATGTCCACAGTTTCTCTTTACGCTCAATACCATCAAAATCAGCATGCTCATAACAACATCAACTGCCAATTTTGCAAAATGTTCCTTATCCTGGCATAGTGTTTTTGAACTCAAAGTAGTCATTGCAATCTTCATTAAGTCTGACTTAAATTTATCTGCATTAATTTTGTATTGAGCGCTTAACTTTAGTTATTGGTGGTGAGATTGCATCAACCTTTGACAATCCAGAATCAGTACAGGGATGTTGATGATGATATGGGTCATCCATTTCTCTGGATTGTAGTGATTTTGGTGATGATTTTGATGGTATTGAGCATGCTAATTTTAATGGTATTGAGCGCTTGACTTTAGTTATTGGTGTGATGAGATCGCATCAACATTTGACAATCCAGAATCAGTTAGGCTTGGGCACTGCAAGCTCATTGAGGAAATTATGATTGGTGAGGACTAGATGATCGATCCATTTCTCTGGTGTTGATATGGGTCACGCCTTCCTTGCATTGTAACAAGGATAATACTTTGATTACTGGCCAATGCAGATAACTTCAAGTCAGACTTGATGAAGATTGCAATGACTACTTTGCCAGGATATGGAACATTTTGCAAAATTGGCAGTTGATGCTATTATGAGCATGCTGAATTTGATGATATTGAGCGTAAAGGTGTCAAATGCCACGAGCCCGAGACCGGCATAATTTTTTTTGGGCCAAAAGCCCAGCCCGACCTGCGAGGCCTGCAAAATTGGCAGTTGATGCTGTTATGAGCATGTTGATTTTGATGGTATTAAGCGTAAAGGTGTCAAACGGCCCGAGACTGAGCCCATCATGCCAATTCTGGATTGCAATGATTTTGTATTGAGCGCTTGACTTTGGTTATCGATGGTGAGATCGCATCAACTTTTGACAATTCAGAATCAATTAAGCTTGGGTACTACAAGCTCATTGAGGAAATTATGATTTGCGAGGACAAGTTGATCCATTTTTCTGGACCGTGGGCACAGTCGACTCGACCCCTGTTTTCGTAAAATATATTTTGGGTTTAAGGATGAATTCAACAAGCGTTTCTTTCCGCGATTAGCTCATACTCAGAAACGTCAAGAGTTTGCAAATTTAGTTCAGGGAGATATGACTGTGGGTGAGTATGTCTCTCGTTTTAATGCTTTATTGCACTTTGGGAAATCTACAGTTCCGACTGATGAAGATAAGGCTCGTAAGTTTGAGGAAGGGCTTATTGAGAATATCTGTAATCGTGTTGACATATTGCAACACCCGACCGTCGCTCTAATTGAGGAAGCCGCCCGTATCACAGAGAAAAGTATCGAACGATACAAGTGACTAAAGAGTCATTTTTTCGCATTTTTGGTGAACCGTGAATCCACTAAGCATTCTGTTAGTTCTCGCAAGTTTATTTAGGCATGTTTGAGGTGCGTGTAAGGTTTCGTGGCGTTTGGTTAAGCGGTTTACCGATTCACTACTCAAAACCCCAAAAACTACGTTTTTTCAAGCCTAAGTGACTAAAGAGCCATTTTTTTCGCATTTTTGGTGAACTGTGAATCCGTTATGCATTCCGTTAGTTCCTGCAAGTTTATTTAGGCATGTTTGAGGTGCGTGTAAGGTTTCGTGGCGTTTGGTTAAGCGGTTTACCGATTCACTACTCAAAACCCCCAAAACTACGTTTTTTCAAGCCTAAGTGACTAAAGAGTCATTTTTTCGCATTTTTGGTGAACGGTGAATCCGCTATGCATTCCGTTAGTTCCCGCAAGTTTATTTAGGCATGTTTGAGGTACGTGTAAGGTTTCGTGGCGTTTGGTTAAGCGGTTTACCGATTCACTACTCAAAACCCCCAAAACTACATTTTTTCAAGCCTAAGTGACTAAAGAGTCATTTTTTCGCATTTTTGGTGAACTGTGAATCTGTTATGCATTCCGTTAGTTCCCACAAGTTTATTTAGGCATGTTTGAGGTGCGTGTAAGGTTTCGTAGCATTTGGTTAAGCGGTTTACCGATTCACTACTCAAAACCCCCAAAACCACGTTTTTTCAAGCCTAAGTGACTAAAGAGTCATTTTTTCGCATTTTTGGTGAACTGTGAATCTGTTATGCATTCCGTTAGTTCCCACAAGTTTATTTAGGCATGTTTGAGGTGCGTGTAAGGTTTCGTAGCATTTGGTTAAGCGGTTTACCGATTCATTACTCAAAACCCCCAAAACTACGATTTTTCAAGCCTAAGTGACTAAAGAGTCATTTTTTCGCATTTTTTGTGAACCGTGAATCTACTATGCATTCCGTTAGTTCCCACAAGTTTATTTAGGCATGTTTGATGTGTGTGTAAGGTTTCGTGGCGTTTGGTTAAGCGGTTTACCGATTCACTACTCAAAACCTCAAAAACTAAGCTTTTTCAAGTCTAAGTGATGAAAAAGTCATTTTTTTCGCATTATTTGTGAACCGTGATTCCGTTATGCATTCCTTTAGTTCCCACAAGTTTATTTAGGCATGTTTGAGATGCGAGTAAGGTTTCGTCGTGTTCGGATAAACGATTTACAATTTCAGTACTCAAAACCTCAAAAACTAAGTTTTTTCAAGTCTAGGTGATGAAAGTCATTTTTTTGCATTATTTGTGAATCCACATTTGGAAAGACCTCAAGAGTACGACTATATAGAAGTATAGAGAGTAATGGACTGTGTGTGCATTGTATCATTAATAGAACATATGTGAGGGAAATGGTTCATATGTCGTGAGTGGAAAAAACAATCGATAAGCATATGATTGTGACTCACAGCATAAAAGGAAGATAGAAATTCTAGGTATGAAAAAAAAACATGAAGAGATGCGCATTAGCTAAATGTTGAAATCTAGACGCAACATGAAATAAATAAATTCGGAAGCAGAAAATTAACCACCAGAGAAAGAAAAGAAAAACTACCAGTGTGTACAGTGGTTGAATGGTGAGATCTATATGTAGCACCTCCTTCACCCTCTATAATCTTAAATTGACTCCAACACCTAATCAGCCCAAAGCAAATATCAAAAACTTAAAAACTAAATGCACATAGAAGTTAGATTATAGAAAGCATCTCTTTAAATATAGAAATACAATGCACCACCCCAAGTTGAAAATCTATTCAAATTTTTTAAAAAATATACATATATAAGATCCAGTTCCACCAATCAGGTACCTGATTTTTCTCTGAGGTAGTGATATCTGGAGTGGATGACAGAGCACCATTTCCTACACCATCTTGAGTCATATCCACACCTGAACGAGCATAAATGAAATTCCATGCCTTAGAATGTGTATAGTGGATGATGATGAATTGTGGGAACAAAACAGAAATTCACGATTTGAAAAAAATGAAAAACTAACTAGGGACAACATGACAAGTACCATCTCCTCTCGCTAATTTCTGAGAGGCATTTATTGCCCTAGAAGCTGTTAAAGAATTTGGGCCGTGCATTTCATGACACATACCCACTTCGGTTTTATCAGCCACCGAAGAGTCTTGGGCAGGATCAAGTTCCAAGGAAAATGGTGAAACATCATTTTTTGCTGATGGACATTTCCGTAGCATATCTTCTGTTGCCTTAGAACGAACTCTTCGTATTTCCTCCAAAATATTCCATGACCCAGTGGAAAGAGAATCCCTTTTCTGCTGCATTCAAGTTACAATGACATAAAGCATAATAAATCAGAACTGGTAAGGATGTAAGGAAGAAAAAAAAAGCACACATGAATTTTCCAATTGTTCACAAGGTCAGCTTTGTTAATTCCATTGCAACAATCATGGGTGGGACTCACGTTGATTACGTTACTAATCAGATAACAAACTATGTGATGAGTATTCTATCTGTTTTGATTAAATCATTCTTTAGTAGTTTACAGCGAAATCTATGATATAGTGACTACACTTATATTTTGTTTGGATGGTTTGTAAATTTTACCAGGTCAGCTTTATTAATTCTATTGCAACAATCAAGGGTGGGACTCACGTTGATTACGTTACTAATCAGATAAGAAACTATGTGATGAGTATTGTGAATAAGAAGAACAAAAATGCCAACCTCAAAGCCCACACAGTGAAGAATCACTTATGGGTTTTTGTCAATGTTCTTATTGACAACCCTGCTTTTGATTCTCAAACCAAGGAGACTTTGACAATTTGTCAAAGCAGTTTCAGATCTAAATGTGAACTCTCACAGAAGTTTTTGAAGAAAGGTTAGTTGCGCCCTTTCTATTCTTATTTTACCAAACATTTAGACTCTATCCCTTTCTATTATTCTTTTCTGAAACATTTAGACTCTATCTGGTCTGTGGCTCTAGAGAAGGAACGAAAACTAGTTTTCCTCCATGCTTAAAGAACAGTACAATAAAAAACTTCTAAACTATAAGTGCAACTCATGTGCAAGGGAGCTTACTAAATACAGAATCATTAATTAAACTCTCACTCTATTTCCTTGCCCTTCCCTTTTTTCCTCACTACTTATTATCTTATTGAAAAAGAAAAATTTATTCTTGGTGTTTTTCTCTCATTTCCCTCACTGAATCCATGAACCAAGCAAGGCCTTATTGCTCTAGTCTTTAGCTTTTTGTATGAGGACCAATCTGATGCTTTGTCATTATGTTTGCAGTGGGCAAGTCTGGAGAGGTAGAAAGTCTCTTGTCATGGGCAGATTTTAAGCAAAGCAAAGATCTGAACAAAACTGATGGGACTACGAGACAGAGGATCACCGGTATTACCAAACTAGAGGATGCTAATGATGCTGGAGGAAGGAACTCCGATAAATGTACCTTGATTTTGACAGAAGGAGATTCAGCAAAAGCTCTCGCAGTAAGATGTCATATGCCTTCTTAAGAACCTGTTTGGATTAGCTTAGAGAGACCTACAGTCACTTATCTGGGATCTTTGACAGATATAAGTCCACTGGGCAAAACATTTTCACAGAAGCAGTAAATTGCTGCTTTTCCGAAACTTATTGGAGAAAAACATCTCAATTTCAAACGGGTTCTAAGTAGTTTCAAGTTTCAACTCAACGTGTTTGGTTTCTCTATTGTTGTATATGACAGAATTAGGATTTTGCAGATGGCTGGGATATCCGTTGTGGGTCGCAATTATTATGGCGTGTTCCCGTTGAGAGAAAAATTGCTCAATGTGAGGGAAGCAAGCCACAAACAGATCATGGAAAATGCTGAAATTCAAAATATCAAGCAGATTCTTGGACTCCAGCATGAAAAAGCGTATGATAGTGTCAAGACATTGAGATATGGGCATTTAACCCGAAGGGGAGTAACTGCATCCTGTATAGGTCATACGTTTCAAACACGAACATACAAAATATAAACTGCGGAAGCGAATCTAACAATGACTGAAGTATAACCATACCTGGGCAGGCAATAAGAGAGGGCTTGGAGACTTCAGTTGGTTGTCCAAGAAAGGCATGATCAGAGTGGAATTGGAACCTTGGGAACTGTATCCAACCCTCTCATAGGAACCAACGGCATCATATGTGAAGACACAACCCTTTCCTTGAATATTTGAGAGAAATATGTGAAATTAATAAAAAAAGAAAATGGAGGGCTAAGGACCTGTTTGGAATCAATTCCTAATGCACGTTTCGGCCCAAACGTGCTTTTGGGACCCAAAACACAAATATTAGCCTATTTGGATTAAATTTGGGAAGCACTGTAGCGCCCGAAATGCACCTTTTGGCTAAAGCAGGTTCGTGCTTCAGCCCAAAACGTCAGGCAGGAAGCAGATCAATGATTTTTTCTTAATTCCCCTTGTGATTAGCACCTGTGCTTATGCTTTCGCCTAAAAGGAAAATCCACAGCTAATCCAAACAGGCCTAATAACTGAACAAAAGGTCTATAAAGCTTACCTTCAGTATCAAGGCCACCTAGGACATTGAAAGAATAATAAGGGAAGAAGCGCTTGTAGTATAGGGTGTTGGAAAGCAGTTGAGCCATTGCAAGGCAGCTCATTTGCTTGTTGTGTTGGTGTTGATAGATCTGTTACTCAAGAAGATAACAAAATCATTGACATAACCGTTCCAGCAAAAAGAAAAATTCCTCTACATAACGATCAAGCAGCAAAAAAAGAATTCAAACATAAAATACGAATTCTGTTGATCATGCCACATGCGTATGGGGTCTCATACTATCTACGAAGTAAAATTTCTTACTCAGTTCATAATAGGACAAAGCCTCTGAAGGCATTCATCAAAGTAGAAGTCCAATTTTATTTAGTTATTTTTTCTTTTGAAAAAAAAAGTTGTACATTTGGCAAGTATAAGAAAACATCGCACATAAAAAAGTTCACAAGCTAAGTTATTTCAAGGAAAGATGCAATCAAAGCCCTGCGGATCAGTCAGCCATCCTTACATAAGCAAACAAATGAGACTCACACATGCTTGATGAAAAGCAAGTTACAAACGTTATTTTGTATAGACTAGTTAATGATGACGGGAATACGCCATGAGTAAAATCATGAACCAGACAACATAGATGTTAATGCGTTCGACTTCGAGACAAAGTTTCAGCCATAAAATCCTAATCATTTAATGCTGCAGAATAGCTATAGTGGACTGTCAATATAAGTCTTCCATGTTTCCATGGCATCATAGTTATCAAGCCAGCACTAAAGTGTCATGGCCTCCCCAAGCCGAAGTGCAACTTGTAAATAAGGTGCAATCTTGAGAAAGTAAGATGTCTAATGGAAATGTATAATGAAAATATAGTTTGAATCATACAACACCAAAAAGTAATAAAAAAGAAATGTATTTTTGGTACACATGATTGGATAGTTGGGTAATCAACAGGAAGTAAACAGTTTTTTTTCCCCTTTCCAGATTTGGTTCCAAAGAGATGATGGGCTACACGAATGGAATTTTCCCTCTTCTAACCCATAAAGTCCAATATACTCCTTTATATAGAAAGCATAAATCACCAATCACATTCGTACAATAACCAGAAAACAACACATGAATGGATAGTTGGTACACCATTATCCACATTTTGTTGTTACTCCCTCGCTAACGGAAGGTTAAAAAAAAAAATAGGTCCTCAAACCTAAGGACAATGTGTAAGAATAAATAAAGAATAAATAACTACTCTTTCAACCCCTAGGGTTCCACGAGCAGATAGAATAAGTAGATGAGGGAAAACATATCGAAAAGGAGATCAGAGGTAGAAGATTCTCACCTTTACCGGAAAAAAGGGGATGATACAAATCGTATATCGTCTTCACCATATTGAGCAGAGGCCATGGTAGAGCTCGATCGATCACTCTCTCACTCTCTCGATCTCAAATGATCGATCAACCGAAAAAAACCATTGCATCAATCTTTATATATACATACTCTAAACACATAATACCAAATCAACCGAAAAAATCCAAATCGGAGAGAGAGAGTACCTTCGACTTATACAATCCTCTGCATCAATCTTCTCTCATGATGAAGCTAAGAGCGACGGTCGGGTGTTGCAACATGTCAACACGTTTACGGATATTCTCCCTAAGCCCTTCCTCAAACTTATGAGCCTTATCTTCATCAGTCGGAAATGTAGATTTCCCAAAGTGCAATAAAGCATTAAAACGAGAGACATACTCACCCACAGTCATATCTCCCTGAACTAAATTTGCAAACTCTTGACGTTTCTGAGTATGAGCTAATCGCGGAAAGAAACGCTTGTTGAATTCATCCTTAAACCCAAAAGATATTTTACGAAAACAGGGGTCGAGTCGACTGTGCCCACAGTCCAGAAAAACGGATCAGCTTGTCCTCGCAAATCATAATTTCCTCAATGAGCTTGTAGTACCTAAGCTTAATTGATTCTGAATTGTCAAAAGTTGATGCAATCTCACCACCGATAACCAAAGTCAAGCGCTCAATACAAAATCATTGCAATCCAGAATCGGCATGATGGGCTCAGTCTCGGGCCGTTTGACACCTTTACGCTTAATACCATCAAAATCAACATGCTCATAACAACATCAACTGCCAATTTTGCAGGCCTCGTAGGCCGGGCTGGGCTTTTGGCCCAAAAAAAATTATGCCGGTCTCGGGCTCGTGGCATTTGACACCTTTACGCTCAATATCATCAAATTCAGCATGCTCATAATAGCATCAACTGCCAATTTTGCAAAATGTTCCATATCCTGGCAAAGTAGTCATTGCAATCTTCATCAAGTCTGACTTGAAGTTATCTGCATTGGCCAGTAATCAAAGTATTATCCTTGTTACAATGCAAGGAAGGCGTGACCCATATCAACACCAGAGAAATGGATCGATCATCTAGTCCTCACCAATCATAATTTCCTCAATGAGCTTGCAGTGCCCAAGCCTAACTGATTCTGGATTGTCAAATGTTGATGCGATCTCATCACACCAATAACTAAAGTCAAGCGCTCAATACCATTAAAATTAGCATGCTCAATACCATCAAAATCATCACCAAAATCACTACAATCCAGAGAAATGGATGACCCATATCATCATCAACATCCCTGTACTGATTCTGGATTGTCAAAGGTTGATGCAATCTCACCACCAATAACTAAAGTTAAGCGCTCAATACAAAATTAATGCAGATAAATTTAAGTCAGACTTAATGAAGATTGCAATGACTACTTTGAGTTCAAAAACACTATGCCAGGATAAGGAACATTTTGCAAAATTGGCAGTTGATGTTGTTATGAGCATGCTGATTTTGATGGTATTGAGCGTAAAGGTGTCAAACGGTCCGAGCCTGAGCCCGGCATGCTGATTCTAGATTGCAATACCATTAAAATCAGCATGCTCATAACAACATCAACTTCCAATTTTGCAAAAAGTTCCTTATCCTGGCAAAGTGTTTTTGAACTCAAAGTAGTCTTTGCAATCTTCATCAAGTCTGACTTGATGGTATTGAGCGTAGAGGTGTCAAATAGGCCAAGCCCGAGCCAGGCACGATTTTTTCGGGTCAAAAACCCAGCCAGGCCCGACTTGCAAGGCCCAGTGCATTACATCCAGTCCGGTGCTGACACGCCCAATAATGTCCACGGCCAAAATGAAATTAGCCTGCTAACCCAGTCCGGAGTGGACCCTGGCCATCGGTCTTGGGTGGACACCCCCTCTCCTCTCCCATGCCAGGCCCGGTGTTAGGTGAAGCCCGGCCAGACCCTTTGACACTTGATGGTATTGAGTATGCTGATTTTGATGGTATTGAGCGCTTGACTTTAGTTATTGGTGATGAGATTGCATCACCCTTTAACAATCCTGAATCAGTTAAGCTTTGGCACTGCCTTCCTTGCATTGTAACAAGTATAATACTTTGATTACTGGGCAATGCAGATAAATTCAAGTCAGACTTGATGAATATTGCAATGACTACTTTGAGTTCAAAAACACTTTGCCAGGTGTTAGGTAAAGCCCGGCCTGGCACTTTGGACACTCACTTGCCATATTTGGACATAAATGGAACCAATTTCCACAATGACGGCGACATTTGCACATTGATAATCAATATTTGAACTTAACCGCAAATTTTGGACATTCATGGAACAACGTTGGATATTTAGAAAAACAAGTTTGAACATTTAGACAATTAATGTGGATATTCGAAAAATAAGTTTGTACCTCCAATATTTGGACATTTCCACCAATATTTGGACATTAGTAGCATTATTCATGCTCAATGGCAAGTACCCCGGCGTCAGCGAAGAGTTCCTCTAGGAAATTGTAGATTAACAGTTGGTTGACAAAGCAAATAATATCCATGAATCATAATACTTGTTACAGTGTAAGGAAGGCATGTCCTATGTCAAGTACTTGTTAAATTTGCACATTGACAATCAATATTTGAAAATAATGAACAAATTTTGGAGAAACAGATCAACTTGTCCTCGCTAATCATAATTTCCCCAATGAGCTTGCAGTGCCCAAGCTTAACTGATTCTGGATTGTCAAAGGTTGATGCAATCTCACTACCAATAACTAAATTCAAGCGCTCAATACAAAATCATTGCAATCTAGAATCAACATGTCAGGCTCGGGCTTGGGCCGTTTGACACCTTTACGATCAATACCATCAAAATTAGCATGCTCATAACAACATCAACTGCCAATTTTGCAAAATGTTCCTTATCCTGGCAACGTGTTTTTGAACTCAATGTAGTCATTGCAATCTTCATCAAGTCTGACTTGAATTTATCTGCATTGGCTAGTAATCAAAGTATTATCCTTGTTACAATGCAATAAAGACATGACCCATATCAACACCAGAGAAATGGATCAAATTGTCCTCGCTAATCATAATTTCCTCAATGAGATTGCAGTGCCAAAGCTTAACTGATTCTGGATTGTCAAAGGTTTATGCAATCTTACCACCAATAACTAAAGTCAAGCACTCAATATCATCAAAATCAGCATGCTTAATGGCAAGTACCCCGGCGTCAGTGAAGAGCTCCTCTATGCAATTGTAGATTAACTGTCGGTTGACAAAGCAATTAATACCCATGAACCATAATACTTTTTGGTCTTCACTGGGTTATGATTGGTGGCTTTGGAATTCTCTTCTATAGCCGTGCTGCTTTCCATGGTACTGCTTTACTACATCAACTCTCTATTTCTCTCTCCCTCCTGTTTATTTGCTCGTTAACGGTTCTCCTGTTTATCGCTAACTGTCAGTTGACAAAGCAATTAATACCCATGAACCATAATACTTTTTGGTCTTCATTGGGTTATGATTGGTGGCTTTGGAACGCTCTTCTATAGCCGTGCTGCTTTCCATGGTACTGCTTTACTACATAAAGTCTCTCTTTCTCCTATTTATCTGCTCGTTAACGGTTCCTTGGACTCTTCCGTGTACGAGGGAAGCTAGAATAGAATAGAACCTAAAACCTTATTTTCAGGGGTTTGAACACAGAAATTGTTGTCATTCAGAAGGCCCGAGAGACTATTGCAATGCGCTCAAAGGAGATGATGATGAAGGAGAATGAAAGAAAGGAGCAAAGAAATATGTTGACGGTGAGATGTATGGAGGTGCAGATGAGCAACTGGATAAGATTATGAAGACTGATTGCTTCAAACCCGACAAGGGATTTGCGGGCGCATATGAGAAAACGGGCCCAAAGGATAGGCTTGTTGAGTTCGAGAAAGAGGCAGAAGAACCTGATCCATTTGGTTTAGACCGGTTCTTAACGGAGGTGAAGAAAGGTAAGAAAGTTAAGTAAGATTAGTCTTTCGTGCACACTTTGTCCCTCGTTCGTTCAGACGAAAGTTGGTTGGATATTTAATTGAATGCTTTAAGCGTGTGATAAACTAAATCAATTAAATATCTGGCACAATTTCGTGTTAACGAAAATATTCAAAGTGTGCACGAGTTTTATTATTCACACGAATACTTTAGTTGATCACACGATCGTTACATTGAACCGAAACGCGACGTTGTACGTGTGAACGATTCAATGTGGTTGTGTACACGAACATATACTTTTTCTTTCGTTCACACGAAGTTATTGTCGTGCAAATGTGAACGAATGAACGATTAGTGGATTAGATGTTCTTGTACACAACCGTATATAATCGTTCACACGTACTATGACGCGCAATAAATATCGTGTACACTTTTAAGATTTTCGTTAAAACGAGATGTGTTGGATATTTAATTAATTTAGTTGATCACACGCTTCAAGAATTCAAATAAATATCCAACCAACTTCCGTCTGAACGAACAAGGGACAAAGTGTGCACGAAAGACTAATCTTACTTAACTTTCTTACCTTTCTCGAACTCAACAAGCCTATCCTTTGGGCCCGTGTACACATTTGTATAAAATCGTTCATACGAGCTTGTGTTAGATATAAAATTGATTTAATTGATCAGAACGCGACGTTGTACGTGTGAACAATGCATATCGTGCACACGTAATACTGATTTCGCTCACACGTAATACATTCTGCGTTCACACTTAATCGTTCATTCGTTAGCTTTTAACACATCTCGTTTTAACGAAAATCATAAAAGTGTGCACGATATTTATTGCGCGTCATAGTACGTGTGAACCATTATATAGGTTGTGTACAAGAACATCTAATCCACTAATCGTTCATTCGTTCACATTTGCACGACAATAACTTCGTGTGAACGAAAGAAAAAGTACATGTTCGTGTACACAATTATATTGAATCGTTCACACGTACAACGTCGCGTTTCGGTTCAATGTAACGATCGTGTGATCAACTAAAGTATTCGTGTGAATAATAAAAATCGTGCACACTTGATACATTTTCGTTAACACGAATTAGTGTTAGATATAAAATTGATTTAGTTGATCACACGCTTCAAGCATTCAATTAAATATCCAACTAACTTTCGTGTGAACGAATGAGGGACTAAGTGTGCACGAAAAGCTAATCTCTATTAAAGTTTTTGACGACTAAAGAAACGTAGGGGTTGTTAGTGTCAAACATGTATACTTACGGGGTCAGTAATCAAAGTTTGATACTTGTTCCCTGTACAGATTCTGGATTGTCAAAGGTTGATGTAATCTCACCACCAATAACTGAAGTCATGCGCTCAATACGAAATCATTGCAATCCAGAATTAGCATGCCAGGCTCGGGGCGTTTGATACCTTTACGCTCAATGCCATCAAAATCAGCATGCTCATAACAGCATCAATTGCCAAATTTGCAAAATGTTCCTTATCCTGGCATAATGTTTTTGAACTCGAAGTAGTCATTGCAATCTTCATCACGTCTAATTTGAATTTATCTTCATTGGCCAATAATAAAAGTATTATCCTTGTTACAATGCAAGGAAGGCATGACCCTCATCGGATATTATATGGCCGAGGACTATTCCCTTGGTCACCATAAAGTGACACTTTTCCCAATTCAAAACTAGGTGTTTGTCCTCACACCTCATTAAAACCTGCTCGAGATTGCTGAGACAATCTTCAAAGCTATGGCCAAACACTGAAAAATTATCCATGAAGACTTCAAGGATATTTTCGACCATGTCACTGAATATGCTTAGCATGCACCGCTGAAAGGTAGCCGGTGAAGCCAAACGGCATTCGTCGGTAGGCAAATGTACCAAATGGACAAGTGAATGTGGTTTTCTCCTGATCTTCAGGAGCAATTTCAATTTGATTATATCCACTGTATCCATCCAAAAAGCAGTAATACTTGTGACCCGCCACACGTTCTAGCATTTGATCCATGAATGGCAAAGGAAAATGGTCCTTTCGGGTCACAGTATACAACTTTCTGTAGTCAATACACATCCTCCATCTCGTAGGAACTCGTGTTGGTACTAGTTCACCATCTTTGTTCGGGATGACCGTTATGCCTGCTTTCTTTGGAACCACTTGGGTTGGACTAACCCAAGGACTATCAGATATCGGATAAATCATCCCAACATCAAGTAGTTTAAGCACTTCCTTTTTAACTACTTCTTGCATGTTGGGATTCAGACGCCTTTGCATTTGCCTTGAGGGTTTAGCGTCTTCCTCCAGATATATCTTATGCGTGCATATAGATGGGCTTATGCCTTTGAGGTCAACAATCGTCCATCCCATAGCATCCTTATGCTTGGTCAGTATTTGCACTAACTTACCTTCCTGTTCATGAGTTAAAGCTGATGAAATGATCACAGGATAAGTTTTTCCAGTCCCTAGGAATGCGTATTTTAGCTCTTTGGGTAGCTCCTTTAACTCTAACTCCGGAAACTGGAAACTAGAAGGCATTGCCAACTTAGTTTTCGGAGGCAATTGTTCATATGGCATTACCCACATGCATTCTGCTCTATCCTCCTCTATCGTATCCATCATAAGACATGTCTGGTTCAGGTCAGCATCCAATGGAGTTGACTCCGCAGGCTGATAGCTATCGCCTAATTGAGTCATCACAACTTCCAAAGGATCTTTGTAGTCGACCAAGTCAACTTCATCTTCAATGACCGTGTCTATATAATGAATTTCTTCCTCATCATCGTATTCTTCAGGTCGGGGATTAGAAAATATTTTTACATTTAATGTCATGTTCCCGAATACGATAGTCATGATACCACTTCTAACCTTGATCGTGGCATCAATAGTGTTGAGGAATGGACGTCCAAAGATTACCGGGATATGTGCACCAGGATTAGACACAGGTTCGGTGTCCAATATCACGAAATCAACCGGAAAGACAAAAGAGTCTATTTGGACAAGGACGTCCTCTAACACCCCTCTAGGGTACTTCACAGATCTGTCTGCCAATTGCAAAGCGACTCGGGTGGGTTTGAGTTCACCCAACCCTAGCTGTTTATAGACTGAATATGGCAGCAGGTTCACGCTTGCTCCTAAATCGAGGAGTGCGTTATCTATCCTTTGATTCCCAATTCTACATGAGACAGTAGGTGTACCGGGATCTTTGAGTTTTGGAGGCAACTCATTTTGAATGATCGCACTCGCTTGGCATGCGACATAAGCATGTTTCTTCACGCTTTGCCTCCTCTTGACCGTGCATAGATCTTTGAGATACTTGGCATAGGCCAGCACTTGCTTGATAGCATCTAGGAGTGGAAGGTTAATTTTAACTTGTTTAAACAATTCCAGAAACTCCTGATTCTTTGTCTCATTCTTGGGTTTCTTCAACCGTTGAGGATAAGGTGCAGGAAAAGGGCATTTTGGTGGTTCTTCCTTAACAGACTCCTTTCCAGGCCTTCTCTCAACTTCTTCCTCTACTCTAGGAGCTTCAATGTTTGCCTTTGTTTGTTCGTCCTTAGTAGACGGCTCCTCCTCTCGAGTAGATGGTTGCTCAAGCTCATTATCCACCACTTCCTCCTCTTTGTACACTTCGGGTATAGACAGAGGCATGCTTTTATCTATGATTCTTCCACTTTTCAATGTGGTCACAGCTTTAGCATGTTCTTGATTGTTAGGACCATTGTTATGTCCTTTGGGGTTCGGAAGTGGTTGGGCAGGGAATGTTCCTCCTGAACCCTCTTGCCGTGCATCGATCCTTTCTAACGTGGCAGACATTCTACTCATCATCTGTATGAGTTGCTGCGTTAGATTGGCATTAGCAAGTGGCTCTTCTTCTTGTACCTTCTTGTGCGGTGGCACATAGGTATTGGTTTGTGGTGCATTAGAGGGTTGAGCTTGGTTGTAGTTATTGATTCTGTTTTGATTGTATTGATGGGACGGCCTATTGTTTTGCCCTTGATATTGATTGTTGTTGTAGGGCTGCTGTTGATATTGATTTTGGGTCCCATCATTATTTCTCCAATCAAAACCGGGGTGATTCCATCTATTATTACTTTGAAAGTTATTGTTGGAATTCCCCGCCCCTCGAAAACCTTGCATGGCATTCATGTCCATAGGGGCTTGCTCTTGAAAATACGGCACATTGGGACAATATTGAGTTGTATGTCCCAACATATTGCATGTGTCGCACGGTTCCTCAGGCATGACTTGCCTAGAGCTCTCTTCTTTCATGCTTAACTCCTCTACTTTCTTTGCCAGTTCTGAATATTTTGTCATGAGGTGATCTTCACTGGTTAGTTGGTATAGGCTTTTCTCTTCTACACAGGATATCTGTGAGCGTGAGACATTGTCAGAATTTGACCATTCATGAGCGTATTCAGCTAACCATTCAAAATGGGCTTCAGCCTCTTCAGTGTTTTTACGCAGAAATGGTCCGGAACTCATAGTTTCTACCAATTTCTTCGTTTCACCATTCAATCCTTGATAAAAGAAGCTGATAGTTCGCCATTTCTCAAACCCATGGTGTGGGCATGAGAGAAGCAAATCTTTGAAACGCTCCCACGCTTGTGTGAAGGTTTCATTGCTCTTTTGTTTATAGGAATTGATTTGACGCTGAAGATCTGTGGTCATGCGAGTAGGATAGA
Organism: Hydrangea macrophylla; assembly: GCA_033977485.1. Classification (NCBI taxonomy): domain Eukaryota; kingdom Viridiplantae; phylum Streptophyta; class Magnoliopsida; order Cornales; family Hydrangeaceae; genus Hydrangea; species Hydrangea macrophylla. The sequence continues at coordinate 107,027,902 of CM066992.1, read as the reverse complement.
ATTTCTTCAGAAATGCGGTGCTCATCGCATGCCAGGTGAAAATTGAATTAGGTTTTAGGGAGTGGAGCCACGCCTTCGCTTTATCTTTCAAAGTGAACGGGAATAACATTAGATGCGTTACCTCCCTAGGACAATTCTGCGAGAATGTTTTGCAAACATCCTCAAAATCAGTGACATGTAAGTACGCCTTCTCACTTTCCATCCCATAAAAAGTGGGAAGCAGTTGGATCATCCCATTGCGAAACTGAAATTCGCCATTATGCGGTGGGATTTGAATGCAAGAGGGGCGTAGGTGCGTGTTCTGGTTGCATGAGATCGCAAAGAGGACGTAGTGCCTCATCAATTGGTACCACAACATTGTCACCATTTTCACTCTGATGATCATCCATTGATTCAGTTGGAGTGGCTATCGGATTAACGGAACTATCAGAGTCAGATTGGTAGAAAGGATTTCCAAAAATTCCTTCAATAGAATTATTGGACATGAACTAGGAGAGTCCCTAAGGTGAGTGTTTACCAAAAGAACTGAAAAGAAAAGAAAATAAAAACAGAAAGAGATGAAGAGAGACTGAGGTAATGTAAGGAATTGATCGTCGCCTTCCCCGGCAACGGTGCCAAAAACTTGACACGCGAAAAATCTCGTGCGCTCTTGTGCAACACCCAAGTGTAGGTGGACGTGCAAGTAGTAACTGGTAAGACCAGGTCGATCCCACAGGGAAGGATAAGAATCAACTAACTTAGATTAGACTCTAAAAGAAAAGAAAATTCAATATTCAAAGAGAAGTGCAGAACACAAAGTTCTACAATTAACAACTACTAACTTAAAAGCAACTAAATTAAATAAACTACTGATTAACTATTTAACTAAACAAGATTTGAAAACGTTTTTTTTTAATAAAAGAAAGTGTTGGGATCACGCGAATCCACCATGACTCAACCATCTACCATGCAAATGCAATTAAGCTCAACGGAGGGCAACTTCTACAGTATCCCGTACTTCTCTAAGGATATAGAATCAATAGTCCTTTCATGACCGGGACTAGATCATCACAATTAAGTTTGAAATACACAAAGGTGGTTTAATCCAATAGTTAAGACTCTCACCTACAATGGTATTAGCATTGAGGGTGGTTTGCAAAATATATTGAAAGAAAATGCCTTAAGGCTTAACGTTTAAAGACTGTTTTGACAAACTAAGCATATGGGGACAGTTTGATAACGAATCAGTAAAGCAGAAAGTCTTGGAATACTGTATTAGATGTCCTCAAGAATCAGAGTCCTCGATCGATCGACGCGCATTCGATCGATCGAAACACTTCATCTCTCGATCGATCGAAATAACTTCGATCGCTCGACTGTGTCTCTGGTCCGATCGATCGAACTACCTTCGATCGATCGAACACAGAGAAAAATATAGTGCATGGCAGAGGTCTGAAATCACGATTTCATCGCGATTTCCCAACCCCGAACTACTCAGACATGGTCTGGGAAGTATCAGATTTATTTTGAACGTAAAAAGTCATTAAAGTAACGTTTGGTTGCAAGTTTTTCATTAAAACTATGAAAATAATGGTTTTTACCTATCTAACATGCAATATTCAAAGCTTGAAGAACTAAACTGTGATTAACTCAATGCAGCATATAAATAGAACAGCAATAAAGAACCTGGAACGAGAAAAACTTGTATTACTACAACCAATCCAATCTAACAACGTTGAATCTTGAAAAACCTACAAAAGAAACCACAAGAAAAACTCTCTCTTCCCTATGAAAACTGATGAAAACAAGTGGGGCGTCCCCTTGGGACGTAAACGAAATGAATATATATAGCTACAACCTAATACTAGGGTTAAATCCCGTTTCTGCTGCGTGCGCATAAATTCTGATAAAAGGCATGTTCGATCGATCGAAAATTCTCGATCGATCTAACTTCCAGAAACTTCAATCGCTTGAACTACAGTCGATCGATCGACACGTCAATCGCTCGAAAACTCTCGATCGCTCGAAACCTCTATTTCAGCTTTGAGTTTTCTTCATCAGGCTCTAACACTTCCTTTTATCAATATTCTTCAATCCTGTACACAGCAGCAGTGATCTGCACAAATAATCACTAAAACAATACCACTTATCATAGTTTAATCAATTTGTGCAAAAACTGGTATTGTAATTCAAATTGCAGATAAACAGGGGAATTGTAGACTTTCCTAGTGCATTTAATTTTTCTCTTTTAGCGCAGTTATATTCTACAAATACACCCGCTTGTCACCTACATAAAACAAAATTAAACACAACAACATACCAAGAAAATATATCATTGCGTAAAGAAATAGATTAAAACACGAGTGTAGGTAAAACTAGAGAAATGGGGCTAAGATTTATCAATTCTATTCTTTATCGGGCTAGTATTTTACAAAAACCAGTCCTCATCACACTGTCTTTAAGATTAGTGACGGTCCCGGTGTGTGGATCCCACATAAAATAACCTATGTACTCTCATTGGCTGCCTGTAAAGTCTACTATTTTTTAGGCCATATATCTTCATATAATTGGGCGTCACACTACATCATCATGATAATGTGGTATGATGGGTTCACTAATAGTAGTATATAACTTATCCTGCTAGTGGTGGGACTATAAAGGAGAGGAATTGTTTATTTTATAACTGTGTTGTCTTTTTATAATAGAATTTACTTAAATACCCTCTCGAAGATGGAAGTGTATAGAAACATAACATAAGGGACAAAATGGTATTTTAAAAGAGATATCACACTAACAGTTGTTGTACCACCTGTACCCGAAAATAGGGTTAATTGGCAGGTTAATATACATTAATTGGTGTGATTAGTGTATATAATGGATTAAGGGGAGGCTTTGGACTCGCTCGTGGAAAAGTCCCTGGTGAGGTTAGACAGGTTATGAAGTAGGACCCGGTGAAGGGCTTGGATAAAATAAATTGCATTTAAATGATTAGATGCATTTATATGATTAATTGGAGATATGTTTAATAGCTTTCATATTACATTGATTAATATGTTGATTATTAAAATGCTAGTTTGGTTATTGTATATAAGGGCATAAATGAAAAAGTGCATAATTAGTAGGTACGATAGCAACTTCATAAAATATTTTGGACCACGTTTGGGACCCAAACGGGACTTAGACAAACACCAATTTAAATATTTGGGTAGTTAATGGAATGTTGGGGGATTTCATAATAAGAGCTTCAGAAATGTTGGTGGTGCAAATGAAAAAGAGGAAAAATGAGAGCTTGACACCTCAATGCATGTTGCATGTGTGTGTGTCAAGTGAGGGAGGGACTCTAAAAACATTTACAGAAATTAGAGAAAAGAAAAAAAGAGAGCTGACGAGATTACGAGACGCTGATGCCTATTTCTCGTCGTTTCGTTGCAGTCCGATGTCTAATTCGCGAACCAAAGTCGTATTCGGACTCGTGGAGGTAAGATGATCATTTCTTTACCTTTTTTTTACATTTTAATTGTTGTAATTTTGTAGCTCGTTCTAATCAGTGACGACGCGATTGCAGAAAACTTGTAGGATTTACTCCAAAGTAGGATTTGAGCAAGAATTGTTAAGGATTTCATTTTCTAGCTAATTTGAGGTAAAAATCACATAAGGTGAGTTTTCAAACTAGAAATTGATTGTAGTTTAACTTGTGGAATGATTCAAATACAAATAGAGATGGTAGATTCATGCTTAGAAGTCATGAAAATAATATATTTGTGATTAACATGCCAATTATGTGAAAAGTTGCCATGCCTATGTGCTTATATGCTTTTGTTCTTATGTGGTGATCAAAGAATACTGGAGAAATGATTCATTGTTGGGAGTAATAAGGTTGGAGAAGGAGAAGAATCCATTGAAATCGAAAGTCCAAGGAATAGAAGTGACCACGGGGCCAAGGGAAGGTCTTCGGGTCTGAATGAATCATTGAACCGGTGGTTCGGCGACCACGATATAAATTATGTGGTTATTTGTAGCATTGCATATGTTAAGCATTCAATCATGTTTAGATTGCTCACTAAACGTAATACGTAAGTAAACCATTTTCCTTTGTGATAAATAACAACCACCGCAGGTTCGGAGCAATACTCAGAGAGGAAATGAGAGAGGCTTGGCTTGGGATGGGAATTTACTTATGTTAACATGTTGGTAGTTTGTAGTTTGGTTTGTAGTTAACACACCCGTTTCAGGAATTTATAATTTTATCATGCATAATTGTAATTTGGGAGTTTATCAATGTTAGTTGATAATGGTGATGAGGTTGACTGTAAGTCAACGGTAAGGTGTCAGTGAGGACACGGGAACATGATAGTTCATATGGCATGAGCATGAGTAAATGGCATTTATATGATTTAAATATTATTTGACTTATATGGTATTTTGTGAATAGTAATTATACCTGTGTAGTATAACTCTGGTATTTGGATACTTTAGTATATCATTTTGAGAACTGTGGTGAGAACGTGAGTGATACGTTAATTAAAAAGGTAGGTTGTGTAGAGATTTCACAGATTATAGTTTTCGGACGTTATTTTGGACCGAAACGAAACCTAGTCGAAAACTTTTAGAATTTATAATTTTCACTCGTAAAGTTATAAAATGGAAGTATGCGAAGTTTCATGGGTTAATTAGAAGTTTGAGAAACTTGCGGGGAGGTAAACGTAATTTCCAGAACGTTTGTCTATATATAGATGAGGATGAGATTTCAATCTCATCCAAACTTTCCAAAATATCTAGAGAGAGGAGAGAGAAGGGAGATTGGTTGCCACGAGCTTGCCGGCGACATACGACAACCTTTCGTCCGTCAGATTTTCTCCAGATTTCATATTTGAACTCGTGGAGGTAAGATCTTCGTTTTGATACTACTTAGGCCGTGTTTGGCCAAGTTTTGTAAAAATCTTAATTTTAGACTTTTGGGAAAAACAAGTATAAACTTGTAAGAATTTTCTCAAATTCGAAATCCGACGATTAATTAGCCTTCTAGTCGATCCTTCAAAGTTTGGGGGAAATCGCACGAGGTATGAAGTCCTAACTTGTGAAATATAGAGAAATACATGTTTTATATTTCGACGACGAAATTGAGATCCGGGCAAAATCCATGTGTTAATTGTAGGCCCGTTAATTATGCACGCGCTAAATTGTGAAAAGCATGTCTACTTTTACGCGAGCACGTTGAGTTGTCTATGTGGGTCAAAGGGGAGTCTTATACAAATTCATGCCGGAGTAAGCTTCTCGTTGTTTGAGAATTTGAGTAGCGACGACTGCAGTGCATGGTTGTAGGCTTGGATTTGCCATGACACTTGTGGGATGTAATGGTTGTAGGCTTGGACTAGCCATTGACATCGCGGTTTAAGACTTAGACTTGCCGCTACCGGATGAAGGCATATTTTTCTCCCTAGAGACTATTTATATGATTTATGAGATTAAAGCATGATTATCATATATTGCATATGTTAGAACTTGTACGCTCAGCATATAGCTGAGCAGTGGAGATGTACTCCATTGCAGGTAAAAAGAAAGACAAGAAGAAGCGTGATGAGTGAGGACGTTAAAGAACGCTGGGGGAATCACTTGTATATGTTTTTGTTTAAATCCTAAAACTTGTATAAGGATTTGAGTTTTCGTAATATGTTGTAATTTAATATGAACTTAGTTTTGGTACTTGTAATCCCTAGTAAACGCTCTTGTATTCATGTTTTAAATGATGGAATAGAGTGGTTATATGTTGGTTTGGAATTGGAAGAACCTTGAGTGGGAAAGCTGCAGTTTTGAGTTTGCTGATAGAAATCAGTCGACTGGTTTTTGATCCAGTCGACTGGACCGCTGTGTTGGATTGGTTACTGCTTGGTTTCGTCTGAGGTTCAGTCGACTGGGTTGAGAAAACAGTCGACTAGACTTCTTCAGTCGACTTAAAATTTTAGGCACCAGTCGACTGGATGGGCTGTTATATTTGGAAACCTTTTTTTGCTTGAGATCACCAGTCGACCGGACCCTCGATCAGTCGACTGGTCTTCTGTTTTCAAAACTGTTTTCTTTTGAAAGAATTCAATTGGCCCAAAAACTTTTTATAACTCTGAATTTAATGAATCTTAATAATGTTTTCCGCTGCTATTTGACTTTAATGGAACTGGATAAGCCTTGATGGCGTGCCACGTGTCCTATTTCCACGCGTAGTGGGATGGGTCGTGACAGTAGTTTCTAATGTGGTGATATTAGTACTCCTGTTGCAATCATGGGGCTTTATTCGTCCAACATGTAATTTGGTAGCTTGGGGGTTGAACTTGGAAAACTTATGTAATTTCTATGTCATGGTTGGTATTGTGTTAGTTGTTGTGTTGGGTTGATTCGGTGAGTCCGGGTTTGTGTCGAAACTATTTTGGACAATTCCATGTATAATTGAGTTATATGCAAAGTTTTGGGATTGTTGTTGGTAAAATTCTTATGGTTAAATTGTTTGAGCAAGAGACGTGTTTCATGGTTTGTTTTGACTCATGAGAGGTTGTAAACATGTTTTGAATGATGTTTTAATGTTATAAAAAAAAGCTTAAATATGTTGTAGACTTGATTAAGTGTGTTTGGGAGGTATTTCTAAGAGTTTCTATGATGTTTGGATCAATAATGAGGTTTGGGTATGATTTGGATATGTAAAAATAGAGTTTTTAGCAGTAGAAATGCATTCTGCAGAACCCAAATCGATCTGGATTAAAGGACAGATTGATCCAGGCTTTTTAGAGGACATTCTACTGAAAAATGCTAAATCGGATCGATCCGGGTCTAAAGGGCGGATCGATCCGCATACAAATTTCACTGCACATCAAATTTTACGGAAACGTGCATAACTCATTCTAGAAAACTCGGATTCGTGCACCGTTTTTTGCATTGGAACCGGGACTCAAATATCTATATTTTGGAATAAAATTTGATCATATTGTTGGGGCTGTTTTGTCACAACAAGATTCTTTTATGTTGTTTAACTCATGGTTTTCTTAGTGACTTCCATATTTCTTTGCTAATTAATGTATTTGGGCATTTGTGGCATTGTCACACATGTCCCAATCCGCACGAGGCGGGTTGGGGTGTGATAGTTGTAAATGAAATCGTTCGAGAAAGTAGAGGGGTAAAATAGTAACTTCATACCGATGGGACAGATGAACAGTAACATTCCAAGATCCTTTCTTTTCTAAAGGTTATTGATAAAGATAAAAGACATGTACCAGGTGTCACCTAATATATATTTACACACATGAAAAAACACCAAACTCCACCAGTTAAGTACCCAATTCCACCATAATTCTAGAAATTTTTCAAAGACAATATGTCCAAAATTCAAAACACTAGGTTAAAAGAAGAAAAACAACACTACAAAAAAACATGTCTTTTGTGACGGAAAAAATCCGTCACAAAAAAGGTGCAATTCCGTCACAAATACTTTTTGTAACGGAATTGTACCTTTTGTAACGGATTTGTGCCCGACACAAGATAGGAGCGTCATAAAAAGTCTGTGTCGGGTTAAATTCCGTTACAAAAAGTATTTGTGACGGATTTTGTGTCGGATTTGCGTGTGACACAAAAAATGGTGTCACATATACTTATTATTTGTGACAGTTTATTTGTGTCGACCTAAAACCGTCACAAATAGTATTCGTGACGGATTTGTGTACGACAAAAATAGTAGGGTCACATTTGATTTGAGGCACTTTATTTGTGTTGACCTAGATCCGTCACAAATACTATTTGTGACGGATTTATGTTTGACACAAATAATAGTGTCACATTTTGCTTTAAGGCACTTTATTTGTGTAAGTCCAAAATCGTCATAAATAGTAATTGTGACGGAATTTTAGATATTGTGCCACAAATATTACCAAAACCGTCACAAAAAATATTTGTGACGGAAATTTTTGTAATATTACCAAAAATCATTATTTCTCCATTACAATAAATTATGTCATGCTCTTTTTTACGACAACCACAGAAAATTTAAAAGTATATTACTTAAAGATAAAAACAAGATACAATAAAGTATATGTTCATATATAATTATTTCATAACTGACATCAGTAGAAAAAAATAATAATAATCTAAATAAAATCTTTACGCTCATAATTGATTCTCATCATTATCCAAATCCTCGAATCTCTCGCCACAACCTGAAACCGAAAATAAAAGTTCAATAAAAAATATAATGATGCAGCCATCTTACAACCCAAAGAGCAAAATAAGACCAAAAATACAAATAAAAAACTATCCTAACAAGCAACACGAACAAAAAAAAAGGCTATGATTCCTAACAAAAAATCGGCAGAGTTACATCTATTTTTAGAACATCCAAAAATGTTCTTAAGCCTGTGTAAATAAATTCATCACAATCCAAAACCAACATACAACTCTTTGGCACTTTTATAATATAGCATACTAAATTTTAGCACAAATTTCTTATCTCAAAGTAGCACCAACAACATGACGAGTCTAATGTTAATTCATGCTATACAACAAACAATTGTAGATCACATGATGGTATAAATAGGCTCCAAAAAAACTTGCCTCGGGGGCGCTGCCCCCGAACCCCCATGTGCTCAAATTGGATAGTATAACTAGTAACCCGGCCCCCCAATTTCAAATTTCTAGTTCCACCCCTGGTCGCTCGTAAAGCACATTATAAACATTTTGGCAAACAAAATTCAAAACTGAATTAAAATTCTGCAAGAAGATGAAGATGTTGATTATTGCTACCTGTTCTGTAGCTTCGCTCTTAAAATGGCCATATAAAGCTGAGACCATCTTATACGATTCCACTATATGAGCTTCAACATTTGCTATGGTGGAGAAGAAAATAGCACGCTCATCTTCCTGATGCTTCCCACTAGAAGATTGGTTCCCATTTGATAAATGAATGATATGCAGAAGAACCTGAGCCTGTTACACAAGGTAAATTGAGCTTAAACCACAACTATCTTAAAGTCATGGTATTAGAACACCAAAAGTCAGTTGTCTCACATGGAAAGCTGCTTTCAATATGTCATCTGATTTCGCTTGATCCTTCAGAAATGCAAATATGTTGCCTTTAGTAGGATTGTATGTCACCATATATCTCTCTTTTTGTAATCAATCAAAAAGAAATTGCATCCGTACTAACTCACAACAATGCTTGTACTCAAGTGTGCATAAAGAGAGAGAGAGAGAGAGAGAGAGAGAGAGAGAGAGAGAGAGAGAGAGAGAGAGAGAGATATTTCCCATGTACAGAATCATCTCTTCTGAAAAAAGAAGATATACCTCACAGACAGGCTAGCTCTATGGCAAGATATGAATTTGAGTCTTGGATTGCATCTTTAAATCTCGAACCTAACAAACAAATATAAACACCTTTAGTTTAAGCATAGAAATCAGTGATATAATATATATATATATATATCCATATACTTCAGGGGAAAATTTAACTATAAATCCTATTGTGCATACCAAGAACCAATGGGCTTGTGTTTCGACCAGGGAAAGCTATTTATATTTTCCATCATATTTCCCTCCTGCAAAGTTGAAACTCGCCCTGCAAAAGGTATACATGATTTAATTTGAAGCCATCAAGTATCTGAAAGAACCTTCTTTTTTCTGCGCACGTACTCGAGCTGATAAATTTAATGGGCAATGACAACATCAAAACAATAAAATGGCAGGCAATGAGTGAAAAAGAAGATAAATCGGCTGCATGAGGCATTCATTCTAACCTATCTTAAGGAAGGACTCTACCGCCACAGTGAATCTCGTCCAATTTAATGTATGCATCACAACAGATTTTACCTGTCAAAAAACACAATGAAACAGGCACATGCCAGGTTGCACAAATTGAAAGGAATGTGTGAAGCGATCTTAGAATTTCAATTTAGCATGATCATGGTCTTATCTTACCAAAAGATAAGCTAAACCAAAGTGAGTTGGCACACGTTATCCACCAGGGTTGGAAAATCTCAAATTATACAATTAAGATTAAGAAGCCAGCAAGGTGTAATCTCTGCATTCGCCTAGCATCAATGTAAATGATTATAAGCAAGAGTTCAATTACCACCAGTGATTAGTGGTAAAGTTGTACCTAAATTCGTTACACTTTGGTATTTCTTTTGAATGCATATACGAAGTAACTTCAGGTTGGGATCATGGTTCTAAATGCACGAAGAAGGCTCATCTTTTGGATTAAAGAAGACCCTCGTGCAAGGAACTCTCACCAAGAAGGTTCCAATAATGCAATGTGATTGTCTAGATTCCATGTGGTTCACTATGATGTGAGTGAAGATGGTCCAAGTACAGAGGATGTATGGAATAAACAAGACTACATGGAAACAGATCCGCGCATTTTTAATTTAGAAAGACGTTTAGAAATAAAATAGACAAATAAGAACTTTAGCTAAACCACCAGAATAGCATTCCATGAAACATATAACAGATACCAATGACCTAACTACCAACATATTTAAGCTTGCAAATCTATGGAGGACATATCTACCACCAATTTATCCACTGAGCCTAAAGATAGTGAACCTCATTTTAATAGATGAGCTCATAAAAAAGTAAAGTAACCTCAACCAAAGCATTTGACCCCAAAAATAGGAATAAGGCGATTATGTCAAAGTTTTGCGAATAAGGTGATTGCCTTAAATCTTAAAGAGCATAATGAAACAAAAGATATTCACTATAACCATAAGCCATGCCTGATGTACATGGGAAGTAGACATTCCTAGCTTTTATATGAGCAAACCCAACATGCATTATTTCTCAAACATACTACATTCTTATCCATTAAAATCATCCACATATGTTGTGCTTGCTTACACCAGGTCCTATTTTCTTCTTCATCTAAGTCACAATAGCATCTCTGTAGGTTTCATAAACAACTTGTCAAACTCATCTATTTTTCAGAATTTCCTAAGCTTTCTGAAACTTCTAAAGTGAACTAAATATTATTATCCTTGAGTAACTTTAAAAGTTCAACCAAAGGCAAGCCTAAATGTATATAAACAAAAATGATTCATTTTGTGGGAACAAAAATATCAAATTGATTGTGAAAAATATAACAATGCAATTACATGGAGCAGTGAGTTACTATTTTAAATTAATTAGTAGCTAAATTAAGTTAAATAACATTTACATGTATATAATATCTCATCCATTTTACTTGACTGAATGAGCAACGTGGATTTGATTGAGAATGCCACATAGGCTCCAGGTGGAAGGTTGTGGGAAGGAGAATTGCATTGCCTTTTATATATATATATATATATATATATGTATAAGAGTAGATATGAATGCAACAAAACACGAAGTGGATTGATAATAGATCATTTGAACTAGCTAAACTCTGCACTGCTAGATACACGAATTGGATTGATAATAGATCATTTGAACTTTGTAGTATGAAATTTCAATAATAAAAAAAAGTTGTTATACACTAAACAAAGGGAAAATAATTCATTTCCAAAAAAAGAAATTATACAAGTACACTCAAGAATGTGATAATACTGAACAAAAATTATACAAGTAAAAGTACCCATGCCCCCATTTAACTTATGCTACTTTTTCAATAGAAAATAGCAAGGGAAATTTATATGGTTGGAGAAGCATTGATACATTACCAGCAACAATTGCAATCCAAACAAGTCCTAACATTTAGACAGCTTCCATAGTGGCCAACTCATTACAACACTCGTAGTGGCCAACTCATTAAAAGTCGTGTGATTTTATACAAAAGTTTTGTGAATGTGAGTTATGCCTACTGATTAGACTCCACTCAATACCAATTTTCTGAGATAGTCAAATGGATTGTAACATGTAGGATTACTATTGCTTGTACAATACACCAATTAGTCCTTTCTTAACTTTGGCATATGTATTTCTTCTTTCAGATTAAAATTTTTTCCTTATTCGAAAATATTTTTAGAAAGGGTAATATCTATTTTTTCTAACTCTCTCTGATAACTATCTTGGTTTAGAATGCGGTCTTCAACAATCTAGTTCGCATAATTTGATAATTGCGTTAGTTAGTGACTAAGTGTAATGCAGAGACCAACGTACTGAAAGTGTCTCTTGGTGTATGGGAAGCCATTGAAATTGAAATAGAGTTTAAACGAGTTATTTAACAACCTACTTTTCTTTAGATTCTCTCTTTTGTGGTACGTACAGTTAATAATTATGAACAGGGCAAGAAAAAATGGTCCCATTGTTAGGCTCTTGGATTTTGACAGATTGAATGGATTCGAAGTCTATTCAAAAAATTTGACAAGATGTGTTAAAGCAACTACTTAGTGTGTCAAAGTTTCATGGAGAAACCATGAGATGTGAGGTCAGAAGAAGAACATCTCATTCCATAAAGAGGGATACATATTTTTTTCTTTAACTTATTAAATTCATATATATATATATATATATTGTGATAAAAAGTTACAAAACTCAGCCATGACTACATTTCTCAGCAAACAAACAAGAAATATCACCAAAAACCATCAAATCAACTACAATATATACATATATATACACACATACATACATACTACCGAAAAAAATAAAAAAAAATAAAAAATAAGGTGAGAATAAATCGAAATTACCAGATCTTAGATCTGAGAGAACTTGTTTTTCTTTTTTTGATTTGTGCCTACGACTGTAAAAATCGCGAAATTATTTTAGTGTTTGATGAAGAGATTGTAGCATTTGGGGGTTTTAAGCCCTAAACAAAAATTGGGGGTTTTAAGCCCTAGACATATAAGGAACTTACCAATGTAGCAAAGACCACCAAGAGAGAGAGAGAGTGGAGGTGTCGTACAGAGGAGGAGTTAGAGGAGTCGGAGGAGGGAGGCTGTCTTCGGAGGAGGAGGAGGAGGAGGAGGAGGCTGTCTCCGTCGGATGTGGGAGGGCGTCGGAGGGAGGGAGGGAGGGTGGAGGAGGAGGGAGGGCATCACAGGAGGAGGGAGGCATCGGAGGCGGCGGTGGATGAAAAGAGAGAATGAGAAGATGAAAAGAGAGAATGAGAGATTGTCCCTCTAGAAATCTTTTTTTCTTTTTTCTTTTGTTCATGTACTCACTTTTGCCCCCAACTTTTCCCGCCACAAAAAAAAATTATTTATGACGGATTAAATGAAGTCGAGACAAATAAAAACGTATTTGTGTCGGATAGGCACATTTTCGTCACAAATAAAAATTATTTGTGTCGGATATGTACATTTCCGTCACGAATAAATCAATATTTGTGTCGTTTATATTTCCGTCACAGAATCCGTCACAAAAACATTTATTGTGACGGATTTTGATCCGTCACAAAAAACTTCGTCACAATAAATGTTTTTTGTGAGGGTGATCCACGTACCATACCCTCATCTTCAAGACCTCCACATCCACATTTAATGGAGACAAAAAAAGAATCAAATGAAAAAGGTTGATAGGATTTCAATTGGGTAGGTTTGTTGATTTCGGTGAAATATTAGACAAATAAATTAAAGATCTAGCAGCCGGTTTTGTAACGCCGCCGACTATCCCGTTGTCAAAAGAAGATAGGAAGAGAAACAAAAGCAAAATTTGAAAAAAGAAAAAAAAAATGGAAAATTACAATGATTTGTTGTGTTTGATATATAGTGTTTTAGCTCATGGGTATTTTAATACTTCTGTTGTAGCAGTTGGTCATTGATAAGCGAGGTATGCGTTATTCCTTCCTTCAAAATGGGAGAGAAGTGTGTGTAATTAGAACATATATACCTCAGGGGATCGAGGGGAGGCTCTGAGGCGAGTGTAATTTATTAACCTTATAATTGTGTATTACTCAGTAGTAATAATCAATGTTTAAGAACAAGAGACCTGCAGAGGGGGCAGGTGAAGTGATTAGGGTGGAGCCAAGTGTGGATGCAAGAAGTGTGGAAGACATGGCCACATCTAGGGAGTTGACTAACCACTTCTTCCCTCTTAAATTCTACCAAGCAAACTGAACAGCACAACAAATAAGGCTCTTCTTCTTCTGATGATGATGATGAGGATGATGATCCTCCTCCTCTACTGAAATAGCACTCCAAATCTTCAAATTTAACAACTGGAAGATGAAGATGATCCACATTTCCTCCTTTATGATCATGAGAGTGAGAGTAGTGCTGATGATCATGAGCTGTCTCCTCCAGTAGTACTAGCTGTGGCTGAATTAGCTGCAGGTATGGGTTGAAGAACATCATCAACCCCACAATCTTCACAACTACACTCCGCTTCATCTCTACATAAGGTATCCATATACAAGTGTACAACACAATCGTTGCAGTCCACATACCAGACTGACCATATGCTAGACATGATAGTATCATTTTTCTGCAGCAGCTACCAGGCGCCTATATAATATGTAGTGGAGTATATATTAAAAAAAAAAAGTGATGAGGAAGCGGGATGAAGAACTCGGAGGGTGAAGCCCCTGCCTTTTATATGGCAGCTAGGTGTTGTAGTCAACTCAATGCCTGGAGTACTTCTTTGGCTTTGGAGTAAAGTACGAGCCAACCTTTGACTTTTGGAAGTTAAGAGGGACAGACTTTGTTTGTAGTAGTAGTATTTAATGAGATTTAATGAGTAATGTTAGATACACAATAAAATGTATAATTAAATACATAATTTTGTTTAAAATTATTGGATTTCGTGTTGAAAAATCTGTACACAGAAAAAGACAAAAAAAGAAAAAAAAAAAAAAAAGAATGTACAACTTTTTTAACACGAAATTCAATAATTTTAAACAAAATTATACATTTAATTATGCATTTTATTGTAGATCTAACATTACTCGTATTTAATATACCCAAGTAAAATCTACAGTTAAGTGCCCACCTCAAAGTCAAATATTATATAATAACAATCCCAACTTTGATGTTTGCAAGATGCTAGGCCGGCGCCGACCCCACCCCCCCCCCCCCCCCCCCTGAGAAACTATATACATATAGACCATGAAACAACACCTGCCTGATTCACTGAATGCCGATTAAATTATATACATATAGTATCTTATTCAACAATTGAATTGAATTTAATTGAAATAAATAAGCGAGGATTACGCATCGACCCATACCGTTACAGAACAGTACCTGCCATCCGTTGCATTAGAGCCCCCAACAAACCCCTGTATATTCATCATCATTATGCATTTCTACCATCATATATATATATATATATATATACATGGATGAATAACCTTAATTGGCATGCAGTATCCTGAGTAGAGGAAAAAGTAATTTCATAATACATTAGAAATTAGAGTACATGATTGGAAATGCTCTGCAGTATCTATGAGGTGCACTAACCTAATTCAGGAGAAAATATTTGTTACATTGATAGTTTTGATGATATATATAATATCACGTATCAATAAAATCACTCTTTTTTTTAGCTATCAACAAAATCACTCTAGATGCAGTAGTATGGCGATGTAGGTGACATTATATCATTGTTGCATTGGTTATTTTTCCTCCTTATTCCGCACTAAATTAAGATTCACTTTAAAATATATACATATATATATATCTACTATATTATAAGAATGCAACAAGTGAAATAAGTAACTTGCACGAATTTTTCAAAAGGAAATTTTATTCACACCCACCCATTTTTCTCACTACACCCATTTACTCTCTACACCCACCATTTTAATTTTGGTTAAAACAAATTACTCTTCACACCCACCCATATCTCCAAAATAGCCCTAATCTGCAAAGCTCTCACCACCTCTTATTACTCTCTACACCCACGTACCTAGATGCTCGATCACAGGAAGAATTTGAGAAGATGAAGGGATACTAGTACAGTGGAGAGAGAGAGAGATCAAAGTTAGAAAAGAGGAGAGAAAAATGGAGATAAGAGTAACCAATGGTGGTGCTGGCAGGGAATAGAACTTTTGATTTTGATTGTTGCTGGAGAATCTTGTGTTGATTTTGATTGGCTCTTACCTTTTCCTAGTTTTTGTTTGATTGGGAGACATTTGGTCTTCAATCACATCTTGTATATTATTAATATGATATTAATGAATTATTGCAGTGAAGAAAAAAAATCAATCAAAACGTAACTTTAATCTATTATGCACAATGACAATGTTTTTGGTCACGTCTTGTATATTATTAATATGATATCAATGAATTGTTGTAGAGAAGGAAAACAAAATGATCAAAAGCCTGTGGACATGCGAAACCGGTCGTCCACTCTTTCAGTTTGGTTTGAAATTGATTTGGATCAAAGAGAAAAAAAGTCAGTTGAAAACAGATACAAAGTCGCCACTTGGTCTTTAAGGAACCAAAAAACCTAATTTTGACTCACCCAAACGGATAAAGGGCACCGACCCTTCATAACCAAAGAACTTGGCTCGGGGTTTTGGTACGAGAGAGGAAGGAGACATTGTCGCGACTAAAACACCCTCAACTTGCCCCGTCTCTCGACGGGCCTCAATTAGCATCCAAATAATCATCTTATACTTGTAGCACCCTAATTTTCCCCAGAAATTCCACGTAGGATTAGAAGTGATGACGTCACCGTGCTGACAGTTACAGAAGGTCCATTAGGATTTTCTTAATTAAAAACCCTTGGATAGGATTCTCAGTCAACGTCTTGACGACAACGACGATACTTTTAACCTGGAGTCTTTTAGGATGGTCGTAACCCCGGCGTTTATAATTTCTATATTAGAAACCTTAGGTAGACCTACATTTGGACCTGCACTCATCCTGGTACAGATTTACATATTCTGTATCACTTATAGTCAGTAGTGCACATACCTTAGGACTCAGACACACATCCCAGTGTACCTACCCGAGATGTGGGACCCACACCACCACCCTATGTGGACCCCACTCAATCTACCCTTGGACACACACCCACTTATACATATTGTGCACCCCATTCACTCTTCTATAAATACACACCATAACCCTCATTTAACTCTCTCATGATACTCTCAGCCACCCCATAAATCAGTCTCTACTGATTTCATAGAGAGAGAAACCGAGAGAGTGATTAGTGAGGGCTTGAGAAGAACAAACACCCCCCCCCCCCATACTCTCAGCCTACACACATACACTCACCCCCTACATTGTATTCAACATCTCTTTCTCTCCCTCTCTGCCTCGTTATCTCTATAAGCATTTCATACCCACACTCACGCTGAAGACCAACAGACTGGAGAAGAAGAAGAGACACAGAGAAGAGAGAAAGAAGGTGATCGGAGAAGAAAGAAGAGGGATCGAGCCCCCTGAGGTAACCCCAACCCTCCTCTTCATTTCTAGATACTTGCATGTCACACACACTGTCATGCCCCGACGTAGCATAATACAGGAAATTATTTAATTTCCTTTATGGACTCGTAGGTCTTGACAATTGAGTATGACCAATTGTCCCTGTAACAAATAACTTAAACATCAATTCTAAAGAAAAGAAAACTAATAAACATAAGCTCCGAAATTAAAACTTACTAAACTATTACATAAGTCCAGGTCTTAGGCACAAACACCCTTATTCAAATCTATCATAAAGTCTATTACAAATCCAAAATAAAAGACATAAGAAATATAAAGCAGCCTCCTGGAAAGTCCCCTGCCTCTAACTAGCATAGCCGAAATACCCTGGCTGCTTCTGACCCTGAAAATATGGACATAGAGTCCAGGACGCATCAACGCCGTCAGCTTATGAAAGCTGGTGAGTAAAATATACAAGTGCTCGCAATGTATATATAAGCATATATAACCACAGTGTAATAGAAAATGGTAGAACAATAGATTCAAGGTTCCAACTTCAACATAAGTCACGGGGGATAATAATATGAGCAATAAATATGCGACCGTGCATGCACAATGTAACATCTCATCTTTCTGACTCTTTTCACTCAACAAAACTCGACTAAACCAAACCATTGCCTTGGATACCAGGAATAATATCCGATCGATATCCAAACCGCACACCATACCATCGCTTCGGATACTAGGAATAATATCCGATCGATATCCGAAACGCGCGCCTTAGATACCAGGAATAATATCCGATTGATATCTAAGTCGTACACAACACTGTCGCCTCCAATACCAGGAATAATATCCGATCGATATTGAGGTCGCACACCACGCTATCGCCTCAGATACCAGGAATAATATCCGATCGATATCTGGGTCGATCACGACCAACCATCGCTTCGGATACCAGGAATAATATCCAATCGATATTCGAAACGCGCACTTTAGATACCAGGAATAATATCCGATCGATATCTAAAGTCGTACACAACACTGTCGCCTCCAATACCAGGAATAATATCCGATCATATTGAGGTCGCACATCAGACCGCCACTCTTTACTCTTTTTACGCTTTCTCACACACATGCATGTCGACACAACCTCGACCCTAATATGTATGTCAACGTTCACAATTTGTAGTAACAGTTATTAATCTCAAAGCTGGATATTCGTTCAACATAAATCTCGGTCTTAATCGTTCTTATAAGTCCAATTCCTAACAGTGAGCCTTTAAAACAGTATAGCTGTCAAACAGTTCTTTAAAAACTTTCAAAACCTTTTCCTAACAGTCCCTTATACAAAAATACAAAAACTGCTCAAAATGCCCAGGTCGCGCGAGCGGGCCGCGCGAGTGAGGGGGGTCGCGCGCGCGATTAGGCTATTTTCGTAAAATCTTTTAAAATTTTCTTTCTGCCCAAAACAACGCAGGTCGCGCGAGCGGGCCTCGCGCAAGCGGGTTGCGCGCGTGATTAGGGTTTTTCTGAAAGATTTGTTAAAATTATCTTTTCTGCCCAGAAATACACTCCTCGCGCGAGTGGGTCGCGCGCGCGAGTTGTTGCAGAACTTCATCTTCTTCGTTTTCCCCTGTTTTCAATTTTCCAAACTGTTACATACCCATTTTCAAATTCTGTTTCAACCATATCATGCCATATATGGATTTCTCTGGTTTTCCACGTAGATTACGAATATGTGATCAATTTAAACTAATACGGATTGTATCTCTCGAATTTTGCGATTAAAGTTAGAGTGACAAAACTTTAAATCAATGATACGTTACTATATGAATGAATTAACCCGTAGGATTTGAACTGTAGCTTACTGGGACTAAGATCTTTCATTCCCAATTCACGGATTTCATTTTGGTTAAGTTTCATAAAACTCCAACTTTCAATCTTTAATGGTGTATCTAAATATACACACATATATAAACTGAAATACACTTATATAAACATGGTGAGTGAGTTTAAATTACTCACAAAGGTGATTATTCAGAGAATTTGAGACCGAGAATTCTGCAGAAAATTCCGTCGTTAGAAATTTACTCCTCCGTTCTCCCTCTTGATTGAAATATATATCTATATAGCTATGTATGTGTGTAAGTGTATATTATATATAATCTGTGTATGTGTGTGATATATAATCTGAGTGTGTGTTCTTGAGAGAGTTGAGAGAATTTTTGAGATATTGAGAGACTGTGAGTGAGTTTATGAGAGAATTGAGTGATATACTCATATATATAATCTGAGAAATATTTGTATTATCCCGTGTGGTGAGCTCACGTGCTCCTGCACCTATATCGCGATATAGTCGCAGCTTTAAAACATAATCTGGTATTAACCGGTCGCGATAAAAAATACAGAAAATTATATTATTGTAGGAATAAATTCCGGGTTTATACCAAAATATAGATATTGTTTTTAAAACCACAGAAAGTATTTCTATATTTATGGAAATTACGGTTTGTCCCCAAATAAAATAATAGAAATAGAAATTAAAATGAAATGCTCATTTATTAAAAGAAAATAAATACAGGGTGTTACACTCTACCCACCTTAACAGAGATTCGCCCCGAAAACTGAGCTAACTAATCCTGAAACAACTCGGGGTATCTAGTCCTCATGTCTGACTCTAACTCCCATGACGCTTCTCCCTCGTCATGATGCCTCCACTGAACCTTAACCAAAGGAACGTCTCTTCTTCTCAGTCTCTTGATACTCTGGCCAAGAATCCTTACGGGTCTATCCTTGTAGATAACATTCTGACTCGTCTCAATATCATCAAAATTTACTACACGTGAAGGATCCCGTATGTATTTCTTTAACATGCTAACATGGAATATGTTATGAACACTAGGCATCTTTGGTGGCAACGCGAGTCGATAAGCCACTTTCCCAACACGCTCCAAAACCTCGAATGGTCCGATGAAACGAGGTGCCAACTTCCCTCTTTTCTGACCAAAGCGTACTACTCCCCGAATAGGTAAAACTTTAAGGAGGACGTGATCACCGATACTGAACTCCAAATCTTTTCAACGTCGATCCGCATAACTCTTGTGTCTACTCTGTGCAGTTTTCATTCTTTCCTTGACCAGTGAAATCTTCTCATTGGTCTCTCTCACCAACTCTGGTCCCAATAATTCTGTGTCTCCCACTTCAGCCCAACACAATGGAGATCGACATGGCCGTCCGTACAAGGCCTCGAATGGTGCTATCCCAATACTCGAGTGATAACTGTTGTTATACACAAATTCGACCAACGGTAAGTGCGTCTCACAAGATCCTTCGAAATCGATTGCACAAGCTCTCAGCATATCTTCCATAATCTGATTAACACGCTCGGTCTGTCCATTGGTCTGAGGATGGAAAGCAGTACTCATCTTGAGCAAAGTTTCCATAGCCCTCTGCAGACTTTCTCAAAATCCTGAGGTAAAACTTGCATCGCGATCTGATACAATCCACACAGGCGCACCGTGCAGTCGCACCACTTGCTGTAGGTACATTCGACTCATCCTTTCTATTGGATAAGTCATATTGTACGCGACGAAGTGTGCGTACTTCGTCAGACGATCCACAATTACCCAAATCACGTCATGGTTTTGTTGTGACCGGGGTAGTCCAACTACGAAATCCATAGTTATGTGTTCCCACTTCTATTCTGGAACAGGTAAGGGTTACAACAATCCCGAGGGTCTCTGATGTTCGACCTTCACTTGTTGACAAGTCAAACATTTAGACACAAACTCGGCTACTTCTCGTTTCATCCCTTCCCACCAGAAGTTTCTCTTCAAATCCTTATATATCTTTGTTCCTCCTGGGTGTACTGTCAGTCTTGATTTATGTGCTTCTTCAAGAATATCTTTTCTCAAATCTCCGGAATCTGGCACACACAATCTGTCTTGACATCGGTATCCTCCATCGGTCCCAACCTTCCATTCTGTAGGGTCTTTTCTGACATCTTGGCGAACCATGCTTGAAATTTCTCATCTTCCTTCTAGGCCTTGATAATTCGATTCACAAGTGTTGGTTGAACCATGAGGTATCCAAAGTGATATCCGTCACTTCCCTCAGAAATCTGCATATCAAATTTAGTGATTGTTTCTAAAGCTTTCCATTCCCTTATCATCAATGAAGCAATCATTCCTCGAGGTTTCCGACTTAGGGCGTCAGCGACTACATTAGCCTTACCAGGGTGGTACTCTAATGTAAAGTTGTGGACACGCGGAATCGCTCATCCACTTGCTTGTTTTGTTTGAAATTTAATTTGGATCAAAGAAAAGAAAAGGTCTGTTGAAAACAGATACAGAGTCGTCACTTGGTCTTTAGGGAACCAAGAAATCCAAATTTGACTCACCCAAACGGATAAAGGGCACCGGCCCTTCATAACCAAAGAACTTGGCTCGGGGGTTTGGTACGAGAGAGGAAGGAGCCTTTGTCGCGACTAAAACACCCTCAACTCGCCCTGTCTTTCGACGGGCCTCAATTAGCATCCAAATAATCATCTTATACTATGTTTGGTTCGACAAATAATACTACGATAGTGTAGACACCCCAATTTTGACCGAACTATTAAACTTAGGGGGATTTATCTCTAGAAATCAATGATGAATAATGTCCCGACGATTTTCTTCAAGTTCATCGCTTCGACTTCTGAAAAGCTTCAAGTTCCCAAACCTTACTCCTAATATCCCTAGATTTGGCCAATCACTGACCATCTGTCTTGAGCTCACTGGATCATGGGTTACTTTCTAAAAAAATAGAATAGATTGAATAATAATAATTATTATTATATTTTCTAAAAATAACATTGTTTCCTGTATTTTATTTAGATTTAAAAAGAAAAAAATATACTATTTGGTAACTCATATGATTAATTTAGATTTAAAAAAAGAAAAAATGTGTCTATACATATATATATATATATATAGGAAAAAGAAAATAATAAAAGAAAGTAGCCCATGTGATTTGGAGAGTTAGAGATCCCTTGGCATATTCCTTATCTAAGAAATACCCAAAAAGCCCTTTATTGGGCACTAATCTCCCATGTGTTTTGAAGATGCTCTAGAATGTTCCTTTATTCTAGCCAACTTAAATGCCTTTCAAGTTTATTGGAATTACATAGAAGTGCCATGGAGAGTTAGAGATGCCATAGAATATTCCTAACCCACCCCAAATTGACCTATCTACCCTTATCTTGGCCCCTAAGATAATGAAAGTCTATAAAAAACCCATTTCTCTCATTTTGGGGGGAGACACTTGAATTGTATAGATAAATATTGGGAGAGCTTTAGAGAAAAAAAAATAGAGAGAGAAACTCTACCAATTATTTTACCCAAATCCCAACAAAACTCTACCCAACCATCAAATCACCATTGAAGGAGCTTGAAGCTTGAGGAAGAAGAAGAGGAAAAGCTTGAGAAATTCAACATCTCTACAAGTTTTGAGAAGATCTAGAGGTAAAGCCTTCAAATATATATATATATAATAATAATAATTCAATCACAAGTTCTTAGATCTAGGAACTTTACACATTTTCAAAAACTCTCTTCTTACCCCATTTCATCACACACCACTTAGAACTTGTGATTGAATCTCAAAATATTTCATTGATTTGGATCTAATTAATGCCTTGGGTTTGAGGTAAATTAGTTTTGAAGAATTTGTGTTCTTAAATAAAACTTTGATTTCCTTTATTTCTATTTCATTCATAAGGTTCATGAGATCTTCCATATCTCATTGAAACTCTTTGAATTTGATTCCTTAGTTTCCTATGATCTTATGATCCATATGGAGATTGGTCATAATCTACACATAGTTGGTGAGATACTAGTATCAACTCATGACTAGGATCTCTTTACTATGAATCTTATGGAATTCCTACTATATTCCATGGAAGATTAGAGTAGAGTTATTTTTTTTTAGTCTCCAATGACCATCAAATGGTAGGAGAAGTACTTTAGTTTGAGTCTATCTCTATGGCTTAGACTAATTCCTTCCTTGGGTTTTGGGAAGTTCTTCATACTTCATCCAAAACTTACATGTATGTGTGTCTTTATCCTCCAATGACCACCAAGTGGTAGGGGTAATATTTTGAACTCAAGTTTTGGTCCATAAGTTTGAGTTCATTGTTTTGGGATTTTGTGAAGTCCATTTTATACTTCATCAAAAATCCATAGGTCTAAAGATGTCCTTAGTCTTCAATGACCATTAATTGGTAGAAGAGATGGTTTGTTTTAAGTCCAACTTCATGATTTAATAGTTGGGGTTAACAAATAAACTTGAACTAGCAAGACAAAAACAGTGGGTTCATAAACCGTTTTTTTGATCAAAGATTTTTAGTTTAAGATCTAACCGTTGAAATCAAGTGAAACCAACGGGAAAATATCAGTAACACATTGTTTTACCACTGTGATTTTTGTTTTAGTAAGATTTTGGGATTAGAGAGGTTTGATCATGATTTTTGTGAGCTAATCACAATCTGTCCAGAGTTCTAGAATGCTTTCAGAATAATAAGTCTGTTTTGAAATCAATAAATCAGAACCCTAATAAAGTTTTCGGGGTCTCAAATAATTTTTTATAAGTACCTTAATGTGTTAGGAAGGTACCCTAAAAAGATCTAAGTGTTTCTCATTTTTTTACTATTTTTAGAAAATCATACAAGATCTCTGGACAGAGAGTTGCAGAATCCTGAGTGAGGTCTAGTATTTTCAGTATTCCCGGAGATCTAACCGTTGAAACCTAGATTTTCTTTTTGGGTTAGAAACTAGACTCACAGAGGCATAACATATCCAAAAATCAGTAAGATCCAACCGTTGAAAGTATTTTATTTCCATTTTTGAACGTCGGGTCTGCTCTCTGTAAATCACAAAAAACTGCTACTATTTTTGTCTAATCTTATTTATTTCAACTCAAATGGTCTCTTAATGTCTTAGGACTCAAACCATGTTTTGAATAATGATAATTTAGATTAAACCCAGAGGCTTAGGGATCCAAATTAGTGAATAAATTCATATCTCATTCTTGTTCATATTCATGCATTCATTCATACATGTTAATACTCATAAGTAGGACTTATCTCTTGTCTTAGTTGAATCTAGTTGAACATGACCTATGATTAATTACTCTTTGATATTATATCTTGTCTAAGGCATGTGTACTAACCTTTGTTTTGTAGCGCATTTGAGGTACAACTTCTCGTCCCTTCTCTAGTTTAATTCATTTCTTTGACTTTGAATTGATTTTCAACTCCATGTGCGACACCTTAGCTTAGGTTTTGCCTTATGTGAATATGTGAATTAGAGACCTTTTCTTAGGCTTTGTATTTTGTGTATGCATTGCACGTTTCCATTTCGCGGCTGGATCCCGGGTATGTTTTCTCGTTCTCTATTGCATATCATGTTGCTTGCTACTTGAATTACGTGGTTTATGAATGATATTTTGCCGTTAGCAATTTTACACCATTTCCAACATGCTTGTGTTATGTATACCTATATATGTATTAATTGAGGGCATGCTTAGATTATTAATTTGATTAAAAAGGATGTTGAGTAGAGGCCTATCGCGAGATAGGATGAAAGGGGGTGTTTTAGTCCGTCGGGCTCCTTCCCCTTTTATTTCATAATCCCCGGACCCAGTTTATCTTTGGTTTCGCAAAAGATCAGTTTGCTTTTAAAATGGTTTCTTAATTTTTCCTTTTAAAAATTAAGTGGCGACTCATTTGTTTTAGAAATTGATTTAAAAGAAAAGCTGTGGGTAAAAGAAAGAATAACCCTGCGATATCCACAATCTGGCGACTCTGCTGGGGATCGAACCCAGAATCTCTGGTTTCGCAGACCAGAATTTCTGATTTTGGGTTCACTCGAGGATTAGACTTGAAAGCATCCTTTTTTATCGAATTAATTAATTTTTGTGTGCCCGTTGCATTGCACTTGCATGTCTCGCCAGTCGATTGCACGGAACTATGACCTTGGAGGCTCGGGGCAACCCCGGTCGGTCAAGCCATCATGGGGCCGTGTGATCACCCTTGATCTCGTACCATGTTTTGGTATATGAAGCATCCTATCGGGTATGTGTCGAGGGTCCCTTATTTGACCAAACCCGGCCTTTGCATAGTAGTTTCCATAGAACCTTTCAAAATTAGGGAATCAATTCTTGATTAGGATTTATGTGCTAGGGAGATTTGTATGCCCGGAAGGGATTACTTGAGATGATGACGATACTTGCTTGATGAAAGACGCATAATCTTTTAATCACTTTTTAGCAATTTCTCCTCATGTTCCACGACATTTGGGGAACATGTCGAACCCTGATTATAAGATTATACTTCTTATATCATGTTTAGCTAAGCATCATTGACCTTGTATGTATCTAAATTCATGAAAAGTACGGTGATAATCCGGTCATGTGATCCTTCTGCCCAAAGGATTTTAAATCCATCTTTAAAACCAAACAGATTTTTGCCATCTTTATTCTAAAGTTTTCAATCGCTTTTTTTTTTCAAAAAATCTTTAAATCTCCAAATTGATTACCTTTGTTAAGGGACATTTGTTTTACATGATCATTTTCTAAGGAAAAAAAAATCCAAAATCTTGGGAATTGTTTTAAAAAAAAAAAAAATGCTC
Organism: Hydrangea macrophylla; assembly: GCA_033977485.1. Taxonomy (NCBI): domain Eukaryota; kingdom Viridiplantae; phylum Streptophyta; class Magnoliopsida; order Cornales; family Hydrangeaceae; genus Hydrangea; species Hydrangea macrophylla. The sequence continues at coordinate 107,001,996 of CM066992.1, read as the reverse complement.
TTCAAATGAATTTCAAAGCAAAATTTCAATCCAATCGTCTTCATTGAGAAATGTTTTTCACGTCCTCATTTTTTTAAAATAAAAGATTCAAAATTCTTGAGAATTGTTTTGAAAGATCTCATCATTCTAAACAAGTGATTTTCAAATGAATTTCGAAAATTTTTGAATATCCAACCTTTAAGAGGGTAGTGAAGATCACAATGAGAGGAGAAGTTGGCGCACTTGACATGGGTGAGAATTTTATGTGCTTATGTGTTTACCTGTTAGGATTAGAATTTTCCTTTGCTTTGGCATATAGAGTAGGCACACACACATTTGCATTTCATCCGTGTGTCATGTGTGCGGTGCATGCATTTAGCCACATCAAATCATTAAAGCATGTACATTTTGTCACTCTCATCATATCAGTCAATATCATTACATGCATGTAAAATACAAATTCATAAAGTAATCCAATAATTCCTCAAAATTACTTGCCTCCTGAAAATAAATTCTGCATGCGGACCTTTTACCTATGTATGTTGTTGAATTTGTAGAAAGAGTGGAACAACTAAATCTCCTAGTAAGGACACTTCTAATCTTCTTGGGTTCATCTTTCTTGATTTAGAGGAGAATATGTTTTTGCACACATGCTGTTGGGGAGTGATGAACCCAAGGTTCAAATGATGATAGTAGGGTGATAGTGTTTGGAAACACTGTTGTTAAAGCGAATGTGGATGCTCTTGGAGACCCAATAAATTGAAAATCATCTGTGACACTCCAATTGAGGCCAAGCCGAGTCTAGTCCGGTAATCGAGTCATGTCAAGTAGGAGTTAAGTGTCAAGTCCAGTCGAGTCTTTGAGTCAGTCGGTTATCGAGTATTTTTTTTTTTTTAAGTCTCTTTTTATCGAGTCAAGTGATGTAATCCTTTTTCCCTACTAGTTGAATAAAATCTCATTCTGTTTGATTCAGTGTGCCAAGTCGTGAATGTATGGATCATTAAGCCAAGAAAGAAAAAAAAGAAGAGAAAAAATAAAAATCATTTTTCAAACGATCATGGAAAATACTTTGTTAATAAATCTTTGCATTGAAAAGGATCCCAAGCGATCAAAGCAAATTCTGTGTCAAAACCACGGAGGAGTAGAGAATTGATTTGCTTTACTTTAAGAATTTAAAGATGCTCTTGCTTAATCTTTAAAAGATGAACTTGGAACTTGAAGCTTGCTCACCATCCCCTTTTTTTAAATACCAAGCCTAAAAGATGAGCCCAACCAGTCCAAAGTCATAACTTGATCCTTGATGGTAGCCAAATGTTTTAAATGAACTTCTTCTTCCAAAAAAAAAGAAGAAAAGAAAGAGCTCGCTAGGATGAAAACCCAAAAGGGCGCCTAGGCAAAAGTGAGAGCACGAAAAAAAAAAAGAAAAAAAAAGAGAAATTAAAAAAAAAAAAAGAAAAAGAAAAAGAAAAAAAAATGAAGATGAAGGAGCTCGCTAGGATGAAAACCCGAAAGGGCGCCTAGGCAAAAGTTAGAGCAAGAATAAGATGCGTGTTGATTTCAAAATCCGAATCCTAGCCAGTCAAAATCATGAAGAGAATAAGAGATAGTGAGGTAGAGAAAAGAAAGGAAAGAGAAAAGAAAAGGCAAAGAATAAATAAGATTGAGAATTCTTGAGCACTTCAAAGTACATCATTGGTAGATGAATTATCCCAAAGCTTTGTGTTGTTCTCAACAAAGAAAATAAATTGGAAAGAGAGATTTGAAAGTATCAATTAGTATCAAAATTTTGTGAGAGGCTCATGGATAAGTGGGCCTATAACAATGCAAAAGTATCTTTAAGAAAAATAAAGAGTGATTTGGAGGGCTGCTATTGCTTTATGAGTATGGTAGAGTATGATTCAAACACGATGTGTTATGATAGTTGTAAAGATTGACTGGCTAGTGAAAAGGTGAAAAGAATCAACCGCCAAAAAAAAAAAAAGAGAATAAAAAAAAATAAATAAAAGGGAGACGTAGTTCATGTTCTCATCATTTTGTTCAAAAGCTACCACAAGGAATCTGTTTTAGAAAATCTGCCCAGAAAAAAGCACTCATTGGACTCAAATGAAAACATGGCTTGAAAAGCCCATAATTCTTGAAGCCTTATTCTTTCAAGACCTCCAGAATCGATGAACTACGTTTTTGACCTGATTCCCACTCGGGGATACGTAGGCAGCCTACCCGGTTCGGTCACCGCCCTTGCTATGATCTGGCACTTTCTTTCAGGCCTTAGCCGAACTACTTTGGGCCTGATTCCCGTTCGGGGATAAGTAGGCGAACCTCCCAAGGTTCTCGGTCCATAACCATCCCTAAACCATAAGCATCACCCTTTGTGCCTTTGGTTTCCTTCCTTTAGACTAGGGGCAAACTTGCGTAAGTTTGCCTGAAGCCACATATATATTGCCAAACTAGGGGCAAACAAAGTTTGCCCATCAGCATTGGGATGTCCTACTTCAACCCACCGCATTCATGATGATTACCTCTAGGTTGGGAGTAAATGCACTGCAGGCATCCTGCACCATCATGTTCTCAAAACCCTTGGATAAGCCTATTTGCCCTTAAGACTAGGGGCAAGCTTCATTTTCTGAACACCTTATTTAATCCCAGAAGCAAGGCCTTCGAGTCCTATTCAAACTAGGGGCAAACTTCGTTTGTCAAAAATCCCTCTATGTCAGAGAAAAGTTCTCAAGTAATCGAGTTTGTTTTGAATGGATTGAAATAGAATGTCTTTTATTCTCTAAGCTAAAGCACTAATTTGAAGCACACTCTGGATAGGCAAAGAACCAGCTAACTCGAAAGGGGAGAATCTTCAAAGTTTAGATTTGTTGGTGAAGTACTACCATTGTAAGATGATGAATAAATGAAAGGTGAGATGATACATTATCCACGATGAAAGCACATTGATTCATAATAACACAGAGTTTGAGTCAGTCGTCTTGTATAAATTGTCCTCCTTCGATGAGTCAATAATGGTCTCAAATGAGTGGGTTTAAGATGATGAATAAAGATTTGAAGAGTCTCCATGAGCATCCCAAAAGCAATGCAAGCAGGATTTTTAAACACTATCATAACACAATGCTAAAGTGGAAATATGAAGGGTCCAAGACTAGGGGAAAAAGGTGACTTCCCTCTTTTGATAGAATTGATATGTTTCTTCCAAAGGTCCGCAGATACAGAAAATCATTCTTTCCAATTTTTTGAGTCCAAGGAGACTCCCAAACCTTGCATTAGTCCTCAATGGCAGCATTATATGTGTTAGTCCTCAATGGCAGCATTATATTTGTTAGTCCTCAATGGCAACCTTGCATTAGTCCTCAATGGCAGCATTATCGGTGTTAGTCCTCAATGGCAACCTTGCGTTAGTCCTCAATGGCAGCATTATCGGTGTTAGTCCTCAATGGCAACCTTGCGTTAGTCCTCAATGGCGGCATTATCGGTGTTAGTCCTCAATGGCAACCTTGCATTAGTCCTCAATGGCAGCATTATCGGTGTTAGTCCTCAATGGCAACCTTGCGTTAGTCCTCAATGGCAGCATTATCGGCATTAGTCCTCAATGGCAACCTTGCGTTAGTCCTCAATGGCAGCATTATCGGCATTAGTCCTCAATGGCAACCTTGCGTTAGTCCTCAATGGCAGCATTATCGGTGTTAGTCCTCAATGGCAACCTTGCGTTAGTTCTCAATGGCGGCATTATCGGTGTTAGTCCTCAATGGCAACCTTGCGTTAGTCCTCAATGGCAGCATTATCGGTGTTAGTCCTCAATGGCAACCTTGCATTAGTCCTCAATGGCGACATTATCGGTGTTAGTCCTCAATGGCAACCTTGCGTTAGTCCTCAATAGCGGCATTATCGGTATTAGTCCTCAATGGCAGCATCATCGGTATTAGTCCTCAACGGCAACTTTGCATTAGTCCTCAATGGCAGCATCATTGGTATTACTCCTCAATGGCAACCTCGCATTCGCATTAGTCCTTAATGATTTGTTGAGTCTCGTTCAAACTCCTGATTTGGAAATTCTAAATTCTTTGTGAATCGAATTGACTCCAATTTTGTGAAACAGAAATTCTTTGAGTCTAATTGACTTTTGAATTGGTGAAATAGAAATTATTTAAGTCTGATTGAATTCCAATTTTAGAATATGGAACTGAAATGAAGTCTAATTGACTCTGAACTTTGAAACCTGATTTGACTTAAGCCTGATTGGCTCCAATTCTTTGAAAATTGATTCGATTTGAGCCTGATTGGCTCTGATTCTTTAAAAGTTGATTTGACTTGAGCCTAATTGGCTCCGATTCTTTAAAAAATTGATTTGATTTGAGCCTGATTGGCTCTGATTCCTTGAAAATAGATTTGAATTCAGCCTGATTGGCTCTGACTCTTTGAAAGTTGGTTTAATTTGAGTCTGATTGGCTCTAATTCTTTGAAAAATGATTCAAATTGAGCCTGATTGGCTCTGATTCTTTGAAAATTGATTCGAATTGAGCCTGATTGGCTTTGATTCTTTGAAAATTGATTTGGTTTGAGCCCGATTGGCTCCGAAACTTTGAAGTTGATTTGACTTGAGCCTGATTGGCTCCGATTCTTTGAAAATAGATTTGAATTGAGCCTAATTGGTTTCAACTCTTTGGAATTTGATTTGATATGAGAGTCTTGTTTGATTCTGGAACTTTGAAAATTGATTTGGTTCGACTCCAGGTTAGAAGAAATTCAGCCGACTTTAATATGATTGATCTTCGATTTCGGAAATTAAAAGCGAATATGAATCCAAGTGTTTCCAGGTTTAGGAAAGTTAATTTGAAATTTAATCAGCTCCTGAAAGTTAGGAATTATGAATTGAACTAAGTCAACTTTGATTTTACTTGGTGAGGCAGTAAATTTGCATCTCATCTTTCAGCGTGCTACCTGATTCGGCTTAGCCAATCAGATGATTTTGGAAGATTATGGAGCGTAAGGCATGAAGCGGCTCAATCTTTCAGCGTGCTACCTGATTCGGCTTAGCCGATCAGATGATTTTGGAAGATTATGGAGCGTAAGGCGTGAAACGGCTCAATCTTTCAGCGTGCTACCTGATTCGACTTAGTCGATCAGATGATTTTGGGAAGATTATGGAGCGCAAGGCGTAGAGCGGCTCAATCTTTCAGCGTGCTACCTGATTCGACTTAGTCGATCAGATGATTTTGGGAGATTTTGGAGCGTAAGGCGTGAAGCGGCTCAATCTTTCAGCGTGCTACCTGATTCGACTTAGTCGATCAGATGATTTTGGGAAGATTATGGAGCGTAAGGCGTGAAGCGGCTCAATCTTTCAGCGTGCTACCTGATTCGGCTATGGAGTCGATCAGATGATTTTTGGAAGATTATGGAGCGTAAGGCATGGAGCGGCTCAATCTTTCAGCGTGCTACCTGATTCGGCTTAGTCGATCAGATGATTTTGGGAGATTATGGAGCGTAAGGCATGAAGCGGCTCAATCTTTCAGCGTGCTACCTGATTCGACTGAGTCGATCAGATGATTTTGGAAGATTATGGAGCGTAAGGCATGAAGCGGCTCAATCTTTCAGCGTGCTACCTGATTCGGCTTAGCCGATCAGATGATTTTGGGAGATTATGGAGCGTAAGGCATGAAGCGGCTCAATCTTTCAGCGTGCTACCTGATTCGGCTTAGCCGATCAGATGATTTTTGGAAGATTATGGAGTGTAAGGCGTGAAGCGGCTCAATCTTTCAGCGTGCTACCTGATTCGACTTAGTCGATCATATGATTTTGGGAGATTATGGAGCGTAAGGCATGAAGCGGCTCAATCTTTCAGCGTGCTACCTGATTCGGCTTAGCCGATCAGATGATTTTTGGAAGATTATGGAGTGTAAGGCGTGAAGCGGCTCAATCTTTCAGCGTGCTACCTGATTCGGCTATGGAGTCGATCAGATGATTTTTGGAAGATTATGGAGTGTAAGGCGTGAAGCGGCTCAATCTTTCAGCGTGCTACCTGATTCGGCTATGGAGTCGATCAGATGATTTTTGGAAGATTATGGAGTGTAAGGCGTGAAGCGGCTCAGTCTTCCAGCGTGCTACCTGACTTGGCTATGGAGTGTAAGGCGCAAGGCGCATCTCAGTCAATCAGACGATTCTCCAACACATATGAAATGTGTATACATCAATCATGATGTTCCTAGAGTAGGACGGTATCATAATAGGATAATTCAATGTATAGGGTGCATTTCTGATAATAGGAAAAGTAACGTGACTCGGGATCATCACGTTTGGGAGCATAAGATATAAGATTGCATGAGCATGTGCATCACGATAAGATAAGAGCATTCATCCGTGTGATTATTTGCATTGGTGTGTTATCCCTTACCCGAACTACGTCCTGGTCTGATTCCCGTTGGGATACGTAGGCAGCTCACCATTGAGCACGACCAGCACCGACCGTCTCTGCGAATGTTTTTGCAACGCATTTTATTTTTACCTAAGTTCAATAGCCCGGTCAAAGGCTTGTCTTCACACAGGCTTCGACATTCACTTGTGATACGCGTTGCTTCACAAGCTCTGCAGAAGAGGGGCAAACTGTAGACACCCCAATTTTGACCGAACTATTAAACTTAGGGGGATTTATCTCTAGAAATCAATGATGAATAATGTCCCGACGATTTTCTTCAAGTTCATCGCTTCGACTTCTGAAAAGCTTCAAGTTCCCAAACCTTACTCCTAATATCCCTAGATTTGGCCAATCACTGACCATCTGTCTTGAGCTCACTGGATCATGGGTTACTTTCTAAAAAAATAGAATAGATTGAATAATAATAATTATTATTATATTTTCTAAAAATAACATTGTTTCCTGTATTTTATTTAGATTTAAAAAGAAAAAAATATACTATTTGGTAACTCATATGATTAATTTAGATTTAAAAAAAGAAAAAATGTGTCTATACATATATATATATATAGGAAAAAGAAAATAATAAAAGAAAGTAGCCCATGTGATTTGGAGAGTTAGAGATCCCTTGGCATATTCCTTATCTAAGAAATACCCAAAAAGCCCTTTATTGGGCACTAATCTCCCATGTGTTTTGAAGATGCTCTAGAATGTTCCTTTATTCTAGCCAACTTAAATGCCTTTCAAGTTTATTGGAATTACATAGAAGTGCCATGGAGAGTTAGAGATGCCATAGAATATTCCTAACCCACCCCAAATTGACCTATCTACCCTTATCTTGGCCCCTAAGATAATGAAAGTCTATAAAAAACCCATTTCTCTCATTTTGGGGGGAGACACTTGAATTGTATAGATAAATATTGGGAGAGCTTTAGAGAAAAAAAAATAGAGAGAGAAACTCTACCAATTATTTTACCCAAATCCCAACAAAACTCTACCCAACCATCAAATCACCATTGAAGGAGCTTGAAGCTTGAGGAAGAAGAAGAGGAAAAGCTTGAGAAATTCAACATCTCTACAAGTTTTGAGAAGATCTAGAGGTAAAGCCTTCAAATATATATATATATAATAATAATAATTCAATCACAAGTTCTTAGATCTAGGAACTTTACACATTTTCAAAAACTCTCTTCTTACCCCATTTCATCACACACCACTTAGAACTTGTGATTGAATCTCAAAATATTTCATTGATTTGGATCTAATTAATGCCTTGGGTTTGAGGTAAATTAGTTTTGAAGAATTTGTGTTCTTAAATAAAACTTTGATTTCCTTTATTTCTATTTCATTCATAAGGTTCATGAGATCTTCCATATCTCATTGAAACTCTTTGAATTTGATTCCTTAGTTTCCTATGATCTTATGATCCATATGGAGATTGGTCATAATCTACACATAGTTGGTGAGATACTAGTATCAACTCATGACTAGGATCTCTTTACTATGAATCTTATGGAATTCCTACTATATTCCATGGAAGATTAGAGTAGAGTTATTTTTTTTTAGTCTCCAATGACCATCAAATGGTAGGAGAAGTACTTTAGTTTGAGTCTATCTCTATGGCTTAGACTAATTCCTTCCTTGGGTTTTGGGAAGTTCTTCATACTTCATCCAAAACTTACATGTATGTGTGTCTTTATCCTCCAATGACCACCAAGTGGTAGGGGTAATATTTTGAACTCAAGTTTTGGTCCATAAGTTTGAGTTCATTGTTTTGGGATTTTGTGAAGTCCATTTTATACTTCATCAAAAATCCATAGGTCTAAAGATGTCCTTAGTCTTCAATGACCATTAATTGGTAGAAGAGATGGTTTGTTTTAAGTCCAACTTCATGATTTAATAGTTGGGGTTAACAAATAAACTTGAACTAGCAAGACAAAAACAGTGGGTTCATAAACCGTTTTTTTGATCAAAGATTTTTAGTTTAAGATCTAACCGTTGAAATCAAGTGAAACCAACGGGAAAATATCAGTAACACATTGTTTTACCACTGTGATTTTTGTTTTAGTAAGATTTTGGGATTAGAGAGGTTTGATCATGATTTTTGTGAGCTAATCACAATCTGTCCAGAGTTCTAGAATGCTTTCAGAATAATAAGTCTGTTTTGAAATCAATAAATCAGAACCCTAATAAAGTTTTCGGGGTCTCAAATAATTTTTTATAAGTACCTTAATGTGTTAGGAAGGTACCCTAAAAAGATCTAAGTGTTTCTCATTTTTTTACTAGTTTTAGAAAATCATACAAGATCTCTGGACAGAGAGTTGCAGAATCCTGAGTGAGGTCTAGTATTTTCAGTATTCCCGGAGATCTAACCGTTGAAACCTCGATTTTCTTTTTGGGTTAGAAACTAGACTCACAGAGGCATAACATATCCAAAAATCAGTAAGATCCAACCGTTGAAAGTATTTTATTTCCATTTTTGAACGTCGGGTCTGCTCTCTGTAAATCACAAAAAACTGCTACTATTTTTGTCTAATCTTATTTATTTCAACTCAAATGGTCTCTTAATGTTTTAGGACTCAAACCATGTTTTGAATAATGATAATTTAGATTAAACCCAGAGGCTTAGGGATCCAAATTAGTGAATAAATTCATATCTCATTCTTGTTCATATTCATGCATTCATTCATACATGTTAATACTCATAAGTAGGACTTATCTCTTGTCTTAGTTGAATCTAGTTGAACATGACCTATGATTAATTACTCTTTGATATTATATCTTGTCTAAAGCATGTGTACTAACCTTTGTTTTGTAGCGCATTTGAGGTACAACTTCTCGTCCCTTCTCTAGTTTAATTCATTTCTTTGACTTTGAATTGATTTTCAACTCCATGTGCGACACCTTAGCTTAGGTTTTGCCTTATGTGAATATGTGAATTAGAGACCTTTTCTTAGGCTTTGTATTTTGTGTATGCATTGCACGTTTTCATTTCGCGGCTGGATCCCGGGTATGTTTTCTCGTTCTCTATTGCATATCATGTTGCTTGCTACTTGAATTACGTGGTTTATGAATGATATTTTGCCGTTAGCAATTTTACACCATTTTCAACATGCTTGTGTTATGTATACCTATATATGTATTAATTGAGGGCATGCTTAGATTATTAATTTGATTAAAAAGGATGTTGAGTAGAGGCCTATCGCGAGATAGGATGAAAGGGGGTGTTTTAGTCCGTCGGGCTCCTTCCCCTTTTATTCCATAATCCCCGGACCCAGTTTATCTTTGGTTTCGCAAAAGATCAGTTTGCTTTTAAAATGGTTTCTTAATTTTTCCTTTTAAAAATTAAGTGGCGACTCATTTGTTTTAGAAATTGATTTAAAAGAAAAGCTGTGGGTAAAAGAAAGAATAACCCTGCGATATCCACAGATAGTATATTACATCACATAAGAAAATTTGAAATGGAAGATCTAAAGATAAGATATCATTCATAAGATCTAAGCCAAATATCACACAATGCAAAGTGAAAGATCACATAAATAAACCTAGGAAAAATAATCTAATCACATATCAAGTAATTAAGTTTCCCTAATCTAAAGGGGACATGAATTGTTCTTGAAACAAATAATCAAAGAAATCAAAATATGATTAGCAAGCTAGTATGATGCATGTTATTCTTTGAGAAAATAAGATCTCTCAATCCCCGGGACGGATGAGAAATGAGGATTAGGTCGAGGGGAAGCATGAACGTGTGACCATGATCATTTCTTATAATCGTCTTAGATTAGGAGTCACAAAAGCCCCAAATCTTTGCATGGATGCAATGTATGTATTTAGAATGTGCTAAGGTTGTAGTGTGCCTTTTGTTCATGGATTCCTAGAATGACTTAGAAGTCTAGAATGTGCATGAATGGATGAATGAAATCATCATGAGATATGTAAAAATGTAGTACGAACTACTTCCTAAGACATGAGCTAATTTGGAGTGCATGTAAGCATCAAATCAAAGGGGGAAGTAAAAGTGTGCTTGCTGTGAATAGTAGACAGAACAGTAACATGATCTTTTGAAAATTGAAAAGAGGGGTTAAAAATGTTTTCAATGCATGATTTTTTATGGAAATCTTCCTTATTGTGTCTAGAACACAACCCAAAAATCCAATCTTTAATAACTATCACAGATTGAGAGAAATCATATAAACAATAGAGGTCACTCAGAAACAGAGTCCGTACTGTCGACTGAAATGTTGAAAAATCTTAGAAAATGAAAACAAATGATCTAGAGGACCATTTTATACAGAAAGTTCCCTAAGACATTTACGGTTAAGGGAAAAATAAGTTAGGACCACCCCTTTTGGAAAAGTTTTCTGAAAAAGAAGTTGGAAGTGGACCTAGCTGCTGTGACAGCAAAAACAGAATGTCTGGAAGGAATGTTTGGGTTCAAATGGACCATTTCCAAGTATTTTCAAGTCAAACCAAAAATCACGGGTGTTCTCTAATGAGTTAGGAAGACTTTCCAAGTGGCCTTGCATCCATACATTTAGTATTGAGTTCTAGAGAAATCTTTGAACTCAGATCACTCACTGTTTTGACTCACTGTTTTGAAGATTTTGGGAAAAACTTGAGTTTTCTTTCTTGAGATCAAAATGAGAGAGATTGAGAGGGGTTTTGAAATAAAGGTTTTGAAAGTGTATTTTCAACATCAAATAGAGATTATAACCACTTGGAATATCAACATCAAACTCATCATCAAGGACCCCCAATATTATTGGAGAGATTTATTTTTATTTTGAACATAACTTCAAGGATACCTTGGAGGTATTGAAGTTATAATCATCATCTATCAAACATGTTTTTGAGGTCAAGAGCTACTATCCATAAGGATTCACTCACCCCAAACTTCATGTCATCATTTAGATGATGATGGACTAGTAAGTAAATAAAGAAAATAAAAAAGAAATGAGATGAGAAGAGATGAACATTATATAAGCAAACAAGTAAATAGACAGCAATCAATAGATGATATTCATAATGTATAGAACTTGTAGTTTGGTGTTTCACTCATATGTAATGACATTGGACATGGAAGAAGCTTTCACTCTCTTAAATGCTCACTAAAATGGTGGTTGGGTGTATTGAATGTTGAAGTAAATGGGAGTAATGAAGTAAAAACAAAGTTTAGAACTCACTTTTGTTTTGAAAATCAAATAAGGAAGCTTCTTTTCTCTCTATTCTAACCTTATTTCTACAACTTTCTCTCCCAAACTTTTTCTAAACTTTCATTTCACACCCCCAGAATGAAGAGCAATGGGGGGTTTAAATAGGCCAACTTGGGGTGGTTTTGGGATTTAGAAAGTATTCCCATTGGCTCCAAACATCTGAAATCATAAAACTATGTCGTTTTGGTTTTTAATTAATCAAAATGGGACCCCAAAATTATTTACAAAAACACACTGTTCTGGAGGGGAGTGCCGCGGCGGCACTGGGCCAATGCCGCGGCGGCACTGCTCCTCCTTCGTCCAGATAATGCTGTTTAGGCCCCCAGAGGTTCCGGTATTCGTGAAAAGGCCCTATTTTGTCCAAAATTCACAGAAAATGCATACGAACTCCAAATTGAGATTGTGATATACCGTTGGAAAGGTAATGGAGTCTACTTTACATAAAAAATAGTTCGGGGATAGGTCACTTTGAAAAGGTTTGCGATATTTGCGATAAAAGCCAATTTGATCGCCTTTTTCGTCTTCAGAAATTCATAATAAACTCGTTTTAAATCCGAAAATTACGTGCGATATACCGTTGGAAAGGTATTGACCTCTAGTATCCATGAAAAATATTTGAAAATTGTTACGGTTCCCTGGTTTTAAAGTCAAATTCTGGTCAAACTGGTCAAACTTGGGATTCCCGGGAAGTTCTGGAAACTTCTGGGAGTTCCCAGGAGTTGACGTTTTCGCTTGATTTTCTTCTAAAACTCATTTTAATACTTTTATCATGATCTAGAATGATTCCGGTGAATTTGGATGATTTTGGTCAAACTTGGTCAAACTTTGGTCAAACCTTGGTCAAACCGGTCAACGGGGACTTTCCGGGAACTTCCGGGACTTCCGGGGGTCTCTGGGAGCTGACGATTTCATCCAATTTTTCTTAAAAACTAATTTTATCACTTTTCTTACAACGTAGCATGTTTCCAGAACTTTGGGACCAAATCTGGGAGTTTTCGGACTTTCAGGGGCATTTTGGTCATTCTGAGCATTTTGAGAGATAGAACTAACTTCCAAGAGTCCTTTTAAGTCTTTTTCGATCATTGTGAACCACCAAGCTATGGGTCTCCTAAATCTGATAGCCGACAAAATGGGGTGTCTACAGTTTGCCCCTCTTTGGCATGAACTTGCGAGGCAATGCATGTCGCAAGCGAGTGCCAAAGCTTTGAAGAGACAAGACTTTTTAGAGGCTATAGATTTAGGATAAAAGCGTTGCAAAAGATGCAATGATGCTGAGCTCTAGTGCTGGTTGTGCTCTGCGTGAGCTACCTACGTATCCCAGGGGGAATCAGACCAGGGTGTAGTTCAGGGCACAAAGGAACCAATCACACATGCACATACACAACAATCAGGCGGATGCTATGCTAAAAGAGTGATATGCAATGCATGGATGTGATATGATTGTGTACATGAGTCCTATCATGCCTAGTGTTCTGATCCTAGTATGAGCAGGTGCTGTGGGGTGTGCCACTCCGAGTGGGCTGGTGTTGTGCTAGTGTTTACGACTGTGATGTGGTGGATGACTCGGATAAAGACATCAAGGTTTAGAGGACTCTAGGTCTAAGGGCAAACTTCTAGAATTTGGGAAGTATGCTTTGTAAGCAAAACGGATCGGACGCGGGGTCCTTGAGGATGATGATTAAAGATAACCAACAAGTGAGAAAGCTCACGATAACTGACAGTTTGAGGAAACCAGAGTGAGAAAGTTCAGGAGCGACAAGTGAGAAAGCTCATGATAAGTGAAGAGGCTCACGAGAATTGAGCGGTGAGGAAGCTCATGATTTCGGACAGAGGGGTGAGGAAGCTCATGATATTTGTTTAGACACGGATCCTTGAATTATGAATAGACAGTGCTTGCCATGGGAATTGGGGTGATTTGACTGCGGGTGATGTTTTCAATCGCTGGTTGATCCGGAGAATTGGTTCGGACTTCGGTTATCTTCTGCTGGGGATGGTAGGGGACTCTACGAGAATCTATCTAAAATGATTGATAGATGTGGAAGTTCTACCCTAACCTAAAGGGTTTGTAATGAAAGATTTGCCTCAATCTGGAGGGCTGGTGACGAAGGATTTGCCTCTGGGCCTCTAGATCATTTGTTTTCATTTTCTAAGATTTTTCAACATTTCAGTCAACAGTACGGACTCTGTTTCTGAGTGATCTCCATTGTTTATATGATTTCTCTCAATCTGTGATAGTTATTAAAGATTGGCTTTTTGAGTTGTGTTCGAGACACAATAAGTAATATCTCCATAACAAATCATGCATTGAAAACATTCCTAACCCCTCTTTTTAATTTTCAAAAGATCATGTTACTATTCTGTCCACTATTCACAGCAAGCACATTTCTACTTTCCCCCCTTTGATTTGATGCTTATATGCACTCCAAATTAGTTCATATCTTAGGAAGTAGTTCATACTACATTTGTACATATCTCATGATGATTTCATTCATTCATTCATACACATTCTAGACTTCTAAGTCATTCTAGGAATCCATGAACACAAAGCACACTACAACCTTGGCACATTCTAGATACATACATTGCATCCATGCAAAGATTTGGGGCTTTTGTGAGTCCTAATCTAAGAAGATTATAAGGAATGAACTTGATCAATACGTTCATGCTTCCCCTCGATCTAATCATCCTTTCTCATCCGTCCCGGGGATTGAGAGATCTTCTTTTCTCAAAGATTAACATGCATCATTCTAGCTTGCTAAGCATCTTTGTTTTCTTTGATTTACTTGTTTCAAGAACAATTCATGCCCCCTTTAGATTAGGGAAACTTAATTACTTGATACGTGATTAGACCATTTTTCCTAGGTTTATTTGTGTGATCTTTCACTTTGCATTATGTGATATTTGGCTTAGATCTTATGAATGATATATTATCTTTAGATCTTCCATTTCAAATTTTCTTATGTGATGTAATATACTATCATAGTATTAATTGTGGAACCATACATAGTATAAGATGATTATTTGGATGCTAATTGAGGCCCGTCGAAAGACGGGGCGAGTTGAGGGTGCTTTATTCGCGACAAAGGCTCCTTCCTCTCTCGTACCAAAACCCCGAGCCAAGTTCTTTGGTTATGAAGGGTCGGTGCCCTTTATCCGTTTGGGTGAGTCAAAATTAGGTTTCTTGGTTCCTTAAAGACCAAGTGGCAACTCTGTATCTGTTTTCAACAGACCCTTTTCTTTCTTTGATCCAAATCAAATTTTAAACGAAAACAAACAAGTGGTGGAATTCTGCGTGTCCACAAAGCCCCGTGTCATTTACTATGCGAGCCGAATCCAACTACTCCACGACGGAAAAAGAGTTGCTCGCCATAGTATTTGCTCTCGAGAAATTCTGGTCTTATGTAGTGGGATCGCCGATTACTTATTTTACTGATCATGCCGCGCTAAAGTATCTTTACTCTAAGAAGGATGCTAAAGCACGACTTATTCGTTGAATCTTACTACTACAAGTATTTGACCTTTCCATAAAGGACAAGAAAGGGGTGGAAAATGTTGTCGCCGATCATTTGTCACGTTTGACGTTTGATCACAATCATATAGACCCATTCCTATCCAGGAATGCTTTCCGGATGAGCAATTACTCAAGGTCTCTACTCTCCCGTGGTATGCAGACATGGTGAATTTCCTTGCCTCGGGAGAGTTACCTCAAGATTGGTCTAATCAAGACCGAGAGAGGCTAATATCGACGGCACAATCTTTCTTCTATGATGATCCTTATGTTTTCAAATATTGTGTCGATCAAATTATGAGGAGATGTGTGCCTAATGATGAGATACCTAGTGTGTTATCTTTTTGTTATGATCAAGTGTGTGGAGGTCATTTTTCCTCGCAAAAGACCGCTTTTAAAGTGCTCTATAGCAGTTTGTATTGGGTCACGATAATTAAAGATGCACATGCTTATTGTAAGGCGTGTGCCCGGTGCCAAATTCTTGGTAAAGTCACCCGGAGGAACATGATGCCTCTAAACCCTATTATCGTGATTGAAGCTTTTGATTGTTGGGGTATAGACTTCATGGGTCCTTTCCCTAAATCTAATAATTTTGAGTACATCTTGGTAGCGGTTGATTACGTCTCCATGTGGGTAGAAGCCATAGCAACCCGAACTAATGACCAAAAAGTGGTTTTGAAATTTTTAAAAGAACATATTTTAGCACGGTTTGGGACTCCCAAGGCTTTGATTAGCGATCAAGGATTGCACTTTTGCAACTCCCCCTTCGCCCGATTAATGGAGCAATATGGCGTCACCCATAAGGTTTCCACCGCATATCACCTGCAAACCAATGGCCAAGCTGAATTGGCGAATCGTGAAATCAAGGGGATTCTAGAGAAGACGGTTAATCCGTCAAAGAAGGATTGGTCTTCTAGGCTAACCGATGCGCTTTGGGCGTATAGGATGGACTATAAGACAAATTTAGGAATGTCCCCCTACGAGTTAGTTTATGGGAAAGCATGTCATTTGCCAGTTGAGCTTGAGCACAGGGCTTATTGGGCCATAAAGAAGCTCAATTTCGATGTAGATGAGAGTGGTGAGAAGAGAAAGCTTCAACTCGACAAGTTGGAGGAAATGCGAGGTGAACTCTACGAGAGTTCTAAAGTGTACAAGGCACGTGTTAAAGTGTTTCATGATAAATGAATTATTCAAAAACAATTCATAGTTGGTAACAAGGTGCTATTGTACGATTCACGGCTCCATTTATTTTCGGGCAAGTTGCAATCCCGTTGAATTGGCCCATACATTGTACATAAGGTGTATACCCATGGAGCCATTGAGATTCAAGATCCCGCAGATAGGACCATTTCTAAGGTTAATGGGCAACGACTCAAACCTTTTCTTGAAGGTTTTGACACCGAGTTGGTGTCAATCCCTTTGGACGACCCCAATGTTGGGGTTGATAAGGCTCTCGTAAGCTATACCCCTCTTTTTTGTATGCCTCATGTTACATTCAAGGCATAATTTTTGTCCTCTATCTCGTACATTTCATCCACATTGGCATCTTCTTGTTTTCCACTTCCATCATTGAGTTTTTAGAGTTGCTGGGTTAGGGGCAGATCGATCCGCCTGTTTCCCATGGATCGATCTGCCCTTTTTGGCAAACTCTCTGCTAGAATTTTTGAAAATTGGATCGATCCGGCTTTTACACGCGGATTGATCCGCGACGTTTGGGAAGCAACGTAACACCGTTTCCTAGGGGCGGATCGATCCGCCTGCTTCCCACGGATTAATTCGCGAGACCGAGAACAGTTTTTAAATACTAAGTTAGGGCTCATTTGTTCAAACATTTCACAACTCTCTTGAGAACCCTCTTTCCACAAACATTCAAAAATCATCCTAGAGCATCCTTTTCAAGCACTCATTCCCAAGATCCACCCCCACATCCATTCAAGGTAATCTCTACTCTCGGATTTATTCTCTTTTCACTTATTTGGGTTGGATTTTCACCTTAGGTTGAGATAGAGGTGTCAATCGGGTCGGGTTGGCCCGGCCCGGCCCGAGCCCGGCCCGATTTTTCCGGGCTAAAAGCCCGGCCCGGCATAGGCCCGGCCCGCTAGGCCCGAGCACTTTTGTCCGGTCCGGGGTGGACACCCTTGATCCCGTCCACGGCCCGGCCCGGCCCGGCCCGCTCCTTTGCCCGAAACCCGGCCCGGCCCGCTAGCCCGGCCTGCTAGCCCGGATAATCTAGCCGTTGTGGCCCGGCCCGGTAGGCCCGCCCGTGGCCATAACGGCTAGTTTGGCCCCTTTTCAATTTTTTTTCCATTTTTTACCCCTCTAACGGCTATAAAACGGCTAGTTTTGGGGGTAAAAATGTAAATGTGCTTTTTGACTTCCCAAAAATACCCCTTAGCCCATTTTCTATAAATACTAAACCTCCCACAACATATTTTCTCATACAAAAATCAATTATCTCTCTCTATTCTCTACTTTCTCTATACTACTCCATAAACTACAAGTCTACAAGCACTTCTACTCTACAAGTTGGTGATTCAATTATCAAAGCTCTAATTTGTAAAGACACTTCTAGTCTTCTACAACTTGAACTTACAAGCTCTCAAGTCTCAAGTCTTATTATAATTTATAGTTGTTCACTTCTTCTTTTACTACTATAAGTTGAGGTAAATTTATTTATTGTTTGACTTCTTGCTTTATTAGTTGCTTATTTAATTGTTAGTATTTTTAATCTTTTATATTTCTTTCCCCTCTTTTTTTTTATTTAAAAAAAAATGGCATCTCACTCAAGATCTTCAAAAACTAGGGAAGGCCCAACTTATGACTTTGAAAATTTAGATTATGGGGAAAGAAATGAGATTAATGATTTGGAATTGGAGGATGATGACGACGTTGAAATTATGGGGTCTAATCCATCTGAACCATCTCCTTCAAATCCTAATGATCCAAGTCCCACCACTGAAAGAAAATTAAAATCACCTGTTTGGTTATTTTTTAAATTAAATGACGAAAAAAATGGAGCTATTTGCAAAATATGCGGACTCAAATTTTCTTACAAAGGTGGAGGAAATAATACACTTAAAAGGCACATCATGAGCAAACATAAAGGTGCATGGGAAGCAGGTACCGCTCAAGCGGACGGCCTAGTACAATCCCAAATTTCTGCTTTTACTGGCACAAGTGTTGGAACTTTTCTTTATAATAAAAAAAAAATGAGGGAAGGCTTGGCAAAATTTGTTTGTGCATCCGATATGCCTTTTACTTTAGTTGAAGAAGAGTGTTTTACACGTTTTATTCAAACTTTTTTACAACCAGCCTACCAACCTATTACTAGAAATACTCTTAGAAGTGATATACAATCTGTTTTTCAACAAACCAAAAAAAAATTAATTGAGAATTTTTCTACTTTTAATTGTACAATTGCATGCACTTCCGATTTGTGGACTGGTTGTAATAAAACGGGATATATATGTATAACGGCGCATTTTGTAGATGAAAATTGGAATATGAATAAAAATATCATTGCTTTTCGTGCATTAGACTATCCTCATACTAGTGAAAATATATATAACTATATAATCAATGTTTTTAATGAGTATGATATTATGAAAAAAATTATAAGCATTACTTTTGACAATGCTAGTGCTAATACAAATGCTATTAATATGTTTAAAGATCTTATGCGCCCAATGTTGAATGGAAAATTATTTCATGGTCGTTGTGTATGTCATATCATTAATTTGATTATCCAAGATGGATTAACAAAAATTGATGATCACATACTTAAAATTAGAGAGGCAGTGGTCTTTTGTTGTTCAACGCCTAAGCGTCTACAAGCATTTTATGGTGTTTGTAAACAAAATCGTCTTAATCCAAAGAAATTGCAAACTGATATTAAAACTCGTTGGAATTCTACTTATCTTATGATAGATTCTTGTAAAAAGTATAGTAATATTATTACTCAATTTGTTAATTTTAATTATCCATCACTAAACTTGACTTCAAACGATTGGGATATGGCATTTGACTTTCATGGATTTTTAGAAGTATTTTACAATGCTACAAATAAACTTTCCGGTGTTTACTATTCTACTTCTTGTTTAGTTCTTGTGGAATTATATAATATGGCTCATACATTTCATAGTTATAAACAAAAAAATGACATTTTTATTGATATTTGCGAGAAAATGGAAAAAAAGTTTAAAAAATATTGGTCTTACATTCCACCTGTATTTTACTTATCTGCAATCTTGGATCCTAGAATCAATTTTGATGGTGTTTGTGAAATGGTTAAACAAATATCTGAATTGATGCGAGGACCAGATGGTGAGCCTGGTCTAGAAATAACTACTTCTGAAATGGAAAATACTTTGGAATCTTTATTTCGTATTTACTATGAAAAATATACAAATAAAGAAAGTGCTACTTCTTCTTCTACTTCTAATATTGAGTTAAGTTCGGGACCGTCAGGTGGTTCTTGGGCGAGCCAGTTTCTCAGTCGAAAGAAACAAAAGGGTGTTAGTCAATCATTTGTAAGTAGCTCTAACATTCTTGGTGAATTAAATAAGTATCGAGAAACAGAGTGGGAAAGTCGATTAACCAACGAGAAAATGGTCGATTTAAATCTTTTGACATGGTGAAAAGAACATGTAAGAACTTTCCCTGTTCTTTCCATCATGGCTCGTGATCTACTAACTCCTCCGGCTTCCACAGTTGCATCGGAGTCTGCTTTTAGTGTAGGTGGAAGGGTGCTAGAGGAAAGGAGGAGCAGATTATCTCCTGATATGCTTGACTGCTTGATGTGCTTGAAGGATTGGGACCGTGCACAATATCGAACTCAAAACCGCCAAGATCCTATTCTTGAAGACTTCGCAAATTTGGAAGTTACGGAAGAAAATTGAAGAATCAAGAATTGAAGAATGAATATGAGAGTTGAAGATCATTTAGTTTCAAACAAATCAATTGTAATACTCCTGGCCCGCATGAGTATAAACTGTGAACGGCTTTTTAAAAAAAAAATCCAATTTTGTAAAATGTAATCTTTACTTTTTATTATACAAATTAATGATAAGTAATCTTTATTTTTTATTAGACTATAATTTTAAATATCAAATAGTAGTAATCTCTTTAATTTTTATTGAATAATAAAAATTCTTTACTATTTTTTTTTAATGAACTTTTTTTAAACTTTTAGTAATCACTAATCATTAATGAATAAATATTTACTTTTTATTATACAAATTATTGAAATTAATGATAATAATCTTTATTTTTTATTAGACTACAATTTTTAAATATCCAATACTAGTAATCTCTTTAATTTTTATTGAATAATAAATATTCTTTACTTTTTTTTTTTGAATGAACTTTTTTTAGTAATCACTAATCAATGTAATCATTAATGAATAAATCTTTACTTTTTATTGTACAATTTATGATAAGTAATCTTTATATTTTATTAGACTATAATTTTTAAATATCAAATAATAGTAATCTCATTAATTTTTATTGAATAATAAATATTATTTACTTTTTTTTTTTGTTAAACAAATTTTTTTTAGTAATCACTAATCATTAGTGCATAAACTAAACATATAAAAAAAAAATAGTAAAAGTCAAAACTCCCCCCAATTCCCAAACATTAAACTTTAAAAGTTAAAACTTTTCCCCCCCAAAACTCCGGCCCGACCCGGCCCGGCCCGTTTATGGGCCCGTCCACGAACCCGTCCACGAGCCCGTCCATAAGCCCGTCCATGAGCCCGTCCATAAGCCCGGCCCGGCCCGGCCCTAAGCCCGGCCCTAGTGAGCCCGGGCCACCGGTCCGGGGCGGACACCCCCCTCCCTTCCCCAAGCCCGGCCCGGCCCGGCCCGGCCCGGCCCGATTTTAGGTGAAGCCCGGCCCGGCCCGGCCCGAAGCCCGGTCAAGCCCGGCCCGGCCCGGCCCGTTTGACACCACTAGGTTGAGAGTTCTCTTTCTTTGTTCACATTTTCTGCACAACACCCATAGGGCCTTGATCTCTTCCACTTTTGTTTACATGATTGGTGATTGAGGGCAATGTATTATCAAATTCTTGTATGCTCTTCTTAATGTGATGACATTGGGGGAAGATTGCACTTCCCATCTTGATATTTTCACACACCCTTTCACTGTGCACACCAGGTGTTTGATCAAATGCTCATTTGAATGTTTCTCTTTAGTCTAGGCATTTGTCCATCATGCTTGCTACAATTTTGCAACTTTTACATATTTTTGCATGGATGAGAGTTCTAGACTCAGATTAGCACTTCCCTTTGCATCCACTTAGTGTGCACTCATTGATTCCTCATTTGATTACCCTTTTTTGTTTCGAGCATACCATATGTGTCCAGGGTTCATCATTTTCTTACTTTTTCTATGGATGCTTTTCAATTTTTACAGGAACAATGACAAGTGCACTTAAATACAACCGGACCCAGCTCACCCCGACAAATTGGGGATTTGAGGGTTTTAGGGCGAAGACGGAAAAGAAATGGTATGAGACTTACTTTATGAAGAAAAAAACCATCTTTCCTGAGTGGCGAATTATTTTTGACGACTTCCCCGCGGATGTCGAAGTCATCTTCCGAAATCGCCGTTGGATACCCCAACTCGAGTACACAGCGGGGTATAATGAGACATGGGTGAGGATTTTCTATTCCAGTATGGTCACTATGGGGCCAAACTCGTTCGAGGCTTATGTGCGGGGCGTTCCTATTGTTGTTAACACCGCATCCCTGTCCATACTCATGGGCGTCCCGCACGTCCATAATCATACGCAGATGATTGAGGACCCTAACCAAGGACCCACCACCCATGCTATGGCCTCCCACTTTGTCGGCCAAACCACCCAGTGGATTTTGGACCAGTTACCCCCTTCCACCTTCACCAAATTTTTTCACCTTGTCAACCTCATTTTGACGGCGGCAGTGTCGCCCACCAAGCATAAGACTGTGCGTAGGGAGCATGCTGCCTTGTTGTATGCGGTGGCTGACACCTCAATCCCGGTGGATTTTGTGACGCTTGTCATTCTTCATATGACTGTCGCTTCTCTGGACACCACCACTTCAAGCAGCCTCCCCTTCCCTACACTTATCACCCGCCTTTGCACTCACCATGGGTACAATGCTTTAGCCACTGACATTTTAAAGCCGCGCCTTCTCTAATTAATTCTACTACCATTGCTAATAGTGACGCACAAATTCATTCCCACTCTAAGAGGGCTAGGACCGAAGAGGGTCCCAGTGGTACGCGCGAGGAGGTGGCTGGCCCCGCTTATGACATGTCCGAGGTATACCAACGCCTCGATAGCTTGGGCGAGGAACAACAGAGACAAGGCCGGGATTTGTAGGGACTACGAGGAGAGGTTTAAGATTTTTGTGGGGATTATCAATGCGACATTGGCATGATGATGCGGTTCCAGAGTGACTTCTACCAGATGCAGTTCCCCGGAGCAGACGTCCCCTACTACTTTTAGAATCCATATGGTGGCGCCGGTGGCTCTGGAGCTTATGGTGGAGCTAGCGGCCAAGGCGATGGTGGTGATGGAGCGGATGATTAGAAGGGACCTCCTCAAATTCTAACTCTATGGGGTCTAATTGTAGTGTTTTAGCATTGTTCTTAATGAGTTTAGAATTTGTAGGTCGCCCTTGTTGTTAGGAGTTCCCGTGTTGGGATTGGAGTTTGATAGTTATGTGTGGGTTTAGCTTTGTGTTTGGATGTTTTGAGATTTGTGGATACTTGTTGATGTTTGTGGATGTTTTTAATTTCTTTTCTCTCGTTTTGTACAAAGTGGATGATTTGTATTTGTTTTTTTTTTTTTTTTTAGTTTTGTTAACTATTTGGCTTTTGTCTATTTCTTTATTATTGTGCCATGTCAACTTCTACTTTCCCTTTTCTTTTTCCTCCTTTGTGAAGTCTAATGTTACAGGTACAGTTCATTACCGCATGCTCCCGTTATTTGATTCAGGTAATATTGTTCATCCCCTTGCACTTTATAGTTCATTAAGGACAATGTTTGATCCTAGTTGGGGGGTGTGAGAGCTAACTAGCTCTTCTAAAATATATATATATATATAAAAAAAATATTTCCCCGTGTTTCCAATGACTTTTAAGTTTAGTCGCCCCATTCTAATGCCGAGCGATGATGCTCACCTTGAAGTTTTCTTTCGATTTTAGTATGTGACACTTGTTAATCACATTAGTTCTATTACTATCCCGATTATAGTGAATTACATGAAGTTCAAATCTTGAATTATCGAGCACGGTGTTTGACTACTTGTATTAGAAGGATGTTTAATGCAATTGTTACCCGAAAATCGTTTAAAACATTTGTGGAGACTTTACCCTTGTGAGCTTTAGATCCTTTTCTCCATTGTTGAGTGTTACATACTTCAATTCTCTATTTTTGGAAACCATACAAAAGTCGTAAATAATCCCATCTTCTTGTTTTGATTGTTCATTAGAGGAATTCTTTGGTGAAATATAAAATTCTTGTTTGCTTGTCATTGTAGTGGAGAACAAAGAATCACATTGTCTGAGAAAATGATTTTAGGATCTTTTCACCATTTCTACCCTCAACCACATATACCCTTCACTCACTTAACCATACATCTTCCATATCCGCATTTGAATTACATTTTTGGGATATCTAGGCATGAGATCGTGTTTGTAAAGTTGTAAAAGAGATTGAATCATCTCGTTGTGAGAGTGCAAAGAAAAAAGAAAAGAAAAGAAACTCTAAAAAAAAAAGGGGATCTTCATGTCAATTGTACCTCTCTTTTTGAGCTTCAAAGAAATATTTGTGGATGATTCATCTCTTGTGGTTGTTGTATCCATGCATTCTAATAAATCCCAAATTTGTACCCAAACATCTCACTTTATTCTCCCTTGTCCTTCACTTCATAACATTTTTCCGCTTTACAACTCCCTCAAGGTCCTTGTTAATTCTCAATTTTTTGTGATTCAGAGTTGAGATTATCATGACAAGTAGTTAGAGTTGTTTCACATCCTCTAGTGAATGGTATCCTTCATGAGATTAATTTTTACTCATTTTTCACGCTTATGTTTTTTATCATTGGCATATGCGTGGCTTTGGTATCTATTTCCATTACTCTTTTTGCCCGCATGACCCGAGTGTATTACCCATTTCAAGTGATTCATTTTTTGAGTGTAATATCGGTGAGAATTGAGTTGAAGCGCGTTTTGAACGAAATTCGGATTATGAAAGTATTGACATCTTCTTGATAGTTGTAGCTATGCACTTCACACCACACACGCATCCAAGATTGAGCTTAATGAAGTTTATCTAATAATCTTGATAGTTTGAAAACTTTTTGGATTTGCGTGTCATGTGCTAAAATCTGTTGAAAATTCTTGAGACTATGTTGAGTGTCGGCGTTAGATAGTGGGCAACTATCATGAGGAAACAAAATGTTTGTGGGTATCATTCCAGGAACCCTCCGGAGACAACATTCCGCCTCTACGGGTAACCTAGAGGTTTAACGGCTTGTTGCATATGCTCAATGCAATCGTATTCCCCACGAAAATGGTTTATCTTTCATTTTAAATAAATTGTTGTGCAAGGTTATTCTTAAATCTCTTGGTATTTAGCTTTGTTGCTAAGAGACTAGCAACATGTTAGTTGGGGGGTGTGATTCGTGTCTAATATTGCATTCTTAACTTCATGATTTTACCCTTATTGGTTGGACCCAATCTTATGGAAGCTTCACTAAAAGGAAGGGACAAAAAGAGCATTTCTGGGGGGCCGGATCGATCCGGGTTCTTAAGGCAGATCGATCCGATGCTTCCCCAGGACCTGGAAACGTTTTCTCGCAAGGCCGGATCGATCCGGCTTTTACACGTGGATCGATCCGCGAGTTTTGTGGAACATTCTGCTTCCCAATTAAAGAATTAGATCATTCTGGCTTTTTGCCTCGGATCGATCCGCTGCTACAGCTTTGTCTCCCTTTTGTATTTACAAGATTACCATTGGTTGCATATAGTATATATAGTTAGAGAGGGTTTTAATTTAGGATTAGCTTTATTTTTCTTGTATTTTCTAGTTGTAAACTCTTCCTCTCTCAAATCCCCTCATCTCTCTCCACTATTACTCCTCAACTACCTATTATCTACCTTCATTTAGTGCTAGAGAGAGAAGAGTGGGTTTGTATTGAATATCTTGAAGCTTTTTGTTGAAGAACATCTTGGGATTTTTTATGGCATTCATTATGGGTTATCCTAGTTGGTATACTTCCTCTTTCCCTCTCTTTAATATTGTTGTCATTACGATTATGAGTAGCTAGATCATGTAGGTTGGGTATCATAAACCCACCGTGTGTTTTATTGTAGGGCTCTCACATTTTGTAGTATCTTCTAGAGTTCATGGGTGTATGGTTGGATGTCTTGAGACTCCACCTCCAATGTCAAGCATTGGAAGTTGTTAAATCTCTTAACTCTATCCACATACCCATGTATTGCATTAGAACATCCATCTAACATGTTGGTTGATTACCACATGTTTGATAGTTTGTCACAATGGAATTTTCTACTCTAAAATGTACTACAAGTATGAGAGCCATATGTTGGCTGGTCCAAGGTGGGGGAATGCTCCCCAACCTCAATTTCTCCTTTTACAAAACCCCCAATTGTCAATTAAACTTAGCTTTACTCAAAGTTTATTTTCTCTTTTACTAAATAGTCATTGTAGTATAATCTTATACAAATTAAACCAATCTCAAAGTTGCAAAGACTCAAATTTTATTTCTTAGTTTGTTAATTGCTCCTCGCATTATAATTGGTTATTAAGCGCCCAACAAGCCTTGTTGCATTGCAATCCCTGTGGACTCGACACCCTACTTCCAACATGCTACGTTTTTAATAGGGTTAAATAAGAACTTGATTTTGACAACATCAAGTACATTGATATTCTATGCACATGAGTTCAATACTTATGGAAACCAACCCAATTTCATAGGCATATGAGAGAAATTTCATACACATCAGAAGATTCACAACCCAAAGAAGAGCAAACTGCTGGTTGCTTAAAAAGACATGAAGCTTGGAAAATAATCCACTATGTTGAACCTAATGAACAGACATATGTTGAGAATGACATTAGGGATAGAACTTTGGGAAGGATATCATAACTCCTTAGTGCATGCTAAGAAGAAATCTATTTATCTATTTATTTTATTTTTTTGGGTGGGTGGGTGGGTGGGAGGGTGTGTGGGGTTCAAAAGAAGAATTCTATCCCATAAAAAAAGAAAGAAAGACAGAAGAACTCTAAATTCACTGCACATCTTTTAAAATAGCACAACTGATTATGAATTCCATGTTTTAATTGAAGCAAGCATGACCCAAAATGACTTCTTTGTAGTCTATATTTGACACAAACCGTAGAAAAATTTTCTTTTAAACAATTTGCTTACTTTATTTATTTCACCCGAGCGGATCAAACTGTTTGGAAACTCACAAATTTTGTCCTCATTCCAAATTTTATATCAGATTGTTGAAGAGTTTATTTTCTATTTTCCATCATCATTTATTTGATAATCTCTTCGATCCCAAATTTGCGCTCAATGGAATGAGCTACAAAATAGGTGTACTGTCAAATTATAAAGCTCACAAATGTGCCAAGAACTCGGATCCCCATGACTTACCAAATTTAAACAAAATAGCTCGCAAACACTAATTAGAATGATTTTTATAGTATATGCACTATATTGGGTTTACTCTTTTTAAAATAACACGATCAGATCTTAATCCGTAGAATCAACGTGCTTAACACACCAAAATCCCCAAATCAATGAAAACCTAACTCAATTTGTTTGAATAGAATTCAGAAGGCCCAAATCAAACGAATTTGTGAACAATAAATAAATAAAAAATATGTTCAAAGAATCATCAAAATCCAAAATCATTGATGGCCAACCTCGGTCATCGTCTTCGTCGAGGCCTTGCGTCTGAATCGAATCTTCTTCGTCGACGCGTCAGGTCTGTCGTTGTCTTCTTCATCAAGAAATCCGACAACTCCCTGTTTGAGAATTTCGTTAGGTTTCTGATTGAGAAAGGAGAGGGGCGGCGTCAGGTCGTGGATTATGGGCTCCCTGTTTGAGATATTCGCTAGGGTTTTTGTGTAGTACCAGTATTTTATGTTTTATTTTATTAATAAACTTCTAATTTGCCGGACCGTAATTGTATAAGTAAATTCTATTTTAATTCGCGACCTTATATTAATACGCCTTTTATAATTTTTAAATGTCGTTGATCTTATTAATATTAGCAATATGTATATTTATATTAAGATTTATTTTTGTCACGTGTTAATTAGACTCGGACTGTAATTAGAACTTGGATCAATAACATAGACCCGAACTAAGACTTACATACAAACCTGTAACAATATTAGTGTTTCACATAAAATTCCGTGCACACACGTATTTCGAGACGGTCACATCAGTCAATCCCTTAAATGTAGGAAAGTACCCAACCACCCCAACCACTACCCTTACACAACCCGTTCCACACTCCACCTACATGTTTTCCTACCACGACCCATGCCTTCCTTACACCCCCAACCACCTTCACCACCCCAACACTCCACCCCCTTACCTCCTTCAACCCCCCCCCCCCCTATACACCATCGTGTTTGTATGTGAGGTGTGAGTATATGTGAGTAGTGTGTGTGTGTGTGTACATGCATGTAGTGGTAGTGCATGTGATGTGTTGTGTGTGTGTATGTGTGATTGTGTGGCAGTGAGTGGTGTTGAGTGTTGTGTGTATATTATATATTATATATGTGTACATGTGTATGATAATATATATATATATATATATTATGAACCCACCACCCTAACACTATAAATATACCCCATTCCCCCTCTCTTATTCTTTACAACCTTAGAAAGAAACCAAGAGAAAAAGAAGAAGAATAGAGATTGAGAGAGTGAAAGAAACTGTAAGAGAAGAGAAGGAAGCCCACCCCCGAGCCACACTGCGACCCCTAACCTACGGTGAGTTCCTAACTCACTTGGTATATTAGATAATGCCCATATTATTTTCCATTTATTATTATTCTTGAAAAATCTTGTGCTTAACATATGGTGTCCCTAACCTAGGCTCGTATTATCAGTCCGTTTTTATTATCATTATCTTGTTATTATTTTTTGGTTGATACCATGCTTAAACCAGTTGTACCACGAACCTAATGTCCATATTATGATGTCCGTCATTAATATTATTGTTGTTATTATTATTTATTATTATTAATATCTTATTTAGTTAGCCATTAAATCCCGTGCTTTTAACATGTGGTACCCCTAACCTAAGTCCATATTATGAATTTTGTTATTATTATTATTGTTATTATTATAATTATTTAGTCTTCCGATTAAACTCATGTTTAATATATTGTATCAAATTAATGTCCGTGTTATATCGTCACTACTATTATTATTATTATTATCATCATTATTATTATTATTAATTATTCCGAATAATCCTCTTGCTTTAATATGTTGTACCCCAAACTTATTAATATCCGTATTATTGTTATGTTAATATTATTAATATTATTATTTATTTCGGTTTTAGCCTTTTGTAATATGTTGTCCCCCGAGCATATTATTCTGTTGTTATTTTTTTATTATTATTTATGTTTATTATTATTAGTCCGGTTAACACCATGCTTTAACGTGTAGTACTACGAGCTTAGAGCCCATACTATATTTCAAGAATAGCACATGTTTAATTAACTTGTACCTCGTGCATATTACATGAAACACCTTATGTAGAAGTCAGTGTCGTAACGTCAAGTCGACGTGTTCGTATACAAAGTCAAACAGTCGCGGAGACCAAGTTCGTATGCATTTGGAATTAATTGTAGTCGACCGCGAAGGTTCGAAAGTAAATATGTAGTGAGTCGGTACTGTCAAATGGAATTACAGGATCGCATGTCGGTGATGATTGCTACTATGGCCACGGAGAGGCAAACACGATAGCAAAATAACCATGTTGATGAGAATAAATCGAGAAATGAATAAACACGGTTAGCCTATAAGGCGAGATTACTACTGCGGTCGTGATGACCAACGATAGTAAAGTAATCGTTTTGCAAATCGGTGACGATATTCATAAGGCAAGGTCCCGAGGACCTAGAGTATTTGGTTAGCTTGTAAAGCAAGATTACTACTGTGGCCACGGAGAGGCAAATAACGATAGTAAAGTAACCATAACTCGACCCACTGGGCGAGAATTCTGAGTCAACGACGTTACACTGGTAATGTAACAAAGTCAAGTGAGTCAGATGTTAAGTCGAGTGAAATCGAATATATCGATGACGCATAGTTCATGCGCGGTCTCATTATAATTCATTCAACAGTCGATAACCATTCGCTATGTACTTTCGGATACGTATTTTATATTAGGAGTGTTCGGTTAGGACACTCACTTAGCTTTTATTAAAGCTAACAACATACTACGCCCTGGACATTCCCATGTCTAGACTTCATAGGAAATAATTGCCTAGAGGAGGACTATCAAGAAGAAGCCTTTGAAGAAGAAACTTACGACGGGAAAGTCGACAATGATGAATGCTACGGCTTCGCCAGCTAGAGGCGCAGTTCAAGAAAGAAGACTTAGTTGCTCTTTATAGATTTTTGTCCATTTATACTAAGTTGTAAACGGCGTCCAATGCCTTAATCTCTTTTGTTCTTGTTGGAACTACAAACTCTGATGTAATAGCTAGAAATCTTTTGATGTATATATTATGTTTACGCTTCCGCTTAAGTTATTCTTTTATTATCTAGTGTGTTGTGGACAAATCAGTTAATGTAACTAGTCATAGCTTACGGACCCAAAAAGGAAAATTTTATTTCCTCCTAATTTCTGCTACTCCGGGGCGTGACAAGATTTTTGGTATCAGAGCACTAGGTTTAGACATGCTCACTGATTGTACTACACATTAAGTTATGAACGTTAGGATAGCTCTGACTAGTACCGATACTAAGATAGCTTCTGTTGAGCAAAGTTGAACATGGACATCTTGTCAAATAGACAAGAAGTGCGATTAGTTACTATGTACACCTAGTCGATCCTACTTAAGAATAGAAATAACATAGAACCAATAAGGGAGACCAATTAGAATAGTTTCATAGAAACTTCGAAAGTTGGAAGGGTCCGTGGCAATCATAAATGGAGAAGTAGTAACCCTGGCGATATATCCCTAGAGTTGTACACCAAAGCCTGATTTGTATGGGTAGATAGTTGAAGTCATAGTACCCTAGAATCAGTAGCTAGCCGTGTTAGGATACACCGAGACTGGAACCCTCGATGGACTCATGAATTAGTACTAATGTAAGATAGCCAATTCAATTAAGTTAGTACAAATATTCTATTACATAAGCAAACCATATAAAGATTATCTAGCACCTCAGACAGATCCAGCAGGAGTAGTGACGAGTTTACAAGAACCCGCTATAGATGATAAGAAAGGTTTAGCTAAGGATTAGAGACAAAACTTTACCATAGTAATTGTGGATGAGTACCATGTAAGTAATCATATCCTATCACGACCCATCCCACTATGCGTGGAAATAGGACACGTGGCACGCCATCAAGGCTTATCCAGTTCCATTAAAGCAAAATAGCAGCGGAAAACATAAGCGTAATCCTTTAAAATTTGAGTTATAAAAAGTTTTGGCTAATTGGAACGCTTCCAAATGAATACAGTTTTGAAAATAGAGGTCCAATCGACTGAATGAGGGTCCGGTCGACTGGAGACCTAAAGCAGTGAGGATCCTAAAAAATTAACAGCTCATCCAGTCAACTGTGACCAGGGACTAGTTAACTGGGGTCCAAAATCTTCAGTCGACTGATTCCGTTCAGTCGACTGTGCCTGAAGTAGAACAAGAATCAACATTTTTGAAAAAGGGTCCAGTCGACTGATCTAGGGTCTAGTCGACTGATTCCAACACTATTCACTTTCAGTGTCTAAATAACCCAGGGTCCAGTAGACTGATCTAGGGTCCAGTCGACTGATTCTAACACTATTCACTTTCAGTGTTTAAACAACCCAGGATCCAGTCGACTGATCTAGGGTCCAATCGACTGGTCCCCTGCTGGGTAGCCCTGTTGTAAAAATTACACAACTCAAGCTTTCCAAAACCAACGCCAACACAATCACAACTAAACATTAGTGATTTAAAACATCATTACAGGTATTCGAATACAAAATACAGTACCACCAACTAACTCCCAAGGTTCTATTACAACGTATTTTACAATTTCTAAATCCTTAATACAAGTTTAGGATTAAAACAAAAGTATGAACAAGGTGATTCCCCCGACGATTCTCGACCTCATTCCTCACGCTTCTTTCTCGTCTTTCTTCTTACCTGCAATGGAGTAAATCTCCACTGCTCAGCTATATGCTGAGTGCACAAGTTTTAGCATATGCAATATATGATAACACATGCTTTAATCTCATAACTCACATAAATAGTCGCTAGGGAGAAAAATACGCCTTTATCCAGTAGCGGCAAGTCCAAGCCTTAAACCGCGATATCAATGGCTAGTCCAAGCCTACAACCATTACATCCCCAAGTGCCTTGGCAAGTCCAAGCCTTAAACCATGCACAGTATCCGTCGCGACTAAAATTCTCAAACATCGAGAAGCTTTCTCCGGCATGAATTTGTATAAGTCCCCCCTTTTACCCACATATACAACTCAATATGCTCGCGTAAATTTAGACATGCTTTTCACAATTAAGCACGTGCATAATTAACGGGCCTAAGATTAACACATGGATTTTGCCCGGATCACAATTTCATCGTCGAAATTTAAAACATGTAATTCCCCATATTTCACAAGTTAGAACTTCATACCTCGTGCGATTCTCTTCAAACTTTGAAGGATCGACTAGGGGGCCAATTAATCATCGGATCTCGAATTTCAGACGATTCCTATAAGTTTTACTGGGTTTTCCTCCAAAAGTCTAGAATTAAGATATTTACAAAAGTTTTCCAAACATGGCCTAAGTAGTATCAAAATGTAGGTCTTACCTCCACGAGTTCAAATCTCGAATTTGGTGAAAATTTGACAGACGAAAGGTCGTCGTATGTCGCCGGCAAGCTCGTGGCAACAAATCTCCCTTTTCTCTCTCCTCTCTAGATATTTTACAAGATTTGGATGAAATGAAATCTCATCCACTACTATTTATAGGCAAACTCTTCGGGAATCGTGTTTACCTCCCCACGAATTCTCAAAACTTCTAATTAAACCATGAAACATTGCACACGTCCATTTTATGCCTTTACGAGTAAAAACGATCATTCACAAAAGTTTTCAACTAAGTCTCGTTTGGATCCAAAATTACGTCCGAAAACTAAATTCTGTGGAATCTCTACACAACCTACCTTTTATTTAACGTGTCACTCACGTTCTCACCACAGTTCGCAAAATGATATCTAACAGTATCAAAATTACCAGAAATTATACTACACAGGTATAATTTACGATTCATAAAATAACAGATAAGTCAAATAACATTTAAGTCATAAAATGTCATTTAGCTATGCTAATGCAACATGAACCACCATGTTACCGTGTCCTCACTGACACCTTACCGTTGACCCACAGTCAACCTCATCTCAATTATTAATATCATTAATAATTTCACAAATTCTCAAGTTATGCACTAAAACCATGAAATTTTGGAACGGGTGTGACATATCCCTTCTACTCATTCACCTCCTTGTGAGTAAATATATGCCTTCTCTTCTAATGGCCATTTCTTATGAAGAGTGTATCTTGTAAAATGACCCCGCTTTCCGTCAATAATTATTGTGATACCACCCCTTGTGAGCAATTCGATTTCCTTGAATTTTAGGAAATTCCCCTAGTTATCAATTCTTGAGTACGTACCTTGACCATCCGATTACTAATAAATCCCTTTGGGAATAATTTGATTATTAATACTGAAAATCATTCTTTTGACATATTATTCTTTGAACTAATTTTTGCAAGTTCATTATCTGTGAAATAATTATAAATGAGTTCTTTGTCTTTGTTATTGTTATGAACTCAAAAATGTTGTACTCTATGTATATCTTGACCTCTTATTGGTTTCTCTTATGAGTAATACTTGGGGCACAACCAAACACACAACTTTTGGGACACAACCTAATTAATGTGTCTATCTCTCTCCTGTGTCATTGTGGGGTCCAGTGATATCACAGGAGATAGATAGACACATTAATTGGGTTGTGTCCCAAAAGTTGTGTATTTGGTTGTCCCAAGTTTTACTCTTCTCTTATTTACTACCATATTCTTTATCATTAAGGTTTCATTTGGACTATTTTACTTATGACATACCTAGTTCTTATTTCATACATTGAAGGCCTTACGTCGCCAATTATCTTCATTGCCTACGAATCTGGTGATACTACGATTACTACCATAGTAATCAGTCATTCAATCATCTTTTAGATTTACATTCTATTCTTGAATGGATCACATCCTTTTACTATTGTACTCCTGTTTGTGAGAGTTCATATGCCTTTTTGGATTCAACTCCATTTTGGATAAATCCTCAATCGTTTCAATCATCGTATTCTAATTATTATGATTACATTGTAAACTATAGAGTGAGAGTAATAGGTTGTGATTACTCTACATTAGATGCGATAGAAACCTTATAGATACGAACCCTTATGTAGGAACGCAAGAATCTGCTAATCCACAATGTTCTTCATGCCAATGCGCTGAGAGATATGTTCACGACCCCTACGAGTTATGGATGGAATAGCACACGAGTCAGCTAGAACTTCGTTAACAAGAATGCCGTAAATAACGACAACAAAAACGTCAACAAGACCATCGCATGAAATGAGAGGCCAACGAGAATTCTCAACATCATGTCAAGAAGGCTGAAAGACAGAGAGATCACTCTAATAAAGATCCAATAGAGACCCCACAACAAGGACGGAGCATCGTTGAAGATAAGAGTAAACAATGACACACCGCCATGATTAGGGCAAGCCTAGTGCACTTGACCAATACGTTATCTTAGAATCCGCCATACGAGATTAGGATTCAGTACGTTAAAGAACTACATGCTTCAGATTTTAGGGACGAAATCTTTGATATGAGGTGGATATTGTAGTACCTGTATTTTATGTTTTATTTTATTAATGAACTTCTAATTTGCAGGACTGTAATTGTACCAGTAAATTCTATTTTAAGTCGCGACCTTATATTAATACGCCTTTTATAATTTTTAAATGTCGTTGATTTTATTAATATTAGCAATATGTATATTTATATTAAGTTTTATTTTTGTCACACGTTAATTAGACTCGGACTGTATTTAAAACTTGGATCAATAACATAGACCCGGACTAAGACTTACATACGAACATGTAACAATATCAGTGTTTTACATAAAATTCCGTGCACACACGAATATCGAGACAGTCACATCAGTCAATCCCTTAAATATAGGAAAGTACCCAACCACTACCCTTACACCACCATACTTCCCTTACACAACCCCTTCCACACTCCACCTGCATGCTTTCCTACCACTACCCATGCCTTCCTTACACCCTGATCGGGAGAGAACAGATCCTAATTATATGCCTTAACTTACGTTTGTTAGTACCTTTTTATCCTGTTCTTGTATATTTTTACTTCGTTTTCTATTTTCTGACAGGTTTTGGAAGAAATCAAGTAAACCAAGTTAAATGGGGTGAAAAAGCAGAGCGAAAGAAGCAAGAAAATCCACATCGCGCGCGCGACTTGCTCGCGCGAAGATCCCGAAATCGCTCGCGCGAGGTCCCAATATCGCACTCGCGCGGCCTATGAAAAAATGGAACTTGCGTATTTCACTCTACTGATGATTCCTACGCGAAAGAAACTGCCTAATTACGTCCAGATTGCAAAATAAAGCAGTTTTAGTACGTTTCGGGTTAGGAAAGCTTCCAAAACTTGGTGTAAAATCTATATATACTCTATTTTACTTCAATTTAGTTGTTGGCAATTGTTATACACACAATATACAACCACACTTTCAGCCATTGAAGTGAGGGAAGCAAGGAGAAGAAGAAGAAGACCAAGGACTTCCATGGCCTTCTCCATCAACTACTTACCATCCGCCGCTTCTATGGACAACTAGACTCTAGATCTAGGGTTTCAATGAAACCCTAGCCAAGTAATAGGGTGTATTTTATGTTTTTATTTTAGTTTTATTATGTATGGATGACAGTTACATGTTTCGAGGATTTTTATAAATAAATCGTGCTTTTATTGATTAAATCGTTACTTTCAAAGTTTATTCTTGTCTTAGATCTATTTTGACTATGATGTGCTCAATGATCTATATTTGTTGTGCTTGTATAGATTGTTTACATGTAATGGTGCTTAATTGAATTGTGCTATCAAGTATCCGAATAGTCCATGCCTAGATTAGACGGATTATGTCACAACCCTAGTTCAGTGTGGGATAATTCGTGCTAACCGAAGATGGATTATGTTGGTGCTTGAACCATAGTTATTTTCTTGACGGAGGAATTGGGCTTGTAGCTACAATTCCCCATTATCATCCAACTTATTAAGCTAATTGAATGTATAAATATTCCTATTATGAAGCTAGTGGTGGATTTGCAATCCTAGGTTCCTTAAACTTATTATAAAAACAACTATTTAATTGCTTTCATAATTTAGATTTACTTCTATTGTTATTAGTTTAATTAAAATCAAATCAAAATTTGTTTTTCTTAAATTAGCTAAATTTAGGTTTTAAAATTAAAGCGCGGTAGTTAATCAATCTCTGTGGGTTCGACCTTTACTTCCACACTGCAAATCTTTAGAAAAGTAAAGTATACTTTTATATCTTGATTTTGAGAACATCAATTTTTGGCGCCGTTGCTGGGGATTGCATTACTACCTTTAGTTTTAGAATCTTAGTTTAGTTAATTCGTAAATACTAGATTAGGTTTTATTTATTTATTTATTTTTTTTTTTTTGTTTTTTTGTTTTTGTTTTAAGTTACTAACTTTTCTTTTTGTTTTGTAGTTTCTCAAAGTAATCAAATTCTAGCGTTTTGAGTAGAGCAGTTGTGCACGTCAAAGGAGCTTACGCGAAAATAAAAAATAATAAATAAAATTCAAGTAAATTGCTTTCTTTGAAACTTAGAATCAAATCACTGTAAGTCAGGGCACTGAGACGCAATTACTTGCATTAGGTTAGTTGTGGAGTGAGCACTGCATTAGCTAGGAAACCCGGGGCGCTGGGCTTTGACGCGAATCACTGCATAAGGATAATTACATGCATCATAGAAGTACTGTGTGCTTGTCTGTTGTCTGATTTGCGTGATTATTTTTGTATTTGTTGAGTCAGTCCTTATTTTAATTTCTTTTCTTTTTAGCTTATGTTTGGTACGCGTTCAAGTAAACCTGAATTATTTTCTATCGATCCTGAACTTGAACGTACCCTTAGAGTCAGTTGAACTCCGAAACTGTCGTCGTTATTTCAGGCCGAAATTCAAAGTACCCTTAAAAGGTTAAGGAAAACTCGATTTATTAACATAAAACCTATTCTAATGGCCGACGGCGAAAACAACGTAAATAACGGAAATAATCCTAATATACCTCCACCTCCTCTGCTTAAAGATTACTTTATTCCGACGACTTACACGCCACAAACATGTATTGA
This sequence comes from Hydrangea macrophylla, assembly GCA_033977485.1. Lineage (NCBI taxonomy): Eukaryota > Viridiplantae > Streptophyta > Magnoliopsida > Cornales > Hydrangeaceae > Hydrangea > Hydrangea macrophylla. The sequence goes on along the minus strand of CM066992.1, from coordinate 106,965,156 downwards.
TTTACCAGAGGTGTCGGCATCTCACTTTGAGATAAAGTCATCTACCATCTCGCTACTTCCATCTTTCCATGGCCGTCTAAATGAAGATCCATATCAACACTTAGGAGATTTTCAGGATATATGTTCTACTTTAAAAATTCAAAATCTCACTGATGATGAATTAAAATTGCGGCTCTTTCCATTCTCTTTAAAAGATAAAGCTAAATACTGGCTCCAATCTTTGGAGCCAAACACAATTAGAACATGGGAAGCCTTACACAACGCATTTTTACAAAAGTTTATCCCAATCACAAGAACTAATCAGATAAGAAAATCCATAACAAACTTTATGATGTAAGATGGGGAATCACTTTACGACACGTGGGAAAAATTTAAAGAATTATTACGCTCGTGTCCACATCATCAGGTTCCTAAGTGGCAGTTGGAACAGGTTTTTTACGAGGGACTTATTCCCTCTGTTCGTTATACCGTCGATGCCGTTTGTGCGGGTACCTTCCTACACAAAAGCGCCGATGAGGCCTGGAAAATTTTTGAAACGTTAAGCGAGAACTCGATGCATCAGGCTGTGTCGGTACGTTCTGAGGGGTATCATCTACAACCCAAACGTGAGGTAAAGTTTGAGTCAAGCCACTCAATAGAATTTCAGGAACTATCTAAAAAACTTGACCGACTTTTAACAATGAACCAAACGACAGCCCCACCCGCTCATGAAGTATGTGCAATATGTTCCGATCCGTCACAATATATCCTTACATGTCCATCGGTGAGTCAATTTTCAGAATTCTTGGAGCAACACATTAATTCTATTCAACAATACCCACGAAATAATTATATTTCAACTACTAATAATCCGGACGCGCCATGAAGAAACCATCCTAACTTCTCGTGGAAAAATAATAATAATAATCCTAATGAGTCGAAATAAAATAAACGAAATTAAATAAACTATGAAATTTCTGACATGTCTGACACCTCGGTTTACTTCCACCAGAACCACTACCAATGCTATTTGATGATCCTTCTGAACTCTGCCTTTTTGCGCTCCCTTGACCACTAAACTGACTCGACCCAGCCCTTTTGTTTTGTTGACTCGGTGGTGGTGGTAAGTTTGAAGTATACCCAAGGTCTCTTTCAGCAATAGAGGCTATATCCAGTGCCTTAGCATAGGTCTCTGGCCGGAATACAGTCACTCGCCCTCGGATATCTCCCCGGAGTCCCGCTACAAACTTTCTTGCCTTCACTTTCTCGGTTGTTACGATATCCCCGGCAAACCTTGCCAAACTTGTAAATTGTGTTGAATATTCACGCACTGACTTTCCCCCTTGCACTAACTCCATGAATTCTTGAGCCTTCTGATCCCCAAACGATTCCGGAAAGTATTGCTCATTGAATATCTCAAGGAATTGATCCCACGTTGTCGGTTGCCCCGGACCCAACTTAGTACGCCACCAATATTGCGCTTCGTCCTTCAATGTATCGGCCGCAAACAACACCTTTTGTTCTTCTGTACATGGTAGAACCCTGAAGATTTTCTCCATATCTGAGATCCAAAAATTTGCCTTCATCGGATCGGCTTCCCCGCGAAATATAGTCGGCTTTTGTTTGTGGAATTTTGAAATAGTAACAATCTCTTCTCTCGGATTTGGGTTTGGTTGTCCCGGTCTTTCCTCTACCACATGAGTTTCAGCGACCCGTACCAACCCTTCAATAGCTCTTTCGACCCGTTCCATTCGATTTGAGGTGTCACCTCCAGACATAATGCCTGGCACCCACATATAGTACACACATGCACGTTACTTTTAAGAAACACATGACATGCTAATCAACATTTAAAAGCATGCTAAGTAAACGTGTATGCATGCTTATGCAACTACGTGTCGTTGTGTGCACACTACGCGTCGTATACGTCTCTCGTCCCCAAAGGCTCTAACTATTGCTCTGATACCAAAAATTGTCACACCCCAACCCACCCCCGGTGGATTAGGACACATGTAACAAGAGTAACCGCACCCAAAATATACACTAACTAGAAGAAAAAAGTGAATAAAATCACTTTAAAGAATTCTATTATGCCAAAACAGCCTCCAAGGGCAAAATGGTTATTAAGAAAGTATATAAATTTTTAAACCAAAAGTTAGATTTATGAGTCGCGGTTCCAACGCAACAAACGGCGCGCGAATCCAAATTCTCTAGAAAAAGTTATGCATGTTTCCGTAAAATCGGACATGCTGTGAAAATTACAAGGCGGATCGATCCCTTCATAAATTGCGGATCGATCCATTTATATGAGTCTCTCGCAGAATGTTCCCTTAAAAGGGCGGATCGATCCCTTCATAAATCGCGGATCGATCCCTTCACAATTCTGCTGCTAAATTTTTTTTTGCTGTCAAAACAAGTTTTAACTTCCAAAACACAACCAAACCACATAGAAACATTATGAAACTTTGGGAAATCAATTCCAACACATTTCTAAACACTTTTAAACTTAAGTCAAGCTTGGATCACACAAACGCATTCACAATTTGATCAAATCAATCATAAACTCATTTCCTTTGATCCAAAACAAACTTTTCAACTTTGAAACTCAATTCTCATCCAAAGTACTTGGGATTCATTGGGAATCAACTCAAACTACAACCAACACCATTTACACAACCAAACTTGTCCACGACGCTTGCAACACATCCGAACATGCCGAGATGGTCTTAATTACTAATTTGCACCATTTGAGCAAAACAAAAGAGATTATACATAGGTTCTACTTTTCACTTCCAAATACATAGTTATGATCCAAATTCATTTCCAACAACCCAAGTATGAACATTAACATAAAAGAAACCATAAATTTACATCATTTTACAAGTTCAAAAGAAATTCACAAGTATGAGGCTCAAATCTCCCCCATCTCTCCCATCTCTCCCATCCACAAGTCAAGACTTCAAGCCTCAAGTCGAGGACCTCAAGCCACTAGTTACACCGTAATATAAGTTTAAAACGTATCTACAAGTTCCAAAACCCTTCTCCCCTTTTCCCCGAGCACGTCACTTTCTCTCCAGGTATTGCTCCGTACCTGCGGTGGTTGTTATATACCACAACAGAAATAGGAAAACGGTTTTCTTAAGCAATTTGCTTAGTGAGCATTCTAACATGACTGAATGCTTAACACGTGCAATGCTATAATTAACACATAAAAACACAACCGTAGTCGCCGAGTCACCGGTTATATGGTTCATTCAGACCCGAAGACCTCCCTTGGTCCCATGGCCACTTCTATTCCTTGGACTTCCGTATTTATCGGATTCTTCCTCTTCACCACCCTTATTACTCCCAACAATGAACCATTTCCCCGGTGCTCATTGACTACCACATAAGCATATAGGCATATAAGCACATAAGCATAACAATTTTTCATATAATTGACATGTAACTCATAAGTTAACAACTCTCATAGCCTCTAAACATAACTTCAACAACACAATATATATATATATACAAACATTGAACACCTTAAACCCCAATCATTTTTAGGCTAGAAAACTCACCTTATTCATAGATTTTACCCAAATTCAAGCTAGAGGTGTGCTGAATTTCACCAATTTTAGCTCAATTCCTACACCACAATGAATCCTACAAGAATTCGGTAGACGACGTCTCACCGTTAAGTATGAACTACCAAAATCCAGCGAATTAAACATAAATTAAGGGTATGGAAATGTTTGTCTCACCTCCACGAGTCCGAAAGTGGTCTCGGATCGTAAATCCGACGAACGGCGGCGACGGAATGGGAAGATTTCGACGCCGGCGACTGTCCGTCTTCTCTCTCGGTGATTTCTCTTTTCTTTTCTTTTAATTTTCTGCAGAAATGAGAGGTTAACTCTCTTGACACACACATGCATTGCATGTTGTGTTGTCAAACACACAAATTTCCTCATTTCTCGTTTACCTCCCCGGATTTTCTTAAGTTCTTATTATGAAATCCCCCAAACATTTCATTAACTACCCAATTATCTAATGAGTGTTTGTCTAAGTTTCGTATGGGTCCCAACGTGGGTCCCACATATTTTGTGAAATTGCTATCGCACCTATAAATTTTAAATTCGTTTCATTTATACCCTTATAACACCAATACTACACATATATCAACATGTAATATGAAAGCATGTAAACACATAAAATGCATTTAATTATTTAAAATGCAAATTACCATTTTACCCTTCGCTGGGTTCCATTTCAATACCTGTCCCACCTCACTGGGGACTTTTCCAACTAGTGTCCCTCTCTGAACATTTTTTTTACATGGGCGAGTCCAAGCCTCCCCTTAATCCGTTTATACACTAATTATACTAATTAATGCATATTAACACAATAATTAACCCGTTCTCCGGGTACGGGTGTTACATCGTATGAATGCTATCCTTCCCGAGAACGCGGGATTTGATGAGACTGAACAGCAGAACATGGAAGGTACTCTTACGTTATTCAGCACTCGAGTTAAAGTTCTATTTGATATTGGTGCTTCGAATTTATTTATTGTAATCAGGATTGTTAAACTTTTGATTTCAGTACCCCAGGCACTTGATGTAGCCCTAAATACGGTATCACCTTTGGGAGTAACCGTAAGATTAAGAAAAGTGTGCAAGGACTATGCCTTAACCCTAGAGGATAGGATTCTTCCCGTAGATCTAATCATTTTTGTCAATGAAGGAATTTGACATCATCTTAGGATTTGATTGGCTCACGAAGTATCGTGCTAAGTTGGATTGTGTCAATAGGAGGATTACCTTTTCGGTACCAGGAAATCAGTCTTTTGATTTCCAATGACCCCCCTCTAGTGATGCTTTTCTTACTAGCCGTCTAGCAGCTATCGAGAGCTCGACTTTAGAGGATGTGTTTTAGAATATTTTAGGACTACCACCTAAACGGGATATTGACTTCTGTATCGAGTAGGTACCTGGTACTGTACCACAATCGAAGGCTCCTTATCGGATGGCACCAACGAAGATGCAAGAACTGAAGAAACAAGTGCAGGAGTTAGAAGATCTCAAATTTGTGCGACCTAGCACGTCGCCTTTGGGAGCACCGGTGCTATTTGTTAAGAAGAAGGACGGAACCCAGCGACTTTGTATCGACTATAGGGATCTCAACAAGGTTACGATTAAGAATAAGTACCCACTCCCTAGAATCGATGATTTGTTTGATCACCTGCAAGGAGCGACGACGTTCTCAAAGATTGATCTACATTCGGGATACCATCAACTGTTGGTTCGACCCGAGGATATTTCAAAGACTCATTTTAGGACGAGGTACGGGCATTATGAAATCTTGGTCATGTCTTTTGGATTAACCAACGCTCCAGCGGTACTCATGGACCTAATGAATAGCGTCTTTAGACCCTACTTAGACTAGTTCATTATTGTGTTCATAGATGATATTCTAATATACTTAAAGACCGAGAAGGAACACAAGGAACATGTAAGGATCGCACTACAGACCCTCCGAGATAATCAACTATATGCGAAGTTTAGCAAGTGTGAGTTTTGGCTGAAAGAGGTCAAGTTCCTAGGACATGTTGTCTCGCATGATGGAATAGCTGTAGACTCGTCAAAGACAGACGTAGTTTTGGATTGGAATATACCAACCACCGTAACAGAAGTCAGGAGTTTTCTTGGTCTAGCTGGATACTATCGGAGATTTGTAGAAGGATTCTCCAAGATCGCAGCTCCTCTTACCAGACTGACGAAGAAGGATTTGAAGTTTGAATGGGGTAACAAGCATGAACGCTCATTCCAGGAATTGAAGGAAAGATTGACCTCAGCGCCAGTGCTTGCGATATCCAAGAGCGGTGAACAGTTCACCATATATAGTGACGCATCACACCAAGGACTCGGATGTGTTTTGATGCAAGATGGGAAGGTAATCGCATATGGGTCACGGTAGTTGAAACCTCATGAGTTGAATTACCCGACGCATGACCTCGAGCTAGCCGTGATTGTTTTTGCACTCAAGATTTGGAGGCATTATCTCTACGGTGAGAAGTTTGATCTGTTTTCAGATCATAAAAGTCTGAGATACTTGTTCTCTCAAAGGAAGCTGAACATGAGCCAACAACGATGGATGGAATTGTTAAAGGACTACGATTTCATGTTGCAGTATCACCCTGGGAAAGCGAACGTGGTAGCCGATGCATTAAGTCAGAAACCCAAGAAGATAGTAGTAGCTTCTCTGATGGTCAAAGAGTGGCAAATGTTAGAAACTTTGGCTGAATCTGGTATTCAGGCCACAAATACAAGTGAATGACAACACTTTGGATGTCTTATGGTGCAACCGACCCTTATCAGTCATATTTTGGAGGCACAGAAGAAGAACGAGGGACTTCAGGAATGGTTTACAAGTAATGCAGTAAAAGAACCAGAGAATTGGAGTATTGGTTCGGACGGAGCACTCAGATGCAGAGGCAGACTTTGTGTGCTCGATGAAGGTGATCTTAGAAAGGATATATTAGACGAAGCTCATAAGTCGCGAATGACTATTCACCCAGGAGGTACAAAGTTGTACAAGAATTTGAAGAAGAATTTTTGGTGGAAAGGTATGAAATGAGGAATTGCGGAACACGTGTCTCAATGTCTCACGTGTAAGCAAGTGAAGGCGGAACATTAGAAGCCTCCAGGACTTCTACAACCATTAGCAGTTCCCGGATGGAAGTGGGAGCATATAACTATGGACTTCGTGGTAGGATTACCGAGATCTCAGCAAAATCACGATGCTATTTAGGTAGTTGTGGACCGACTTACCAAATCGGCGCATTTTATAGCTTATAGTATGTCGTATCCAGTCGAACGTTTGAGTCGGATGTACATACAACAAATCGTACGACTACACGGTGTACCAGTCTCTATTGTATCAGACCGTGATTCAAGATTCACTACAGAGTTTTGGAAAAGTCTACAGACAGCTTTGGGGACTTCGTTAAACTTGAGCACTGCCTTTCATCCACAGACTGATGGACAAACGGAACGGGTTAACCAAGTAATGGAAGATATGTTGCGAGCATGTGTTATTGACTTTGAAAGCTCGTGGGAGACACATCTATCGCTAATAGAATTTACATACAACAACAACCACCATTCGAGTATAGGAATGGCTCCCTTTGAGGCATTATACGGAAGGCCATGTCGATCGCCGTTGTGATGGGCAGAGGTTGGAGAAAATCAACTACTCGGACCAGAGTTAGTTCGGGAAACTAACGAGAAGATCCAGGTCATGAAAGAAAGGATGCGTACGGCGCAGAGTAGACACAAGAGTTACGCAGATAAACGTCGCAGGAGTTTGGAATTCAGTGTTGGAGATCATGTGCTACTCAAGGTATCTCCAGTGCGAGGCATTGTCAGATTCGGACAGAAACGAGGAAAGTTGTCACCATGCTACATTGGACCGTTTGAAATTTTAGAGCGCGTGGGAAAAGTAGCCTATCGACTTGCACTATCGCCTAAGATGTCAGGAGTACATAATGTATTTCATATCAGCATGCTTTGGAAGGTTGTACATGATCCGTCACATGAAATTGACTTCACGGACATTGAGGTAAACAACAACGTGACTTACATTGAAGGACCAGTCCAAATTTTGGAACGAGGAGTCAAGAAGCTGAGGACTAAGCAAATTCCTCTAGTGAAAGTTCAGTGGAGACACCAATGCAAAGCTTCTTGGGAATTGGAATCAGAAATACGCGAGAAGTTTCCAGTTTTGTTTAGTGACTAGCTAGCTCAGATTTCGGGACGAAATCTCTGTTAAGGAGGGTAGATTGTAGTAACTCGTATTTTCATGTTTAAATTGACGATTTAGACTTCGTGTGCAATTTTAGCGGAAATTGGCCACATGGGTATTTTGGTCATTTTTCCAATTTTGTAAGTCATGAACTGAAAATATAATTTTTGGGAAAAGTTGAGTAAGGTTAAATGATTCGATATTTGTATTGGAAGTTAAGAGTTTTCGATATCTATTTAGAAGCTATCTCAATTTTAGTCATTTTGAGAAAATATCCGTTTTTGTATTCATACAACATTTTCTGTATTTATTTGACTTTTTAATTATATTATTTAATAATATAATTACATGAATAATAATTATAATGAAAGATAATAATTACCTAACTAGATTTCCACTATAATTAATATTATTTCAGAACCCGTAATTATACCTGTGATTCCCCAAACCATGCTTATACCCTAAGCCAACCCCCAAACAACCCCTGTGAGGTGTCCTATGAGGAGTCTTGTGTGCTTGAGTGCTTGTGTGCTTGAGTGCTTGTGAGGTGTCGTGTGAGGTGTCTTGTGTGCTTGAGTGCTTGTGAGGTGTTCTGTGAGGTGTCTTGGTGCTTGAGTGTTTGTGAGGTGTCCTGTGAGGTGTCTTATGTGCTTTAGTGCTTGTGAGGTGTCCTATGAGGTGTCTTGTGAGGTGTTGTGCATAATATATATACATATTGGTGGCCTTCCCCATTTCCCTATAAAAACCCCTCCCATTAGTTGTTGAAAAGGAAGGGAAAAATAATAATAGAGAGTTAGCCGAGAGAGTGAAGGATAAAGAAAATAAAATAAAGGAAAGGAAGAAATCCCAAACCACTCCGCAACCCCGACCCTACGAGGAGCAGAAGGAGAGAAAGGAGAAGAAAAAGAGGAGAGAGACACCCCGAGACCACCCACGACCACCCCGAGCTCGCCGGTGTCACCTTCTTTACCTGTGAGTGCCTATACTCACTTAGTAGTGTAGATATGTATGTTTATATATGTTTTGGCATAAAAGAATTAACGGACCCCGAACGTACGGGAAAGGTCCAGTTCAATTCTGGAATATTACTGCTCTCAATCGATCGAACTTAGTTCAATCGATCGAACGTAATAGAATGTTAATTGTTTAGTTGTTTTATATCTAATGAACTGTTAACCTGTTTATTATCATATATTGATGTTGGAGAACTGTATGGGAATAATACATACGTGGAATAATGGACTTAAAGCATTGAAAAGTGGAACCCTTTGGTTACTGTTGAGATAATAATGAGATTGAAAAGCCGACGTGCATAGTGACCACAATGGTCGATACTATTTATGATTGGTACGTGTAAATGCGGTCACAAAGATCGTATGATATAGGGCGTTGTGGCCAGTAGTATGTGTTAGGGCGTATTGGCCGTAATGTATTGAGCATATTGGCTGGGCGTATTGGTCGTAATGTATTGAGCATATTGGTTGGGCGTTTTAGCCGTAATGTATTGGGCGTATTAGCCGTAATGTATCGAGTGTATTGGCTGGGCGTATTGGCCGTAATGTACTGAGCGTATTGGCTGGGTGTATTGGACGTAATGTATTGAGCATATTGGCTGGGCGTTTTGGCCGTAATGTATTGGGCGTGTTGGCCGTAATCTATCGAGCGATTGGCTGGGCGTGTTGGCCGTAATCTATCGAGCGTATTGGCTGGGCGTGTTGGCCATAATCTATCAAGTATATTGGTTGGGCGTGTTGGCCGTAAGGTATCGAGCGTATTGGCTGGGCATGTTGGCCAAAGTATATCGGGGCGTTTGGCTAGATTATATGGGACTGTGTGTCTGGTTTAACAGACCGTAGGTATGGGACTACTTGTCTGATTAATGTGGACCCAAGAGTCTATGTTATGTATTGGGAGATTGGGATGATGTCCGTTGTTAGATATTGAGTTAGTACATACATGCATGCGAACGATGAGATGATCCTTTTAATGACGCTGTTTATATATGATGTCATCTATAGATACTCTGTTAGTATTTGCATTCACTCGGCTTTCGTAGCTGACGGCGTTTATGCCGCTGGATATTCGACGTCCAGCTGGCCAGGGTTATAAGTATTCAGGAGATGCATACATGGATAGGGGCTACAAGGAGGGAGCCTACGATGATGGAGGCTATGCTAGAGATGACTACTACGCAAGCTGAAGAATTGGTGCTTGCTGTTGATAGTTTATGCTTATGTTTTTAGAGACCGTTGTTATAGGTAAGTTAGTAATCGGCATATGTTGCCGTAATGCTTTATTTATATTTTCTGCAAACACTTTGGTTTTGTAATAGTTAGTATTGAACTCTGATTATATATATTAACCTTAGAACTTTCCAATGCGTGGTTTGAATCATTACTCTGATGGTTTGACTTTGGTTATGGACAATATGGTGACTTTCAACTGTCAATGCCTACGGGTCCAAAAGGAATTTATTTTCTCTATTTTTGCTACTGCGAGGCGTGACAAATTAAGCTAAGATATTACATGTAGGAAAAAAAAATTCTCAGAAATTGGGGGACTACAACTTGATGGAGCCCACTAGTAGCTCCGCCCTTGATCCAAATCCCAAACTCTACCCGATTTTCTACCCCCATAACACTGTTCAAAATCCTAACCACCTCTTCATCTCTCACCCATTGAACCTATATCTCACTGCCCAAACTCTATTCGAACCTTTGTCACGATCGTCTACTAGAAGTCAATATCTTTCTTTCCTTCAAGGGTAATGCTAGACCCATACCCTTCCAACATATATATATGTCGAACATTACCCTTCCAACATATATATGTCGAACATATATATATGGGTGAGATTTGGGTGTGGGTTTAGCATTACCCTTCCAACATATCTATGTCGAACATCCATTACTATCCGCCTCGGGTCATCCAAGTTTACAAACTTTTGAAGGCCCCCATGAAATTTTCATAATTATATTTTTTTACCTTGAGATTTTAAGTATTTTACATTTAGACCTCTCCAAGGCCCAATTTAGTGTCATCAACTACATATATATTAATGTACATATATATAAAACTCAAAAGCGAAGGCCCTAGAGTTTTGAAAATTACACTTTTAGTGTAAGAATTTTTTGAGTTTTTGAAATAATCCCCTCTAGAATTTTGAAAGATACCATACAATGTTTAAGTTTCACAAATAGACTCATATTATAAGTAGACCCAAAAAAAATTGCCAATATATTATGTATAAGTAAACCTTAAAAAAATGCCAATTATGTATAAATAGACCCCCAAAAAATTGCCTCGTGGGCTCCCTTTTAATAGTTTGTCCCGAACCTCTAAATACTCGTGATCAGCCTCTCCATTACCCAATGTAATACCCGTACCCGAAAAAAGGTAGTAATATTTATTTCTCATACATTAATTAGTGTGATTAAGTGCTTGATAAATGACACAATTTGATAGATATGACGTGAGACCCACGGGAGGTCCAGATAAAATAAAATGCGTAGAAGTGCTTTTATGTGATTAAATGGTAGACATGTAAATGTAAATATGTACATTATAATACATGTTGATGTCATATGATTATTTAATTGATAAAATGGTAAGTGCTTTAATATTCTATTGTTGTTCATGATTATCTATGGGATCAGGTTGTGTACTATTGTGAGGGCGTAATTGGACACGTGGAATAATTAGTAGGTTAATTAGCAACTTCATAAAATATATAAGACCGCGTTTGGGACCCATACGTGACATAGACACATACTTATTTAAATATTGGATACTTAATACAATTATTAGGGAATTTCATAATAAGACTTTAAATGTTTTGGGGGTATAAGTATAAATAAGGAAAAATTGGGTTAGGAGTTCAAGAGGTTGACACCTCTATCATGACTTGTCACCTTTGGAAAAAAAAAAACATAGATAGATACAGTAGAGGAGTTCGGCCAGAGAAGAAAAAAAGAGAAAAAGTTTCACGTTGCCGTTCCGTCGTCGTTCGATCTTTATTTTGCGAACCGAAGTCATATTCAGACTCGTGGAGGTGAGAAGATTATTTCTCTGTCTTTCTTTTTCAATTTTGGTAATATTTTTCAGCGATCCATTCTGAGGGGTGATACATATATGTAGGGATATCATTGGAATCATTAGGAGCTAGATTTCTACAAGAAATTTGGGAATTCTAGGCTTATTTTGAACCTTATTCGTGAGGTGAGTATCCTAATCCCAAAATTGAATGTTTAATGTCTGTTAATTGTTATTAAATGCTTAGAATGCTTAATTTATGATTAAGCAGAAAAGTATGTGATTATTTATTATTTAACGTGTCTGAAATGTTGAAATTGCCATGCTAATATGTTGAGCTGCTTATGTGCTTATTTGGGTTAAAGAGTCTCAAGTAATAATCACCATTATTTAGCCCATATATAAGGGACGTCATTTCTCAGAGAAAAGGGGGATGATGATGAAGTACTCAGAGAAAATGGGACGGTGGTAACAACCACAGCGAATTGACTTCGATCACATGAGAGTATGTGATATCGCTTTTAAAGCGACGACAAAGTGAGAATGACCCGGAATCAGGGGTCTAGAACGATGGTGATTGATTACTTGACACGCCTATGACCATATATGGTTGTGAATGTTTAATTGGTGTTATGACTCATTAAATACTCCAATTACATGATTAGTACCACGTACTCACTGAGCGAAAGCTTATTCGATTTTGTGGCTAATGACCACGCAGGTTCAGATCAATATCACAGTAAGAAGCGTTGAACCACGGGGTTCTGGACAACTAGAGAGTATGTTTCTTTTGTCGTATATGTTAATGCGTTGTTTATGGGCGTACTCATTTAGGTTGAGAGTTAGTGTAGAAATTTGATCTGCAGAATCCGCAGGTCTATTTTTGGCCTGTCGGCTTTTACGGAAACGGACATAACTTTTTTCTAAAAAATTCGCATTCGCGCGCCGTTTTTTGCGTTGGAACCGAGACTCGAAGAGCTATATTTTGATATAAAATTTGGTTATACTTTCTTAATGATTATTTTATCCTTGGGATAGTTTAATCCAATGAAGTCATTTTATTATGTTTAATTCTTGCTTTACTATTACTAGGAGGCATTTTGTGTCTGGGTAATTCTTTGTTACACGTGTCCTAGCCTGCTGGGACGGATTGGGGTGTGACACCCACTGATTTCAAAACCTTCATCACCATGGCTGCTCAAACGCAATCTCTTTCTCTCTCTAGTACGTATATGTCTTTTTGTTTAATTTTTAGATTGGGTAAATTACACTGACCTCCCCTGAGGTTTGACGTAATTACACGGACCTCCCCTCTAGTTTGCAAAATTACACAAACCTCCCTCGAGGTTTGTAATTCGGTAACAAAATGCCCCCTCCACTAACGTTCCGTTAGTTTTTTTTACATTTGCCTCCCCTGAAAATTACAATTAGCCCCCCTATATTATAAAATTGTCATACTAAGCCCCCTTTCTCTTATATTTTTGTTCTAATTATAAAATCCCTCCTCCCTCCTACGTTTTTGGGTTAATTTTTTTAGCATTAATTTATATCTATACAAAATATACACAAAATACATATAAATAGGTCCAAAAATTTTTTTTCCAAGAACAAACCTCTGTCAAGTCCCCCTGTATTAATTTTCTAGATCCGCCCCTGCCCTTATGCTTCAAAAGTGGACACTTAAAACCCCTGTGATTGTGGACTAAAATGGAACTGTTATGTTTTCACTCAAAACTGACGAAAATTCTAAAATTGGTTAAAAATATAAACACTTAACCCATTTATGATTTCACTCAAAGAGCGTTAACCCCAAAATTAACATCACAAAATGGGTTAAGTGTTTATATTTTTAACCAATTTTAGAATGTTCGTCAGTTTTGAGTGAAATCATAACAGTTCCATTTTAGTCCACAATCACAGGGGGTTAAGTGTCTACTTTTGAAGCATAAGGGCAGGGGCGGATTTAGAAAATTAATACAGGGGGGTTTGATAGAGGTTTGTTCTTGGAAAAAAAAAATTTTGACCTATTTATATATATTTTGTGTATATTTTGTGTAGATGATATAAATTAATGTTACCAATGACCTGTTGGCCAAGTGGTAAGGAGTTCGTTCTCCTCGCTATAAATTTCACTCAAAGAGCGTTTACCCCAAAATTAACATCACAAAATGGGTTAAGTGTTTATATTTTTAACCAATTTTGAATTTTCGTCAGTTTTAAGTGAAATCATAACAGTTCCATTTTAGTCCACAATCACAGGGGTTAAGTGTCCACTTTTGAAGCATAAGGGCAGGGGCGGATCTAGAAAATTAATACATGGGGGACTTGACAGAGGTTTGTTCTTGGAAAAAAAAATTTTGGACCTATTTATATGTATTTTGTGTATATTTTGTGTAGATATAAATTAATGCTAAAAAAATTAACCCAAAAACGTAGGAGCCTAGGAGGGAGGAGGGATTTTATAATTAGAACAAAAATATAAGAGAAAGGGGGCTTAGTATGACAATTTTATAGTATAGGGGGGCTAATTATAATTTTTAGGGGAGGCAAATGTAAAAAAAACTAACGGAACGTTAGTGGAGGGGGCATTTTGTTACCGAATTACAAACCTCGAGGGAGGTTTGTGTAATTTTACAAACTAGAGGGGAGGTCCGTGTAATTACGTCAAACCCCAGGGGAGGTCAGTGTAATTTACCCTTTTAGATTCTATGTTATATTAATATGACTAGGCGTAAGCCTAGAAAATAACTTGCTAAATTATCTAATTTTTATTGTGTAATGCTATACTTTCTAAATTTCTATCACAAAAGTATTTCTTAAATGATGTGGTAGTGAAGCTAGGTTTAATACAATGGGACCAGATGAATTTTGATTGAAAGTTGTTTATCTGGTCCCACTATCACATCATTTAATAAACACTTTTGGGATTGAAATTTAAGAAGCATAGCATTACTCATTTTATTTTCTCTAAAATGTAGCATGGTTACCCATATAGTAATGGAAATATATATTTAGGGGAAACTGCATTTTACATCCCCTGTACGTTGACCATTATTCAAGTCACTCAAATGTACTTTAAACTAAAGTGAAAGCGTTAGATTTTCCGTCAAAATGGACAGAAAGTGTTAAAAATTCACTATAAAGATTCATTCTACCCGTCCTTTGACCTTTTTGTTCAAGTCACCCCTGTATATGAGGGTATTTTTATTATTTCATTGCCACTTTAACAGATTCTGTTATTTTCACTTTAGTTTAAAGTATAAGGGAGTTCTTTGATACTTTTTAAAGTACAGGGTTGACTTAAATAAGGGTCAAAGTACATTTCCCCAATATTTATTGCATGTGCAACGTAAAAATAAACACATTAAAGCACAATTTTGGAACATACTAGGCAACTAAAGTATTTTATAAGGAAAATGCTAGACCCACATAGTGAATCACACACTTTTTTCACACACAGCTTTAAATGCATGTAGTGCTGTATAAGTGGGGCACAAAAAAGTATAAAAAAAATTCAAACAGTACAAGATATAAGCATTTAAAGCTGTGTGAAAAAAGTGTGTGGGTCTAGTAGTGCTCATTTTATAAACACACACAGTGTAATTAGTTTTAATAGTCATTATAAAAATTATATCAGTATCGTCATTTGAATGAGTTGACATGAAATTTTATTATTGTGAATTCAAGAATGAACACAATACTGGGTGCAAGTTTTCAACAGGAGATATGGAACAAATATATATGACATTTAAGATGATAAGAATTCCTGGAAACCAATGCAACCCTAGATCCTAATGCTACCTGGAAACCAATGCAACCCTAGGTCCTAATGCTAAGTGTTTGGATTTTAATCACCTATATTGATTACCTACTTATGCAAATATGGCAATTTTGAAATTAAATGAATTTATGCTCTTCTTTTTATAACTTGAAAACAGTTTTACTTATCCATATTATTGGGTGACTCTTTTAGGTGATCTTTTCAATGACTTTAGAATTACTCAAATTGTTACAATGAATTTCGCAACAAGATGAGGTGTGAGTTTCTTGAATTTATGCTCTTCTTTTTATAACTTGAAAACAGTTTTACTTATCCATATTATCGGGTGACTCTTTTAGATGATCTTTTCAAAGACGTTAGAATTACTCAAATTGTTAAAATGAATTTCGCAACAGGATGAGGTGTGAGTTTCTTGCAGATTGCAGAGCTACCTGCATTGAAAGAGGCATTGCTGCGACTTTGGATTAGATTTATGCGAAAATAGTTAATCTTTTTGCCATTCGCATGCCAAGGTGGCCAACAATTTATATATTTATAACTTGAGACTTTTGGCTTAAAAAATACTTCTAATAACCCAAAAGTGCAAATTCCTAGGTCCGCCGCTAGGTCAGGCTAGTAACAACGAGCCTAAGATGATGACATTGGGACCTAGAGTCAGGATATAGTGAACCATTTTAGGCATTGGGGCACAGCGCTCGAACCATTTGTGCACGCAAGCATCCAAAGATGGTGAGCGCAATTCTCAAATCGTTTGGACAGGAGGTCAAATGTTTGGGAGCCTTGCTCCACAGTCCACGCATAGAGGTGGTTTCTACATTTCGAACCCGTGACACATGAATCCCAATTGAGCAACCATCTTCAAAATTATTGATTCCTTGGCCTCCACTAAAAAGCATTCCAGCTTTGGAGGCAAGTGAGTCGGGTCGACAAGGAGTTAAACTGCAGAGATGGGATCGAATCCTAATTAAAGCACTCTACCACGACAAGAACGCCAGGATGTCCAACCTTCCATTTTCTCGTTTTTTAGTGATTCCACTTCCACAAACTGACACTAGAACTTTAACATGCGTATCCTCTTTCCCTTGCTCTAGGTCCAATCCCTTAAACAACCCTCGCTTTCAACAACAATTAGTCATCTCGTCAACACATAATTGTACTCAATACATGAAGCTAATGTAACACAACAGTCTGAAATACACAACTCAAATTGGATCTTAAGCATGGGGCTGATTTAGCTCATGCACTCGAGGTTTAACAAAATAGTATGACAAGGAATATTGATATTTTCTAAAAACTTCTGGAGAAGTTGCGCCTGCAAAATCATCTCCATACAAAAGTTGGTCAGAACTGGAAATCTCATTGAGACACAAAGGTTGCAGGCTCCGGGATGGGCTGATCTTTGTTAAACGATTCCCATTGAACTGCCCTCAACATTTTGAACCTTTCATCCAGTGTTACAAATCCCTCTTGAGGAGTGACAACACCATTGTTTCCCGCTCTGTAGAGCAATAGAATACTAGCACCCATATCTGGACCATGAAGTTTCCCTGTGAGCAACACTCGCAGGGGCATGAAAAGAGACTTCCCCTGCCATGAGCATGGAAATGAGCAAATTTTCAGTTGAATTGACAGATTTATTTTCGTTGTGGAGCAGTAAAGATTGAAGGATTACAGTATATATAGTCAAAGTGTTTGCTCCAACAAACCTTGCGCTTCAGTGATTTCCCAAAGTTCTTCACCCACTTCTGCCAGCCAGAATGGCCTTCTGCAAGCGTGCTAAGCAGCTCACCGCTATCATAAGCAGCTAACAAGCTGGCTGCAACTTCTGAAAGCCGATCTTCTAAGACATATTTACCTTCAGGACTGAAAATGTCAAGAAAGGAGTTATTTCTCGTTTCTTTTCCGTTAGCAAAAGGAGTCAATTCAATTACATTCCTGACAAACAGGAAATAGCTTTTTCCTTTTTCCCCAAAAGTAATGCGAGTTGTATATGCTGGTTTAATTGTATTTGAACTGCTCAAGTCAACCATAATCTACAGCTGGCATTACACTCGACTCCCTGAGCTCGAGTAGGAAAATAACTTGGTATTCTGGTTAGTCTAAGGTCATTTTACGTAACCTGTAATTTGCTCACATTTGATGTAATCCAAACAAGTTAATTTTTAACCTCATTCACTATTGCTTTTGAAGTGCACTTAACCTAAACCTCTAATTCCCTAAATGATTTCCCAGTTTTCTTGACTCCTACTGAATTCAATTAGCTATGTCATCCAAATTTCAGAATGTCTATGTCCACTTGAAATAAAGAAACAGGAATGCCAGAACACTCTTCTTGTGATGAATCAGAAAAAATTAATCAAAGAAGGTCTAATTAGCCCACAAGTCAGGCAAGATATCTGGATGCTCTATTTTGAAACACTCCAGCCTCGCACCATATGAAGTATTTCTCATCAACCTTTTACGAATTATCCATATTGTGTATTTTTAATTAACAAGGTATTATACAAGTGTTTTCAGGCAATTCAAACGGAAAAAGTGACTGCATATTCCAACTATGCCTCGCCCAGAATATAGAGGGACATAACTGCAAGTGTAGCACAAAAAGATCAGGAATCACCTTGCTAGAGTGGTATATAAAGGATAAGATAGCAAGTTTGAAAGCACTTTGTCCGAATCGGTTATCAAGTCAATCCCATCCTTGAGCAGCACAACTGCCTCCTGTTTGTACAGATTGCTTTGTCAGTATTCTTGCCGACAGAAAATGGCAACGTCAAGAAGTTAAAGGGGCCATTGTTCAGTTCAAGGATAAGAGATTGGGCTGCAAGTGGGGGAACATAGGTTCAAGTTTTCGAGCAGCCACTTTGTGGGGGAAAAAATAAAAAAAGTTGCCAGTCTACCCATCCAAAACCCAACATAAGAAGAGCCACCAAGGGGCAATGATCTTGCAGAAGCATGTGCATGAGAAAATTGAGAACCCATAAAGAAATCAATTTTAGCACAAGCCATTGCTTTCTTAAGTTGACCAGCAACCATGATGCTGAAAAATAATATACCCAATTGTAGCTAGTTGCAAGTTTGCGGATACACGTTTATTCAACCGGAAAGGTGGAGGGAAGGACTCAAGGAGGGGGTTAAGCCCCTTACACCATCACTGCAGATATTCACAAGAATGATTTTTCTCATGTGAATTTTAAAGGTATACAAATATTTACTACGGGGCATAAACTACACAGAAACCCAGACTTAAGTTAAACAACAATTATACTCCATCAAGAAGTGCTGAACTTTATTGAACCGTCCGGTAAATAACAAGAACTCGCGTGACCTGGAAATACGAGTCACAACACAATTCAAATGACACAAGGAAGAAAGACTTCTTACTTCTACAAATAGTCCCTCTGATTCAGTGAGGATGCCAGTGCTCTTCCAGCGTTCGCCGACAAGTTTAGTCAATTTTCCTGATGGAAGAGACCTTAGGTGTTGACCATTCATCCACCTTTAATATGTAGGAAGATGTTAGACAGTTAGAGAACATGTGACAGAATATTAGTGATAAAAGTTCAATAAACCAAATAAGCAAGGCAAGCAGCCTAAAATCCATCACAATTGCTGGTCATACACAAAGTAAATGACAAAAAGAAAACTAAACCTTTTGAACATCAGTTAAGATGCAGTGAAACAAGAAAACAAGTCAGAAAATTGTGAATCAGGCATAGGCAGAAACTTGGTCCAGCAGCAACTCCATCCAACATGCAATAGAAGCCGGAGCCAAAAAAGCAACAAATGAAAAGGTTGGAGCATATAGTTGTTGAAAGGTCATAATCACCTTAACTTAGTTGAATCAAAGATGGCTCCGCTCTTGTTCACCCGATTAATTGAGAACTTTTCAACTGTACACCGTTTAAAAATATGCAAGGAGAACAAAATAGAAAAGGACAACCAGTTCGTTGATAAGCTCATCTGCAAGTTTTATGAACAAACTACAACTAAAAGAGAGTGACTGACCAAGTTGTTCAAGGGTGAAAAATTCATTTTCAGTACCATCACCCCAACCTAACAGCGCTAGGTAGTTTACCATTGCCTGACGCAGATAGCCCATCTCCCTGAACTGTTTGATGATAATTACAGTTAATCATCTTGGTTTTATATATACCACAAAACGAATAGAAATATGATAGAAGACAATTGAACCCTCAAAGATATCGAAGCAAGTGCTGGCAATTAAATTTATAATATTAACTTTTACAAAGGTAAAAGGCCAACAGAATAAAATTTGTAAACTACTTGCCTGACCCACTGAAGTTGCACCATGCCTTTTTGATAGTTTGCTCCTATCAGGTGCAAGGATCAAAGAAACATGGGCAAAGTATGGCATTGGGAATCCAAGAGCCTGTGCAGAGTAGTATACGAGTTATAGACAGCTTCCACCATATGGGTGACAAAAATTAGAACTCCCGAGGGGAAAAAAGGAAGGAAATGAAAAAAAAAATGAAGTGGCTACAATTACCTTATATATTAATGCTTGCCTCAAAGTATTTGGCAAATGCTCTTCTGCTCTGGAAATCAAGTATAGAAACGCAAAGAAGGAAATACATCGGATAGTCCTTAAGAAAGAAGAAACCATCCAAAGATGGTAATTAACTAGTGAAACACAGGGACTGGCAGAAGCAGGTCCCTGCAAATAATACATGTGATGTGAGCTTTACCGTATAACGTGTGAGATGGCCATAGTAGCATCATCAACTGTGACACAAAAATTGTATACAGGCTGTCCATTACTTCTCATTATGACAAAATCTCCAAGCGTATCCAAGTTCCAGCAGACCTTCATGACACTAATGAACAAAATTAGCAATCCATATATTGATATATATACTAAAGAATTTAGAATTTTTTGATGAGATCATTGAGATGTGAACCAATGTTATGAAAACTGGACAACTGTATCACATATCAAATAAGTCGCTTATTCAATCTTTTGCAATTGATTTATAGAACTAATTGTTCTCATCATTCCTAAAACAGTGCACACCATTATGCACATACAATGTTAGTTTACTTAATTTTTTCCTTCAATTTCTAGCTTCTTGTTTATTCTTCTTCCTTAAATGGAGATATCTAGCATCTAGACTGCAAACAAATTAAGGCTACTTCAGTCAACTGAAAGTTTTTGTCTATCAGTGTAATCAAATCAAACTGATCTAGACTGGTAGCCAACCAGTAAAACCATGGAGAGATCTGTCTGATTACGAAAATAAATGAACTATATGACATGCTTGGGTCAAGTGCAAACACCCCCTCCAGCCCCCACCACAAGAAAATTGATGCAAAGGGCTGGGAGGGGAGGGGGGTGGGGGGTGGGGTGGGGGTGGTAAGGACAATTCAAAGTCTCAAATGTGAGGATCAAACTTCTTTAATGTTGTAAACTGACGATAATACAGTAAAAATCAATAAGATGAAGGGGGAAAAAGAAGAAGGAGAAGAAGAAGAAGAAGAAGAAGAAGAAAAGGCAAATATAGATCGAGTAATACTTGGGACACAACTTTCACACAACTTTTACACAACCTTCCTAAAAATGTGTCTATCTCTTTCATGTGTCAATGTGGGGTCCAATGACATTACAAGAGAGAGAAAGACACATCTTTTAGGAAGGTTGTATGAAAGTTGTGTGAAGGTTGTGGCCTAAGTATTACTCATATAGATTTCATGCTTTGAGAAAGGGAATGTAAGCAGCAAGTAAACCTTTTCTTCCAGCATTTTTTGTTGAGCAATTCAAGGAATAAGAAGTAAAGGTCTACTGATGCAAACTTACTTCGCCTCGGATAAGGTCATCAATTTTCAAACTCCCTTCCTTAGGCACACGGAATCTATACGTATATGGGGTTCCCTTTTCCAGCTCTGTCTGCACATCTTCATCTGTGGCATTGGCCCACTTTCCGGTGTACACTGGCGGAAGTTGCATTAGCTTTGCTATCTCCTTCATTTTTTCTAATTCCTATGGAAACAAAAGAACACAATAAGTACGACATATTTACCCACTAGCAGGAGTGAAATTTCTTTGGCCAAGTAGTACAAAATCAACGAGAGAGAGATGCAAAGTAAAACAAGAATTAAAAGATGGTAATAACTAATAACAAATAAATGCTATGCTACTGACCATGGCCACGGTGAAAAGCAGCTTGGAAACAAGAAGGACATGAGGAGTTGGAATGGAAAACCCAAAAACCAACAAAAAGAGGGAGCACACATGAAAGACAAGAGTTCATGAGCAAGGAACAATAAATGAGAACCGGGGACGGTTTGAATTCCATATACACATTCACATTCACTTGAAATACCCATTCCCTGGTGACAAGGAGAAAAGCTGCCAGATCTCATCTGGCTTGGTTGTGTAGGAAAAGAAGCTATGCATAAAAGGAGCCAATGAAGCCAAACAGTCTTACTGAGATTTTCAAAACAGAGCAACCTCCACACAAGTTGAATACGGCTCTGATAAGTTCCATTTTGATAAGGAAAATAAAAAAGGAATTTAAACAAACCAGAGTACCCCACCACACCAAAGTAACCTACGGGTACCTGCTTACTTTAGCCCAATCTAGCTTTCCCAAAAAAACGCAACTCGTGAAGACCTATTTTAGAGGACGGGTTCTGGTGCATAACCTTCTCACTTCAGATAATTGAACTTGTGAATTCAAGGGGACCCATTGGTAAAGAAATGCACATCCTATTTCCTTAGCAAACAAGGTTTTTATTCTGGATAATCTACATTGTTGTATTTTCTCATTTATAAGATTATTACATGTTACTGAAAGAAGTGTGTTGGAGTTGAAGCGTGTTTACCTCATTAGAACAAAAGCAACGATAAACATGACCAGATTCTAAAAGCTTCTCAGCTTGTTGCTTGTACAAAGAATTTCTTTCAGATTGTCGATATGGACCATACTCTCCACCAACATCAGGGCCTACATATATATATATATACCACATTTCATGGCCTCAGTGATAGTTTTGTTAATTTTTCAGGCCCTCCCTGAACATGAATGAGAGGAATGATAGCATCTTTCTCTAAAAGTTGCTAATATAAATTTAAGACTGCAATAATATAACTTTAGAAAATAACCCTAATGGAGGAACCAGGAAGAAGATCACCTTCATCCCAGAGCAGACCAAGCCAAGAAAGGTCTTGTAAGACGGCTTCCTCTGATTCCCTGGTAGATCTCTCCAAGTCGGTGTCTTCTATTCGAAGAACAAATTTTCCACCTTTGGACCTAAAAAATAAAATAAATAAAAAAGACAGGGTGAATTATCAATAGGGGGTGGGGAATGGGGATTATAAATATAAAAATTTAATAAGGACTTAGAAGAAGAA
This sequence comes from Hydrangea macrophylla, assembly GCA_033977485.1. Lineage (NCBI taxonomy): Eukaryota > Viridiplantae > Streptophyta > Magnoliopsida > Cornales > Hydrangeaceae > Hydrangea > Hydrangea macrophylla. The sequence goes on along the minus strand of CM066992.1, from coordinate 106,942,210 downwards.
ACCGGGAGGGGGGGGGGGGGGGGGGGGGGGGGGAGGGATGCCCAGCACAGCAATATGAATATGCCTGGTAACTCAATAGTAACAATGAATTGGGAAAGACACAGAACATACTAATAATAATAATAATAATAAAAATAATAATAAGCTAACCTAGCGAAGAGGTAATTGAAGAGGGCGGTTCTGGCACCTCCGACATGGAGATTACCGGTGGGTGAAGGTGCGAATCTCACCCGAACTTCTCCTCCTCCTCCTCCTCCATCATCATCAATCTTCTTCTTTTTCTTTGGAGGAATAGGAGGAGGAGAGTCGGGTGTAGAAGACGCCGAGACCGAGAAACACCTCCTCCACCTACAGTAGTAATTGACAGACGATCGCCTGAATACCGGAGAGCCTATCTCCGGAATTACCCTAATTCTCATCCACGGCGTTCCCACCAGTGTCGCCATCTCCACTCCCCGAGCGTTTTGGAAGAGAGAGAGTTGAACCGTGTTCCGGCGCTGAAGAAAGTACAGTACAGTAGACTAGTCCTTTGAATTGAATGGGATTGGCCCCCCCGATTGCGAACGGGAAGAAAGAGGATAACAAGAATTATTTGTGTAATGTGTCCCAGGGAAAAATATTCGTGCGTAACTGTTGCATAATCATATATCGATATGGAGTAATGTTACAGAACACATTGCAAAACACAAACAATATGTCTTTTGTATCTAGTGTTGTTTGAATTTTTTTACACTTTTGTATGTATCACTTACACAGACATTTAAAATCTTATTATGCTCTGTATTGTGCAATGCGCTTGTGTCATTACTGATTGTGTCAGCCATTCCTTTATTCTTGCTATTGATATAGTGGAATTCATTCCCTTCTTAGGCCTAAAAGAAGGTCTTTTACGGGGGTTCATGTCCCTATAGTGACCTATTGCCCCTTTTCTTGGGTTTTACACTAAGACTAATGAGCTCTAAAATGAGACTTGGGGATTGCTTCTGCATCTATCTACTACTATATTACTCCCTCCGTCCCAAATTGTTTGGCACTTTTGAGAAATTTAACTTTTTAAGGGAATACAATGATTACACTTTTGTCAAACTTTTATACTTCAACTTTCCAAGTTTGCCCCTCATAAATGCATTTAGATTAGTTAGAGGTGTGAAAAAAAAAGGGCAAAACAATAAAGATTTAAAATTTATTGTGTTGACTTTTCAACATGGACTAACATTATGGGACAACTCAAAATAGAAGAGTGCCCAGCAATTTAGGACGGAGGGAGTATATTGTAAGAGCGGATCAATGTTTCCACCTGCCTGCTTTTTGCTCTGCCTGCTTCACCTACATGCTTTCCATTAAGGCCAAAGCGCCACCGTCTAGACAGAGAGAGGCGTCGTCATCTCTTCGTTTGAAAACGACACCGTTCTCTCTCTCTCTCTCTCTCTCTCTCTCTCTCTCTATTATATAAAGGGAGAAGCAAAGGTACCACTTTACTTTAGACAATCACTCATATTTGCATTAAAACTAATATATTTTTTAATCTAAGATAATACTGCAAGAGGACTAAAGTGTCAGTACAATCAAATACATACAATAACTAAAATGCCACCCCCACGTCTCTCATTAGTTCCCAGCCTAATTGAAATACTCTAACTGCTTCCTAAATCAAATAAAATAACTGTCTCTCTAGATCTTTCATCAACACAGAAAAGCAAGAGCATCTTGAGGACATCTAGACGCTTGGAAAGGAAGGTAGAACAGGAAGAGGTAACTCAGTGTTTCTACACTTTTATGTTTATTGATGTAAATGGATACATATATTGTTTTCGGAAATTCTGAATTACCATATGTCCACTTTTGTAATATAATGTTTGGAATTTTGGATTTTTCTAATGGTCATCAGCATATTCTCTATAAAATGTTTATGATGATTGAGTTCATAAATATATAACAAATATAACAAGTTGCACACACAACGCATGTGCCCGGCAGCTAGTATATATATAGTATATCTTTCTCTCTGTTTTGCATCTCTTCAATCTCACTGTGTCGTCGCCTCCACCACTTCAGCACAAAGCTTATTTCCGTCGTTTTCCAGAAACCTCATTGATATCGAGCATTGATGACGAATCGGACTCCTGTAACCCATCGTGTTCCCCTTCACAGCGACGTCTCTCGTTGATTAGTTATTTAGGTAAAGGTTTATTTGTACTCCAATTTTAACCTAGGGGGTTTTTAAGATTTCTAATTTCTTAGTGTTAATTTAGTGATTTTCCTTTGTCCGAATTTCCTAAGCCATCATCTATAACCATCTCTCTGTTTCTTTCATTTGAGGATAGGTTGAAGAAAATTATTTCATGGAATGAGGTAGCAATTCGAGTAGGAGCGGCAATGACTTGATGAGAGATATTCATTTTCAATCATGGTGCAATAGGCTATATAGTCTCCTCTGCAATCGTATGGGGTCAGAATTATGGTCCTATATATTGTGTTATTTTGCTTCTTTTCCTCCAATCCATACAATTTTGGAAAGCCCAAATCAATCATTTCCTTTCCATGAATTCCTTCACAAATGGAATTTGGATTCTGAAGTCATTTCATTGGCCAAAAGTAATGGACACTTGAGAAACCACTCCCCATGTGTTTAATTTCCCTTCAAAAGAAGAAAGATGTGAATAGCCGTGGCCCATATGAGTTATAGAGGATAGAATTCTTCAGTGAAAAGTGGACATCTACCTCCAAGTGGGAACCTGCATAATATAGTGCAGCCTTGAAAAAAACCAAATAGAATTAAAATATTAATCTTCCTCCATTTTCTGATTTATTTGGTTACTCACTAACAAAATCTTTGACTCATTTGGCTACTCAGTTTTTGTATTCATTTTTACACTAAGTGCTTCTTTCCAGCATTCTCAGACTTGGGAAACCCAATTTCTGCTTGTATTAACTTTTAAGGTAATACACTAGACATACCTCAATTTTTTCAAAGATTTTAGTTTAATCTTTAGTGTTTGGTTCAAGTATCTTTCTGAATATTCATCTCATGGGTGTGCTATATTTTTTTTAAGACTGTTAATGCTTTACCTGCAAATTTGGTTCTTTGTAGTATTATTCTTGTTATAACTACTGCAAATTTAACAATATTTTTCCATTACTATTTCTTTCATTGGTTAGTAGTGAAGTGCAATTTACCTACTGATTTTTTAATAATGTAGTTCTTAAAGTAGTGAGAGAGATTTATGTCAATGTTTCCTCACATGTCTCATTTACATTTGATTGTAACATGACTTTTTGTTAGTTTTATTAAATACAGTATGAAATAGTGCCTTAGCAGGTAGATCCAAAAGTTCGCATTCGAGGAGGTTTCTAAGCAGAAATAAAACCAACAATTGTTTGCTCAGGTCTGATCTACATTGGCTTCATATTTATCTCTTTTCATCATTCCCAGATGGGTATAACTTTGTCCCAAATGAGTGATTATAGTTGTCAATTATTTATTATGGCTAATTGAGTTGCCCTCCATGTATACATCTGTAGATGCATCTGCGGATAAGAAGTTATTGTCATAAACAATGTACTAATGGCAAGCTTCCCAAATTTGAAGTGCAAATTTGGTTCCCAAATGATTTGTTACTCGTGTACGGGTGCGTTTTTTGAAGTTCCTCTTCTGTCCCTCATCTTATCAGTCACCTCTCCAAATTACCCTTATTTGTTGTTTCTTTGTCATCGTCCACGTATGGACTGTTGTCTCCACCTGTCATCCATGTGTGAAGCATGTGAAGTTACCTGTACACCGGAGAAACCAAGGGAAACAATTTTACAAATCGGCTACCTTCTCCTCCAACTTCTGAGACAACCACGTATACCAGAGTTGATTCGTCGTCACACCATCTCAGAGAATTGATCAACTGTCTTTTTTCTTTAACTTCCGAGACAACCAGATAAACTGTAGTTGATTCGACATCAAAGGGAAATCGGAGCTGCTCATCGCGGGTGAGTTACTCGACTCTACCTTCTCCGGCGATTTTGTTCATTGGTTAATTTCTGCTATTGTTTTTGTATCCTCAACCTGTTCTGTTTTTTTGTGGCTTTTTTTTTTTTGTTGATTCATGTTGGATCTCTCATTTTACACATGTTCATTTTGTAATCAACAGTTAGGGTTTCTAATAAAACATTCACAAACTCTGTAATAACCTGCATTCTCATTCATTTGTCTTGTCATATTTACAATTAAATATACATTGTCTGCTTTTATTTTAATTTCAATTCTTATGTGTGAAATTTATTTTCCTGCTCGATTTCATGTTTGAAATTCTTATTGGGGTCAAAACTGCAATTTCTGTAAATATTAATAACACCTGTGTTAGATTTCAAAACTGTATTTCAAAACGGTGGAAATGTTTTCTTTTAACTCAATCAGTATTTTTATAAAACCAGAAAATCACTTCCTACATTAAAATGAATTTTCTGTATTTTTGTGGTAAACACCGCGCCACGAAAATACCAGTTTACTTTCAAAACTGTCCACGCTGTGCTAAACTTCCACAGATTTTGGAAGTGATGTAAAGTTAGATTTGACATACACTTTACTTTCCATTTATGGCAACTTATCATTGGGTAAGGCTTTGTTTGGAATGTATAGCTTGTGTGTGTAATTCTTATGCCATAAGCTAAGTTTTCCCAAACACCTTATAGTTGCCCCCTAGTAATCTACATGACCTTTCAAACTAGTTGGGAGACATTTTAGAATCTGTGTATATGTGTGTACGTATGCATATTTGCTGTGCATTTTTTTTTTGAATTGAGAACTAAACTCAATTTGTTGAGTATTGTTCACAGGACTTGGCCCCCAAGTTCCTATACTTGTGAGTTTATATATACTCCCTTTGCACTACTCATACACACAATTCCAGCAGAATGATACACTGAGAGAATAGAGAGAGTTCAGAGAGCTTCATTTCATAAATTTCTAGGAGAAGAGCTACACAATCCCCATAGCCAAAGCTTGGGTTTGAAATTCTTAGTTTGCTTATCTTTCTCAACACACACTTCATCTCTAATCTCTGTGAGTATTCTAAACTCACTTGGAATGTAATCTCATATTTATTTATTGTTAGTTTAGGCTAATTTGAAGGACACCATTGTTAATTTTCGTATGAAAGCTTGAAGCTCAAAAAGGGTGATTTTCCAAACTCAACCAAAATATGTTTTTATAGATGATTCTGAAAGATTATAGGTTATAGATGTTGTAGCCAAGGTATTAGACCTTAATTTGTCCACATGAGAAAGTATATTAGATTTGAAGTTTTGACAACTTTTAGTTTTTCATGAAATTCAAGAGCTATGGTTTGATTTATGTTTAATTGATGTCATATTTGTAATCCTTGTAAGAAAAGGGAGAGATCCATATACAACATGATATATATGCTAATAGATTCGAAAATGGGTCAAAAAGACCCCATTAAACTGAAACAGAGCAGTTTCTACGAAGAAGAAGGAGCCTCAGCAATTAATCGCGCGCGCGATCGCGCGAGCGACCCGCGCGCGCGAGGCATGCGTCTCCAGGCAGACAGAAAAGTTTACATATATAAAATGAAATTTAGGCAGGTCGCGCGAGAGACCTTTCGCGCGAGCGACTCGTGCGCGCGAGGTGTCTGATTTCAGGCAGAAGAAAAGGTTTTTATAATAAAAGGAAAAGAGGCAGATCGCGCGAGCGGACCGCGCGAGCGACTCCTCGCGCGAGCGGCCCGCGCGCGCGATATCTGGCAGATTCTGGTTTTGCTTGTTTTATGTTAAGGGACTGTTTGGTTCAACTTTTAGGGACTGTTAAGGCCCTGTTTGGGAAAATTATTAAAACAGAATCTTAATTGGTTGTGTTGGAACGAGTAGAACGATGTATTAAGACTTATAAAACCCCGTACGTACGTTGTGCCTTTAATTCAGTATTTTGCTTTATGTTTAAAGTTCATGTCATTCATGTGGGGTCAGTGGTACATGCATGCGGGTGTTAGTCAGTGTGGAAAAGAGTTCTGGTCAGTGTGGAAAGAGTATGAGATCGAGATTGAGATTGAGATTGTGGTTGTGGTTGTGGTTGTGGTTGTGGTTGAGGTTACGGCGAGGGTATCTTTGAAATGCGACGGTAGCAAATATGGACACTCCCTGACGCCCATGGAAGCGTTAAAGTGTGTGACGCCGAACTTGGACACTCCCTGACACCCATGGTAGTGCTAAAGTGTGGCCTACGGATACTCCCTGATACCCGAGTCTGGATACTGCGTGAGGTTGCTCCGGTATTTGCATGGCGGATTAGGTATTCAAAGTGTGAGGCAATGGACACTCCCTGGTACCCCGGACCAAAGTGTGAGGCAAACTGGACACTCCCTGGCGCCCCGTTGCTAAAGTGTGGCTATCTTAGTGTTTCAAAGATACTGGAGTGAGATAGTGGGTTGTTGTGTCTGTCGAGAGAAAAGAGTCGGCAAGATGAGTGTGGTGCATTGTCTCATACACGAACATATGCTTTTATGAATGAACGACTTTTAAGATATCCCTCGTTGTTTTATAAAATGAATTCTTTCTGTGGTCAAACGATTGATTTTACAAAATTGAAAATGGAATAAGGTAAATGGGTATGTTTTACATTCAAAGTCATGTTTTTATTACTCACCAGCTTCTTGAAGCTGACGACGTTGATGCGTCCTGGACATTCGTGTTCAGGCTTTTCAGGTTATAACCAGGAGGAACATTACGATTATGCTAATTGAGAACGGCGGCTTTGAAGAGAAACTGTTATCAATATTATATGCTTTAAGCTTATATGTTTTTAGTTGTGAACTGTTTTGTAATGAGGATGACTGTAATAGACTTTAAGTTATTGTTTTGTTTCAAGGCGGTCTGTGCCTTAGTTGACCCCGTATCATAAGATGTAATAAGTTAGAAAAATTTTATAAGCCTTGATTGCTCTGCTCTGATTATTATTGTTTATTGTTGTTCGACGTTTGGGACGGAATCGATCCTTCAAACTGTCGCGACCTACGGGTCCATAAAGGAAATTAAACGCTTTCCATATTTATGCTACGTCGGGGCGTGACAAACTCAACCCGAAATATGACCCTATGTTCAATTCAATTATGTGGATTGTCACCCTCTTCCACTTGAATTTAGTATTGCAATGTAAATATTCTTGAAAACAACAGATGTACCAGTTAATTTGGAGTCTAAATTGACCCCGAAAATCCCCTATCCACCTTTGTCCTCGACCATTTCCTCAAAACCAAATAATGGAATTTAAATTCTGAAACTAATCAAAGAAATTTTCTGCATACATACATAGATACATACATACATACATACTATTTCTTCTTTGTCCAAATTTTGTTTTTCTTGTGAACACACACACACACACACACACACACACACACACACATAGATGATCGGAGATAGAGTTGAGGTTAAAATTGTCCGTGCCTAAAATTGGCCATCAAATTAACCAATCAATTTTTTACAAGAAGATTATGGAACTGATGAATTGGTTTTGACATTTTGTGCTTCTTTCGAATTGCTAATTTTACCCTTTTGCTAGCATTCTATCAAATTTGTATGGTACATGAAGCTTTCATTACTGATAGAACGAGGGTAAATGCTAGTGGTCTTGGGTTTCGAATCTTGGAAAACCAAACAAGACATAAGTTATAAAATTGACTGTATAAAAAACCCAGCCACCCGCTATCTATTTACTAAAAATATAAATCAATAAGATTTAAACATTCAGCTTGCTATTATTAAATTAGTTTCTTTCTCACTAAATTCATGACATTAGTGTTGTACAACTATTACGACAAACCTAATGTTGAGCTCGTTAGTGCTTTCCTTTCTTCTCCTATTTGTCAACATATTGTTTCCGATTTCACCTAGAGAGGGGTATTAGGAAGCTCTTCCTTATGCATGTTCTCTTTATAAATATATAGTATACATATATGATTATATTCCCTCGAAATAAAAAGGAATGCAAATTTAATACAAATCAATTTTCAACAGGAAGAAACAACAAAAATAAATGCGTTTCATCATGTTTTGTACTCAATTAAAGGGCATGTGCATTTTGAAATCGTTTGGAGGGTTGTAAAGTGACCTTTTTCGTCTTTGCCCAAGTTGGAAGTTTTTCTTTACAGTCTTACAGATCTTTGTTGTGTATATAGGCAAAATGGTCTTCTATGCAACATGACCTTATTTTGATTTGATTTTCTGATTTCCAGCATGACAAAACTATGGCTTAGGAAGATTGGATGGAAGTGATTTTAATGCAGTGAATGTTTTGATTGCCAATTAAGGTGATGCAATTGTGGATTCACTTGTAAAGATGCTGCTATTCTCTATTTTTACTTGCTAGCTGGTTTTGAGTTTGATTTGGATGTGTTATTGTTTTTGAAGTTTCGAGTTATCACATTACCGATCCCATTCACTTATTTGTTTAAATACATTTGGCTTCAGCTACAACTTGTTGGTTTTGGTTAAGTACTTAAATTTCACCTTACATGTAATTTATGTCAGAATCCACATGCAAGAGACCACGAGATCACATAGAAGTGTCCAGCATCAATTACCTCATAAGATGGGACATAAAGCTATACAAATAGATCAAAAACAAAAAGCCACAAGTACCCATGCAGCATAACTAGTATCTATATAATAACCTACAAAAAGGAATGAGGGGCTCCTATAATTACAACCCTTTGATCTTCATCAAGTGGTTCACAACTCACTCATACAATTCTTCCCTCTCCCACAAATACACTATTCATTACGCATCACTCTGCCTTCTCTCTTAAAATTTTTTGAATCTCTCAGTCTCACTCTCTCGCCAGTCTTGGAACGCCAAAAAATTGAATCTCTCTCCCTCACTCTCTTTCTTTCGCTCTCTCTCTCTCTCTCACCATCGAGGTATATATGAAACTTAATCAATGTCTAGGGTTTCAATTACCCTCTGGGTCATGAATGAAACTTAATCAATGTCCATGGTTTCGAGGTATGTTGATCAGTCGAGGTATGTCATTTTTTTGTATTATTTGGGAAGTGGGTTGACAAACAGAACTTTGGTGTTCATAGATTAACAAACAGAACTTTTCTTGATATCTCTTTACCTTTGAATGCTTACAGTCAATGATTACATATCTCTAAATGTCCTATTTGAATGTTGTGTTTGATAAAGTGCTTCCTATTTCATATCAATATATTTGTTGGCCCAAATGTGGAAGCCTTAGAGGGGGGTGGGGGTGAATAAGGTTTTAGCGGAATTTTAACCTTTTAAAAACTTAATAGCAAATTAAGCACAATCACAAGCAATTATGTAAAAGAGAGAAGGGAAGAGAAACTTGCAAACCGATTTTTCAAGTGGTTCGGCAATCGCACCCTGCGACCTACGTCCACCCCTCAAGAACACCTCTTGAGGATTCCTTTAATCCTGGAGCACTTACGGGTGTGCACCAAACCGTTACAAGAGCCTTCAATCTCTCCCAAAGAAGAACACCTCTTCTTTGCACACAAGGGTCACTAACCCTCAACCTTTACAAATTGATTTGAATACAAATTAAACTCTCTCTCTAGAGTGAGTAATACAATTTGAAGCTCACACAATAACTCCTTAGTGAGTAGAAAATACAAATAAAAGCTCACTACAATTTGCTCTCTCAAGAATTACAATTGAAATCTAGAGCAAATTGATTTTTCACTCAAACTAGGGCTCAAATAATAATGTTTAAAGATCAAGGAGATGTGTGATCAATACTATGTTTTCCAATCAAAATCTCAACCCCAAATAGCTTGGGAAAACATGTATTTATAGGCCTTGAAAGTTTATAGCCGTTGGTGGCACATTTGGTAATTAAAAACCCCTTTAAAAACTAGCCGTTATTGCCTTTCAGGTCGATTCAATCGACTGGACCTTGAAGCAGTCGACTGGTCCTTGAAGCAGTCGACTGGTCCTTGAAGAAGTCAACTGAGATGTGTTTACAGAGGATTCTGTTTGCATTCTGCTCACTTCAGTCGACTGCATCGGGCCCTCAGTCGACTGCCCCTCCCTGTTTGACAGCCAGACACATCTCCACTAAAATGGCCATAACTCCCTCTAAAAAAATCGGATTTTTGATCCGTTTGATATTTTGGAAACTAGATTCAAATACCTTTCCAACCATATAAAACTCAACATCTAATTATTTTCCAATTGGTTGGGGCATTGCTTTAAAGATGACCTTCTTAAAATTTATTTCCAAAACTTTAACTTTTAGAATATGTTTGAGCCCCTATGAGTGTGAGATCAAGATGCCTTACAATGAAGGTCCTAGAATTCAACCAAGGATGAAATATCTTCAAGTCTTCAAGCTTGATCCTTGTTGAGCTCCTTGTAATCTTGATCTACATCAATTAAATCTCATGCACACAAAGATGTTAAAACATTGATACAAAATTAATACATGAGATTATATATGAGCATAAAAATGACTATGATAATAACAAGGAATGAAACAATATGAATCATGTAATTATCATAGCATATTTGACATCATCAAAACATAATTAAATATGCCTTAATATACCTTAAGGCTAACAATATTTTTTTTAATCATTGTCTCTAAAGGATTTTTAGGGGTTTCAGATTGGGAGGGACTGTGGTTTGGTTTTTGGTTTGCATATAAATAAGATGGTGGTCTTTGGTGTTTTTATTTTTATTTTTATTTTATATTTTTATCATTCTCTTGTTGGTGGCCTTTGGTTTTTATTTATTTTATTTTATTTTTATTTTTATCACTCTTGATGGTGGCCTTTGGTTTTTAGATCTTCTTCTAGAGAGAAAGTGAGATGAGAGAGATTGGGAGGGACTGTGGTCATTAATAGCTGTTTATTTGTATATCTGTGAGCTTAATACCATCAAAAAATAATAATTATATGGTAATTTGTGAGCTTAATACGATCAGAAAATGGTAAGGATTTGCTTTTCTGTGATTTATATTGTAGAGTATGTTTTTGGTTCCGACACTTCCTTCAAAATTTTGATGATCGGTAAAATGCATTTGCTATTACATGAATTGAATTATTGGAGAATTTTTGGAGTCCAATTTTTTGTGCCATTAATAGTGTTCCTTCTCTATCATTTATTTTGAGCACGTGTACCATCCTATTGCATTCTTTGGATACACTTGAAATTGAGAAGCAAGTTGTTAATCAACTTACGGTTTGGAAGTCTTCTTGATCAGAAGTTTGTTTCGGTGCCCAAGAGGCATTCTTTAATCAACCTAGTCTTATGACTGGTTTGATGTTTATGATTTTTGCTCTTTGTAGTTTCAAAGGAGTGGGTATGTGGGATAGTTTTTGCTCTTTTTTTAGTTGTGCCTCTTTGATAAGTTTTTTGCTGCTACAAGATTCGAGTTTTATTATTTCAAAAGCCTTCATGGACTTCCCTAAATGTTGTCTATTTCTTTATTTGATTTTTTTTTTTCTCCTTTTGGGATGGTTCAATGTGCCTAAAGAATCAATGTCATTATACACTTGAATTTTTTTTTCTCCTTTTGAGTTGTTCATTACTTATAGCCTCTTTGGAGGTCAACTGAAATTCAATGAGGATTTGCACTTCATGTGTTCACAACTCATTACTGGCAGTTTCACACTCTTTATTTCTTCAGTGGTCACCATATTTATTTTCCCACAATCATGTTTTAGTTTTTAAACCATCTCTATAATCCTCATGGGTTTAAAAATTTGTCACATGGTTTACAAAACCTTAACTATTTTTTTTTTGTTTGAATAATGCTTGAGGCACTAAAGGATACAAAGAACTTTCACAAAATGAGTGGAAAGTCTATGTGGCACACAGGGACCCGTCAGCAATTAACCATTTTTTCCATTAATTCTTGGCGGGTCCCAGTGTGCCACATAGACTTTTCACTCATTTTGTGGAAGTTCTTTGTGTCCTTTGGTACCCCAAGCATTATTGTTTTTGTTTTTACTTTATTTTGATTTCTTGAAAACTTTCTTTATGTTTTAAAAAATAGTTCAAACCATTTTGATTTGATTTGATTTGATTTTTGTTTTTTTGTTTTCTTAAAATCTTTCTTAGCATTGGATCCTCCCGGCAAAATTAACCCTCTTTTGCATTTTTCTTTTAATTTTTCCTTTTTCATTTTCCTTTTCCTCTTCTTCTTCTTTTTTTTTTTTTTTTTTTTTTTTTTTTTGTATTTCATATTTTCAGCTTCATTTGCAGGTTGATGTTCTAACGTTTCAGCTTCGTTTGCTGGTTCATTTGGAAAATTGGTTCTTAGTTTTGATTTTCAGGTTTATGTTTCACCGTTTAATTTTTTTTTAGAGTGTGTTTTTTTATTCTTGGGGCTTTTATGATTTGATTATTGTCCACTTAAACGTATAAATTATCTTAAATTTATAACTGAATTTTTTATATTACAACTAAGACCAACTGAATTTTTTTATTATTTTTTTCAGTCTTAGTTTATCATTGTGGGAGCCAGTTCGCGGTCATTTGTTGAAGGTTGGGTTTTCTTGAATCTCATCTTTTTTTTAATTGGTTCATTTGATTTTTTTTAGAAACCCAGTCCAGTTGGGCATCAATGCACAAGTTGAGTTGGCTACTGATTCGTAGTCTTTCAGCTACTTGCAATCATCTTTTGTTGAAAGCATTTTAAGGGCTCCTCTACTACTCAATTAAAATCAGCAAAAGGTTTGTGAAAATTTTTAATTTTTATTTACTTTGTAAAGACTTAAAAAGTTTTTAACTGTGAAAGTTTTCATAGTTCCATTTCCATTCTCTTAGACCATTGATTTCATAAACCACGGATTGTCATACATCTTTCTTTGTCAAGAACCCAACTTTCTTCAAATAGGTTGCACAATGAATCATCATTACACACATACTTGGTTTTGATTGATTGATAGGTATTAACCTGAACATGTAACTCAGTACTAAGTTTCACAAACATTGTTTTTTCATTAGTTTTTGTTTTTGTTTTTTTTTTTTTTTTTAAATTGTGTGGTTTGCAAAAAAGAAAAAGTTAAAATGTTGCACAAGTTTCTTTTACAATTTTTAATTTAGAAGAAAGTTGCAAACAAAGCCTATATGAAACTATAGCAGTCCCTCAATCTTCTTGGCCAAACAGAGCCCTAAAGCTGGTTTCTTACATAAATAATATTTTTAAGTACTTTTATTTTGGTCTTTTGTGTGTTTATGTATTTATTTTAATGTTTATATATGTACTTTTATTCGTATTGTCCATGTCCCCCAATGCACGAGTTATTGTATAGACGTAAACGAAATTGGATCAAACAATGTATTTTTGGTAATTATTGTCATATATCATAGTTAGCGTAGTTTACTTCTCTTCGCACCCATTCATGTTCTCTTTCTGTCTCATCTCTCTGTCTTACCGACTGGTTCCTCCTAATGACTGGTTTTGAAGCATTCAATATGTACAAATTGGCTTGCTATCTTGATAACATCTTTCCATGGTGTGTCCGGACAACTCATCTTCTGCAATATTCTATGTATGCACTGTCATCATGGTTAACTGGGTCCTTCTAATACCTGGTTAAATGAATATAGATTCTGAGCTCTGGTTATTTTTGCTTCTCGTAATTTTTTTCCCCTTATTTGGTGAACTTCTGGTAATAATATCCATTTATTTACTTTTATATGCAGGTTGAGCTCTTGGTTTCGCAAACACCTTCAAGATACTTGATAAGGTAGTTCCATAACCTAAATCTTAGGGCTCGTTTGGTAACGTTGTCGTTTTCTGTTTTCTGTTTTTGTTTTTATTTTTTAAAAAACGAAAATTGAAAACACATTTGGTAACGTTTTTGTTTTTTGTTTTTAAAAAACGTTTTCAAATTTTGGGTAAAAAATGAAAACAACAAAAAATCGTTTTGAGTTTCCTGTTTTTGTTTTAAAAAAAAAAAATAAATAAATAACAATGTTACCAAACAAGTTTTTGATTTTTTTTTTCAAAAAAAAAAACCCAAAACTGATTTTCATTTTTAAAAAACTGAAAACTCAAAACAGAAAACCTTACCATGCGAGCACTTAATGTGTCACTAAAATTTTCAGCCGAGATTATGAACATCTATAGCAGGCAGCAGCCACCACCACACTGACCAGCGCATGCCGTTGTCGCCAACGGACATTACTACCACCCCCATCCCCTACCGCCGATCCATCTCTCTCTCTCTCTCTCTCTCTCTCTCTCTCTCCGGCTCACTCTCCACCCCCGCCCCCGCCCCCACCACTCTCTGTCTTTCCCTCCGTATCTCTCATCCACCGATGGACCACCCGCCCCCCACCGCCGACGGTTATCACCACCACCCGCATACAATAGGGGCGAAGTGGGTTTGTTACTTGATTTTGAATAGTAATTCTGATTTTTGATTTAGGGCTTCTTAGTATTAATTGATTTAGGGCTTATTATGCATCTCTCTTCGTCAGTGTGTTCAAGAGGGTTAGGCTTAGAGGATTCAAAATCAGGTCTTTATCTATTTTTTTTTCTTCCATTTTCTTGATGTTTTTCTTCGATTGAGCCATGGAAAACCAAATCTAACCTCATGTTTTTTGTTTAATTTGTTTCAGTACCATCAGTGCTGCTTGGTAAGCTTTACAATCACATATCTTTCTAATTAATTAGCAAATGTGTATTACAGTACCATATCATTCTTTTTTCTTTTTTTGCAACCAAATAAGAAGTTGAGGATGTTCATATTGTAGGAAGGCTGGTAAAACCATTTAATGATGGAGGGGATGAGGTATGATCTCTCTCTAAAAATTCCATGAAGCAAGTACTGGCTCTCACTTATTTATTTATTTTTTTTCTTCAATAGTATATGGTTATGAGTATTCATTTGGGTATTGCCTATTAGTCAGAGAGATGTGACTGCAATAGTAACCTTATGTTTTTTGTTTAATTTGTTTCAGTAAATTCAGTGACTGCTGTTTCCTCTTCACTGATTTAATGGAGCACCGTTTCCTATTTTCTTGATTTTACATTTTCATTTTCCATTTCTCTTTCTGTAGTATTTCTTACCATTTGCAAAAGAGGGCATCAAAAGTAATGCTATGGTTCCCGACCTTGGGTCCTAAATGGTTATAAAGTTGGTTTGATTAGGGTCTCCTTAGTTGTCTTTTATGTGATTTTGAGCAAGTATATAGAAAGTGTGATTATAGTAATTGTTTGGCATACAAATAAAATAAATCCACTCGCTTTTCTCTCTCTTGCAGTCAATTCACATTAGAACTTGGCTTCAAGAAAAGCTGGAGAAGTAGGTTCTGTTTTGCTTTTGAGAAAATGTGGGTTCGATCTGATGCCTTTGTCTTCTCATTTGCAGTTCGATCGTCGGAAAAAACTATGCTTCTTCAGGTATAGATGTTGATGTGCATTTTTTACTGTTTATAGCTTAGTTGTGTGAGGTTTCAGATCTCCTCTTTGAGTCATATTGAAATTGAGGAGGACAGAGAAAAATTTTGGTTGCCAAGGAAATTGAGAAAGACAAAGGAAATTTTTTTGGATTTATGATTCTTTTCGTTTAGTTCATTAGACTTGATTGGATTCACTTCAAAATGAAGAACTTGACCTTTGTATCCCATTTTGTTAATTTTTAGAGTGGCTGCCCCAATTGCTTAATAAGCAATTTGGTGTTCCAGTTAGATTATTGTGTTACAGATAGAGGCTTTAGAAGTATGGTTTTTTATTTTTTACAAATGGTTTGCAATCATCTTCTTAGAATATGCTTGGGGTGAGGTTTTAAACTAATTACTTTTTGAAATGAAATCTAATTACTATTCTTCACTCTCTCAATTGTTTAGTCCTTGAAAAGCCTCACTATTCATTTTTTTTTTCTTTCCCAATCTTATTCATTGTCCAGAACCAACTTTCTTGCATTTTCATACCTCTTTCAGATTGAAGATCGTAGCTGGGTGCTAAGATGAGGCCCTAGCATTGAAAGGTGAGTGTATTGGAC
Organism: Hydrangea macrophylla; assembly: GCA_033977485.1. Lineage (NCBI taxonomy): Eukaryota > Viridiplantae > Streptophyta > Magnoliopsida > Cornales > Hydrangeaceae > Hydrangea > Hydrangea macrophylla. The sequence goes on along the minus strand of CM066992.1, from coordinate 106,926,223 downwards.
TTTTTCACTTAAACGGGACCTTAACTTTCTTCTTTATGTTTTCTTATTTCTTGGACACAATAATTACAAAGTAATTTTAGACCTAATGGTATCCAATCTGGTGCTAATAAGTAATTTTTTTTTTTTTTTCTTTCTTTCTTGGACCTAATGATTGTACTAAGAAAATCTGGTGCTTTCACATTTGTTATTTTTGCATAACGCAATTCAATATCTTTGTTTCATCTTTCTCAATTCTCTAGGTAAGGGTATCCATCTACTCTCATGCAGACGTGATGAAGCAAATGCTGGCAAGTGGATTGGTCAGAAGAGTGTTGTACAACCAAGACAAAAGGTGAGGGCCAGGAGAAGTGAGTGCAGGTGCAGAATTACTGCTACTATGTATATTTTCATTGATTGTATATTACTTCTACTGTGTACACTTCCTTGAAGCATCTAAGATAATAATGTGAGCTACCTATCCATATTTTGAAATTATTTCTGTCAAGCTGTGGTGAATTAGGTAAACCGCAAGCAGAGATCAATTGCATTTGTATGTTTTGATGCAAAATGTTTTTCAGAAGGTGAATGAATTTTCCGAAAAGCATTTGACATCAAAACAAATAGCGTTCCTGAAGTTTAATTTACCTTTTTTTCTTTTGCGTCGTGCCCACGGGCACGGGCAATTACTAGTTGTATTACAAACCAATAGAATACTCTCAAATCATCTTACCCCTATTTCCAGTGAAATCTTCATCCAACTCACATAAAATAAACTTTTCAAGTCAACAAAAAATTGAATCTTGTGAAAGATGATAAAATCGTAAGTGGAATAACCGGCATATCTAATATTTACTCATGTCTCAGACTCCCAGGGCGTCTATCCAATTTGTGCCGTGGGACTGGGTTGGATCATTTTTGCAACCCACGTCAGTCCAATTGTTGAGAGAGAGAGAGAGAGAGCATTATAAGTGGATTCCACGTGAGTTCTAAAATAATGAAACTATTATTGTGACTATCACAGGATCTGACAATCACATGAATGTAAAGTGACAAATAGGAGAGACCCCTTGACAAAGTGAAGAGAGAGAAAAAGAACGAATGAGTTACAACTTTTAACCCGCTTCCGACTCTGTATTACTTTCTAAACTACTAGTTGTTGGGCACAGGCGTGTGCCATACTTTGTACTAAAATTGACAATCCACCACAATTTCTTAAATAAAGAAAACTATAATTGGAGACTGGAAAAAGAAATGTCAAGCAATAAAGCAGGAAATTCACAAAGTGTAAAAAGAAAATGAAATGGGTTCTAAAATTGATAGTATGTTAGTCATGTGAAGCTCGAATTCAAAGAGAGACGAAAATGAGAAGTACCTTTTGAAGAAACAATTACATGAAATCAAATCTAACCTTTTCTGTAACAGTGAAGGTATTTGTGTGATTGTATCTCCACTTTGCCCTGTTTAGGACCAATTTCTTCCTTCACTTTGCAACTCTCAGCATTAATCGGTCATATGGCTTTTAGAGAGAGAAAGAGAGAGGACGAGAAGGATATTAGATTACAGTGTGGCAGAAGTTGTGAAATTCAAACGTGAGGCAGTTTTTGGTAGTTTTAGAGATGTGAGGCAGTTTTTCAAAGTGGCTAACTTTAGTTTTGGGATGCGTAATTACAAATTAGGACACTTATACATATATTTTAGAGGAAAAAGACTGTTAGTTAAAATGTAAATATAATTTTTATTTAAAAGATATTTGGTACCCCTCTCATCCCCTTTATATGTTTTGTATAGATGAAAAAGAATATTCAATTTAATACTACTCTCCAAAAATTAATTGGGAAATATTTTTTACTGCATTTTGCAACAATAATGTCTGTAGATGTAACTAACCAATTTGACCAAAACAATAGCTCAAAGAATTGAATGTCTTTTTCTTCAACTAGTTAGTAGTTACCCACTATCAAAAGTGCACTTCTTTTTCTACGTACAACTTGCTCAATTTGCAAGGATCAGAAAAAAATTATGGGGATGATGATTATAAGGATTAGGAAGCAAAGCAAACCCCAAATTCACTTTACAGTGGGGGTGTGGTTCGGCTATTGTATTTATAAGGCAGGAAGCTCAGAAATAATATGCAGTTGGGAAATATCTGGATTGCCAAAGAAAGAATAAAATGAAAGTACTAAGCTAAAAAAAAACTCCGACTGCAGGAATTTTTGTGGTTCATTTGGCAAAGCAATTCTTCTCTCTCTCATTCCATCCCATGGAGTATCAATGGAGGATTGTTGAAGTAGTTTTTGTACCTGTGACTCCACCTCCTCCACCCCTTTCCGACTTTTTTTAGCAGAGGAAAAAAAAACATCCTATAGGTCAATATTTTGCATCAGATTATGTCTTATTAGGAGTATAAAATTATCGCTATGATTCAGATCTAGAGATGGCCAGGGCACATATCAACACTTTTTTTTTTCAAAACATATCAACACTGAAGAAATGAAATTTATTTAATGAAACTGAACAACTATTTCTGGAATTTTTTCAGTATATTATTGTGCAGCTTTACCATGATTTGATGGATCAATTAACTAGTTGCTTAAATTTTCCTACTAGGCATTCACATGTTTTTTCATGCCATATTTCGATGTAAAATGTTTTATGTCAGGAAACCATTTTCCATATAAACCATTCTCACGTAAAACAATTTTGGTTCTCTCATATTTTTCAGTGTTTGGCTAAAATGCTAAAAACATTTTCAAATAATATTTTAAGAAACATTCTCTTGTACAGCCAGCAGTCCAAACATGCCCTTGCACATGACACTGCTACCACACAATGAGAAATGAAGATTGTCAGGTTTACACAGCCAATGATGATGTGGATTGGCTCAGTGCCTCTCTATGTTCATGCATACAACTGCCTATATGCATACTGGTTGGAGTCTTGGAGATTCATGGTGTTGTGACCGACTGACGAGTGCAAGAGAACATCTATATGTTCAACGATATTTGAGGAAAAAGCTCAGGAAAATGACTTACGGGCTTTTAAGCCGTAAGTCATTTTTTTTATTGAAGGGTGTAATACATTTTCTGAGTAAAATATTTTACATTACCATTAATGCAACCACAAACGGGAAAATGTGCATCGAAACAAATGGAGAGGTTACACCTTTGTATGTAAGTGTAACATTACCATCAATGCACATATATATATATATATATATATAAGTGTGATAGTTGGGAGGAGTCTTTCTTGTAGAAGCAAAACGTTGGATAAAACTATCCCCAAAGAATTCAAGTCGAGTAAAAAGGGCAGGAAAGAGAGATGAGACATAGAAAGGCGGAAAGCATTCCACCCTCCCACATGTATATTTCTTCTCCTCTAGCTAACTAGTACTACTTCTGGTGGGTTATACTTATACTTGACTGCTAGCTGCCGAATGATACTATACTAGTAGAGAAACTGTTTCCCTTGGAAAGTCTGTCCGAATTTCCAGTTTGCAGGAGCAACGTTGTAAGATGGGAGTGTCCTCCCACTACTAGTGGTTACTTCAAAAGAAAGAGGCTGTCCGGCAAGGTTGAGGTTGCATTGCCAGTTTTGACCCCAGTTCCTTCCCATTGGTATCCAAGATGTCTTGGATCCCTTCACTTTTACGCCCACCACTTCTCCATCCAATCCTACATTGCTGATTAGAACTTGATAGAAGAATGAACTCCCCTTCACTGTAAATCTAATTCCCCCATTTCTCTCGCACTTAACCCTGCTTTTTTTTTTTTTTTTTGGGTTGTAATGTAGTACAACACAAAGCAACCAAAACATGAAAATTAGTACTCTTCAAAATAGTAGAGTAATAATATATTTTACAGAACAGGACAGGGGCGATGATGATGACGATGTTACATTACATCATATATTATACAGTAACTAAATTACTACCTTCTGTACTGAACTGGAACTATATCGGCAGTTGGCTCTGCAATCTGGGCAAAGGCGGACTCAGACATATCAAAATGTGATCTGGGGAAGTTGCACCAGCCACCATAATCAGGTGAAAGGCCATAATTAGGAGCACAGAAATCAGTGGCGGTGAGGACGACAGAAGGGCTGCCCTGAAGGCACCAAAGAATGTGGTCAACACATCTCACCTCAAAGCAACCACCACAGCTACTCCCTCTGTTGAACAAGATGCTACTTAGTCCTGCACTGTGTTTTCCATAGCTGCTCATGTGAAGGTCTCCATACCCACAAGCCCCTTCTGCAAATGAGAAACAACACCCACACCCACACCCACAGGGTGTTAACTAAACTCTTTACTGGCATTTTTGTAAAAAGAAAAACATGAAGAGGATATGATTTGTATGTTTGTGGAGTGAATGATGAAGATTTTGACATTGTTGGAATTAACGAGTAGTAGTAGTAGTAGTATTTAAGTAAGCAAAGGAAAAGAGTAAGCAAAACCAGTACCAGCAATGATAGAGGCATCTGTTTGTTTGGAGTATGTTGCAGTTGCAGACTTCCATTCACCGTCTTGGGTAGCAGCCTTAGCCGTAGCCATAGCCACACTTCTGGTTGGTAAAGCTTGCAATATTAAGATCAAGTGGATAGCAAGGACACCTGCTGCACCCATCATCATCATCATCATTATCTCATCTGAGATTCCAAGGTTTCTCCTAACTCTGCATTCCTCCACTGTTTTTTTTCTTTGTTTGTTTCTCTGCTTTTACCCTTTTTTTTTTCACAGGGGATTGTGGAGGAGTGAAAGGCTAAAGAAAGCCAGCCCAAATCACTGGTTGAGTAGAGAAAATTGTGGCAACCAACCCAACCAAAAAGTCCCAAGTTCACATTGATTGGAGCTTAATAATACTAGTACTCCCTCCGTCCATAATAAGTGTCCGTATTTCATTTTTTGGATGTCCCACAATAAGTGTCCACTTTTCTAAATTGGTATATAGGTTTTATTTACTTTCCAAAACTACTTTTATAATAAAGACAAAGTAACATTTATTTGTGGTTCCAAAACAAGCAAAAAGTCAAACATCTATCACAAAATTGGAAAATGACTCTTTAATGAATCAAAAAAATTAATATAATACAACTTTCTTAAACATTGTGCAAAATAAAAGTAGACACTTATTATGGAACGGAGGGAGTAGTAGAAAGGAAGGGTGCTTTGTTTTCTTTCTTCAATTCTTCCTTACTAGGGCGGGATTTGGGAAAGGAGAGTCAAAAAGAAGAGTTGGGAGTGGAGCCGTCGTCTGCATCTGGAGAGAGAGAGAGAGAGAGAAGAGTGTGTTGGTGGCAGACATAAAGGAATCGGAAAGCCCTAAAATAGGAATCCAAAGAGAAATTCCAGTTTCCCCTCATTATTTTATGAATAATGTTTGGGCCACACTTATTCATACTCAAAAAAATATCTACACCTTGAAATGGATAAATGAGAAGAGACTGACAGTGAACCTCGTAGTCTTTATCTCTCTTCTTATTGGTCCACCTCAAGGTGTGGATGCTTTTTGGGTGTGGCACTAGCATTGTTGTTATTTTATTTAGGATAAATTATCTTTTATCCCATTGTGGTTTGCCTTAATGGCACTTTGCCCCTCTGTAGTTTCAAATGTAACACATAACACCCATGTGATTTGCCTCCTTGTAGTTTGGATGTAACACATAACCCCCTGTGATTTTCCTTTGTGACAGTTTACACCCCTATAGCCAAAATAAATTGCTTAAATGACCAACAATTACAGGGGGTAAAGTGTCATAAAGGAAAACCACAGGGGGTTATGTGTTACATTCCAAACTACAAGGGGTAAAGTGACACAAAGACAAATCACAGGGGAATTATGTGTTACATTTGAAACTACAGGGGATAAAGTACTATAGAGTCAAACCACAGCGGGGAAAAAGTTAATTTACCCTTTTATTTATTACCAAATACCAAGGCAAGGTGTGTGTGTGTGTGTGTTCAATCATCAATGGCTTGGCTCCTCTTTTGAGAAGAAAAGCCTCTTTCTTTTGGCTTCTCTTCTAATCTCTTCCCCACGAGGTAAATCAGAAATGGTTTTGTTCTCTAATAACAATGTGTATTTAGACCTGGGCCTTTGCCCAAGTGGTCTACCCTCACCTCTCCCATGTGGGAGGTGGGGAGTTCAAGACCCCTTAGGGGGGATTTGGACTTGGGAATTTATTTCCCTCAGCCATCTATGGGAGGAAGTCCCTTTGAAGTGGGCCCGTGGCCCCCCTGGCTGTTTGCAGCTTGTCTGCAGTGTGTGTGTGGCGCCTGCGGGTGCTTTGACCATCAGCAAAAAAAAAAAAAAAAAAAAAAAAAAAAAAAACAATGAGTGTATTTATTTGAGTTTTGACTTCTCCCTCCTGGAATCTAACCTACTCATTCACTCAATTAACGTTGCTTCCTATCATGAATTTGTTTCACACTAATCCACTTGATTTCAATACAAATTTATTCCCATTGTTTTTTTTCTCTTTCCTACCCTTTCTTAAACGCAATATATATATATATATATACACAATTTGCAGAGTTCTGGGAAGTCTAATGTCACCTCAGCAACCACAAACACCACTCTACCATCTCTAATGAATTAAACAGAGCAAACCCAGGTTCATACATACAGACATAACTTTACAACCACCACCCAAAAAAAAGAAGAGTTAAGACGGGGGGAAAAAAAGTGTTCAATCGCTGGACTAATTGTTGAGATAATGAATCACTGAGTAAGTTTCATCAGTTGGTTGATTGCTGCAAATAACATGCCTGCGTATCCAACCATATTAACTCCATATGGCTTCAAAGCAATTTTACATTTGAAACCATATGATTCACAAGCAATTGCTATCATATTAACTCCATATGGCTTCAAAGTAATTTTACATTTGAAACCATATGATTCACAAGCAATTGCTATCGAAACAGGTGTATATTCCCCAACTTTGATCCTACTTATTCAGTTTTTGGCTCGGAGTTCATATGTACATATATATATATATATATACTAGTCTTACATCACGTGCTTTGCACGTGGTTGATGCACAAGAAGGTAGATAGAAGTATTAAATTGGCTAAGCTTTTTGAGAAGAATTAAAATCTAAAAAAAAATCACCGTCTAATATTAAATTGTTTAGATTATAAATGTAGTGTTTGACGTAACTTCTCTTATAGAAGTCCATTCATGGAATGGACTATTTAAAATGGACTTTTTTTTTTTTAGAGAAGTGTTTGTTTGGTGAATGAGTGTTTATTAAATAAAAAGTGCATGTAAATATGCAATACGTTTAGTGGCAACATCTTTAAACGTATAAACTTATACATTACTTACCAATATTACCCTTAAGCATGAATTTAAAACTTTTGTTTTATTACATGGCGGAGGGGAATGTTTGAACATAGAATTTGGATACACAAGTGGGCACTAAGTGCCAGGCCTTTGCCACTTGAGCAAGGAAAAATTGAAAGTAAGTCCCACGTGAAGAACTCGTGGTAATCTTTTCAGTGTTAGTGTTTTTAAAAAATTTTCATTTGGTGACAGATTATTAGAGAAAAAAAGTGATAGATTATTAAAGAAAAAAAAAACAATACATTAATGTTGAAAATATTGGTTTAATATTCCTTTTGTTTGAACATGAGAAATGATTTATTAGTAAAGAAGAGCATAATTCATCGACAATAGAGACAAAACCTCAGGAAAGAAACCCAAATAAGTCCTAAATCGACTAAAAATTGATAAGCAATATTCTTATAGGAGTTGTAAACCAACATACAGGTAGGGTATGTAACTTATATAGGTATGTGATTTGGATATATATAGTATTAATTATAAAATAAGGGATAAAAAAGTAATTGTAAGTAGAAAGTGTAATTCTCAAAATAGGCATTCTAGAGATGCACTTGTATAAATGGACTTCTCCCTTCAGAAGCCCATTCCCAAAGCTTTCCAAACACCCACCAAATATCCTTGTAATTGTATACTTTAATTTATCTCTTAATTTTTTTTTTGACAAAATCTCTCACAATTTGACTATGTATCGTTTCTTGCTAATTATGTGGTCATATGGGCACAAGTTGGAACAAAATTCTGAAACCAATTCAAAAAACTACGATAATGGAATTGTAAAATTAGTTTCAAATTGCAAAATTTAAAAATCTGGAGGAAAAAAAAAAGAAAGAAAGAAAATTGGATTAGAATTGAAATGGTTAAAGATATGGCTAAATATTTTATTTTCAAAACTTATGACATGAAACATAAAAATTCAAATCTTTGGTGTTAATATCAGTAATGAACGTATTAGTGTTATTATGTCTTTATGCATATGTATAACAACAATAATAATTCATAAGAATTGTATTATAAAAAAAAATAGGGAATTGCTATGTACTGTAATGTTTTGAATTTTTTTTAAGGGTATTGTGGTAATTTTAGTGGTCAATGTATGGACCCATTGTGGACTTATACATTTTAATGCCTAACATTTGGTCTTGTAGTACCACTTTGGTAATTGTTTTGGCACATGGGTGTGTATATATATATGTTACATATTTGTATGTGTGTGTGTGTAAGGGAGACAAGAGGGGGCCCACAAGTCACCTCCCCAAACCACTCCCAAACCACCCCCAACAACCCCCAACAACCCCCAACAACTAAAGTCTCCTAGGAAGCTTCCTAGGAAGCTTCCCCCTCTCCTTCTCCCTCCCTTATATATCTCTCCCCCTCATTTTCTTTTCATTATTCTTCTCCTATCTCTATCTCTATCTCTATCACTATCACCCTCATGTTTGGAAGATTAAACCCCCATATTTACTTCAACCTTAAACCCTAATTTTGAGCCTCTATAACTCATTGTTGGGAGCAAACTATTAGTAGCAAAAGTGACCCTCTCTACTAGAGCTTCCCATTGGTGTTCTTATTTTCTCCATTTGTGTTCTCTAGCTCAAGTTATGGCCTAAGGAGAGAGGATGAACTTTCTATTTTCTTGTTCTTGAAGATCTACTACTTGGGCTTTCCCAATCTCTTTTGGATTCTCTTTGCTTATACTTGTATTCTCAAGGAGAAGGTAGATTACATTATTTATATACAAATGGTATTATATAGCTAACTTTGACATGTGATTAATTGCTAGAAATAGAGGTTTTGCGGAGTAAATTATAATTCTTTCCAAATGCGCATGTTCATATGACTTGCATGTCTAGTTTATGTGACTTGCATGTCTAGTTGTTAATTAGTTGCATAGATGCTTAAATGAGATTATGTGCTTATTTACTTAGTTGCCAATTAATAACTAAAATGTTCATATAAATTAAGTCTTGTTGCTAAGTTGAAAGCATGCTTGTGTGTTATTATTAATCCTCTAAATGGTAGAACTCATGCTTACTTTGATTATTGTCAAAGTCTTAATGTTGCTAATAAATGATGAAATTTATTGATATCATTCTTGAAATTTGACACATGCATTAGAATCGTAGAATTCACGTGCATTGTTGCCAAGTGGGCACACCTCATAGCATAGCATGATTTGCATATGAGAAGTCCCAAAATGGGGATAAAAAGATGTGAAAAATGCGGATGTGGGTTGTGTGTGAGGACAGGGTGGACGTACCTAAAAACGTACCAAACTCCAACTTATATTCGACTAGCTATCGGAAAGTTGGTATGCTACATTCCCAGTGGGGGTGGCTCACAGTCCGGTAACGAGGCGAGTGAACACGTATGCATAGCCCGAGGGCTCATTAGTTGAAAGGCTTAGGCATCATACATGGCACCACATCTCATTGGTAGTTATGGGATCCATCTTGTATATCTATAATGTTTTCTACTAAGCCGTCGTGCTTAATGAATCTATAAAAACTCTTTTTCAGGTGGTCTTGATAGGGGCAAGGCCCACGAGTAGCCGGATACCCTAGCCTCATGTTTTTGAAAGCTCCCCTCGAGAAATTATATTCTTTTGGACTTACTTAGCATAGTTCTTTTATTAAACTTGTAATAGTTGTAATTCGATATCGTTCATGTTAGAATCGAATTATGGAACTTACAAGTACTTGGGTTTAAATCCTTCCATCTATGCTAATTTGTAAGCTATGACCTAGCTTGGGCACATGTAGCCCCTTTATGCGTTTGGTAATGTTAGTGGAGTCCTTGTATTGGAACTCTTTCATAACTTGTAATATTCTCATTGTTAATATTCATTGTTATGTATCCGGGATCTTCGAATCCCCTATAATCTATTTATGCTTTTGAACCATTTTGACATGTCGAAAGACTTGCTGCCTGACTTATAAATTTGGACCTAACTCGAGAACTTTTAAACTCTGATTTGGTTTATACTAAGCCTATGGCTTGTACGTTGTGGGGAATATATTACTTTTAATTTGTAAGGGACCGTTCGGTCGTAAATTCTCAAACCTTGATTTCATTAAAACCTTCAATTAAACTTCTTCTTTTCTTCCACTCTTGACACTTGTTATTTCTATTCTTATAAAAACTTCTTTGAAAACCAGAGTACTGTGGGTCGACCCTACTTGACTCGTTTGGTCTCAGCGGGTTGACCTTTGACTTTTCTTTGGAATCCATTAGGATTCTTTTGTAGCTTCCGCACTATTTGGTTGGTTCACGTAGGACCTCTTCTTCTCCTTAACCTTTTTCTTTGACTCTTTGGCCCGTCCACATGTCGTGGATTTTGGGGTGTTACAGATTGGTATCAGAGCTTAACCGGGTTCGAATACTTGGTGCTCTGGGAGTTTGCGGGGTTTAACCATGACTTCTTTTAGACGTTTAAAGATTTCAATTATGCTTATTTGAATTGTTTCACACGTATTTTAAGTCATGAAGATGAGAGAGCATGTTTAAGTGCTACATGCCTACATAACTATATGTTTATTTATTTCTACGCTCTTGCTTTTAAATTCGTAGAGATGTGACACAAGAATTCGCATAAGGACTTATTGCTTATGGGTTATTGATTTGAATGTTGACAATCTTACTTAATTGAATGATACTGTCATGCTTTGTTTAGCTATGCCGCCTCGTGTTAGAGGACGTGCAGGAGGCCGCGCTGGAGGTCGAGCCAGAGGCCGTGCTAGGGGCCGTGGCGGGGCTAGAGGCCGAGGGGCGGAGGCATCCTCTTCAGCTTCTGCCCCAGAAGGAGTTCCAGATGGAGCTCATTTCTTCCAACAGATGGCAGCGGCCATGTGGGAATTCACCCAAGCCGCTCAAGCGGCAAGGAATGAAGTTCCACCACCACCACCACCCGTGGCACCCGTAGCACCTGAGGTAGCACCCGTAGCACCTGATGTACCGGTGATACCGGTTGTACCAGCGGAGCCGAGGGCTCAGTCGGCTATGAGGGAGTTTGCGAGGTGAAACCCTCCTACTTTCTCAGGGGATCCTGACCCGGTTCAAGCCGAACTATGGTTGAAGAGGATTGTCCGTATCTTCGAGCACATCGGACTCGTAGAGGACCACCTCCGTATCGATGCCGCGACCTTTCAGTTTGCTGGGAGAGCTCAGATTTGGTGGGAGCTTACTCTCACAACCCACCCGCTTGCAGGAATGACTTGGGACACATTTACTAGTCTCTTTCTTGCCAAGTACTTTCCGACAGTAGCACGAAACGCAAAGAGGACTGAGTTCTTGGCCCTTCAACAAGGAGATTTATCAGTTGCTGATTATGAGGCACGCTTTGGAGACTTAGCCCGTTTTGCACCGGATATCACCGCCAATGAGACTACCAAGGCAAGGACCTTCGAGCAAGGACTTCGGCCGGGTCTTCGTGCCAAAGTGACTGGATTTGAACTTCCGACCTACAGCCAGGTGGTACTTAAGGCACTCGTATTTGAAGAGGAATATCTTAACTCCAAAAAGATCAAGGAGTCACGACCTCCTATGAAAGGTTTCCAATCAGGCTCATCTGGTGGGCACCATTCTAAGAAGCAAAAGCAGGAGTCAACTCATCATCAACCCTCCCTTTCCTCTCAGCACTCTCCTCAGGTTCCCCAAACCCCTCAGTTTCAGACTCAGCATTCTCAGTCTCGGGGCTATAAGCGTTCTGGCTTGTCCTATGGTGGGAGTAATACGGGTGTTAGGGCTTGCTTTGGTTGTGGCAATCCTAGCCATGTTATTCGGAATTGTCCTTTTGTTTTAGCTGCGCCACCGGCAGTTGGACCTCCTCAGACTCAACCAGCTCCTTTTTCTGGACCATCACAGCAGGGTTATAGACCTCCCTTCGTACCACCACCTCCAGCTCCATCTACTCAGAGTTTCAGGCCAAATGTTTCTAAGGGCCAGCACCACCATCAGGAAAATCGTGGGGGAGGACAGCACGACCCAAGGCCTCCTTCCAACCTGTTTAATCTTGCTACTACTCCTAAGGATATCCCCGAGCCCTCTGTCATTAGAGGTACTCTTCTTTTGTTCAATTGTCGAGCTTCAGTTCTTATAGATACCGGAGCATCCTTTTCATTCATCTCATTTGCATTTGCATCGGCATTGGGTTTAGAAATGAGCTGTATGGGTTCTACGCTTTTAGTGGACACTCCTGTTGGAGGTTTAGTTCATTTGGATCGAGTGTGTCGCGGTTGCGAGCTTGTGATAGCTGACCGGAGCCTCGTTGTTGATTTTGTTGTTATTGATATGTCCTGTTTTGATGTTATCTTGGGCATGGATTGGCTATGCGCCTATCGAGCCTCTATAGACTGCTTCAGGAGAAGAGTCACTTTTCTTACCCCGTCGGGGGATTCTTGCCGCTTTGTGGGAGATCGCTTTGAGCGTCCGACTTCTTCTTTACATAGTTTATGCGAGAGGAGTCGTTCTGATTGCTTGGCTAGTTTGGTGTTTGATGAGAGTGAAGCAACTCGTGAGGAGTTTCCTCCCGTTGTCTGTGAGTACCCGGATGTTTTTCCCAAGGACTTACCCGGTTTGCCGCCTATTCGTGAAGTTGAGTTCACGATAGACCTCGCACCCGACACGTTGCCTAGTTCCATTCCGCCCTATCGTATGGCACCCGCGGAACTGAAAGAGTTGAAGACTCAAGTAGAAGACTTGTTGAGCAAAGGATTCATTTGTCCTAGTACATCACCGTGGGGAGCACCCGTCCTCTTTGCAAAGAAGAAGGATGGATCACTTCGGTTATGTATCGACTACCGCAAGCTTAATCGAGCGACTATAAAGAATAAGTATCCGCTACCGAGGATCGACGACTTGTTCGATCAACTTCGTGGGTCGACGTGCTTTTCAAAGATTGATTTGAGATCGGGCTATCACCAGTTGAGGATTCAAGAGCAGGACATCTCAAAGACAGCTTTTCGCTCTCGATATGGTCATTTTGAATTTCTTGTGATGCCATTTGGTTTGACGAATACGCCAGCGGCTTTTATGGATTTGATGAATCGCATTTTTAGTCCGCTTCTTGATCATTTTGTCATTGTTTTTATCGATGACATTCTTATTTTCTCGCCTTCTCGAGAAAAGCACGAGGAGCACCTTCGAATTGTTTTACAAATTTTGAGGGAGCACAAATTGTATGCTAAGTTTTCTAAGTGTGAATTTTGGCTACCGGAAGTGAAGTTCCTTGGCCATGTTGTCTCGAAGGAAGGAGTATCTGTGGATCCATCGAAGATTGAAGCCGTTATGGATTGGCAACCACCGAAGAATGTCTTTGAAGTCCGGAGTTTCTTGGGACTAGCAGGCTACTACCGACGTTTCGTAGAAAACTTTTCACGTCTAGCGATGCCTATGACGAGGCTTACTCGAAAAGGGACAAAGTTCTTGTGGAGCGAGTCTTGTGAAAGGGCTTTTCAACAATTGAAGGCACGATTAACTTCAACCCCAATCTTAGTTATTCCCGAGCGAGGACTAGACTACGCAGTTTATTGCGATGCTTCACATGAAGGCTTAGGCTGCGTTTTGATGCAAGGAGGCAAGGTTGTGGCTTACGGTTCACGACAGTTGAAGCCGCACGAGCAAAATTATCCCACCCACGACTTAGAGCTTGTTGCCGTCGTCTTTGCACTGAAGAGTTGGAGGCACTATCTTTATGGCGAAAGATTTGAAGTCTTCTTCGACCACAAGAGTCTTAAGTATATTTTCACGCAACGCGACTTGAACTTGAGGCAGAGAAGGTGGATGGAATACTTAGAAGATTATGATTTCGATTTGCAATATCATCCGGGGAAGGCCAATGTTGTAGCCGACGCTCTTAGCAGGAAACCTCGCAGCACCTTGGCTTGTTTAGCCATTAGAGAATGGAAGATGATGGATCAACTTGACAATTTTGATGTTCATCTTGCCGAGTCAACCAATCGTGCCACTTTGTTCACTTTGACCGCACAACCGACGCTTTTGAACCGTGTATTAGAGATGCAGCGATCCGATGAAGAGGCCGAACAACTTCGATCGCGCGTTACTAGTGGTGAAGCGATAGAGGGTTGGACCTTCGATTCCGACCGAGGCTTGAGATTTCGCGGCAGACCTTTTGTTCCTTTAGCTTGCCGAAACGACGTCCTAAAGGAATTTCATCATTCTCGCTTAGCGGTGCATCCGGGAGGCACGAAGATGTATCAAGACTTGCACTGACAGTATTGGTGGAAAGGTATGAAAAGAGCCATAGCCGACACCGCATCTAATTGTTTGACATGTCAACAAGTGAAGGCCGAACATCGACTACCAGCAGGTTTACTTCAACCTTTATCGATTCCAGAGTGGAAGTGGGAGCACATCTCGATGGACTTTGTCACAGCACTCCCTAGGACGCTTCGCCAGCATGATGCTATTTGGGTCATTATCGATCGATTGACCAAATCCGCACACTTCTTACCTATCAAGACTACAGATTCAGCCGATATTCTTAGCAAGTTATACATTCAGGAGATTGTGAGACTCCACAGCGTGCCCGTTACTATAGTTTCTGATCGTGATTCTAAGTTTGTTTCTCAATTCTGGCAGAGTCTTCAGAAGGCCTTGGGTACTCAACTTTTGTTAAGTACAACATTTCACCACCCTCAGACAGACGGGCAGTCCGAGCGTACGATTCAGACTTTAGAAGACATGCTTCGAGCTTGTGTGATGGATTTCAAAGGCAGTTGGGAAGATCACCTACCTTTAGTGGAGTTTGCCTACAACAACAGTTATCAAGCTAGCATTCAGATGGCACCGTTTAAGGCCTTGTATGGTCGACCGTGTAGGTCACCTTTATGTTGGAACGAGATTGGACAATCATCCGCTTTGGGACCCGACATCGTTCGAGAGACAGCCGATAAGATCAAAGTTATAAGGAAGAGATTGCTTATAGCTCACAGTCGGCAGAAGTCGTATGCCGATTGTCACCGACACCCTTATCCTTTAGCATTGGAGACCATGTGTTTCTCAAGGTTGCCCCTCGACGGGGTTTGCTACGCTTTGGGCAAAGCGGGAAATTGTCGCCGCGATTCATTGGTCCGTTTGAGATTCTTGATAAGGTTGGTGAGGTGGCCTACTGTTTGGCACTCCCACCTCAACTTTCTAATGTTCATAATGTTTTTCACGTTTCTATGCTTCGCAAGTATAATCGTGATGAGTCACATGTTTTAGATTGGACCGAGTTAGCCATCGATCAAGATGCATCTTATGAAGAGCAAGCTATAGGCATTCTTGAAAGGAAGGAGCACGTCTTGCGAGGCAAGACCATCTCTTTGGTTAAGGTACTTTGGAACCACCATGGAGTCGAGGAGTCGACGTGGGAAGACGAGACCGAGGCGAGATCGAAGTATCCTTACATTTTCTTCGATTGAGGTATGTTTCCCCGAATTCCGGGACGAAATTCTCTTTAAGGGGGGTAGATTGTAATGTTTTGAATTTTTTTTAAGGGTATTGTGGTAATTTTAGTGGTCAATGTATGGACCCATTGTGGACTTATACATTTTAATGCCTAACCTTTGGTCTTGTAGTACCACTTTGGTAATTGTTTTGGCACATGGGTGTGTATATATATATGTTACATATTTGTATGTGTGTGTGTGTGTAAGGGAGACAAGAGGGGGCCCACAAGTCACCTCCCCAAACCACTCCCAAACCACCCCCAACAACCCCCAACAACCCCCAACAACTAAAGTCTCCTAGGAAGCTTCCTAGGAAGCTTCCCCCTCTCCTTCTCCCTCCCTTATATATCTCTCCCCCTCATTTTCTTTTCATTATTCTTCTCCTATCTCTATCTCTATCTCTATCTCTATCACTATCACCCTCATGTTTGGAAGATTAAACCCCCATATTTACTTCAACCTTAAACCCTAATTTTGAGCCTCTATAACTCATTGTTGGGAGCAAACTATTAGTAGCAAAAGTGACCCTCTCTACTAGAGCTTCCCATTGGTGTTCTTATTTTCTCCATTTGTGTTCTCTAGCTCAAGTTATGGCCTAAGGAGAGAGGATGAACTTTCTATTTTCTTGTTCTTGAAGATCTACTACTTGGGCTTTCCCAATCTCTCTTGGATTCTCTTTGCTTATACTTGTATTCTCAAGGAGAAGGTAGATTACATTATTTATATACAAATGGTATCATATAGCTAACTTTGACATGTGATTAATTGCTAGAAATAGAGGTTTTGCGGAGTAAATTATAATTCTTTCCAAATGCGCATGTTCATGTGACTTGCATGTCTAGTTTATGTGACTTGCATGTCTAGTTGTTAATTAGTTGCATAGATGCTTAAATGAGATTATGTGCTTATTTACTTAGTTGCCAATTAATAACTAAAATGTTCATATAAATTAAGTCTTGTTGCTAAGTTGAAAGCATGCTTGTGTGTTATTATTAATCCTCTAAATGGTAGAACTCATGCTTACTTTGATTATTGTCAAAGTCTTAATGTTGCTAATAAATGATGAAATTTATTGATATCATTCTTGAAATTTGACACATGCATTAGAATCGTAGAATTCACGTGCATTGTTGCCAAGTGGGCACACCTCATAGCATAGCATGATTTGCATATGAGAAGTCCCAAAATGGGGATAAAAAGATGTGAAAAATGCGGATGTGGGTTGTGTGTGAGGACAGGGTGGACGTACCTAAAAACGTACCAAACTCCAACTTATATTCGACTAGCTATCGGAAAGTTGGTATGCTACATTCCCAGTGGGGGGTGGCTCACAGTCCGGTAACGAGGCGAGTGAACACGTATGCATAGCCCGAGGGCTCATTAGTTGAAAGGCTTAGGCATCATACATGGCACCACATCTCATTGGTAGTTATGGGATCCATCTTGTATATCTATAATGTTTTCTACTAAGCCGTCGTGCTTAATGAATCTATAAAAACTCTTTTTCAGGTGGTCTTGATAGGGGCAAGGCCCACGAGTAGCCGGATACCCTAGCCTCATGTTTTTGAAAGCTCCCCTCGAGAAATTATATTCTTTTGGACTTACTTAGCATAGTTCTTTTATTAAACTTGTAATAGTTGTAATTCGATATCGTTCATGTTAGAATCGAATTATGGAACTTACAAGTACTTGGGTTTAAATCCTTCCATCTATGCTAATTTGTAAGCTATGACCTAGCTTGGGCACATGTAGCCCCTTTATGCGTTTGGTAATGTTAGTGGAGTCCTTGTATTGGAACTCTTTCATAACTTGTAATATTCTCATTGTTAATATTCATTGTTATGTATCCGGGATCTTCGAATCCCCTATAATCTATTTATGCTTTTGAACCATTTTGACATGTCGAAAGACTTGCTGCCTGACTTATAAATTTGGACCTAACTCGAGAACTTTTAAACTCTGATTTGGTTTATACTAAGCCTATGGCTTGTACGTTGTGGGGAATATATTACTTTTAATTTGTAAGGGACCGTTCGGTCGTAAATTCTCAAACCTTGATTTCATTAAAACCTTCAATTAAACTTCTTCTTTTCTTCCACTCTTGACACTTGTTATTTCTATTCTTATAAAAACTTCTTTGAAAACCAGAGTACTGTGGGTCGACCCTACTTGACTCGTTTGGTCTCAGCGGGTTGACCTTTGACTTTTCTTTGGAATCCATTAGGATTCTTTTGTAGCTTCCGCACTATTTGGTTGGTTCACGTAGGACCTCTTCTTCTCCTTAACCTTTTTCTTTGACTCTTTGGCCCGTCCACATGTCGTGGATTTTGGGGTGTTACATGTACACCCGTGTATTTGCTATGTACACCCAAATTCTTTTATTCTAATAACTTTTCTTCTAAAAATTATCACTTTTGTGAAGGTGAGCGGGGTACATAACAAAATTAGCGGTGTACATAGCAATTCCCAAAAAATATGAATCCACAGACATGTGGTGTTTTTCTTTCACTTTTTTAATATGATAATGCATATCACATAAATACAACACAAGTAAGAATAGTATGAGTGATAGAAACTAAGGCCTCGTTTAATAAAATTTTAGAAACCAAGTTCTTCTAAAATTATATGAAATTTTTTTTCATCAATACGAAGAACTAATTTTTTTTTTTTTTTTTTTTTTTGTGTATACCATGGAACTAAGGTGACAATATTTTAACGTTGAAATAATTTAGGATTAGATTGTTTATTACAATTTGATATGATTGTTTACTGTAGATTTATTATGTAGTTTGGTATGACTCTATTTGATTAAAAAAAATCATATTTCTTTGAACATTTTGCTTATTTTATTTATGTTATTTCTAAAAGCTAATTTTGTTTAAAGGAAACGAAGAATTCTTCTTAGAGATTCTGAATAATGTTTGTTCTCTGCATTATATTTATAGTTTAATAGAATATGAATGCTTAATATCGTGTATAAAATTAATAATTTATAACATTTAATTATTATATATTCAACTGACAAAGTAAAATATAAAAATGATTACAAATATATAGTTAAAAGGGTTAATTACACAAACCTTTCCCGAGGTTGCCTTAATTACACGAACGCATCTTAATTGTTAATCCATAAAGAGTAATGAATGTTGCTGGAAATTTTTTTGGAGAAAATTATAGAGAGTAAGACGTTTTTTTGAGTCAATGGTGGGTGGTGTTGATAATAGGCTTAACTTAGTAGAAGTACAATTTAACTTAAAGTTTAGATTTTTTTAGGGTTAATTACACTTTACCCCCGTGGTTACGTCTGTTTTCAATTTATACCCTGTGGTTCAAAAGTGGACACTCAACCCTCGGTGGTTGTGGACTAATTAAAATTATTGAGATTTCTGTAAAAATTGACAAAAAAATTTAAAATTTATCAAAATATTAACGCTTAATTTCACACTTAACACTTGGTGGTCAAAATTTTGCCACCAAACACAAATTTGAAATTTCTGTCAAAATTGATCAAAATTTTTACCAATTTCACTTTAATCCACAACTATAGGGGGTAAGTGTCCTCATTTGAGCCACACGGGTAAAGTGAAAAGTGAAAACTGGCCTAATAACTATATAGGGGTGTGGAATGTAATTAGCCTTTTTTATTTGAAGGAACTAAAAGTTTACATTCAATTGAATATTGTATTAATAGTAGGAGTCCATATATTGATATAACCTTTTGCTAAACTTATATTTCAACTATATATAACATATATAAGCATCATATATCCGGAAAGAACCAAAAAAAGAAAAGAAAGTAAAAGTGGTGTTACAAGAGAATGTGAAATTGGTGTCAGAGAGTTAAAAACCAAACCAAACAATTAATACTCGATCCAGCCATGGTGGACTTAATCCAATATTAATAGAAGTTTATGGCATGGACACACTACAAATAAAAAAGTGGTATACTAAACTTTTAAAACTCTAAATTCTAAGGAAAATAGTTAAGTAAAAGTGCACCGATTGATAAAAGTGTAAAACACTTATGCACATTGGTACATTTATATATACTAGTTTAAACGCACGTGCGTTGCACGTGAACGGTGTCTATCTAAAAACTAATTAGGAATAGTAAGCCAAAAAAAAAAAATAATAATAAAAAAAAAAGATTAAAAAAAACACTTAAATTAGGTATAAAAAAATAAAAAATAAAAAATAAAAAGAAGAAGAAGAATTCATGCAACTTCCACAATAAAAAAGATACACAAAGCACATACAACAATCAATTCATAGGGTAAAAATAATAAAAGCTGTTGAATTATTCTTCTTAGACCATTTGTTTATTTGTTCAATAATAATTTTTTTATGTTGCTATTTAATTGTTATCACATGTCCTAGCTAGAATTCTTTCTTACATCTTTAATATTTTGAATTTACTATTTTCTTTGCTCATTACTTAATAATGACTATATATTTATTTATTGTATGACCACATATGTTAGTATTTCATTAATTTACCGAGTTTGTTTAGTAATTTATTAAACTATAAAATTATTTCATATGTTCTAATTAGAATAAGTTACAAATCAATCATGATCTAGCTTTCTTAAATGTTTTTTTTTATATACATTAAAATTTGATTCCTACAAAAAAGGATTTAGGGAGCCCTCTACGTTCAAGATGGTCAAACTTTTTGTGCTGTGTGGGTTGAAAATTCTTAAAATCTTCAACCAAAATTTTTCATAAAGTCTCTATTGCCAAATTGCCAATATAATTGAAAGAATCACATAAGAAAAAATTTTATAACGGAAATTGATATTAGAAAGTAATTGCTTATCCATGGAGTTCACCTAAAGAAAGAGAAAAGATATTGAAACATGACAGAAGAAGGGGAAAAAATGGAATCCACTAAGACCAAAATAGAAAAAACCAATAAGATGGTAGTTTGAATTTAATTTAAAGTCCTAAAATTCTGAAAATGTATTGATAATCTATATTGAAAGAGACTTTTAGGCTCTATTTGGTGCACATATTGAGGGATAGGAAAGAAACAAAAACACTAAGGAAAATATTTTCGTTTGTTCATGAGCTAAAAAGGGCCTAAGGGTGTCCATTAATTTGATAAAATTGAAAATTAAGTGTTGAATTTTAAGTACTGAAAATTTTAAGCAACTGAATTTGCCGTACATAACACATGAGTATTTCAAGTATTGAAATAGACTGCAATTAGTGATTATTTCTAGTCGAATTTTTTCAATTAAGATATTCAATGGATTTTTGGCTGCATTTTCAATTAGAGTAATGCTAGAGTCATAAAGAGATGCTTACAAAAGGATATGGTATCCCATATAGCAGAATTAAGTGTGGTGACTCTTTCAATTAAGTGGTACATTATAAAATGTATTTGTACAAAAAATGTGCTTAAAATTTTATTTTACCACTTAATTGGTTATAATCACAAGCTAAATTTGTCTAGCTAACTTCCTATCTTTCTTGTGGAACTTAAACAATGATAACAATTCTACGAATTATGTCACACCCCAACCCGCCTCGTGCGGATTAGGACACGTGTAACAATGCTACAAGAGTCCACATACATTAATTAGCAAAGAACCATTCGAATTACTAAGAATCACATGTATTTAACCACATTAAACAACTCTATTGTTACAAAATAGGCCCCAAGGGTAAAATGGTAATTAATAAGGTATAGAAAATTTTATACCAAAAGATAGGTCTTTGTGTGAGTTATGTCCGTTTCCGTAAAAGCCGTCGGTGCTGAATCTGGACCAGCGGATCGATCCGCCCAAAACTGGATCGATCCGGTTTTGACAGAATGTCCAATTTGGCTCCTCCAGATGCTCCGGATCGATCCGCTTAAGACCCGGATCGATCCGATTTCTGCAGAAGCCATTTTTGACAGCAAAACCTCTGTTTAAACAGCCCCAAACACACCTAAATCATCATCAAACCACATGAAACTTTAAAGAACCAATTTCAATCACATAAAAACATTTCCAAACATAAATTTAAGCTTCTCCAACATTTTAAAAGAACATGATCAAGATCTTCCTTGAATCAAACAAGTTCCTCTCCAACTAAGTTCCTTTTCATGAACTTGTTAAGAAATGATTTAAACCAAATCAATCCTTCTCCAAACTTTGCAAAACTTTGAAAGAACATATGACATACTTTTATAAGTTTCCTTCTTCATTCAAAACCAAATGTTTACAACTTCAAACAAGTTAAGTAAGCAATCAAGCCAAGTTAACTCCAAAACAACCATAAGCATGAAACTTTCCAAATAGCATTTCCAAAACCATTCAATCCACTTAGTTACAAAAGGAACTTACACAAAAGAGTTGCGACGCATATCCGGACTTGCCGGAAAGGTCCAAACATACAACCTACAACTTCCACATAGAAATTACATAAGTTTCTTCAAATCTACATTAACACATGAGTCGTAGGATTCCAAAACTAACTCTATGGATACAACCACGAGTCAAGTCTTCAACCCACAAGTCAAGGATACTAACCCACAAGTTACACTACATTACACATTATAAACATATTTACAAGACCCAAATCTCTTCCCCAATCCCGAGCACGTCACTTCCTCTCCGGATATTGCTCTGTACCTGCGGTGGTTGTTATTTACCACAACAGAAACATAAAACGGTTTTCTTAAGCATTACGCTTAGTGAGAATTCTAAACATGGCTGAATGTTTAAACATGTGCAATGCAATAATAAACACATAAATCATATTTTTGTAATCGTCGAGTCACCGGTTCAATGATTCATTCAGACCCGGGACCTCCCTTGGTCCCGTGGCCACTTCTATTCCTTGGACTTCCGTATTTCTCGGATTCTTCCTCTTCACCACCCTTATTATTCCCAACTAATGAATCATTTCCCCGGTGCTCATTGAATACCACATAAACATATAAGCACATAAACATGTAGGCACATAAATTCTTCATAAAACTAACATGTAATTCACAATTTAGTAACTACATGCTTTCTAAACATGAATAATCAACACAATGAGATCATTCTTTACATCTCTACATCATTGATGCCTTGAACATAGTTAAACACAACCATTCTTTAGGCTAGAAAACTCACCTTAGAAAGATCTACCCAAATTCAAGCTAGAAATGAAGAATTTCTTCACAAATCTTGCTCAGTTCTTACCCAAAGTAAATTCTACATGGTTTTGGTTCAACAAATATCATGTATCAAGAACGGTTACCGGAAAAATGTTGCCGAAAATGAAAACAAATTACGTGCATGTAATCCTCTTACCTCCACGAGTCCAAAAGTGGTCTCGGATTGTAAATCCGGCGTTGAACGACGAAGGAACGGCAAGAAAACGATGTCGAAAACCCGTCGTCTTCCGTCGAGAGCTCTCGGTTCTCTCTTTTGTCTCAATTCCAGCAAATATGAGACTAATCTCATATGACAACACATACATGCAACTTGACATGAGGTGTCAAAACCTTATTTTTCCCATTTTCCATTTACACTCCCGGAACTCTTAAGTTCTTATTATGAAATCTCCCAAACATTCCATTAACTACCCAATTATCAAATGAGTATTTGTCTAAGTTCCGCATGGGTCCCAACATGGGTCCCATATATTTTGTGAAGTTGCTATCGTACCTACCAATTTAAATCTTTTTCAATTATACCCTTATTTGGGTGTCCAAACAATACCAAATGATAAACATATATCATCATATAATATGAAAGTATTTAAACAAATAATCATGTAATCATATAAATGCATTTAATCACATAAAATGCACATATTTTTATTCGGGCCCTTCACTGGGTCCCACTCCCAAACCTGTCCCTCCTTATTGGGGACTTTTCCAACTAGTGTCCCTCTTCTGAACACTTTTTATGGGCGAGTCCAAAGCCTCCCCTTAATCCGTTTTATACACTAATTATGTTAATTAATGCATATAACATGATAATTAACCCGTTCTCCGGGTACGGGTGTTACAAATTATTGCTAATAAAGATAACAATAATAACTTTTCATAAAGAAAAATACTCAATTAAGTTTTACATTCAATAATTGTGTTGCTAAACGCATGGGTAAAATGTGAATGGAATAGGACACATGTCAGCATGGTAGTGGTGGATAAGCAAGAGTGAGAAAAATGCACTCTATGTTAAATGGGTAACCAAATATTAAAGTGGTTGAAATTGAATCCTAAATTTTTTTGAATGTATATCTTACCTAGAATAGGTTCGATAGAAGTTACCTATATTATTGTTGGTATAGAATAAACAAAATCGTGAGTGACTCATCATAGAGCTCCAAAAAAGAAAAAAGAAAAGAAGAAGAAGAATAAAACAAATCAAGATTCATTAAAAAGAGTTATGTAATACTAAGAATTGATATCAGGAGTTGATGGGTATAGTTTTATGTCTGTGAAATTTTTTCAGTACCCTTAATGAAAACTGAATCCAATAACTGTAAATAGAAGTCTCGTCATGAGAAGGGGATTGATGTTACTATAACTAATAGTTTTTTTGTTTTCATTTTGACCATTAAGGTATTGAAAATATTACATTAATAGTAATGAGGATGGAATTTATAAGTAAGTTGAATGAATGAATAGAAGAGTAAGGAATAATAATTACCTTCAATGCAAAGCTTGAAAGTGCACACTTGTGTACAGATAAATCGTGTTTAGTTCATCATAGCACATTATTAAGAGAACAAGAAGAGTAGACTGTTTTGTGAATCTTAATTAAAGTGTAAAAAAAAAATGTCCAAGGCTATGGAGAACTTGGGAAGTGGAGACGTATAATAGAAATTAGATAATACCAGTAGGTTCTTTAATACTATCCTTCAGAGTACCACATGGCATGCCTGTGTGGTACCCTGCAGTCAATAAGATTTGACTTATTTGGGTGATATCCACATGTAAAGAGTATAGGTCCCACCCAAATAAACCATTTCTATTAGCTACAAGGTATCACGCAGACATGCCACGTGGTACCCTCAAAGTATACAAAAACTTCTCTCATATCTCTATTAATTGTCAGTGTGATATCAAATATCAATATCTTTCCTACTCCATACATGATATCTTTCAGTTCCTCTATCATGTATATTTCAGAGAGAGAGAGAGAGAGAGAGAGAGAGAGAGAGAGAGAGAGAGAGAGAGAGAGAGAGAAATAAAATAATGTCTTAACAAATAGGGCCAACAGTAAACCTGTGACTGAGAGGCTTGTGAATTCATGTTATTCTTCTACACGATTAATTTCTAGTACACAATTCCTTTATTTATTCCTAATACTTGATTTCCTTATTTATCCTAATTTAGATTGGACTTTGTTTCATCCAATGATCCAATACTCAATTAATCCATTCTAGTCCACTTTAATCAAAGAAGCAAAAAATTGTTACACAATTACTCAAGGAACATACTTGGGTAAAGTTCTTTAGGTGTGGTTTGTTAGGTTCCCTCTCACAACAGTTGGTCTAGGGATTAAAAAAAATAATGTTTAAAATTATTTTATTTATTTATTTATTTATTTTCTAGTTAATTAGGGTCTCACAATTGTGAGAGGAATCTAACAAACCATGTACAGCTAAGGAACTTTGCCCAAATGTATTCAATTACTAAAATTCTTCTATTAATTAGCTATTGATTAAATGTGAGCTTTTAGATGGATTAGCTCTCAAATATTTGTATTAATTGGAGGCTGAATGCAAGATTTATAATTGGAAGGTAAAATTTTTAAACTTCGCGAGTGTAAAAAGAATCATATACTAAGAAATTGGTAATAGGAATTTAGTTAAGAGTCCTAAAATTCTTCATAGACATATATTATAACTCTTTAAGAGATATATATGTTATTAATCCATTATTCACGTAACCCACCGTGGAGTCCAAAAAAAAAAAGGAGGGGTTATTACACTAAAACCCCTTCAACTATGACCATTTTCAATTGCCCTTAACTATAAAACTCAACAAATTGACCCTATCAACTATTTTAACTTTTCACTAACAGCCCTTCTGTTAGGTTGTAGTTAAAAAATTGATTACTTTTGTATCATGTTACCAATATAAAAGAGTTAACAACATAACATTTTTGTCTCTTCTTTGAGTCGTTGAAATTTTAAGAACAAAATTGCCTAAAATTTGGTGTACAACACATGGCAATTATTATGCAACAAAAGATATTTTTGTCATAAAATTTCCAATGGCTCCAAGGAGGGACAAATAGATATCATGTTGCTAATAGTTTGTATCATATGTTGCTCACATGATAATAAAAAAATAAAATATAAATTTTTAAAAAAAAAAGAAGAAAAAAAAAAGCATTCTTTTTTGGGACAGAATTCTAATGGAAGGGGTTTTAGAGAAAAATGCAATAGTTGAGGGGAGTTAGCTTGTCAAGTTTTATAGTTTAGGGGCGTATTTAAAAAAGAGCCATATTTGAACTAAAGTGTGATTGACTTTTTTCTTTTCTTTTTTTATTTTTATTTTTTATTTGTAAATTCCGATGGGAACTTGAGTTGTTTGGAAGGAGTTGTAATACACAATAGGATTAATGTCGAATACCATTAATATTAAGGAGTTGTAAAATTGTAGGGATTGTATATAACATGATATATCCAAAGTAAAAAAAAAATGGTATACTAAAGTTGTTAAACTCTAAGAAAATTACTTAAGTAAAAGTGCACCGATTGATAAAAGTGTAAACCACTTATGGGCATCGGTAATTATCAGTTGCTTTATATCTAAAATACTAAAACCATCCCACAAATGAATTTACCAAAATAACCACTACGATCTAGATTTGTAATATTTGTTGATCTATCTCTGCACATAAACATACACATAACAAACAAATATACATACGCATATAATATATACAAAAAGAGGTTATAAAAAAAAAAAAGTCCAGGAAAAAGAAAAAAAAAACCAATGAATTTAGTTTATTCTAGAGTCCAACAAAAAGAAAGTTGATCTATGAGGCACATAAACATACACATAACATACAAATATGCATACGTGATACGTATATAATATATATATACAAAAAGAAGTTTTTTTTTAAAAAAAAAAAAAAAAAAAGAGTTCAACAAAACGAAAAAAAAAAAACAATAGATTTAGTTTATTCTAGAGTCCAAAAAGAAAAAACCAACCAAACACATAGATGTTGTTATTAAGTTGTAGGACTCTTATGGCATGGACACACTACAAATAAAAAAGTGGTATACTAAACTTTTAAAACTCTAAATTCTAAGAAAAATAGTTAAGTAAAAGTGCACCGATTGATAAAAGTGTAAAACACTTATGCACATTGGTACATTTATATATACTAGGTTGCAAGCACGTGCGTTGCACGAGGTTTGTGCTTTCTTTATTTTAGTTTTGTATATTTGGTCCTGCATGGGCAATTTAAAAAGTCTCTACAAATAATAACCGACATACCGAAAAAAAATATTTCGAAGATAAATTAGAGTAGTTTGAAGTTAAACTATCAAATAAAAATATTTTCAAGTAAACTTAATGCAGTTTGAAGTTAAACTATAGCCTAATAAAATAGTTCCAAGATAACTTAAGGTTGTTGAATTATTTTTATTTTTTTATCTTCTTGTTGGCAACGTTTTTGTTGTTTTCACCATCTTTCTCTGATCTACGTTTCTTCTTGCTGTAAGTGCCGATTATTTCAGAATCATCAATTAGGATCGGCTCCTTGTCTTGAACAGCTTCAATTGCTCGTACAACAACAGATCCTTTGGATGCATCCTCTGGGGTGGTGTTGTTAGTTATGATAAGGAACTTGTACTCCTTTAACTTGCACAAACACATCGCCCTATAAAACCTGGACCTATCTTTGCCCTGATGTACCATTGAGGATACAATCTATTTAGTAACGTTTCATATTCTTAATAAACTTTGAAATTGTGAAGAGGGGCTTACGACTATACCTCACTTATTGATTCTATGTATTCTTGACCTAAGCAACCAATTAAGATTGTGGCTACTTCTTCAAATAACACCACCATGAGTTTGTCATTTCCTTCGACGACTTCTAGCCTTAAGAACAACCTTTGTACAGTAAAGGGGAAAAATATGTCAGCATTTGTTAAGTGTTAATAAGAATATCACGATTGTATGAATAATATTTTTGTTATTCTTTTTACCTTGGAATATGCTCCACATTTTTATCCTTGCATCTGGTGCATTCATCTCCATACTCAGTTACATTTATCTTTTTGCTACAGGCTTTGCATGCATTATACCACGGCTGGTCATAATTCTCTATCCTTTCAATTGTTGCTTTGAAGCAGTATGTTGATTCCTGCAAAATTAACTTTTCTTATGGTTTGAGTGTTAATTTTTTGTGACGTTTAATGGAAAATTTACCTTTTTTAAAGACAATGGGTCAGATAGGATGTCTTGCAGCTTTATTTCCTTTGCTTCCTTCATCAACTTTTTGAACGGTGATACTTCTAATTTTGTGCTGTCTTTGGAAGAGTTCAACCGGCATGTATTTTGAAAAATATTATAGCATTTACATATTTGATACATTATATATAGCTTAAAGTATTTATTTTGTATATATTACCATTTTCTTAGTTTTGAACCTCTTTATTGGTGGGTTCAATTTGTATTGTTGACCAATAGGACGTTGAAAGTTGGAATTCACCTGTATGGCAATAATAATAGATTATTGTTAAATTCTATTTTGTAGGCGTTTATTACCGTAAATGTTGAATATTGTATGAAAATACCTTTATAGACGCTTCCTTGTGCTCTTGAGATTGCTACTATAGGTCTTTGATCAGCAATTGTTTCCAGCAGTTGTCCCTCATTTATGGCCAAGTCCCCCCAAAGATTCACCTTTACTAAATGAAGACTGCCCTGTAGAAGATGTAATATATATGAGAAGGGCTTACTATAGATGAAATGATTATCGTTAAGGTAGCGAAAAAGATAGGGTACAATAATACTTACTCTTTGTTCAGCAAAAGAATTTCTCGTTTATGAGATACTTGTCCGTTCGATTTTGTTATGACATAGCTTTGATGGACTTTACTAACGAAGCCGAAGATATCTGGTAGTTGTAAAAATTTAGAATCATGAATTTTTGGTACTATTTGTGTAGTGCATGAATTTGACAGCATATTAAACAGAAATGGACATACCTAATGATTTCTGGTTGTTGGCTTTTTTTTCAACTTCTTTAAATGGGACAAATTGATAAGCGATGTTCTCCCACTTTGAATTTGTTTCAACTTCATCCACAAGTGTATTATTTTGTAACACCAATTCAATTTCTGGGTGTACGTTTTGGAATGATGGATTAATTTTTTGCACTACCCCATTAGATATGTTATAAGTCTTACTATAGAGTAAGACTCCTTCGTATTTTGTAGCTACTTCATCGAACAGTACTGCCTGGATTTTTGTACCCTACAATGATTAGTTAAATAATTAGTATTAATCATTTATGTATGAGAAACCATTATTTGGTAAATAAATCTGGTTGTTTACTTACTGAAGCATCAACAAGTATGAGTTTCCATAACTTCCCTTTTCCATTCTTATATGTTTCGATACTTCCTTGACGGAGAATCATCACTTTGATCATCCAAGTTCGTTGGTTGGTTTGCAGTGAGTTTATTGGGAGTATTTCATCATGAACATACATTGTGACTGCAAAGAAATACAAATATTAGCACTCAACATAATTGAATTATTTTCTATTATATATATAACAATAATAATATTAAAAATAAGAAAAATTCACTGTGTCTAGGTACTCGAGACCGAATTTCCAATAGAGAACCAATTTCAAGGAAATCCATTTTTGTTTTTATGTTTTTTGTTTTTTTTTTTTTTTTTGTAATTAAAAAAATATGACTCTCACAGTCTCTCTATACCCTCTCTCAGTCTCTCTGTCCCTCGTCCAGTCTTCTCTCCATCTCTTATCGGAAAACCTTATTTCTGCTCTTCATAATGGAATTTTATAAGGTTTTTCTCACAGTCTCTCTCTACTCTCTCTCAGTCTCTTTGTCCCTCGTCCAGTCTTCTCTCCATCTCTTACCGGAAACCCTTATTTCTGCTCTTCATAATGGAATTTTATAAGGTTTTTATTGGTGTCAGTTATCATCGTAATTTTATCCATACTTACTAATTAAGGACAAAAGGTGCAAGTGTGGGCCTTAGCAAAGTTAGCTATTTAGCTTCCTTGTGGTTAAATTGTATTAGTTGATATTTGGGTTATTAAATGATTGTGCAGAGAAGAAGAATGAGAACAAAGAGGTTGCAGTTAATGAGTTCTTACCTGCGAACACTGCCACCGATGCAATCTAATACTCAATGCAAGTCTACAAAACAACAGAAAATCCTTAAGAGCAGCAAGTGTATAATGTGAAATCAAAGATAATTGCATAATAGCATAGAAAATACGGCTGCCCTGGAGAATTGGAAGTACACAATGAAGAGTATCAGCTAGCTGGTGGTGGTTTTGTGCAGTACTTTCTAACCTAACATGGTTTGTAAATTGGATTTGGAGGAACATTTACGCTGAATACATTATGCACACTTTCAAGTGATAGGCATGAATTCATAAAATGCTATATTCCATTGATTTTTGTAAAATACATTTTAATTTTTCAATTTAATTATTTATTACATTAAGGGCCGGTCCTGACCTTTCTAAAGAAAAGCAAAAGTCTCATTTCCACATAAGGGTTGCCAGCCTTTAAAAATACTATTTTAAGTTTCATTTTCAAGTTTTAAACTTATCTTTTACACGTTCTTAGTAACTGTTGACTTCACTAATCACACTAACCTCCTTTTCTGAGTTTTGGGGCGTTACAGCTAGAGCTGATGAAGCCTCCCTAACAAAACATACCTGAACTAAACATAAGGAATCGCATTCTGCTCTCTACAGCTCAACCAAAGAACGAATATAGCTAAAGCAAAGTTTGCTTTTGGCTCTAGAAAGGTTCCCATGCCTTGTTTCATAGTTTTTTCTATGATGGCTTTTACTCTTATTGTATATCTAGGGGTATGCCCTTTGTCGTTTGTAGATGCCGTTTAGCTTTTCTTTTTATTGATAAACTATTTTTTTCGAAAAAAAAAACACCTTGGGCCAATGTGGCAGGGTAGGCCCGTCAAGTTATTAGGCTAGTGGACCACTTGGGGCGTTAACCGCATTACAGACTACTCACTCAATATCATAAGTTTGGGTTCTCAACGTCGTATCCAACCCTTACTCATTTTACTCAAGTTCGAGTAAAATCTTTATCTGATATGAGACTATCCACCCAATGGTTATGTTATACCTTCCCTTTTAAGAATAAAGTTTGAGTAAAATCATCTCTAACCCTTAGTCAAACACATATTATATTAATGAAGTAAAAAAAAATTATTTTGAAAAAGACCCTCAAATCCTTACTCAAACTCATACCAAAATTTGTGTAAATAGTGGTATTTCAGTTTGAGTTTGAATAAAACTCAATTTTCATACGGGTTTGCAAGGATTGGAGGAGATTTTTTGGAACTTTTACTCAAATTCAAAATTGGTATAAGTTTTGGGTAAGAATTGGATATGCCCCCAAGTATGCAGTTTCGTAACTATTTTATGTGAGTTTGTCAATTATTTTTTTTAGCCTTAAAATATCTTAGAATCAAATATGATCCCACAGAATAGTTAAGTTTCTTCCTCCAGTTCATCTGAATCTCTAGTAACTCTTATTACTTTCCAAGCAACACATTTTTTTTTTTGTTGCTAAGATCCAAGCAACACGTTTGGCTTAAAAAACTTTTGTCCAACCCAGAGCTAGCACCAAGAACATAAATATTTCAAGATAACTTTAACAGATACCCAAACAAAACAATGGTGATCAAATATTGCAAAATTAACATGACGAAATAATCTAAAAGTCTACTTTGAATTGTGTATTTTATTAACAATAAGAGTTCATATATTTTATTAAGAAATGGGTTGTATCATCAATTGTATCTATATATGGCTCTTTCAAAAGAATAAAATTTTT
Organism: Hydrangea macrophylla; assembly: GCA_033977485.1. Taxonomy (NCBI): domain Eukaryota; kingdom Viridiplantae; phylum Streptophyta; class Magnoliopsida; order Cornales; family Hydrangeaceae; genus Hydrangea; species Hydrangea macrophylla. The sequence goes on along the minus strand of CM066992.1, from coordinate 106,894,422 downwards.
TTTGGCCTTTTTGGATTACTTTTTTTTTTTTGTAATTCTTGTATTTCTTCGAGATATACACAATGGGCTTGGAAATTTTACCAAAAAAGATACGTTGCAGCCTAATTTTGAGAGTTTATTAGTTAAAATCCTAAGTAATTAAGTACTCCTATTTGGCTATACTACAAGTAAATGAGCCGCTGAATTATGGAAATTGACAAAAGAAAAATAGTCCTCCTTAGCTTAACATTGCATAGATCATCAATCGTGTGTATCTAATATTTTTTATTAGATACCAAAAAATATTAGAATTTTTCTTAGGCGTGTTTGGAGTTTTCACATTTGACCATTCTTTGCGTTTGGATGACATTTGTGACAATGAAAGAATTAAGGGTTTGATCATATTGCTTATATAAATAGGAACTCGGAAAAATAATATATAGCTATGTCCACTCAATGGAGTGGTTAGTGGGGCTGTGAGCGATATGAAAAAATTGAGTGTCCATACCAATAGATGGCCAAAAAGTATTTGTTAAGATGGAGGTGACATGTATTGGATTTTGTGAATTTGGGTTCGTGCAAGCCCACTACCACTAAACCATGGCCAACCACTTCCTTGAAAAATATTTGGATTATATGCGTCATTGAGCTTTTAAAAGCTTCATTCTAGAGCTTTTAAAAGCCCCCAAAAAAGCCCTAAGTTCAATTTTTTGCAAAGCTCATAAACTAATTACCAATTGAATTAATATGGATTTGTGCTTTAAATTTCATAAGCCACTTTTAAAAAGCCACATGGGGGCTAACACCTGGGGACTTAAGTGATTAAGCTCTATTTATGCTGTTTCTTAATTTTCTATCCTTATACCCCTAATTCTTCCTCAAAATCATGAAATAATGAATGTAAAGAGCCTGTTGAAAAAGCACCATATATGGGCTTGGTATGGATAAAAGTTAAGATTAAAAGTACCAGGGGTTCACAAGTCTTAGAAAATGAAAGAATATATTTTTTGAGTACAAAATTGAAAATTATTGAGAAATGAAACTTGGCTTGTATATGCAGAGTCAGTTCGTCAAACTTTGTTCAGTTCATTTTAGGTGATTAAAAAAAAGTTATTTTCATGTAACAAATAATTTCAAATACATTTATGTAGGTTGAAGAGTGGAAGTTACACAATGCCTAGGGTGCCTCATTATCCCCTATTTTGTTTTAAGGATATTTTTTTAGATGTAAAAAAAGAAAAAGAAAAAGAAAAAGAAATTATCTATAATATGTGTAGTTAGCCCCTCCCAAAGTATTGTGTATTGTATTGGCAAGCTATGTTCAGTCGGTTTAATATCGTCTCAGACCCTTTTGCATACATACGTCAATGTATGCTCATTTATGTAATCCAATTTAAATTACGTTAAAGCTAATGTCAAAAGTTATTGACAGCTTTAATATTTTTCTATTTGGACAATTAGTTTTTTTTTTATTTATGAAATAGTAAATAAAAAAAAGTCGGGATTGTAATTTTTTTTTTTTTGGTTTAGTAGGTGGCAAAATATTATATTATTAATCATTTGTCCAGTATAAGACTTATAATTCACCCAATAATCCATAAAGCTACATCCACAAACAGCCCTCGATAAGAATTTTTTTTTTCTTACCTAAGCATTGACCCAAGCATTTTATTTAAACCTTTCTAATATTTAGTAATCATTGCAGTAAAGAATTAATACAATCAAGGAAAGATTTAAAATACAACATAAGGTACTTTACAAATAAATAAATGACAAACATAAGTTCTCGTTTGATGAAAAGACTGGTCTTCTAGATTCAAAGATGTCACTTTTTTCCATTCCAAGGTGTCATCCAATATAGCATTATCACAAAGGAGCAACTACAAAATAAAAGAAGATAAGTTTGTGAGAGTGTGTAGAGAACCTCTTTCAAATATGGAACAAGAAGGAAAAATATAGAAAGTGATACTCCTTTTGAACTAAAACGTTATTGAAGTTGCATAAAATATTAAAAGGAAAAAAGGGCAATTGTATATCTATCAAAGAAAATTAACAATACATTTACCTAAATTGACCTATTTCAAATTAGGACTTCTTTGTAAACGACATTTTTTGTAAATGTCTCATTCTCTTTGTCTGCATCTTCTGACTTGATCAAGACTTTAGTTGTTGACATTGAGATTCCCCTTGACAAGGCGACATACAGTTGTCCATGAGAGAACACAGGTTGAGGCAAATAGATTCCCATATTTGGTATAGTTTGACCTTGTGCTTTGTTTATGGTCATCGCAAAGCAAAGACGTATCGGATATTGTTTCCTTTTAAATTGGAAAGGATAACCTTCATTCTCTGCCGGGGATAGAGGGATTCGTGGTAATAGAACGTGTTTTCCTGCATGTTCTCCAATTGTGATTTCTGCATGGATCACATTATCCATGAAATTTCTACACACCATGCGAGTTCCATTACATAAACCATTTGATGGATCTAAATTTCTTAGCAGTATAATCGGACAATTCACCTTCAAAATTAACTAATGCGGAGGCAATCCATTTGGAGTTAAAGAATTCAAAAACTCTTCTTGGAAATAGTTGCAAGTGTCATCAACTGCTTCATCAAAGCTTAAGAATGTTTTGGCATCACTCGGAAAAAGATTAATCATTTTCTCATTCAATTTGTCCACGAATTCATTTTTGCTTGCGAGTATTGCCCGACTTGCTATATAGTTTGCCGATTTAAAATTCTCGTGCAGTGATGGGAAGATGCAATCTATAAGTTGTTGCTCTGATAACTCATCATTGATGTATTCAATCACCATTTCCTTTGGAATAACAATCATATCATCATCATTTGTCGGTTCATCCCCATTTCCAATTCGAAGGAGTAGTTCGCTAAAGTTTGGATCAGCTCTTGCTCTCATATTTTTGGTCAATGTTAACCTCTTCATTCTTGGCCAAAGGTGGGACTTTACCAGGCTTGCATTAACAGTTTGTTCTCTTGTAGCTCGAGGCACTACTGGTAACACTTGACGAAAATCACCTTCAAAAACAATAACTTTTCCTCCAAAATCTTCTTGGCAGTCTAAGATGTCTTTCAATGTTCTATCAAGTGTTTCAATAGCCCAACGTCTTGCCATTGGTGCTTCATCCCAAATAATTAACTTTGTTTCACGTAATAGCTTTGCTGTTCCACTTTGTTTTGGTATGTTGCACATACTGGACTCATTAGCACTGATGGGTATTTTAAAACGTGAATATGCAGTTCGACCACCAAGCATTATTGCAGATGCTACTTCTGATGTTGCTGTAGCAAGAGCTATCATTTTCTGCGATCTTATGGTTGCGAGCAATGAACGATAAAGGTATGTTTTACCAGTTCCACCAGGACCATCAACAAAAAAAGCACCGCCTCTTCCAGCATTAACTTGGTCTAATATCTGTGCGAATGCTAGTTGTTGCTCTGTGTTTAAACTTGACTTTGAGCAACAATCATCTGGATGAACCTCAATTGACATTTCATCTATAATTTCTCGTGGACTTGTTTGTATAGAGCGGGAGGAATCATGTTGTACACTTGGTAGGTCATAATTTTCAATACTTTTGCCTATACTTTCCAAGTAAAAGTTCAAACTTGCAAGCGTCTGTGAAATTTGCAACTCAATTGAATTATCATCACATACAAAATCTTCAGACATGGCTGCAAAATGATCATCCCATAATTTTCTCACCTCAGCTGGTTGACAATAAACTAATATGGTTGCGAATAATCTACGAAGAGCCTGGGGCATTTGAAAGATAGTTGCCTCATTTAAACACTCTGAAATGCTTTGATCAGATTCAAGTAACCCTCTTTTTTGTGCAGATTCTTTAAAAGTTTGACAAATGAAACCATTAACTGTTAACAAATCCTCATATGATATGGGTCCTCTGACATGAAGTAATAGTAATCTTAAATAATACCTCTCTCCTTCCGCTGGATTTGTTCCATTTATTCGACCAATCACGTCCCTTTTCTTTCTTTCATACCAACATTTATGTTTTCTATTCCATACATAATACTCTGGAAATTCACTATATAAAAGTGGTCTTTCCTTTTCACTCTTGGAACACATGCTGAAATATTCTGTAAGCATTGTTTTGGAATTATGATCCCAATTGAGAACATCTTTCAAGTTTTGATTATTCCAGTAAGTGACACATTGCTTATTCGGAAGGTGTAATTGCAAGTTTATGATAGCAGGGTGCATCTCATTCAAGTTGAACTCATATATTCTCCAAATTGCTTCTTGAGCAGATACCCATCTTGCATCTTGAAATTGTTGGATTTCGTCCACTATTTTTTTACCATCGTTGTAGGAGACATGCACTGAGACTCTATCATGTCCCTTCTAGATGTACTTATAAAGGTATTTCACTGCTTTTAATCCAGAGCACACTTCAACGTTGATATGACAATTATATCTTGTAAGGAGATATGGATTATAAGGAACGACCCATTGATTATTAAGCTCCTCATTGCGTACTGTCACTTTTACTCTGTCATTTCTTCTTCTATACATTGGATATCCATCTTTAGCACATGTTGTCTTAGCACATAAGGGTCGAGGGTAATGATTTTTACACTCTTCATTCACCATACATGGATTTTGTCTATTCAGTTTTCCACAAGGGCCATGTATCATATGTTTTACAACCAATTGATGTAGACGTGGATATCTGTCTTTATCTGGAATTTCTGCAGACACAAACTTGTCATATTGGTCTGGGTTAGTGATTTTGAATTCTGACTTTAGTATAATCAACATGTGTGCATGTGGTAAACCCCTTTTTTGAAATTCAATGACGTGAACATTTGTTGCTACTCTTCCGAAAATTTCCTTCTTGAACAACTGATCTTTTAGATCTTGAAACTTACCACGAAATACTCTTGAAATCAAATCAGGCCTGTCTTGTGGACTTTGGGATTCTTTTAGTTCATCAAGTATCTCTTGCCACTCTGGATTACATGTCATCGTAATGAATAGGTCAGGTTTTCCAAATCGTTGAACCAATGCCATCGCATCAAGATATCTACGCTGCATATCTCTTGGGCCTCCAATAAACGATGCTGGAAGTACTATTCTTTGACCTACTTGATTACCTCTAGTTTCACCACCTGTTACAGCATCTACAATTCCTTGATAAAGTTCAGATCTAATATGTGATTGTCTTCTTCTGAAATAATCCAACCTAGTTGTTTCAAGCTTGATGTACATATCCACAGCAAACTGTTGCAGTAACCTTCCAGCTAGTAGAAGAATGGATTTCTCAGAATCCCTTATTTGCAACTTATAGCAGTAGTATTGTCGACATGATACCTTGCTATTATTTTCTTCACCAACATCTGCGTAAGAATTTTAATGAAAACTGTGTTAATGTATGTGTTTTCCACATTAGTAGTGCACAAGAGGAGATATTAACAAATTGATGGATAAAAGTGGCTAACATGTAACTTGACTCGTACTAACAATGTGTAAACTTCTTTTTGAAAATAATCTAAATCTATATCAAATGGATATTCACTCTATAAATACAAGTAAACAAAAATATAAAATTATTTAATATTAGGAAGATTTATGAAATGATCTCAATTTCTGAATGAAGACTTTGAAAAGTTAAGAATCGGGACGAAGACATTGGAATTTCAAACTTCTCGAATTAAGCAGTAGAAATTAAGAAAACCATGAATGATAGTAATAATTTACAAGTGATAATCACTGCAGAAGTTACTAATTAGGCAAAGCCCTAGACCTGTCCCTAATAAGCTAATAAGCAAAATTTAAACAATTCTTAAAATCAATGGAAAAAGTAAATCTATTCATTTAGAAATTAAAAAACTACTTTTTTAATCTAAATGATCCTACAATAAATTTGTTCATAAAGCTACATGTTTTTTAATTGAAAAAACCAAGAAACAAATTATTCACCAAATCAATATTACAATAACAATACGACCCTAGTTTGAAACAACTTATTATAAACAACTAATTATTCAATTTTTACCTTCTTGTTCTTGACCAAAGATATCTTCAGTAGATGCAAAACTCAGCATGCTGCATCTATTCTCCGTAATAACATTTCCATCATTAAGATTAGGAGCTCGTTTCTGAATATTTGGGTGCCATCCAGTTTCTCCTTTTGCAAACAATAGAGGATACTGTAAGGGATCATAACAACTGTAATAATGTTTCACTCTATGTCTGTGACCTGAATGAGTATGGACTACAATACTTAATTCGAATTGCGAATTTGGATTGTTGCCTTCTATCCATAATATTGCAGCAACTTGATCAGCTGTTGGTACATTATAAACTCGTTGATCTAATCGAACATTCTTTTTAATACAAATTTGGAATTCTTCACATAGAGGACGATCTTTCAAACTTCGAAAGAATTGTGCATATGGATTTCCTTCAAGAACTTTGATAACCTTTTTCACAATTTCCTTATTCAAATTTGCACCTTCCAATTTCTTCATTCTATTCTGGATTTCATTATTAGTATCATAAAATATAACTGAAAATAGCAAGGGCCATTTTCTGTTGGAATCAAGGAAGGGATATCATGATAAATTTGTCCTTGTGCTCGAAAAGTATAAATTCCTCTTCTAGCTGATGCAAGCTCCTTATCCAGATTAACTCCAAAAGATGTAAAAGAGAAAATACTGTTATATGCACGAATATTTCTTCTAAACTCATTAGCCTCTTCAGTGTGAGTTGTGAATAAACTATACAATTCATTTGGAATCTCTATAGTGGCTAGTTTTACTTCTCCATTCTGGCAACAAAATGTTGGAGCCTCGTAATCAAATTTCTTTGCACCACAAAAGACACAGTTTGGTTTTGTTGGTAGCTCATGGGCTTCTGAGCACATTGGATCACAAAATGTTTCTCCTGAAAGATGGCAAAATTGTAGAAGTGTGATTATGTTTAAAGCACAACGTAATTAATTAAGGAGTTATATTACACAAACCTTTAAACTTGTATTCCACTAATTGAGCTCTGAGTAGCCAGCGGGGTTTTTGCCTTGTATTCTTTGCAGAATAATTATTTTCCCCTTCTGCTAATGAATTGTTAGCTGTTGTCCTTCTTCTTTTCCTTGCGTCTCTAGTATTCTGAATATATAAATCTCTTTACTCATCACTCAATAAGGCATATATGTTTCTTGTATTACTCCGTGATTCCATTTGTCATGGAATTTTTATGTTGAATTCACTGAATAAACAATAATGGTCTAAATAAGAATAGTATCACATGTTGTGATAGTGAACTGTTTAGTTTATAAGCTTACAAAAGTAGGAATCATACCGATGAGCATACTAAACAGTTCATTAAAGTAGGAAAGTAGAACAATGACTATATATGTAATGCAACAAAAAAAATTAATAGAACAATGACTATGTAATATTGCGTAAGAAATATTAGAACAATGACTATGCAATGCAACAAAAAAATTAATATAATACAATTTCTTACGCAATATGCAAACTTGAAGTGGACTCTTATTTTGGGACGGAGAGAAAGAGTAATGCTAAGGTTTCCCAGATTTAATAAAAATAATTTAAAAACTGTGAGAGGAGCCTAATGAAATATACCTAAAGAGCTTTAATGAATTTTTGTTGAATGCTTATGAAAAGTGAAAAATTTCAAGTTAGGATTTTCACTGTTGTTCTTAATGGGTTAATTTTATAGAATATATCTCTTACTTTCTAATATTATTTTAACTGGTCATACTTTTCTAATTTAAAATTTGAACTGGTCACATTTTTCTAATTAAAATTCGCATCAAATCTCAATTCACTTGATCCCACTTTTCTTACTTCCACTGTCATAAAAATCGAAGAAAATGATCTAGCTTCTCTGAAGAAATCAAAGAATAATGGATCTTTAAGACCAGTAATATAAGAGTAGAAAAAGGTTACACCCACACCAAATTTCACCCCCAACACATCTTGACCTATAATTTTCGTTTATCCAGTGTAGAACCCATGTGGGGCTCACAGGAATAAAGGGCCAAAATTGTTGATTGTGGAATTTGGTGGGGATGTATTACTCTTAGAACTATAAAATCCGTTTCATCTGACTTGCACCCCTAGTCATTCTTGTTGTATTCCTTTAGAATTTCTTAAACAGACCGAGGTGGTGATTAATAATTTATTCCATTGGGCTCAGCAAATAACTAAGAAACAATATTGATTCAATTAAGTGAAATACATCAAACCTACCTAGGGGTGAAAGACCAAACCGAAAAAATTGACCAACCGAATTGAACCGATCATCTCGGGCGATTCTCATAAAATGTTCACATTGTAAAATTAACAAATCATCAATTTTATTCCATTCATGAATTGGGCATACCCCAACGCAATTAACACTTTCTCCTCTTCAATTAAAAAGCATAATGTTGTTGACATTTATTACCCTCAATAGTTGTCAAGTTGATCCACTTAGAGAGAGGAAAAATAAAGGGACTAAATTTCTAAATATTATGGTTAAAATCTTAAAAAACATGCTATTTTCGGTAAAGGACAAGCATATTTCAATATGAAATTTGGCAACAGTAGACAAACCTGTGTGATAATTATATTCAAGGGTACTGTGCTATAGCTACACCAAAACTGAACAAGGACCCTGCACGTACCCAAAAAGAAATGCATTCTATAGAAATTTCAGGAAATGTTAAATTAGATTTAGGTATACAATGTATTTATTAGTCAGCAGATTCAGTACTCAGTTACTGATGTTTTTGATACAAGTTTGGCTTGCAATCGAGATTAACTGCCTCATTACTGAACTACCTCCGCACTAATAAGCAAATCATCTTGGAAGTAAGTAACTACCCCTGGTACTTTTAATCTTAACTTTTATCCATACCTAGCCCATATATTAAGAGAATCATCAATTTTATTCCATTCATGAATTGGGCATACCCCAACGCAATTAACACTTTCTCCTCTTCAATTAAAAAGCATAATGTTGTTGACATTTATTACCCTCAATAGTTGTCAAGTTGATCCACTTCGAGAGAGGAAAAAAAAAAGGGGACTAAATTACTGAACTACCTCCGCACTAATACGCAAGCATCTTGGAAGTAAGTAAGTACCCATGGTACTTTTAATCTTAACTTTTATCCATACCTAGCCCATATATGGTGTTTTTTCAACAGGTTCTTTACATTCATTATTTCATGATTTTGAGGAAGAATTAGGGGTATAAGGATAGAAAATTAAGAAACAACATAAATAGAACTTAATCACTTAAGTCCCCAGGTGTTAGCCCCTATGTGGCTTTTTAAAAGTGGCTTATGAAATTTAAAGCACAAATCCATATTAATTCAATTGGTAATTAGTTTATGAGCTTCGCAAAAAATTTAAACTTAGGGCTTTTTTTTTTTTTTTGGGGGGGGGGGGGGGGGGGTCTTTTAAAAGCTCTAGAATGGATCTTTTAAAAGCTCAATGATGCTTTTTTACTTCATGGTGTATTTTTGAAGAGTAATGTATCACTTGTACAAAATTATCAAACGACACAATAATAAATTTCATAAGTAAGCCTAACTGTGGAAGAACAAATTCTATAAGCACCCAGATATCAATTGCCTTATAACAATTACAAAGTTCAGTTATATATGTACAAAAAAAGAGAAAATTACCTCAGCATTGCCAAAGAAAATAGACTCGTTGCTCTTCCACATAGATAGAGGTAAGAAATAAAAATTGAACTCTAATCATGCAAAAGGAAGAAAATCAGGATAAATTTTAACTTACCTATTTTAGCTTCCAAGCGTCAAAGGGATTTGACCTTTTTTATTAGAATTCTAAATTCAGTTAAAAGTGTTTTGTTAATTTAAGATTTGTATTGTACAGATTATAAGTTATAAGTGTTTGTATTGAAGTTGGATTTGGATTCTTCTAATCAATGGAATTTGATGACTAATATAATGGCATGTGGAATTTGATTCTTATATAGAACAAAATAAAACGGAAAAAAAAAAAAGAAAATAAAAGAAAAGGAGTTGATACACATACTGATAACTATTGGCATATATATATATATATATATTATTGCTACACAAACGACAAAAAAAAAAAGAAAAAAAGAAAAAAAGAAAAAAGAAAAGGAGATAACCATTGGCATCGATATATATATATATAGACAATATAGGGAAAAAAAAGTGGTATACTAAACTTACACTACAATACAAAAATGGTATACTAAACTTTTAAAACTCTTACTTCTAAGGAAAATAGTTAAGTAATATATATATCTTGCTACACAATATATAGGAAAAAAAAGTAGTATACCAAACTTACACTACAAATAAAAAAGTGGTATACTAAACTTTTAAAACTCTTACTTCTAAGGAAAATAGTTAAGTAAAAGTAATCAATGGAATTTGATGACTAATATAATGGCATGTGGAAGTCGATTCTTATATAAAACAACATAAAACGGAAAAAAAGAAAAAAGAAAAAAAAGAAAAAAAGAAAAGGAGTTGATCCACATACTGATAACTATTGGCATATATATATTATTGCTACACAAACGAAAAAGAAAAGAAAAGAAAAGGAGATAACATCATTTATACTTCAAGACCGTTAGTTGGACAATACAATAAGTTAACAATAGGTTAACATCTTCTCATAAAAAAAATAAAAAATAAAAAAAAAGTTAACATGTAACACCCGTACCCGGAGAACGGATTAATTATTGTGTTAATATGCATTAATTAGTATAATTAGTGTATAAACGGATTAAGGGGAGGTTTGGACTCGCCCATGTAAAAAGTGTTCAGAGAGGGACACTAGTAGAAAAAGTCCCCAGTGAGGTGGGACAAGTATTGAAATGGAACTCAACAAAGGGTAAATTGGTAAATTGTATTTTTAAATGATTAAATGCATTTTTACGTGATTATACGAATATTTGTTTAAATGCTTTCATATTATATGTTGATATATGTTTAGCATTTGGAGTTAGTTTAAACACTCCCATAAGGGTATAACTGAAAAAGTTCATAATCAGTAAGTGAGATAGCAATTTCACAAAATAAATGGGACCCACGTTGGGACCCATACGAAACTTAGACAAACACCCATTTAAATAATTTGGTAGTTAATGGAATGTTTGGGGGATTTCATAATAAGAAGTTAAAAACTATCGGGGGTGTAAATGCAAAAGGGCAAAAATGTGTTGACAACACATTGCATGTAATGCATGTGTGTCAAGAGGGTGAGCATACTCTAAAAAATTAGACAGAAAATCAAAGGAAAAGAGAGAGCTCGGAGAGAGACGACGAGATTCCGTAACTCCGACGCCGTAATTCCGCCATTCCGTCGCCGCCGTTCGTCGAATTTACGATCCGAGACCACTTTTGGACTCGTGGAGGTGAGACGATCATTCCTATGCCTTTAATTTATGTTTTAATTGCTGGATTTTGGTATCTCGTATTAAACGGTGAGACACCGTCTACCGAAATTCTTGTAGGATTTACTTGGTGAGAAAATTGAGCTTAAATTGGTGAAATTCAACATCTTCTAGGTGTAAATTGAGTAAAATCTGTGTATAAGGTGAGTTTTCTACACTAAAACTGATTGTGTTTAATGGGTTCAAAGCTATATGTGATATTAGAGATGATAATTCATGATTAGGAATTATAAAAATGTTAATCATGTGAATTCCATGTCAATTCTATAAAAAGTATATGTTGATACATGAATATATGTTTATGTGCTTAGATGTCTATATGGTAGCCAATGAGCACCGGGAAAATGGTTCATTGTTGGGAGTAATAAGGATGGTGTAGAGGAAGAATCCGATAAAAACGGAAGTCCAAGGAATAGAAGTGGCCACGGGACTAAGGGAGGTCTTCGGGTCTGAATGAACCAAACAACCGGTGACTCAGCAATTGCGTTTGTGTTTTGTGTGTTAATTATAGCATTACACGTGTTAAACATACAATCATGTTAGATTGCTCACTAAGCGTAATTGCTTAAGAAAACCGTTTTCCTATTTCTGTTGTGGTACATAACAACCACCGCAGGTTCGGAGCAAGGCTCGGAGAGAAGGTGAAATGAGTTTGGACTGGGGCAAGGCTAGGACTTACGTGCATGTGTTTACAATCATATAATATGATGTAAATTATGGTTTTGGACTTATGGTACTTAAGTTATAATGTTTATAGTTGGAGAAGTTGTAATTAAACTTTGTGGAACCTATGTAAGTCTTTTTGTTAAAACTATGGATTTGTATGTTCGTTGAGTTGGACCACTCCGGCAAGTCCGGGTGTAGGTCACAACCATTTTGGGCAAGTTTGGTTTGTAACTAAGTTAAATGTAAAACTTTTGAACTCTTTTCATGTAAAATTCTATGTTCATCCTAGTTTAATCAAGGTTTGGGCTTGTATGTCTTATTTTGACTCAATTGAGCTTGGGTACTAGTGTAAAGAGTTTAAAAGTATTCCAATGTGTATTTGAGTTATATTCAAGAGGTTTTATAAGCTTTCAAAAGTGTTTGGGTGAGTTTTAGCTTCAAAATCTCGTGTGAGCAGGTTGAAAGTTGCTGCTGCAGAAAAGGTTCTGCAGAGGGGCTTTCGACTGGTCGAAGGGACCTCTTCGACCGGTCGAAAAACCCACTGCTAGCCCTTTAATTCTAAGTGTTTCCATGTTTTGTTTTAACTTTTAAAAGGCCAAGAGGATGCCTTTGGGGTCCCATTGACCTATAAAAACTTCACTTTCAATTACAAAGGTTGGTAGGTATTTTTCACGGAATTGCCTAATTGGCACAAGTTATACTAGTATTATGTTTAATAAAGCTTCAAACTCCTCCTCAAAGTGTTTTCATGTATATGCTAGTTCTTGGCAAGAACATAAGTTAGTTACTTGCTTGAATTCAGTTGGAATGAATTGAAATCTTCCAACGGTTGCGTGATTTGATGAGTTTTCGATGCTTTTGTGTACTTTTCGGTAGTTCTAAGTTGGTTGGGAAGTAGCCCCAAGTGACTTGTGTGTTTGGGGACTTCTTAGAATGTTAAATGGGGGAAAATATGGTTCAGAGGGTATCTGGACCGGTCGAATTGACCCGCTCGACCGGTCGAATGCCCCTCTGCACAAGACAGTGATTTCAAAGGTATTTTTCGTCGCCTTTTACGGAAACGGGCATAACTCTTTGTAGAAAATTCGAATTCATGTGCCGTTTTTTGCATTGGAACCGGGACTCAAAGAGCTATCTTTTGATGTAAAATTTTGTCATATTTTATTAATGACCATTTTGCCCTTGGGCTATTTTATCTCAGCATAGTAGTTTTAAGCTACTTCAAATCATGTTTTTCCTTCATAACTAACATGATTCTTGCTTATTAGTGTATTTTGGGTGCGTATAGTCTTGTTACACGTGTCCTAATCCGTGGGGGCGGGTTGGGGGTGTGACATAACATTACAGACCCATAATAAGCATTGTCCTAGTCTCGTATAGGAGTTCTACGGACCCATAATAAGTTATCATTACAGATCGATGTTAGGTTCCATTCCCACAACTGGTTGGGATATCCCTTTCTTGGGGTTATAAGTGTTTGTATTGAAGTTGGATTTGGATTCTTCTAATCTATAGAATTTGATAACTAATATAATGGCCTTACACTACAAATAAAAAAGTGGTATACTAAACTTTTAAAACTCTTACTTCTAAGGAAAATAGTGATATACCAAACTTACACTACAAATAAAAAAGTGGTATACTAAACTTTTAAAACTCTAACTTCTAAAGAAAAAATAGTTAAGTAAAAGTGCACCGATTGATAAAAGTGTAAAACACTTATGCACATTGGTACATTTATATATATTATAGATATAGATATAGATAGATATAGATAGATTATAGATATAGATTATAGATATATACATACGCACATATAAATTGGATATAGACATCAATGTATAACAATTCTTATGGCAATGAAGATGCTTGCTGGTTTTGGCGTGCATAGTAATAGTCAGTTCTTACAGTAATGTTAGAAATGGCATGTGATTTGCAACATATTATGCGGTAGATTATGTGTTTGCTGTACTGTTTTCGATGGTGAACTGGTGGTACTGTTGCAATGGCAGAGGTTTGATGGCGGTTGTCATACGGCAGTGGTGGCCATTAGGTTTCACAAAAAGGGAAGAGGTCATCTTTTCCAGAAATAAATAGGAGAGTCAAGTAACAATAATATAAATTTAAACTTACTCCAGTATTATATTGCTGAATAGACTCTCATAATAATCAGGGTGCTAAAGTAAAAATAAATTTCAACTAATTATCACAAGATGTCAGTATTATTTTACCATAGACCAGTAGCAGTGCGTGTATTTTAGACCAACTCAGGGGAAGGTCACTGCAATTTCATTGAAAGATATAGAGAAGATTCCCAGGGCAACCTCGGGGCTAAAATATTGTGGACAGAACGAAGAAGTGAAAGAGAAAGCAAATCCGAAACGGAGATTATATGCAACATGCCACTGCAACAAAACTCATACTTCAACCTCTGTGTTCTAATCTCCCACTACTAATGTGGATTACATTATGCGAGTATTTGACTATTCAGCAGGCCAAGGCCCCCTATGTTTTAGGCCAGTCTTTGACAAAGAATAGATCTATAGATTTTGTTGTGATTGTGACCAGGTCATCATTCCTATTGACATTTGACCCCGTTTTATCTACCTAGTATTCATAATCAAGACAGACAAACAATTGATGATATCTCACCAACATAACAAGATTGGAAGAGGGACGATATCAGACGAGGACATGTTTTCTTCCCTGTATCTCTGTCACAACCATCAAACTATTATATCTTTCAAAGGAACAATGCGGCCAGCAGGTGTATTGTTGCCTTTGTCGCGAATCGTAGTTGAATTGCACCCCTTGTTGCTGCTGCTTTTGATCTCATTCTTATTGTGATACAAATTATGAACTGCTTGGTCAAGTGTCCCTTCTTTGTAAACAAATATGCTGTCATCTTCTTCCATTCTACGCCACTTCTTGCTTCTGTCATGCACTCTATTGAGTGGCATCCCTCTGAAACACAACTCAAACTATTACATCACTACCAAACAAATTCAACAATGGTTTATAAAGCTTAAAATATACGTTCTCTTTATCTTGAAGATAGAGCACAAGTAAGAACTACTTTTGTGGAGTATGAAATAGTTGTCAGTAACTAATCTTCACAACTTTCATATTATGTGCAAGCTGAAGGACAAGAAACATGACAAAGTTGTGTTCCAGAATTGGATGACTTTTCTTCTTAATAAATGAATTGGAATGACTTCTTTCCCTATTGCATGCATAATTTAGAAACATGTTAGGTAAATAGAGCTATGACAAGAAAAATGGGTGAAAATAGGAGAGAAAGTATGTTGAAGTAGGAGATCCTTGCTAAAGAAGTTGAAAAGAATGGAGTTCACGTGCCGCCTACTCTCATCCTTGTGTGCAAAATCCTATCTAAACTTAAATGTGGAAGTAGAGCTTCGCTTCCTTGAACATATATATTAACTAAATGTTGTGTGTGTGGCTAGGAGCGCATCTAACTCAGCACATGGATTACACGGGAGAAAGATGATCATGGGACTCAGCCCGTCTCAGAAAAAACCATAAAAATTACTCTAGAAAAAACAAAGAGCTATACTCTGGCATCAACATGTGGCCAACTTTGGTGAACTCCCAATTTTAACCACCAAATCAACATTGAGATTCGAGTTAAAATAATCATGGTATGACACAAGAGGGCACCATGATCAATCACCGATCTAAGCTGGCCCCCTGAAATCTTCCCCAAGTCGAGGTTCATCACAATGAGATGATGTGAACCATGAACATATACAGAGGAGGAAAACGAAGCTCAACTACAAGAGGTAGAATATAGCTCTAAGTGGCAACGGGGCGGATTTGGTTAGGAGTCCCCCTTTACCAGGGGGCGGAGCCAGGAATATTGGTCAGGGGGCCTAGGCTATACGGGGGTTTGGGGGCAGCGTCCCCGAGGCCATTTTTTTGGGGTCTATTTATACATAATTGGCGATTTTTTTAGGGTCTACTTGTATGTAATTGCGATTTTTTTTTTGGGATATGCTTATAATATGAGTCCATTTGGTGACACGTAAATATTGTATAGTGTCTTTCAAAATTTTTGGGGGGCCTATTTCTAAAACGCATAAAATTCTCACACTAAAAGTGTAATTTTTAAAATTCTAGATGCCTTTCCTTTTGAGTTGTATATCAATATATATGTAGTTGATGGCACTAAATTGGGCCTTGGACCCCTTTGGGGGGCCTAAACTTAAGTTGAGGGGGGCCTAAACATAAGTTGAGAGGGGCATAAACGTAAAATACTAAAAATATTTAGGGTAGAATTTTAATTCTCAAAGTCTCAGGCGGGGCCTGGGTCCCCCCTGGTCCCATGCTGCCTCCGCCACTGCCCTTTACCAACTCCACCCCGTCTAAATGCATACTTACTACTCTGTCCGGTCTAATGAGTCAAGCCAACTCCTACCTTGTTTAATATTAGCTACTCCGACTCCACTCCGCTTGAATGATATTTTGCATTCATATACCATTATAGAATAAGAGTTTTTAACGTTCCTTAAGGAATATAAAGTCTTGAACATATGTTGACACAACAAAACGCCCGCAACTTTAATCTTAGAATGATCAAATATAATATTTACATAATGGAAGACTAGATGCTCATAGGTCAAGATTACTTTAGTAAACAAGTGTATGAGTTCTTTTATGTGATGTGTGAGAGAGTATAACACGTAAGCAAGTCAGTACCAATGTAGATATGTATTGTAATATAGTAGATGGGTCTGAGAGAGTACGTGGCTCGGGTGAGAGCCAAGGTAATCCCAAGTGAGAGAGAGAGAGAGAGAGCAGTAGGTGTGGAGAGTTAAAGCTATAGAGCTTATAGTAGATATTTGAGGTACATTTTGTTGATCCCCTGTCCTTGTATTGAAGAAGGGTGTGTATTTATAGCCGTGGTAAGGAGTATAAGTCACTCAAGCGTGACTGCCATAGTGCTTAGGTGGCTTCTCTAGCGAGGTCTGTAGGTTGGTGGATAAGACGGGAAGGCGTGTGATTTCGGCTATGAGATGTATTGACAAGATAGAAGGGCAGTGGCATAAGCTTTATCTAGTGACAAGAGGAAAAAGGGGTGTAGGCGTGCCTCCATGATGGGACATTTATTGTGGGCGGTGAGATGATTACTTCGATAGAAGAGCGGTGAGGTGACCTCTATTACGGCTAAGGGAAGAGTATGTCAGTGGGTATTTCCAAAAATGGTGCGGCTACACGCTAAAGGTCCTAAGTGGCCTGGGGGTAGGTGAGATGATGGAATGAGTTACACTAGTAGCGTAAGTGACCTAGGAGGATGGGATGGGGAACGCACGTGATTGAGCACGTGTCTCTCTCTTTCATTGGAACCAACCCTAGCCTTGCCATGGGCGTCTAGCTAGGGAGATACCCTTAACTCTAGCCACCGAGCCATGAACTCTCGAGATCCCAGCGTGTGATACCCTTTAGTCCTACTCCTGACTAAGGGTACTTGTGTGTGACCATGTTAGATATTGAGCCTTTAGTTTGTTAGAGGCCATGTAGCTTGGAGGCCTCAGTGATGGAGATGACTACTTCTTTGGTGGTGTTGCCACCAAAGTATGTGGAGTATTGGAGGTGGTGTTATCTGAGGCGATGGGGGATCCTCACAAGGTGAGAGGAGTCCTGGGGTGGTGACAAGCGCGTCCGCTTGAGTCACCTCTAAAGGAGAGCGTGTTTGCTCGTTGCTACCCTCTTCAGGGGGAGAGCGCGTTGCTCGTGCCACCCTGGGTTATGTCCACGGTGGACATATGACTAGGAGTAATTAGGCGTAATTAGGTGTTGTTCGTGGAGACACGTGGTGGTGAGGTGTCGTAGCTTATTGCTACGTGGCGAGCCTGGAGTATGACACGTGGTGGTGAGGTGTCGTAGCCTATAGCTACGTGGCGAGCCTGTAGTATGTACCTACAACAAGTTTAAACATTAAGGGTACACTAATAAATCAACCTCATAATCAGGGCGAAGTCGATTTAGATGACCTTTCTCCAACTCTGACCCTAACCCCATAGAATTTTAATCTTAGAATACCAAAACTGCCTCTACTCCTATAGTACCTCCACCAAACATGTTCCATTAGCAACGGGGTGGGGCAAAGAATTTTTCCATCCCTTTATTACCCTAGTGAAGGACAAACCTCAGGCTAAGAAGCATGGATGTGAATACAAGGACACGGACACGTCAAAGCGGCTTCTAAAATATTAGGAAACAGATACGCGGAGGACATGATGAAACGATAAACATAGATCTATTTATGATAAGTTGATAACGTGTAATAAAAAAATTTATACGATACGCAGTAAAATTGAGATGCCTAATTATCTTCAAATTTAAAAAGTCCTACCCAGTTCTCATTTTGAAAGCCATATTTTGATTTTGTAGCTCTTAAGTATTCTCAAGTTGTAAGAATCCCATTATCCTTGCCCTCTTTATTCCTATATTTGAAAAACCAAATTATACGTTCAATTATCCTAATCATCTTTATTAATAAAGGCCCCTAGCTACTTTCAAATTATAATTTGTTTTTCAAAGTTTCAACAATATTACACTTGGTGCTAAGTATTCAGATGTAGCCAATTTATGTGTGTCGGACATGTCAAGGAATGTCCGGCTTGTGTCCTGTCAGGTTGTAGACGAATACGTGACCTAGACTAGCTCAAAGAGAATACACCATGATAACACAGGTCGTGCATTACCCTAGAATAGGCTCCTTTTAAACTAAACTTAAAAAC
Organism: Hydrangea macrophylla; assembly: GCA_033977485.1. Classification (NCBI taxonomy): domain Eukaryota; kingdom Viridiplantae; phylum Streptophyta; class Magnoliopsida; order Cornales; family Hydrangeaceae; genus Hydrangea; species Hydrangea macrophylla. The sequence continues at coordinate 106,875,558 of CM066992.1, read as the reverse complement.
AGTAAGGTACATCAGTGGCTAATGGGACTCATACGAGCCCAAATCACAAAATATTTTGTGGATATCAGTTTGAGGTAAACTCACGTACCCAAATTGCATATAGCTAAGAAACTGAAGATGAAGAAGACAGAGTAACCATAACTGGAAATAAATGGTTACACAATGCCATTTTAAATCACCATTATAAACAAGACTACTAAAAAATAGGATGTGTAGCCACTAGAGTCCGAGAAAGATGAGTTATAGTTTATGTGGACTGCGATGCTACCTCCAAATTGATAATACCAGTGTCTAGCAAGAGTGTGCCCCTTGGATTCTTCATATTCAACACCAAAGTGTGTTTGTCGTCAACTAACAATTACTTGGGAGTTCTTCAAGTTCCAAGAAAAAGGATATGGAATCAAATCACTTTGTTCCATAGGGCATTTGGAGGCAGCAACCATTCTCTGGTTATAACTATTATTGAAAATGGGTCAGTCAATCACAATCTATGGTTAAAAGGGGATATGAAAAAGACTAACTATGAAATGCCTATAATATTACCATGGCCAAATAGAAGCAATCTCTATACCAGCACTAGGGAAAACGAACAGAGTAGTGCACAACTAAAACTCAAACGTTCATAACTTTGTACAGAATTGCTTCCAGTTGGTTCATCAGTTTCCACTATTCAGATTCAGCATTTGATAATTCAAATTCAGCGTAAAGAAGAGGATAATAGCCACAAATTGAAATGAGACAGATCTCCACAGAACCATAATCAGGCAACAAGAATAGTGATCACCATAGGCATATAGCAATCCTTTCGAAAAAATGCTATGGACAATGGTACTCCAGTAAAGTAACAGGGTTAAATAGATTTTACCCCCCCCGTGGTTAACCCTATTTTCTTTACCCCTGTGGTTGAAAAGTTAGCACTTAAACCCTTGTGATTGTGACTTATACAGACCTCTTCTCATGAGGGAGTCCTCACTTTAACAAAGTGAGGACTTTTGTTTCCAGCAGTTAGATCCAGTTTTCAGTATATGAAATTACTTCACTACCTTTAATGAAAACTAGATCCAACGGCTGTAAATAGAAGTCCTCAGTTTAACATAGTGAGGACTCCCTCATGAGAAGGGTTCTGTGTGTGTATATATATATAATATACATTGGAAACACAATAACATAGATATTGAATGTTGAAATAAATACTAAAATTACGAAGGAAAAAGATACAAACATCTAAAATAATGATGATGATCTTAGTGTATGAGATCTTTTGTGTGATGTGTGGGAGTATAACACGTAAGCAAGTCAATGCCAATATAGATATGTATAGTCGATGGGTATGAGAGAGTACATGGCTCGAGTAAGAGCTAAGGTATTCATAAGTAAAAGAGAGAGACAGAGTAATAGGTATGGAGAGCCAATGAGAGCTTTTGCTCTCAGCAGGTTCTCGTCGTATATTGTTTTTTATCATGGTATTGAATGAGGGTGTAGTATTTATAGCTGAAGAAAAGGAGTGTAGGTCTCTCAAGCATGACTGGCATGGTGCTTAGGTGGCTTCCTTAGAGAGGCTTCTAGGTTGGTGTACGAGAGAGGTGGGAATGATGTTTTTGGCTATGGGACGTGTTGACAAGACGGATGGGAGGTGTCATAGCCAGTGACAAGAAAGGTGCGTAAGCTTGCTAAGGTGATGAGATGGTTGTTGCGAGCGGATGATTGGATTATGTCAGTGAATATTCTCAGTAAGTGCGGCTACACACCAGAGGCTCTAATTGGTTTAGGAGGTAGGTGAGGTGCAGTGGTGGTGTGAGTACCTCAGGTGGATGGGATGGGGGGCGCATGTGAGGATGCACATGTCTCTCTCTTTCCTTGGAACTAACCCTAGCTTTGCCCCCATTAGGCATCTAGCTAGGGAGATGCCCTTGACCTATGAAGCACCAATACTTCATTTGAGGTTCGTACCAGTATCGACTCGAGTATAGGATACAGATACGACCCGATACGCTCGAGATACATGTCGGATACTTTGTTTTTCGAATCTGTGTATTCTAATGTTATTTTTTTAACTGATACGTCCCCGATACGTTGAGGATACGTTGCCAATACGTCGTCTTCTTCTTCTTCTTCTTCTACTTCTTTAGTTCTTTGGATTGGATCTGCCATCTCTCTCTCTCTCTCTCTCTCTCTCTCTCTTAAGTTGTGTGGCTGAGAGAATGAAACCCTTAAGGAATTTACAATATATACGTTGGACACTGTTTAATTTTATTTTATTTTTTTTCTGAAAAGCTACTCTTTAGATTTATTATGATTAGGTCCCTACAACTTTTACAAATATTAAAAACTCTAAAAACATCTTTAGTTATTTTTAAATAACACCACTTAACTTATATATATATATATGAATAAATCTAATATTTAGTCCCTAAATTTACAATTATTTCTAAATAACACCATATAATTCCTATATATCTACTATATTATTACATTTTTGGGCATTTTATCATAAAATTAATATATTTTTTAAAATAATATATGTATACATAGTATTAGACTATTAGTAGTATCATTTAAATAAATAAAAAAAGACTTAGTACTATAAATATATTTTAAAAAATCGTGTCCCCAACGTATCATATCATGCTTTTTTGAGAAATAGCGTGTCAACGTATTCGAGTCGTGTCGTATCCATGTCACGTGTCCGTGTCGGTGCTTCTTAGCCCTTGACTCTAGCCACCGAGCCATGAACTCTCAAGATCCCAATGTGTAATACTCTATAGTCCTGCTCCTGACCAAGGGTGTTTGTGTGTGACAGTGTTAGAGGCATGGAGCCTTATCTGTTAGAGGCGACGTAGCCTGGAGGTGACTACTCCTTTGATGAGGAGGTGACACCTTTGGTGAGATTGTGTCACCCTTAAGGAGGTGATGACATCCATGTCATATATAAGACACGTGGTGATGGTGATAATGTGGAAGGCTACCACATGGCATGGTTAGTGTATATTCCAACACTTAGAAATTAACTACCTCATTAAATATCAGCAAGACACCAGGGCTAAAGTATTGTTATTATCTTTAAGCTGGTTTAGATTAACATTGGAGTAATGTTATGCTTCCCAAACTCAAATCCCAAATTTGGTTCCCAAATGCTTTGCCAGTTGTGCCACATGTAGTGGTATGTAGTACCACTAATCACTGCTACATCATTTGGTACAATTGTTAAAGAATTTGGGAACTAAATTTGAGATTCAAATTTTTGGGAAGTATAGCATTATTCTCAGCATTAGGACTCAAAGGGACTATTCACTCTATCTTCAAAGAGTAAACACCTTCTATTCTTGTCGTCTAACTCCATACATAACTCTATATCGCAGCACTCGTATTCTACATCACAAGTTCCATTTTAGCTGCAATATTCATTGACGAGAATTCTATGTACGTTTCTAATTTTGTTACTATTATTTTTCATGATTTAAATTTTTAAGTTGGATGCTATCATGCTGGTAAACTTAACCTATTTGTTAAATAAGAGTGTTCATAGTATGATCGTTACCAAAAAGCATAGAATCAAGAATTCTATATTACTAATTATACATCACTGATTATATGTGACGATTGATGAAATCAATGTTAGTTGTTTTGCAACTCTTTAATCATTTTAGGCAAAGTGTGAACTTGATTCCAGAAAACATATATATAGTTAAAAGATTATTCACAATAACATTAAATTTACTCCATTATCTTTTAATGTTTAATTTATGATTTGATTAGTTTATAGAAATAAGATCATATGTAATATAAACCCTTGGGTAGAACTCATCCTTGAAAACAGGGGAGGGTGCCCAAGAATTAATATACACACTACTAATGCCATAATTAATCGATGTGGGACATTAGGTACACAACAAAGCATCACGCTTCCGGACCGACGTCCACGGCGGCTCACTCTACCGACACTGATCTGGTGACAACCCTTTCTCTTTTGGCGGTTCCATTCATCTATCAGTATACAATGACTTAGCACCATGGTCACACACAATACCAAGGCATTTTAATCCAGCCTCTAGGACGCCCCTTCTGGGACTCAAACCCGTGACGTGGTGGTTGGCTCTAATACCAGATGATATGAACCCTTGAGTAGAACTCACTCTTGAAAACCGGGCTTGCAAAGGGAGGGTGCCCAAGAGTTACTATACACATGACTATTCCCATAATTAGTCGAGGTAGGACATTAGGCACACAACAATATTATGAGTACCAGTAAGGTGTGGAACTAAAGTAGAAGTGGTAAAGTTGTTAAATGTCCAATAAACGACAAGGGTTGCATTTGCTTCTATATCCAATAATGGTTTTGTTGCATCAGCTACAGGAATAGACTTCTTTCCTATTCTTTCAGTGATTTGAATCAATATATTCCTATCTTTGTTGTGGTACGTCAGGCTCAAAGTCCAAATTTGGTGAGTTTTTGAATTAAATGTTTGCAGGTTTTGTTCTTTGAAAACTTTCCCCCATTCATTCAAATGAAACTGTGCAGACAAAAAATTAACAGTAATCAAATTTCTAAAAGAAACTTGTACAAATCTTCTTGCAGAAAGAAAGAAGATAAAACATAGTAAACGGTAAACAAAAAAGAAGAGAGGAATACCGGATATGGAAGAGATCAGAGATGTCGGGCATCTGGAGGTAGGAGTTGAGGGCATCCAAGAAAGCCCTGTATGTGTATATGTGTAGTCCGTCAATCCTCGGGTGAGGCAGCCTGGGCCTGGGCGGTATCTGTGGGAATTGAAATTGAGTCCGCGACCCTCCAGCCGAATAAAGATACTCCTTCCAGGCAGTGGCGGCGGCCGAGGAGGAGGAGGAGGAGGAGGAGGGAACAGGGACGAAACCGAGGGTGGCCATGATGGGGTCGAGTTCATCGTGGGTCATGATGGGTTTGAAGGTCCGAGTGTACCACAGTGCCAGCTTCCTCATACAATCTCGCATGCAATCCTCCGTTTTGCTAATTCCCTCGCTTTCTCTCTCTCTTTCGCTCTTCTCTCTGCCTCCCATTTTTTTTATTTTTTTTTTCTTTTCTTTTTTTTCCCCCTAATCTCTCTATCTGTCTCTGTCAATTCATGTGTCTGTATATACACACATATATATATATATATATATATATTCACACACGTACATACAAAAGAAGATACGTTGTACAGTATGATTTAGTTGGAAGGCATAGTTTGAAAGGGGTTTTACTTTTAACACTCTACTATCCAAGATTTACAAGAAGAGTGCAGATATGACCATAAAAAATTGCTCACATTTTGCTCTTCATTTTTTCATTGGCTAATGCAATAGGATTCAGAATTAAATTAAAGTGGGGCTCAGTATTTTACTCTATTAATTAATTTTTATTTAATTATCGGTTCCACTACATTAGCAATAAGAGAGGAGGGTGAGCAAAAGAGAGTAAAATATATTCTAACAAGAATACCAAATTGGAAATAGTAAAAAATGACACGTAAATTGTGCCTTTTTCAAAGATTTATTGGAAACAACGTCCATACATTTCCTTAGGTGTGGTTCGTTAGATTCTCTCTCATAACAGTATCGTTCATTAGGTTATCCCAGGCTCAAAGTCCAACTTTAGTGAGTTTTAAAAACCAACACGTAATCGTGGATCGACTTACAAAACCACGACGTTATCTGGGTAATCGTTGATCGATTTACAAAAACGGTGCATTTTATCACCTACAGTATTGATGTACCGGTTAGGGATATATACTAAAAGTCATGCTTTATGTAGTCGATTTATTATTCATTTAATAAAATCAGTTATTCCATTTTTATGAGAATCTGCGTAGGTAATGTTTGCATTATATTATTTATTTAATATTGTGCATGTCTGTCTCTTATTCTACACAGTAGGTGGTTTGGTATATAGAGTTCGACTTATACACAGAAGATCAGACCATCAGATCTTGTAGAATATAGGATTTTGGTTTACAGTCTTAAATGGGATTGAACACACCATTGGTAGGACTACAACATGGTGTTGTAGTAAGTTTGTCTTGACTACGAGAAACAATATAGTTTCAATCGGTACACTTTGTGTATTAAACGGAACCAATTTGAGGTAATTATCTTTGTACTGACTTATAAGATAATTAACACCACGTGGCTATTTTGAGTGCTTATGCTTTAAATCCTAAGTTAATTTATAGATACACAATTGATAATTACACTTTGATCCCTAAAACAGTGATATTCATAAATGGATCAATATCTCATCAGATTTGGTGACAACATTAATTGTGTAGTGGATATTAATTACTGATGGAATCCACGTCTCATTTTTGGGATTGATGATATCCCCTTGAGAAAGTTTATAACTTTTGATTTATGTCAAACCTTGCAGGTAGATTTTATATGCGACATATCAGATAAGTTAAGTAGAGGATCTCAAGAAAATATTTAGAGATTAGTTAAATATGATTGTCAGTAATTATATTTAATTAATAGATATCTGTAATCTTAATATGGGGAGATAATAAGCATTTAATAACATGGAGCTCAAAATATATTTTTGAGATAAAGGTAAGAGTGCAATTATAATTCTTTAGTGGCATGAATTATAATTTATGAAAGTAGGAATCTAATTCAGCTCGAATTAGGGTTTCCTAATTCAATAAGCTTATTCCTTATTGAATACATATGGTTTCTATCATAGCCTATATATATGTTGTCTTGACTCTCCTCTCAGGTTACGTGATTTCATATTCTAAGCTTCTCTTGACCTCCTAGCTTTCTCCTATAAGGGTTTCCATCAAACCATAGTGTGGATATCGCAATTTTCCTACCCTCAGCTTTTAAAATATTTTTCAATTTTAAAACACAAATACGAGTCACCACTTAATTTTTAAAAGGAAAATTAAGAAACCATTTTAAAAGCAAACCGATCTTTTGTGAAACCAAAGATAAACTGGGTCCGGAGATTATGGAATGGAAGGGGAAGGAACCCCGCGGACTAAAACACCCCCTTTTATCCTATTTCGTGATAGCCCTCTACTCAACATCATTTTTAATTGAATTATTAATCTAAGCATGCCCTCAACTAATATATATGTTTATATACATTACAAAAGCATGTCAAAATGGTGCAAGATTGCTAATGGTAAAAATAGTATTCAAAACCACATAATTCAATTAGCAAGCAATATGATATGCAATAGAGAACAAGAGAACTTACCCGGGATCCAGCCGCGAACATGTAAACGTGTAATGCATGCAAATAAATAAAAACCTAAAAGAGTCACTAATCCATATATACACATAAGGCAAGACTTAATTATAAGGTGTCGCACATGGAGTCGAAAATCAATAACATTATGAAATAAACATAGAGAGGGGATAAGAAATCATACCTCAATAGCACTACAAAACAAAGGGTTAGTCCACATTCTTTAGATAATGTAAAATGCATACACACATGCATATAAATCGAGTATAGGTGCGTTACCTAGCGGAATAACTCGATAGATCGGTGAAACGGCGTTATTAAGACCCCTCCTTTGAACCACGAGTTTGATGCGTCCGTGTACCTTCCCTTGCTTCTTATCAGTCACGAAGAGAGTTACTAAAACAATCTTCAATGAAACCACGATCTGAATCCCAAGCTTCTTGGTGATTAGCTAGAGAGAGAAATCGTGAATATAGAGAGATAGATAGACTATCGTATGTAGAGAGAGAGAGGCTGCTGAAAGTCTATCTTTCATTAGGTTTTCCATGTGATATATATGTATATATATAGGCACATAAAAACCTATAAGGCTTGGGACTCCAAAGCCCGTTACTTGGTGTCTAAGCCAAGCCTCTTTGGACCCAGTCCAATAACATGTGGGTACCCGTATGGCCCGACTACAATATTTGTTACATCTCTCACTCACCCACATATGGTTAGTACTAAAACCAATCTCTCAACACAGCGTAACTTCTCAACTCTTCATACAGGGAAATAGAACGTGCGACCTTACGAAAAGAAAGTACAGTGACAGGAGTGTAATGCCAAATCATCACCATAACCAGTAAGATACATCACTTGGAAGCTTCTCGTGTATGCCTTAGACGATTCAACCACACCGGACACAGCATTCTTAATCCCTCGGTGAAAAGAATTGCTGCACCACCTCAATGTAGTGTACTCATGACATATCAGTAACAAAATACGATTGTCGCAAGCCTGCTAATGAGTCACAAAACATGGTGTGTTATTGAATGGTCTTCCCTGAGCCCAAATGTCAATCTAACTAACCTAACCGCTTGCCCTGACACGCCCCATAGAACGAAATTATCTCTTCATTCTAGGATAACATGCTAAAGCAGCTGCCATCAAGCGTCCTCTTCATGACATAGTCTCAAGTTGTGAAGGCAACCAGTTTGTAGGATAACCAATGTCTTGGATATGCTACATGGCTCACACAGCAGTGAAGAGGAATCCATTCACTGCTCCACAGTCGATCGCAAAAGCATATACAGTATGATATGTATATTATGGCGTTCTTCCATAAAAATGGGCATGTCACTCTGTGTTTGGAAAAACAAGTAACGCCATACAAATCTTAGTCTAGACGTTACACAAAACGTCTAACCTGAGTCTCCAGCACAGTCGCTCCTCTTAGCGCCCGTCTGAAAAACTCACATTCGGCTGTAAATAGGCTACATAGAGTCGTGGGATATCTCTATGTTCGACCAAATGTAAAGGTCTCATCTTAGATCCATCTAATGAGACATATAGAAATAATAGGGTTTATATCTAGCTCGTTGCTTATACTGCGTAGATATAAGTGTTCAAGCTCGCTTTCTAAGCGCTGTGGACACACATGTCTTAGCTAGCTATCTAAGCGCCATGAACACAAATGTCTCATCTTGCTCGCCATCTAAGCTCCATGGATACACATGTCTTGGTTCGCTATCTCGGTGCCAAGGTGAATCACCCATGTGAGCAGGTCGATTCAGCCCGGTGACATATTAGAAATGTGCATTCATTCCATTCATACAACAATTATATATATGGAAATCAACAAGTTTATTATTAACTGGATAATAATAAGAATAATAATGTCAAATCCAATATAAGTGTCTAAGCATATCAAATCCTACGAAGTCCTATGCTGCTAATGTGGGACAGGAAAACATATCTGGCAATGGGCTTAGTCAATGGATTAGCCACCATGTTGCCAGTGGAGATATGCCTCAAGACAACTTCCCCTTGCGTAACCATATCTCGAATGTAGTGACAACGAATATCTATGTGCTTTGACTTCCCATGGTATTTGGGGTCTTTTGCATAGGCCAAGGCTAATGTGTTATCGCTGTAAATGAGCACTGCTTCATCCCCATGAGGTGAAGAGCCTAGGCGTCGCAAAAACCTCCTCAACCAGACAGCTTCCTGAACAGCTGTCGAAGAAGCCACATACTATGCCTCCATCATGGACAGTGTGATGCATGATTGCTTCTTGCTACACCAAGAGATCGCTCCACCTCCAAGTGTGAATGCGTAGCCAGAAGTGGACTTGTGTTCATCTTTATCGCTAGCCCAATCAGCATCACTATATCCTCTCAGCTTCAAGTCTCCTTCATGATAACAAAGGGCAAGGTCCATAGTCCCGCGAATGTATCGCAGTATCCGCTTCACTGCTCTCCAGTGATATGGACCAGGGTTACTCTGGTAACGACTAACTAGACCCACTGCATAGCAGATGTCTTGACGGGTACACAACATAGCGTACATCAGACTCCCTTTTGCAGATGCATATGGCACGTTGGACATTTGTTCCTTTTCCTCTTCATTCTTAGGACAATGATCTAAAGTCATGTGGAACGCCTTATCAACTGGAGTGTCAATTGGTTTTGAGTTATTCATGTGAAAACGCTTGAGAACCTTCTTTAAGTTGGTCTCTTGAGACAAATAGATAAGTTTCTTTAACCAATTTCTCACAATCTTAACTCCTAATACATAGTTGGCCTCACCCATGTCCTTTATCTCAAACTGAGAGGACAACCACTCTTTAGTGGCGACAATGGCACTCATGTCATTTCTAGCTAAAAGGATGTCATCGACGTACAAAGATAGAATCAGAACACTCTTCTTGGACTGTCTGATGTACACACAGTGGTCCTCCTCAATCATCTCAAAATCGAAGAAGGTGATTGAATCATGGAACCTTAAGTACCACTCCCTCGACGATTGCTTGAGTCCATAAATAGATCGCTTGAGACGGCACACTTTGCACTCATTCCCTTTAGTTATAAAACCAATGGGTTGATCCATATAGATCTCTTCGTCTAGTTCTCCATTGAGAAACGCAGTTTTGACATCCATCTGGAAGAGTTCTAAGTTTAAATGTGCGACGATTGCCAGAATAAGGTGTATGGAGGCAAATCTCACCACAGGGGAGAACATGTCTCCATGGTCTATGCCCTCTCGTTGGGTATAACCTTTCGCCACTAGGCGTGCCTTATACTTGTCAATTGATCCATCTGCCTTACGCTTAACTTTGAAAACCCACTTGTTTCCAATGGTCTTACCGTCAGGCGGAATATCAACTAACTCCCAGACTTTGTTCTTGTCCATAGAGCTCATCTCCTCTTGCATAGCAACCATCCACTGAGATTTGGCAGTAGAAGAAAGCGCTTCCTTATAGGAAGCAGGCTCATCATCATCTACTGTACACATGAGAGCTTCTTCCTCAATATCAAAACGCCGACGTGGAACTTTTCCTCGTCTGCTTCTGTGGTGTACTACCTGAGAATCTTGAATGTCCAGTGGTGTACTCCCACTATCTGGTACACTCCCACTAGTGTCTAGTGGTGTACTCCCACTCGGTTGAAGACTAGTACCATTTTCAGCAATTACTGGATGTGGAATGTCAATTTTCCCACCCTCACCTAAAGATGGTACGACGTCTTCAACATCTTCCAACTCATAGAGGTCAACATCTCTTTAGCGTCACCGATATTGGGGAAGTCATTCTGAATGAAATCAACATCACGTGACTCAATCTCTGTCATTCCTCCATCCAGATGTTCACCATACATAACATAGCCTTTTGAGCTATCAGAATATCTTATGAAGATATGCTTTCTAGCTCTCGGGCCTAGTTTCCCATGCTTATGGGAAGTACTGTGAACATATCCTGATGAGCCCTACGGGCGTAAATGCTCCAAATTAGGCTTTTCGCCTTTCCATAGCTCATAGGGGGTGGAAGGAACTGACTATGAAGGTACTCTATTAAGTATGTATGCAGCAGTTAAGAGTGCATCCCCCCATAATGATATTGGGAGGTTAGCTTGCACCATCATAGATCTAGTCATATCTAGAAGTGTTCTATTCCTTCTTTCTGCAATACCATTTTGTTGCGGAGTTCCAGGAATAGTGAGCTATCTACATATCCCCTTTTCCTCACACAGTTCCTTGAACTGATCAGATAAGTACTCGCGTCCTCTGTCTGTTCGAAAAGTCTTTAGGGACTTTTCTTGCTGATTCTCAACCTCTGCTACGAAGCGTTTGAAACAATCTAGAGCTTCTTAGCGGTGAAAAATCAGAGACATATCCATATCGTGTGTAGTCATTGATAAAAGTAAGGAAATAAGAGGCGCCATGACGTGCCTTCACATTCATTGGTCCACATATGTCAGAGTGTATCAGTTCTAATGCATGGGTAACTCTTTTAGCCTTAACAAAAGGCTTACGGCATTATTTACCTACTAGGCAAGACTCACACGTAGGTAGGTTAACCTTAGGAAGTAGGCCTAAAAGGCCTTCTCGAGCTAATCTAGTTATCCTATCACGTCCTATGTGTCCAAGTCTAGCATGCCATGTTATAGAGTCAATATTTCTATTTGAATCAACTAAAGAAGTATAGGAAATGGAATCAAACAAATCAATTTTAAATAGATTATTCCATAAAAAAACCATGTCCAAAAGTAACACCATCCAAAACAATATCCAACTTATCATGTCCAAACTGAAAAATAAAACCTAAATCAAGAAGTGCTAAGACAGAGAGTAGATTATATTGGATTCCGGGTACGTAGAGCACATCATGAAGAAGTAATGTGTGCCCTGTGCACAAATGATGTTGGTATGAATCTACTCCCGTTGCTTCTTCATAAGTGTCGTTCCCCATATATACCCTACTGGTGCCACTTGGAATCTTATGATAATCTACGAACCCCCCTCGATCTCTGGTCACATGCCTTGTTGCTCCTGTATTTGCAATCCAATAATGGAGCAAATGAGCAATTAGGACATGAAAACTCACAAAAACATAGAGAGAGTTGGGTGGGAAAGTTACCTTCTCCGCCTCAGTGCATTCACGAGCGAAGTGTCCCAATCCTCCACAGTTGAAGCATTTTGCTTGCTAGCGTGCTTACCCCTGCGCTTCTTTGGTTTATTAGCCTTTGGAGCTAACTTATTAGCCCCACCCTTTTTCTAAGCCCTTTTACCCTTGGCATTGCGCTTGGACCCACTAGCCCCGCACTCACCTCCACCTATGGAAGTTCTCGCCATGAGTGTACTAATGCAGTTCGCCTCTTGGCGCTCTGACTCCAGCTCCACATGTTTAGATATATCAGTAAAGTTCTTGATATTTTCATTATGTGTCAAAATTTGCTTCATATGAACCCAAGTTTCAAGCAGTGACCGAATCACTGCTTGAATCTGTTGTTCATCAGTGAGGATGTTCCCACTAGCACCAAGATCTCGAATCATACCAGACATCGTCTTAAGATGTTCAGTCATCGATTGCTTGGGATATTTCCTATACACCTCGAATTTCAACACTAGGTTCTTGAGCCTAGTGATTGATGTCCCACCGAAAGCAAATTTTAGCTGGTCCCATAATTCTTTGGCACTGGAGTATTGGAAATACTCACCAAGAAGGTCATCATTCATGCTGCTTAACAATATATTACGTGTGCGATGATCCTTCTTGACCCATTCATTATAGGTGTCAAGGTCTCGCCGATATTGGGCCATGGGCCCATTGTCTGGTAAAATAGGTTGGACCATTAACTGGGTTAGATGGGGAAGTAGCTCTTCCTCAGTCAACATGAGGGTTACTCTACGTTTCCATGCGTCATAGTTTTTCCATTAAACTTGTTATCTTTATTCAAATCAGCGATAATTTGTTTTGAAGCCATTTTTACATTCAAAAACATGCGCAAACGTTTTGATGTTATTATTTGCACATTTCATAAAATTTTGTTTTAAAAATCTTATAAACGATCTTTCCTTTTTTACAATTTTAAGACCAAAAAACTTGCTATTGCTTATTAATCAAATCCTAAATTTTGTAAATCAAGGAAAAAACTTTTATAATTGATTTTACAAACAAATATCAATTAGATGGTTCTTTAACCGATTTAAGATCATCCACAATATATATATATATATAAGTGCGCCATTCAACAAAAAATTGTGCAGGGACCCCACGTGGATCCAAATTGACAATGTAGAGCTCATGCTAAGGTAATTCAAGTTTATGATATATAAACAAAGAAAAACATCCGTTTACAAAATAGGATTTTCCAATACAAAACTCTCGTCCTCACATTATATTTATAGCCCAAATAAATAGGGATGCTTTGTTCATAAACATATACAAGAACAACCTTAAACATACATCGTGTGGACACAAACTCTATTAATTGTCAATAATTGTCCATTCATTTAAGCCAGATTAAAATGTATTAATCACACCCATCAAGCACTCATGAGGTCTTATTTTACAAATGAATGGACTCATCCGTCACTCCACTTAAGGAGGAGGAATTAGAGGTCATAGGGTCAACCAATCACAAACAGTAGTAATTAAACGTGACCAATAATGCAATGAGTCTCTAAAAATTGCAATAAGAATAAATTTTTTAGCCCCGGATGGCTCCCATAAACCAAGGAAGAACTATGAAAAATCCTAGATTTTCCATCTAATATATTTTGGGTTTTAAACTTATTTAAAACCAATTCTTTAAGGACCTTAAAATTAGCAAAAAAAATTTAAAGTCCACATGAAAATTTTTAAATATCTGAAAAACTTATTTTTCATTATTAACAAAAATTTCCAGAATTTTATGGGAGCTTAAGATCCAATATTAATCAATTTATCAAATAAAATTGATTTAGCTACAACTATTTAACAATAATGTGTTAAATTCCTTAAAAATACAATATTTTAAGGAGTGGGTCTATCCCAATAGTCTCACATGGCCCAAAAAGGTGTCTCAATCATATAATATTAATTTCAATAATTAATAAACACATTTGGATATTTTAAGCAATTAAAATAATGCCCAATTTCACGACACCCCTAGCAGTGTTAAGAACACTTTATATTAATTCCAAGAATTAATAATATGCTTTGAATATTTTAAACAATTTAAAATGCGTACAATAACACCCTTTTTGTGCTCTAAAATACCAAAAACAATGGAATAATTTCCTAGGAAATTATTTCAGGTCCCACTTTGTGTGTGTCCATAAGATAAGAAAAATAAAAAGATATTTTTCTATAATTTTCCAGAATTTTTGAAGGCAATTAAAACTAGTTTAAACATTTAAAACTATGTTTTAAAACACCACAAACTGTTTTAAACACAAAAGGGTCAAAACCTGTTCTGGAATTTTTTAAAAATATATATTAAAATAATACGGCCGGAGAGGGACCCACAATGCCAGAAAGAGCGGCCACTGGTCACCGGAGCCGCCGCACGCACCTGACACGCCAGCGGTGCGCGTGGGGTTGGCCTGCCAGATCTTCTCCTTCAACAGGAACCCTAATCGCAGCTCCAGGCTGCGCGACCCCCCATGTTTGCAAGGATATAACTCACTCGTTTGTGATCCGTTTTCTGAAAACTTTATATGGTTTAAAAGATCTCATGGAGTACTTGAAGATTGAACCAAAAAACAGACCCATTACACGTATGGATCGTCCAGAAAAGTGGTTCAAAGTTAGGAAAAAATTCAGTTTTTTAACAGTCCAGAAATTAGGGTTTGCGTTTTCTCCTTCTACGGAGATATTTGGGCCATGAAACTTTGTGGGTAGACTCTATAGTCTTATAAGAACATATCCCTTCCAAAAATTTTGAAAAATATTAGGTTTACACGTAGACCCACTTTGAAATCGATTTTGGCAAGCTTTTGTACTCAAAACATGATCCAACAATGGTGGATCTGTTTTGGGTTCATATTTGGGCGAAAAAACGTCCAAGAGGCTCTGATACCAATATAAAATGCATACACACATGCATATAGATCGAGTATAGGTGCGTTACCTAGCGGAATAACTCAATAGATCGGTAAAACGACGTTGTTACGACCCCTCCTTTGAACCATGAGTTTGTTGCGTCCGTGTACCTTTCCTTGCTTCTTATCAGTCGCGAAGAGAGTTACTAGAACAAACTTTGATGAAACCACGATCTGAATCCTAAGCTCCTTGGTGATTAGCTAGAGAGATAAACCGTGAATATATATAGAGAGAGAGAGAATGGCTGCTGAAAGTCTATCTTTCATTAGGTTTTCCATGTGATATATATGCATATATATAGGCACATAAAACCTATAAGGCTTGGGACTCCAAAACCCATTACTTGGTGTCCAAGTCAAGCCTCTTTGGACCCAGTCCAATAACATGTGGGTGCCCGTATGGCCTGACCACAATATTTGTTACAAATAAGATATAATGTTGAATCTTAAACAGAATTCTTAAACCTCTAGCTTAAATCTATCAAGTATGAAAAATTTGATATATTTATGGATTTTTTCTAACTAGTGGGCAATGCACCATTTCTATAGATATGCAAGTCTCAACTAGGAGCCAATGCAATGTCCATATAGAAATGGTATAGTCCCAATATGATTACAAGGAACTCATAAATATGTTTACAAAATGAATTCTAATTACAAGTATCAATCTACATGGATGAATGTACATGGTTATGTAAAAAAAATAAACAAGAATAAGCTATGAAATATTCCTTGATTTGGATCATTTAACCTCGGGATTTAAGTTCAACTAATCATTATTGAAGCATGGTTTGAGTCTTAGATCATGGAAATATCATTTAAGCCATTATTTACAAGTTTGGTCAAATCTGTCATAACATTCCGAAAATTACAGAGAGGAAATCAAAACTTCAAAAATTGGAAAAGCATAGTTTCCATGGTTTGATGTCAATGAATTTTGGACAAAAGATACCTCTATAAGTCTAGTTTCCAACCCAAAAAGAAAAATCAAAGATCAACGGTTCAATCTCTAGGAATTAGACAAACACTAGGCATCACTCAGAAATTTACAACTCTCTGTCCAGGGATTTTGTACGATTTTCTAAAAATAGTAAACAAATCAGAAAGACTCTAATCTTTTTAGGAGTTCTTATTGACACATTAAACTTCACATAAAAAATTATTTGAATCCAAGAAAGCTTGATTAAGGTTTTGATTTATTCATTTCAAAAGGGTGTTACTGTTCTGAAACTCTGGACAGATTATTGTTGTTTCACAAAACTTATGACCAAACCACTTTAAACATGAATCTCATTAAAACAAAAATCATAGTGGAAAAATTTGTGTTATTGACATTCTCCAGTTGGTTTTATTCAATTCCAACAGTCCATTATGTAACTAAAAATCCTTAATCAAAACTGGTTCATGGATTCACTGCTCCACTATTGGGCTTATCACCCTTTTGTTACATCTACCAACCAAGCCATGGACATTGGCTTACCCTAATCTAACTTTTCTGGAATTTTGATTTTTGCGGCATTTGGTGTATTTTTACGGCTATCAGTGAAAGCCGTTGCGGCTATCAGTGAAAGCCGTTGCGGCTCTTACTGACTATCGTACGACAATCAGAGAGTGCCGTAGAGGTAAACTGTGACTGCCGTAAAATGCACCATGTGTTGTATTCTTCTATTCTATCTTTTTCTTCTTTCTTCCTTTTTGTTTGAATTGAAAAGCCTTTCGAAGAGCTTGAATCACCTTTAGAAGTCCTAGATTAATCGAACATTGTCATCATCGGATTTGGAGGTAACGCTCCCCTTAATTCGACGTTTGGTCAAAATTGGGGTGTCTACACATAGCCTCTATAAGCATTCAAGATGCATAGGAATGAAGATCGTTAGCGTCGAACAACACTCACTTAAAGATCGTCAGACTGCTCAATACTAATCGAAAGTTGTTGAATTTTTTACACGACGTTTCTAACGTCAAGACGAAGTTGTTGTAAAAAAATTCAAGTTAATTAGAGATCGTTTAGTCCTCTTGACAAACACATCTTTTTTGGATTAAAGTGATCAGGATTAAATCATCACAACAATCACAAAAGAGTATTATAACTGGGAATAAAAAAGAGAACATAAAGAGAGGAGAGCATAAAACATAAAGGATTTCGAAAGAGCCCATACTCAGTTCGAGATTCTGGTAGCAGAGGAATACGGTAGAAGATCATGAGCTGTTATCGAGCCCGTGTTCTTGATTCATGTACTACAACAATCTATTTTTGAAGTTCAAGGTAACCCTAGTTCCGCCCTTGTAGGGTTATTGTAGCTTTCACATAAATTTTTTTTTGTAGTACCAATTTATACAATCTATCAACAGATTCTCGGAACGCAGTTTCCTAATAGTACCCAATAGAGCTCCTGAGCCGATGTATCTACAACAAATTGTACGAATGCACGGCGTACCTGTTTCAATTGTATCAGATTAAGATTCGCAGTTCACTGCAGAGTCTTAGAAAAGTCTCCAAATAGTAATGGGAACTACATTGAACTTGATTTCAGCATTTCATCCACAGATCAATGGTCAGACGGAATGAGTTAATCAAGTGATGAAAGACATGTTACGTGTTTGCGTTATCGATTTCAAGAGTGTTTGGGATACGCATCTACCATTAAATGAATTCTCCTATAACAATAGCTATCATATGAACATAGGAATGGCTTATTAGAGGTGAAAAGTGCATATTCATAGCATATTATATGGTCTTTTATGCATACTTTTATCCCCAAAGTCCCTAGATTTAGGTGCATTCTAATAAAAATATTCTTTTTATTGTGTTAATGCTAAAACTTATGTTTATGCATTGTTTTACAGGTATTAGAATGTATTTCAATGAAGTGAAGCTAAAGAAAAGTGATTATGGTGAAGAGAATAACAGAAACAGCTGAGAAAATGCCATTTTTGACATTGAAAGCCTCATATTTGGAAGATATATTAAGAAATATAAAATGTAGATCTATGAGTTATGGTCACGTGGCCACAAATCGGAGGTCAATCCAAGGTCCGAGTGAAGAGATATGGCCATTATCCCATCGGTGCGTAGAGTTGTCAAAAGTAGAGAAGTTCAATCGATTAAAGATAGTTCGATCGATTGAAGCTTCAATCGATCAAAAAAGTTCGATCAAATGAAGATGAAATTTTCACAAAAGTTGCGTACAGTCTGCATGAACCCTATAAATAAGCTTCTATGATAGTAGACGCGAGGAGGATGCTCCAGAATACGAAAAACAACAGTTTTAGGGTTGATTAGGAGTAGGTTAGGTTAGTTTGTGTAATTTTTCTCCCTCCTTTCAATTTCTGTAATCAAGACTCAAGATTTCAAGTTTATTACAAGTTATTTTCATATTTCCAGGTTTTTCTTTTCCTTTATCTTTATTTAACTGTTTATTAGTTTATATGTTATGGTTGCTCTAGGTTACTATTTCTGTACTTGTTTATTTATGTCTCTGTAGTTTAGAAGTTGGGATGTGATGAAACATTGATTCCCAGTCTCTGCCATGCATTATATAGAAAACATGTGTTCGATCGATCGAAGTTATTTCAATCGATCGAGCCAGAGCCATAGTCAAGCGATTGAAGACATTTCGATCGATTGAAGGATGATGCAGTTCGAGCGATCGAGAACGCATCGATCGATCGAACCTGTTAATTCCCGAGATGATTCTTTTAAGTATTACAAGACTTTTTGTTTTAGAAATCTGTCATCAAATTGTTCCAGTAAATTCAGTTTTTCATAACAGTTTTTAGAACTTAAGCCTTAAGGCCTTTTCTTCAATGACTTTTGCAAACCACCTTGAATGCTAACACCATTGAGGGTGCGAGTTTCAACCATTATTTTAAACTGTCTTCTAAGTATTTTAAATCACTTGCGATGATATAGTCCCGGTCATGTAAGGGCTATTGATTCTTTATCTTTAGAAAAATACGGAATGCTGAAAAGGAATAAACTCCATAGAACGTTAATGAGTATGCATGGTAGATAGTTAGGATCAATGTGGATTCATGTGTTCTCAACACCTTTAATTTATTTATTTCATTAGTTATGTTTCTTTATAGTTTGTTATTTAGTTTAATTTAAGCAATTAGCATTCGTTAGAACTTACACTACTACATTCATCTTAGCTTTTTCTTTAGGTTGTAACTTAGTATACATTCTCCCTATTCCTTCCCTTGGGTTCGACTTGGACTTATCCAGTATTACTTGCACGAATACCTACACTTGGATGTTGTACAAGAGCGCACACCTATTTAGTCATGTCAATGGTGCTGTTTGAAGCCTTATATTAAAGACCTTGCCAATCGCCATTATGCTGGGCTGAAGTCGGAGATACTCAACTTCTTGGGCTAGAAATGGTACGAGAAACCAGCGAGAAGATTCAAGTCGTATGTAAAAAGATGAAGACAGCTCAGACCAGATATAAGAGTCATGCTGACAAACGACGCAAGGCCTTGGAGTTCATATTTTTGACTGAAATATCCGAGCCGAAATAAATATTTTAGTTCGGTATAGTTTGGTTTTCGATTAACCGAACTATTTGCTCACCCCTTACCATGTGGCCAAATCTTTCCTTGATGGGTCTAGATCAAAGTAATTTCTGATTCGAGGTGGCCCTAAGTCATGCTAGCCCACGTCTTCTTATCTCGACTTCTTGGGTCCAAGACCAAATGGGCCCTAGGTCCTTAGCCAACTTGGGTTCCAGCTCCACATTGGTCGCCTAATTCGAATACATATGTCACCTTTCTATTGGGAGTACTTTTTGGGTAAAATCATACAACTATTACGTAATTGAAATTGAAATTCAGGCAAAATTTTATTAGAAATATATGATTTAGTCCCTAGAAATTCAAATTAGTAGAAATAGATCCAACCCCATTTCAGGGAATCGAAATTAGTCCTTAATTACACACTTAAACTATAAATTCGTCTGTGGACACAGTAAAAAGATGAAATGCAGAAGTGCAGTGCAGAAGTGCAATGCGGTGAACCAGACACAGTAAAAAGATGATTTTAAGGATGCTTCTTATGAGTCAAACCTCTGTATTATTTTGTTTTGAAAATAAAAATATCCCCAGCAGAGTCGCCAGATTGTGGACACGCGGGATTCCACCTCTTGTTTGTTTGAGATTTTTGAAATTGATTTGGATCAAAGAAAGAAAGGAAGGGTCTGTTGAAAACAGATACAGAGTCGCCACTTGGTCTTTAAGGAACCAAGAAACCTAATTTGACTCACCCAAACGGATAAAGGGCACCGGCCCTTCATAACCAAAGAACTTGGTTCGGGGTTTTGGTACGAGAGAGGAAGGAGCCTTTGTCGCGAATAAACACCCTCAACTCGCCCCGTCTTTCGACGGGCCTCAATTAGCATCCAAATAATCATCTTATACTATGTTTGGTTCGGCAAATGATACTACAATAGTATATTACATTACATAAGAAACTTGAAATGGAAGATCTAAAGATAAGATATCATTCATAAGATCTAAGCCAAATATCATATAATGTAAAGTGAAAGATCACACAAATAAACCTAGAAAAAATCGTCTAATCATATATCGAATATTCAAGACTTCCTAATCTAAAGGGGGACATGAATTGTTCTTGAAACAAATAAATCAAAGAAAACAAGGATGCTTAGCAAGCTAGAATGATGCATGTTAATCTTTGAGAATAGAAGATCTCTCAATCCCCGGGACGGATGAGAAAGGATGATTAGGTCGAGGGGAAGCATGAACGTGTGATCATGATCATTCCTTCTAATCTTCTTAGATTAGGAGTCACAAAAGCCCCAAATCTTGCATGGATGCAATGTATGTATCTAGAATGTGCCAAGGTTGTAGTGTGCTTTGTGTTCATGGATTCCTAGAATAACTTAGAAGTCTAGAATGTATATGAATGAATGAATGAAATCATCATGGGATATGTAAAAATGTAGTATGAACTACTTCCTAAGACATGAGCTAATTTGGAGTGCATGTAAGCATCAAATCAAAGGGGGGAAGTAAAAGTGTGCTTGCTGTGAATAGTAGACAGAACAGTAACATGATCTTCTGAAAATTGAAAAGAGGGGTTAGGAATGTTTTCAATGCATGATTTTTTATGGAGATCTTCCTTATTATGTCTAGAACACAACCCAAAAAGCCAATCTTTAATAACTATTACAGATCGAGAGAAATCATATGAACAATGGAGGTTACTCAGAAACAGAGTTCGTACTGTCGACTGAAATATCAAAAAATCTTAGAAAATGATAACAAAACATCTAGAGGCGCATATTATACATAAAGTTCCCTAAGACACTGAAGTTCAAAGTAAAAATAAGTTATGACCACCCCTTTTGGAAAAGTTTTCTGTAAAACAAGTTGAAAGTAGACCAAGCTGCTGTGATAGCAAAAACAGAATATCTGGAGTGAATGTTTGGGCAAGAATGGACCTTTTTCAAGTGCTTCCAAGTCAAGCCAAAAATCATGGATGTTCTATATTGAGTTAGAACGACTTTCCAAGTGGTCTTGCATTCATACATTGAGTATTGAACTCAAAATAATTCCTTGAAGTTAAATGACTCACTGTTTTGAGAGTTTTGAGAAACACAAGTTTATCTCTTGAAATCAAAATGAGGGGTTTAAAAGGGGGGTTTTGAAATGGGGGATTTTGAAAGTATACTTCCAGAACTTGGATGAATATTCTAACCACTTGGAATATCAATTCCTAACTCATTTCAAGAACTTTCCAAGTATTTGCAAAACATGGTTTTATTTAGAAACCAAACTCAAGAATCTATGGGAGTATGATACATGAGAGGATAGATGATACATGATATGATATAGCATGCTAAAAGTGGTAAAGAACATGTTCATGGGATATGGGTTCATCTAGATACAAGAGAGTGCTGCATCAAAGTGTGAAAGTCAAAAAAATGACATGCTGTGAATAGTGGATAGACTGTATGTATTACTTTATAACATCATAATGGGAGGTCAAACATGCCTAGAAAAATGTGGGAAAAATCAGAGATCATCCTTATTGTGTCTGTAAAATAACCCAAAAAACCAAACCTCAATAACTATCACAAATTAAAAGAAAAAAATCAGAATGTACACATGACTCAGAAACAAAAGCTGCACTGTTGACTGATTTTGTATGATTTTTCATAAATCAAAGAAATGGTTTATGATGACCCATTATATACCAAAAGTTTCCTAAGACACCCAAGTTTCATAAAAAAAATAGAAAAGATATATGTACAGTGACGAAAACATCCAGAATAAGTGCAAGAAGTCAGGTAAACATTCTGTGAGAACAGATGCAGATTATGAATATGAACTTCTTAAATCCGAAAATAATACTTTCACATCTCTATAATTGATGGGAAAAATTGGAGACAAACTATGATGTCTTAAGAAGATTTTACAAGTGGTTTCATCACCATAACTCAAGTATTTAATTCAAAACAAATCTTTGAATCTGAACAGCTCACTGTTTTGGATTATTCTTGAAGAAAATGGATTTGGGTTTTGAAGTAGAGTTTGAGTTCTTGAATGGGGGTTTTGAAATAGATATTCAAAGCATGAACTTAAACTCTTGAAATGACCATGTGACCACTTAGAACCTCATCCAAACTTGAATCATCAAAGAACTCCCAATATTATTTGCACAAACATAGTTTTGTTTGAGAATATGACTTCAAGAACATATATATGAATGTATTGAAGGTAGAATCATCATCCATCAAACATGTCTTTGAGGTCAAGAGCTACTATCCATAAGGATTCACTCTCCTCAAACAACATGTCATCTAGATGATGATGAACAACTAAATAATCAAAGAAAAGTCAAAAGAAATGAGGTTAAGAGAGAGATGAACATCAAAGTAAACAAACATTCAAATAGCAATCAATAGTTGATATTCATTGAGATATTGGACTTGTAGCTTGGTGTTTCACTCATATGTGGTGACATTTGGACATGGAAGTAGCTTCATATCTCATAGATACTCAAGAATGGTGGTTGGAGATGATTTGAATGTGGAGTATATGAGAGGTAATGGAAGAAAATAAGATTAAAACTCACTTTGATTGGAAAAAATGGAAGAAGAAGACTACTTCTTCTCTTTCTCTCTCTATATTTCTCTAGAGTTTCTTCCTAAGCTCTCTCTAAGCTTCCATGTCTCTCCCTAAATGGAAGTAAATGGCTTCTTTTATAGGCAAATGAGGGGTGGTAAATGGGGTTTTAAAAAGTATAAAAAGGTCTCCCATTGGTCCAAAATAAGCTGGGAACCAAAAGTACGTCGTTTTGATTTCTATTATATCAAATTGGACCCCCAAAATAAATTGCAAAAATATACTATTCTGGAGGAGAGTGTCGCGGAGGCACTGGACCTGTGTCGCGACGGCAATGGACCAGTGCCGCGGTGGCACTGCTCCTCAATCTTCTGGATAATCCTGTTTAGACCCCCTGAGGTTCCGGTATTCGCGAAAAGGCCCTATTTCGTCCGAAATTCACAGAAAATGCGTATGAACTCCAAACTGAGGTTGTGATATACCGTTGGAAAGGTATTGGAGTCTATTTCCTATAAAAAAATGTTTCAGAGTCAGGTCACTTTGAAAAGTTTTGCGGTATTTGCGATAAAAGCCGATTTGATCGCCTTTTCCACCTTCGAAAATTCATAATAAATTCGTTTTAAATCCAGAAATTATGTACAATATACCGTTGGAAATCTATTGACCTCTAGTATCCATGAAAAATGTTTGAAAATTGTTACGGTGCTCCTGTTTCAAAGTCAAAGTTTGGTCAAACTGGTCAAACCTGGGATTCCCGGGAAGTTCTGGAAACCTCTGGGAGCTCCCAGGAGCTGACGTTTTTGCTCGATTTTCTTTTAAAACTCATTTTAATACTTTCCATGTGATCTAGAATGATTCTGGTGAATTTGAACGATTTTGGTCAAACTTGGTCAAACCGTGGTCAAACCGGTCAACGGGGACCTTCTGGAAACTTCCGGGACTTCCGGGGGTCTCTGGGAGCTGACGATTTCATCTGACTTTGCTTCAAAACTCATTTTATTACTTTTCTTACGACGTAGCATGTTTCCAAAACTTTCGGTTCAAATCTGGGAGTTTTCGGGCTTTTAGGGGCATTTTGGTCATTCTGAGCATTTTGAGAAATATAACTAATTTCCAGGAGTCCTTTTGAGTCTTTTTCGATCATTGTGAACCACCAAGCTATGGGTCTCCTAAATCTGATAGCCAACAAAATGGGGTGTCTACATCGTCCTTTTCCCCAATTATGTATAAAAGATATTGACGAATTTAACCGTATTATTATATATATACATACATGTATAGGTGTTATAGCAATTTTGGAAACTAAAATCATAGAAGGTGTTGTTTTTGGAAACTGAAATCGTGGAGATCTTGGATTGAGATGGAGTGAATATTGCTAAAATCAAGGAGTTTCCTTTTCTTTCTTCCTTTTTTTTCTCAAATTTAAAAATAATAAATATCTAAATGATATAGTTTTCGTCAATTGCATTTTTGATTTGTGGAGGTTTATATCTGTGTAACACCCGTACCCGGAAAAGAAGCTTAATGTGGTATTAATACGTGTTAATTAAAGATAATTAATTCATAAGATGGTTTAAGGTGGGGATATGAACCCACATGTGAAAAGGGTGTTCAAATACGGACACAGATGAAAATCCTGTAATAAGTAAGACTGGTATAAAAATGGGGCCCAATGAGGGTCTAGTTACAATAATTTGCATTTTGATGTCATTATATGCATATGTGAGTACTTGCTTAAAGGTTTAAAGATATAATTATGTTTTATGATAGGTGTAGGTAATGGTTGACAGCTCACATGGTTCGACTGACACACGCTACTCCACGTATATATCTAACATCATCACCAGCTAATGTGTCTCACTTGCAATGAGTAACCCATTCTGAGGCCCACTCATTCTAAGGCCAATCTAGTGACCCATTATGTGGCCCACTCTACTACTTTAGAATAAAGCATGTCCACTACAAAGGAGCCCATTCTAATCAGAATACTCACATCAAAGCCCACATCAAAGTAACCACCCCGAAGCCCAATGCGAATAAGCCCACCTCAAAGCAGAGCAAAACGACGGCGTTTCACCACTGCCATCTCCATTGGCTCCATCACCACCCATTTGGCACGTGGATATTATCTCCAACTTTAACCTCATGAGGTCAAACCATCGCCACTAATCAAAGCTTGCCATCACTTGGAATGACCATCCTTGCCATCGCTTCGCTTGGAATGACTACTCGCTCGTAATCCTCACGCGCCTCTCCTCGAAACTCTCCACAAACACTGCACTACATGCAAGCACACACTTATACGTGGATTCTCCACCCTTGGTCATGAAGAAGTACTAAGGGGGGCCATGTCCACTGGGAACTCGAGAGCTCATGGATCGGTGGCTAGAACCAGAGGCACCTCCCTATCTGAACGCCTCACAGACAAAGCTAGGGTTGGTCCCAAAGAGAAAGAGAGACACGTGACCATCAATCACGTGCCCTGCCCCTCCAGCCTCACAGCCAATTAGAGAGGCCCATGGCCATAAAGACCAGCTGTAACCCTTGACTCTCTCACCTTGCCTAGTCGCTTCAACCTCGCTGAGTATTTTGCAAACCATGACCTCGAATAACCCCAATGCTTAACCTCCTGCACCAATGAAAACCATCGATACACAATATTGAGTTGTCGCTCCAAGTGACAATACACTTTGCCAAACCAATAGGAAAGCCTTGATATTTTTCCTCGCTTAAACCTTAGAACCAATAGGAGAACCTCATTTATGCACCAATAGCATTCCTCCCCCTTTGTCTCCCTTTGACCAACCAATGACATTGGTTGGTCATTAGATGACAATACGACAATACCTCGTCTCGCCTTCCCAATACACTGCCTTGTCCACATCCCCATTTAATGACCCCAACTACCTCAAACAGACGAGCCACTATGTAGATGCGAACTTAACTACTTCCAGTTGTACCAAGAACCCCACAAACTCTGTATAAATACCAACCTCATTCAATACATCCAAGGACCCGGAGTTCAACATAGAGCTTAAGCTTTAACCCAGTCTTAAGCTACTACTCTAAGCACTTAAGGCATTCATCATCCTCCCAAAAAATCCCTGAAAACACAACCCTCAACAATCACTTAACCGTCCCTCACCTCTCCCTTAGCCTCACAGAACAGCTCCCTTCCGTACACCAGTCCCTAACCGAGAACCGACCCTCTACTGCTCTCTCTCTCTCTCTCTCTCTCTCTCTCTCTCTCTCTCTCTCTCTCTCTCTCTCCCTTATTTAGGACTACTTTGGTTCTCACTTAAGCCACGCACTCTCTAAGTCCCATCGCTAGTCATTTACATATATTTATATTATTACTATTAGTTTACCAAACTCTCACTCTTACTTTTCCATCGCACCTCATTTGTTGCTCCACTTGGCACTAACCATCTTACGTGTTATACATTTTCTCATACACTATCCACATCAGATAAAGAACTCACACAATAGGTAAAGGGGACCAGTTTTGATACCCATGTAAGGAGACCAGTTTGGATACACATGTGAGGGCGTATTTGAAAATGGTTCATAATTGGTAGGTTTTATAGCAATCTTATATTATATGTGGGACCATATTTGGAACCCACGTGGGACTTAGATTAAATCTATTTAAAAAAAAGTGGGTAGTTAACACAATTAACATGGAGTTTCATAATAAACACTTGGAAAAGTTAGTGGAGGTAAATGAAAATTTGATGAAAAGAGATGTATATCTTTTGAAAGAGCTTGATGACGACTCATTAGAGTCATTTATAACAGATTGAGAGTGAGAGACACGTACAGAAGGGGAGAACGAAAACAACGGGGGTTTTCGTCGAACGTTTGATGTCGTTCCTTCGCCGTCCGACGTTGGATTCATGAATCGAGACCATATTCGGACTCGTGGAGGTAAGAGGATCACATGGACATCCTTTGTTTTCATTTTTGGTAACGTTTTTTTGACTACCGTTCTTGGTTGTTAGAAATTGACGTATCAAAATCATGTAGGATTAACTCTAGAACAAGAATTGGGCAAGATTCTAGTTTGGAATTCAATTTTAGGAGCAAATTGACTGTGATTCGAAGAAGTGAGTGTTCTAATCCCAAAATTGAGTAGTTAGATATGTTAATGTAGTAATTATTAGCAAATGTTGTTTAATCCATGCCTATATGGTTAAATGATGATGAATTTGTTGAAAAGCATGTCACACTACACCAAAATGGCCGATTTGTCACGGTTTTGGACAGTGACAAACTCCTTTTGTCACGGTTAGAATCCGTGACACTTTCGGGTGTGACATAAAAATTTGTCACTGTCAATAACCGTGATAAATGGACTTTGTCACGGTTCCTTTGTTACACTTTAAAAGTGGCATATCACTTTTACTTGTCACGGTTTTGTCACTGTTTTAAACAATGATAATTTATGAACTTAGTCACATTCCTTGTCACGCTCTTGGACCGTGACGACTTATGACATTAGTCACAGTTTTTGTCACGATTATTGATAGTGACAAAATTTTCAGAGCTCAGTGACTAATATATGGAAAAAAAAAGTCACAAATTGTCTTGTCTATTATTGTCACCGTTTATAACAGTGGCAAATTTTATTTTTGTTTTTTTAAAAAAATTCTTGTTTTTCAAGAATCCACCCTGTTATTTTTGGTACCTGAAACAATAATTCTAATTCGATACAAACTAGATCACCACAAATAACATAGTATCTATATAATCACAAAACACAGTATTTAGATCATCACAAAATACAATTGCAATCCAATACAAAGTCTACTACTTATAACAAAACATAAATTGTTCAAATTCAAAAACTAGCACTTAATAACAAGATTCAGCGAAGCAACCAGATAGGCCACACCACCCACCCACCCTCAGTTTCCTTAATAGTTGAGGCGCACCCTTGGCTCTGTAGATATAAAACATGTTCCTCCTCTCCCGGAATGACTTCAATAACATTAACTTTACGTTCATAATCTAACAGTACATGACCATGCACCACCGTTCCAGTAGTTGCTGTCGAAACAATCATTCCAGTAGCAATCTTCTTTGATGCATTTATCATACTAAATATATTACAACTCGATGATGAAGCAGGTGTAGTAGGATAACTTGGAGTCGCTGGGTCTAAATGATTTGACAAGGAGCTAGATTGGGGTGGCATTGGCCGGGGAGGACATTTTTTGGCTTCATAATAAGCTCTTAATAGAATATCGAGGGATTGTTTGATCTCTAGCATATTTTGTTCCACCTGCATATTACTTCGTTTCACTGCTTTGTCAATCTCTGAGCGTATTGGAGTTACAACCTTCAATTTACTTTTTGACATTGGACCTACGCCACGGGTCCTCTCTCTATTGTCTTTCCCATAAAGTATGGTCAACGGATCACTCTCCAAAGTATTTTGGCTTGAAGAATCTTGACTGCTTTTCAGCTCAGTCAATTTTTGCTGTAACAATATCAGATTGAAAAAAGTAATATTTTTAATGATTAAGATTGAATGATGCCTAGAATTATAACTAGTTAAGTAGTGAAACTTACCATCTGCTCAGTAGCATTTGGGTGAAATTCTCCAGTTTTCCTCTACTTGTGGGATTCAACAAAAACATCAGAGCGCTCAGGCACTCGTTGAAGTGGATCATTGCGCATCTACAAATTAAATTTTTATTAATTATTCGAATAAGGTACATATAATGTATAAAAAAGTATATGAGTACATACCATCTCCTCAATTTTTTCGGCATATGACATACGACCAAGACAATGGATATCAGTCTTTTTAGCCCTACTGGCTTTGCCCATGTCTCTTTGCTTAAATTTAGCCTCCGATGCTTCGCATTTGATGAATTCATTCCATTGACTAAGAGGGATTTTCTCTTTTTCTGGCACCTTATCCTTCAACGCCTTTATTCCATCACTGTCTAGGCCTTCAAAATATTTGGAACGCAAGTTCTTCCTCTACGTCCTCAACTGTATCCCCATCTCTTTCAATACCTCCTCTTTTCGGTCAGCCGGCATCTTGAATTCTGAAAAGAGGGTACACCAAACATCGTCTTTTTTGGCTTGATCAACTAGCCTCCAATCATCATAATTAAGACCGATTTGAGTTTTCAGCCGAGCCAAGCACCGATTCTTCAAAGTTGGTTTACCACTAATAATCCCACCACTCAATTAATTGAAGGTCACCTCTCGCCATAGATCGGTACTGGATTGTGGAGTTTCAGGAGTAGTAGACGACAAATTCAAACTAGAACCATTTTGTTGACTTGACGTTGCCATTTGTTGTGTTCAAAAAAACATAGTAGAAAAGTTAAATTGAACACATTATAGCATAGTATTTACCATATTCCACCATGCATTAGAACAACATCTACCGAAAACCATGAGAAATCTTCATCGTCTTCGAGCATGAACAGAAGGGAAAATTACAAATGGATGTAGAAAAGTGATCCTTCAGAAAATGTAGACAAGTATGGTTATGGGTGATGAAAATTGCACCGGCACAATACCTAGTGCCCTTGCTTGGCTTTAGGAGCCTCCGCTAACTCACAACTTGTTTGAATGTTAAAAACTCAATACTTTAGTTGGAAAGTATATTCAATCAGATTTCTACAATTTGCAGCATTTCTAGCGAAACATTATAGCATGTGCATTGTATGCAAATATCTTGCTTTCATCTACTTGAATATGTTTGATGTGAACGCCAAATTAAGGCAGTGGTTGAAGTGAAAAACTCAATACTTTAGTCTGCTAACTTTTTTGCTTTCATCTCATTTTCCAAAAACTAGGAAATTTTGAAATTTCAAATACTAACACCAAGGCAAAACCATGTATTGAATTAATACAATGTGGGTTTCAAAATTTTAGAATTTGCCTTCTCATTGCACGCCGTGGTATATACTTTCAATATCACGTTCTTCTTTTCATTCTTTGCTTTGGTTTTGATTTTCTTAATGCTTTGTTGGGTTCGTTTTTTAGTGGGGTGCGACGAATAACTAAGGTGTGGACGAACCTAAACAAGCTTGATTTCCTTTTGGTGTCTTGACTCCTCTACACTTCATTAACAGGTACAGATTCGTTATTGTGTGGTTCTCTTTTATGTTTTAATTATGGTCAGTTTCCTATAAGAATGCTGCATTTCTCTTGGTCAATTCAACATTTCTTGTAATTTGTGAATAGAATTTCGAAGAATTGCCCTTGATTGAATTATTTCCTTCCCCTCTTTACTACTCCCGGATCGTCAAATGTTGTTTCCTATCAATGTCATACCCTTGCTTATGTTGCTCACGTTAGTCCATAAACTGATATCACTGATCTTTCTAGAGAAGGAAAAGGAAAAGGAAAAGGAAAGAAAAGCGATAAGGAAAACCATTTCCATAATGTTTTCCTCCATGTTTACAGAATACTAGATATTATGAATTATCAAAATGCCTTAGGAACTCAAGCATAGAGGAAGAGAAATGACTCACTAAATTTAAAGTTTTAAATTTTTATTTTTTTGCTATATATTTTTTCTTCATATTTTATTCATCTGTTTACCGTTCCCTTAATAACCAAACAAAGGAAAGTGTTCCCCTCTGTGTTTTCTTTTCTTTTCCCTCTCTGTATACATGAACCAAACCGAGCCTTAGCGTTATTAGGTATTGCTCCCTCTTCCTGCATGATGAAAACATTTCCATTTATGTTATTGCCACAAACTAGCATTTTGCTCTCAAGTGTTCATCGTTTGGTCTCTTTGCTGCTTGAAACAGCATCTTAGTGGGGTCCATTTCCAATTGCAGTCCATCTAGTTCTTCTGCCACGTCATTGTTGATGGCTGATATTCAATGTCTCCCTGGTGCGACTATATGCCTGATAGATAGTCCACACCTTATTTAACACTATTGGAGTAATAGAATATGTATACTTCATTTAAGCTATGTTTGGTTTGCGGATATAGAGAAGGAAAATGAAAAGGAAAGGAAAACTAATTCCATAGCGTTTGCCGTAGTGATTTCCTCCGTACTTCTAAAATGAAAAGGAAAGGTCCAGTTTTTGGGGAAAATGCATAACTTATTGGTATTTTGACCAAACCAATAAAACAGAGTACTACAGTCTGCAACTCTCTCATCAAAAGTGAGCATTTTACTACTACTTATTTTTATATTTCTCTTCATATCATTTTGTTGATATAATACAAAGATATCATCTTTACATGTTATCCAACAGAATGCACTAGAACATTTATTTTTCCACTCCGACTTGATGTTTCAGATTTATTTGCTTTATACAAGAAAAGAAACTTGTATGTATATTGCAATTTGATTATCTCAAAACTACCGAACTCAAAACACCAAATTCAGCAAGAAATGTGCATTAGATAATTGGAAAGAACAATGTGACTTTACAAAAAACAATCCATCGTGAGACTTTACAAAAAAACAGTCCATCGACCACAAAATACAACCCCTCAAAAAACATTCGACCGCGCTAAACCAAATTTTCTATTCCAAAAGGTCCAGAAATTTCTTTAATTCTGGATTATCATCCAAAATAGATTGAGACTCAATAGGTACAACTAAGTCATCTACAGATGTAGTCAAACGCTTGGGGGAATATAGAACAACAGACCATTGATCATTGTTAGGGCTCTTTGCATAGTATACTTGCTTCAAGTTTTGGAATGGATACATGAATGGCTCATCGTTCATATGATCTTTGCTCTTAAACTTTGTCAAATCTGCCATGACCACATGGGTGTCAGGGTCGACCATACAGGCGATCTTGTCTTCCACTCTCACCCAGTCACAATAAAAGACAGTTTCATGGAAACCTACATAGTCTAACACCAAAACTTGCCTTATTACCCCATAATATGTCATCTCAGCTTCTTTCAAGTTTTTGTCTTTTGTACTAGACCTGAAATACGTCAAGGCTTTATACGAAATATCGTTGTTTTGCTTTCCAACGAGTTTTTGCTTGTACGTGGTCAAAAAGAATACAAAACCATTAAGACGGTATTTATCGAATGCTTTAGCCAAAAAAGTAGGTCCGTTGGCTAGACGTGCAAGCCTTGATGTCACATCACCGATTTTCAACAACTGAAATCATAACAAGACTTGCATTACAAATAGGTTGCTAAGGAAACATAAGTAAAACTGAGGAGTGGGGTAATACTATTAGTACCTCACTTGCTACCCACCCAATTCTTGAACTCGTTATCTATACTCGTGACTCCTTTTCTTTTTTTGCCGGGTCCGGATGGATTATATTGCCTACATTACATGAATGGCAAGAATTAGATTGAAAATCATGATGCGCGACAAATAATGATTCCTCCCTCAATTAAAGGCACTTACACTTTCCAACTATCTATATCAACGTGAGTCTCAAAAACATATCGAGACACCTGTTTATATTGTGTACTCGTCAGTTTCACTACCTTGCCCTTTCCTAAAGCCTCATCATCGGCAAACCCATTTGATTCATCAACGAAGCATTCACGACCTCCAATGCATGGGTTTGGAATGTATTCCTTTGCATACATGGAAGCCTCCTCTGTAATGTACTCCTCTGTAATGGATCCCTCAATGTACCGTGGATTCTTAACGTACACTTTAATCTTGCTATTTAAAACTGTCTTCTGGACAAATCTGGGTTCCTTACAAACCGGATATAACAGTCTATGCTTATGTTCTTTATGGTATAGAACGCAGTCATACTTGCAAGCATGAATGGATTTGTACTTCATCACCAAACCTTTCAAACTACTCTTCATCTTTGGATAGTTATCAGGTAGTGTGTTCTCTTTAGGGAGTAAATCCTTTGCCCAAAGAAGGATTTCCATCACACTGTTGCCCGACAAACCAAAATGACTCTTTAAATTGTGCAAACTAACCAAGGCGTACAACATTGTGTGATTTGGGTTATAATCAGGGTACAAAAGTCTTGTCGCCGCTGCTCTTAACAATATATAATCATTGTCAGGGGGGACTCTAGTATCAACATGCGTCGTATCACCTTCCCCGTGATCTCGATCATTTTCTTCTTCACGAAGTTCCTCAACTTCTGGAGTATGGTTCGCTTGCATTGTATGGACTCCGTAAGCGTCATTAATGAGGTCATTCAATCTAGTATGTGTCAAATGATCACCCTCTACTTGTATCAATTCTTTGCCCGATACTTGTTCTGGAATATACGGGAATTCCCTTTCCCCGTGAAAATTCCAAAACATGTAATCTTGTTGCATACCCCACTTAATCAAATGTAACTCAACCTCTGTCCATTTCAAACATTTACCATTTCTACAACGCACACATGGACACGAGATGTCTTCACTTTTTAGATTCCTCTTTGCATATTTCACAAAGTCCTTAACCCCTATAACATGCACATCCCCCACCCTGTTAACTTCACCCATCCACTCTTTGTAAAGTGGAAACCCCATCGATTCTACAGAAAAAAAATTAAATAAAAAAGTAGCGCTCATTAGATTACAATGTTTTTTTAAAGTTGGTTAACTTCATAACTCAAGTAAGCTCTCACTATCTTTTATTGTCTTTTCCCTTTTTAGCTTCCTCTTTGTATATTCTTTTTTAGATTCCTCTTTGCAAAAAGAAGAAGGAAAATATAATGAACACATAAGGCCTTAAAGAAACAAACAAATAAGGCCTTAATGGATTTACTCGCAGGCGTACTCATTAGGGTTTACATGTATAATCATCACACGTAGAGAAAAAGCATGAACACATAAAATGCCACCCCGCCGGCGTACTCGTTAGGGTTTACAACCCTAAATAGCAAGTAAAATACATAAAACGCCACCCCGCAGGCGTACTCGTACTAACCTGGATAAAGAGACTAAAAATTGATGTGAAGACCTATTTGTGAGCTGATCAAACGTAGCAGAGCGGAGATTACAAGAGAGCGGTAATTGACCTAAAATTAGCGTATATAATGACCAGATCATTACACAATGTAAGTTCAGAATACTTTCATGATATGTTAGTTTCATTGAGCAACAATAGAAGAGATCATATGTAAGTTCAGAATACTTTCATGTATGTGTGGTATGTATAGCAACGTAATAAAAGCATGTGCTTGTACACTACAAAGACAGTTTGGGGCTATTTCATGAAAGAAACTTTATCAATTCAATATAGGCATGTATTTGCATAATACTAAAGAGAGAGAGAGAGAGAGAGAGAGAGAGAGAGTAAAAGTTGAAGTAAAAGAGGCATCTAATATAAGTTTTTGAATAGACTTTTGTTATAGTTCAAAGTCAACTAAGGACTTCAAAGAAAGTTTTGTTAGTCATCTTGAGAGAATTACTTGCTTTGATTAAGAGGGAGAACATATATAATAGGGAATTCATAAACTCTAACACTGGTGAATTTCATAGTATTGAGAGAGAGAGAGAGAGAGAGAGAGAGAGAGAGAGAGAAATCTTCTTGCAAAAGAATTCTCATGAATAGCATACCCCAGTCACACCCCAGTGAATTACCATGTCATAGAACAAAACCACATTAACAAGAGTGCTAAAGAAAACCAAATCAAGAACAAGATTGTGTTTGATCCATTAAGTTTTTTTACTTCTCTATTACCCATCTTTCTTCTACTAAATAGATAAAAAATAAATAAATAAATAAAAAACATCCGATCTATACCTTTTCAAATCCTATCTCTATACCAAAAAAAGAAAAGCCACAAAACAAAAATACATAGACAAACAAATCCAACTTTTTGATTCAGATTAACCACCATTGCTTTTTTAATCAGATACCCATCTCATATGTTTAACTTTAAAGCAACAATACTTTATTTTAATCAAGCTTGACCCTCTAAAGTAAAACACATAAATGAAAAGTCCACAAAAAAAAAACAAAAAACCTAATGGGTGCTCCTCTAGGAAAGTATGTAATACCCTGTATTTTCGGATGCATGGTTATATAAATAAGACCCTGTATGCTTGTGTGAACCTTTGGTGAAGAACCTTTCTCGATCAATCAAACTCTTCTCGAGCGATTGAACTTCTGTCATTCTCGATCGATCGAACCTACTTCAAGCGATCGAAGCTCTGCCGACCTGATTCTGTGATGTGGACCCTTTCCCGAGCGATCGAACTATTCTCGATCGATCGAACCTTAACCGACCTGTTCTCAATCGATCGAACTCACTTCGATCGATCGAACGTTGTATTTCAGTATACGTTTTCTGCCACCTGCCTCTCTTGTTTCCCTATATATATGTATATTTTGTGTGTTATGGTGTTTTGACAGTTTAGAGTTTGAGAGAGAGAGCTTGTGTGTGTATGTGTGTTCTATACATATATATATAACCGTGTGTGTGTATGTGTGTTATATATATATATATACTTAGAGAGAAGAGAGAAGAAGGAGAACAAGAAGAAGAAGGGAAGAGAAGACAGAAAAGAAGAAGAAAGACAGAGAGAGACCAGAGAGAGACAGAGAAGGAGAGGAGAGAGAGAAAGCTCGCCGTCACCATAGCCGTCACCACGGAGCTTCGAACGCCTCCACCGGACCACCGGAGTGAGGTGAGTTTCATTAACTCACTCAAGTGATGACTATAGGATGGTTCCTGTATGTTTAAATGTGTATTATGTGACCCCGAAACCTTTGTTCGTCTCTGCCCAGTTTCTGGGTAGAAGATGATGTTCGAGCGATCGAATGGCTTTCGATCGATCGAACTCTCCGTTTCTTCAATCGATCGAAGGGACTTCGATCGATCGAACTTAGTTTGATTTCAATCGATCGAGAGGACCTTAATCGATCGAACCTCGCAGAATATGATTAATTTCTGTTGTTTATAATATGAACTGTTTAGTTGATTAAATGTTGATCCATGCTTTCGTGATGCGATATTGTTAATTTAAGAGATAGTGCAACACTGTTGTGAGATGAACTGTTTAACTGTTACATGATAATATTGCTGAACTGAATAGTAGAATGGAACACAACTGCATGTTAATAATCAGAAATGAGTAGATATGATGAATACAGAGCATGTGGTAGTCTGGTTATCTAGAGCATGAGCATTGCACAACATGTGGTCAGCATGCATGGGATAGTGACGTGAAGAGATAAGAGAATCTGATGAGAAATGGGATAGTGTTATGACGAGATGAGAGAATATGATGAGAACCGGGAACTGTGCATCAGCATGGAAATGGGATATGTGACTTATGTGGAATATAAGATATTCATACTTTGGGATCCATTGGATCAACGGCTGACGAGCCGGGTGGACGTGGGATGGTTAGAGTTCCTAGTGCGCCTCTCGCTGTTGAAGACGTCCAGTGATGCGTATGCACTGTTGAAGACGTCCAGTGTACTGTTGAAGACGTCCGGCTAGTGCTCTAATGTATTCTCAGCTGTGTAGACGACCAGTGAGGGTATACGCATCGTTGAAGAGGTCCGATGTGCCGTTCTATCGTTTACAGATAGGTGGTACCGTGTAGACGACCGGTAACCCTATCAAGGGATTGTAGGACCTACTACCTAGTCGGGTGATTCCGATTGGCATTATTGTATCAACAAATGAATACTGATTGGCATTATTGTATCGACGTATGGATACGGATATGAGATTTCGGTATCGACGAATGAACACAGATTTGTAATATGGTATTGATGAATGGGTACAGAGATGGATAGAGGTATGAATGTGAGTACGTATATGATGAGATTAATGTTCAGTCGTGGATTCAGCGTCCCGACGTAAAGGTATATGCATGGGTTACATGCATGGATTTGGTGAATACGTGATGAGATATATATGCCATGATGTTTATCCTTGTCATTACTTAATATGATTCCTGCTATCGTTGAATTCATGCACAGTTTAATGAGACCTTTGCTATGTCCGTGAGAGACGCCATTGTTAAGAGATTAACCGCATTTTAAGATGCTGAACAATAACGGTGAGGAGTGTTGTTTAGTGTACTCACTCAGCTTTGTATCCAAAGCTGATGGCGTTTGTGCCCTGGACATTCCAATGTCTAGAGCTTCGCAGGACTTGAGGACGAGAGACTGATGTTCTGCCGGTCTTGGAGCTGAAGGCTTGGAGAAGAAGACGTGCTGCTTTGTAATAGTTAGTTTATATCTGTTGTTGTTATTGTTATAGGCCTGAGACTATAAGCCAATTGTTGTAATAGTTTTAGTAGACTTTTATAATTGGTACTTGGGCATCTGTTGCTTCCATACCTTTTATAGTTTCCGCTGTAGCCTCTGATTATGTTAATAAGATATGTTCTATGAATAGCATCCTCCCTATCGTGGTGTTTATTGGTTTGAGTAGATGACAATGCGGTTATTCACCCGTCATTCCCTATGGACCCATAAAGGAAATTTATTTTTCCCTATTTATGCTGCTCCGGGGCGTGACAAAGTATCAAGATAAGAGAGTCCGGCAGCGAATACACATATATCTACATACATACATCTATTTGCACATAATAAAAAGGGAATGGGATGGATGTAGGTCAATGGGGGACATAAAGAATGTTTATTAATACGGTAAAATCCTAACCAAGGATGTATGTAACTTGAGAGTGCATGGAGATGTCTAATTAAGGCATGTATGTCAAAATCATGTATTCTATGAATAGTGTCCAGAATAGAAAACTGATTTTGTAAAATCCACCAAAAATACATAAATAACTACAAATATTATGAGCAAAATCATGGATGATCCTTGATGAGGTAATTAAACTTTTCAAAAAACCAAACATCAATATCTATCACAGTTTAAGAGAATTAAATCAGGATATACACGACTCAGAATTGGGAATTGCAATGTTGACTGATTTTGAAATATTTTTCATAAATAGAATAAAAGGTCCTGGGTGGCCCATTTTATAACAACGGTTTCCTGAGACATTCAAGTTTCATAAAAAAAAATAAAATAATAAGGGGTATGTACAGTAATGGAAACACTTGAAACAAATGCAAAACAGTTGGTTAACAATCTGTGAGAACAGGGGTAGATTTCTTCTATGAACTTTGAAATTCCAAAAAACTTATTTACACCTCTCCAAAATTGATGAAAATAAATAGGGGGAAACCATGATGTGTTAAGAATATGTTCCAAGTGGTTTCATCATCACACCTCAAGTATATAGCTCAGATTAAATCCTTGAAATCAAACAACTCTCTGTTTTCTTCACTGATTGAAAAATCTTTTTAGTTCTTGAGAAATACTTTGTGTTTTTAATTAGGGTTTTGAAGTAGATGTTTAAGGCATGAACTTGTATCCTTTGAGATAACAATGGAGCCATTTAGATTATCAATTAACAGACATGGATTAAGAGCAAGAGAAGAACAATGATATAGAAAATGGGTTACTATCCAAAAGGAGTTTACCCTATTCGATGCTTTGTATGTGTGTGTGTGTGTGTGTATGTGTGTGTGAGAGAGAGAGAGAGAGAGATACCATGAAGGGGACCATATATCGGTGCCGGCAGTGGATGCTTCGGATGGGGAGGCTTCAGAGGTGGTGGTGGCGGCAGCGAGGTGGTGGTGGGGGGCTGGTGATGAGGTGTTCACGGCGGGGTGGAGGTGGTGGTGGGCTGGGCGAGGTAGTGTGTGCTGGTCATGAGTCTTCACTAGCTCTTTTGGAGAGAGTGAGAGAGTAAGAGAGAGAGAGAGAGAGAGAGAGAGAGAGAGAGAGAGATTAAAAGATTTTACAAAGTTAGGGCAAAATGAACTGTTGAGGCAAAAATTGTGAGGGAAAATATGAGCACCTCTTTTTTTGGGACAAAATGAGAGTTAATTTTTTGACAAATTTTTTTTTGTCATTGCTTATAACTAAGGGTGTGTTTGATAACCCTATTAAGTGGTGAAAACGAAAATTGTCAACACTTATTAATTTTTAGTGCGTTTGATAAAATACCACTTAGGCTTAGTTTGGCCCCCATTTTGGTGCTTCTCTTTTTTTAAAGCACAATTTCATGTTAATTCATTTGCAAAAATTGAACTTAGGGCTTTTTTGGGGGGGAGCTTTTAAAAGCTAAAGAATGGAGCTTTTAAAATCTCAAGGTTGCTTTTTTGTTTTCATGATTTTTTTTAAAACTAATGTCACTTGTACAAAATTATCAAACAAATTTCATAAGCTCCTTTTAAAAAGCCACGTGGGGACCAAACTAAGCCTTAATTGAAAAATTAACCAAAAACTTGCTGAAAACTTTTAAGTCAAAAATTTTCACTTAAAATAATCACTGAATACATTCTATTTCAGTACTTGAAACACTGTTTTAAGTAATGCAAATTCAATCACTTAAAATTTTCATTACATAAAATTCAGCACTTAATTTTCAGTACTTAATTTTCGGTTTTATCAAATGACCACTAACAAAATGTGTGACAATCAAATGTGTCAAACTTTGTCACTGTCTAAAACAATGACAAATTGCCTGAAATTAAGTGTGACAATTCAGGTAATTTTTTGTGATATATATTCTTTTGTCACTGTCCATTACAGCGACAAAGTTTGTCAGTGTTCGGAGCAGTGACAAAATTATATCTTTGTCACGGTCCAGAACTGTGACATAATTTGTCAGTGTTAAGAACAGTGACAATTGTACTTGTCACGGTTTCTAACCGTGACAAATATAGTCACTGTCATGGATCGTGACAAATGATGCGAAAACAAGTGTGACAAATCGACCATTCTGGTGTAGTGTCAATTGTCTGATTTGCTATGCTTATATGCTAAGTTGCTTATATGATTATGTGGATCAAAGGAAGTCAAGTAGTGGCCACCATTTACAGGTCCCATATATATGGGATAAAAATGCCCTCAAGAGTGGGGCATGGTGATGACCACAATGAATTGAAGGTGATGCCTTCAGGGGTCACAAGTGTGAAAGAGACGCTATATGCGACAAAAGAGTGAGGAAGATTCGGGGTGAGAAGGACCCGGGGTGGTGGCTAGAGTTACTTGACTTTTCAGAGATCATTTTGTTGATGTTTATGATAATTGTTGCATTTACATATTGAGCATTCCAATAGCATAATTAGTTCTCTCACTAAGCGAAAGCTTAAACAAATATTATTTTTCTGTTGTGGTTATTGAATATCCACCGCAGGTACGGCACGGGAGGAGGAGAGGAAATGACCGGCACGTTGGGTTGGGTTTTGGAAGTTGTAAACATATAGATACGCTTATGTGCTTAGATGGTTAAGGCCCTAGTGTAACTTTTGTTTTGGAGTTGTATAAACAACTTATGTTTTGGAAGACTTATAATATGTCAAGTTGGTTCTAACGATTGGTTATGTCTTATGTTAAGGTGTTGTGCTTATAAGGGACAACAGAAAAATAAACAACAGAAAGGATAAAGAGATAACAAAATATAGTCTAGGTTCTAGTTAAAACATAACTTAATGTCAAAAGAAAGTTACTAGCTATTACAATCAGAGTCTCGAATCAAATAAATCATAACGGAACATAAATGTTAAGGCAAAATATGCTTGATACAAAAATGTCTAAAAATAATAAGGATAATTAAACTACTATCTAGCCTAATCTTCAATTGGCATAGAGGTAGTCCTCGGCGTAGTAGTCTTCTTCTGTCTGACCTCCGTCGAGGAAATCCTCCACAAGAGCATCGTCACCACCATAGCAGTCCTCGCCCGCAGGTCCTTCACATGTATAATCATAACTAGGGTGCACTGGAATGTAGAAATGTCTAGAGCATAAATGCCGCCAGCTTAATGAAAGCTGAGTGAGTTAGATACTAACAGGGCACCAACTATTGAAGTTATTACAAGTTATGAACAATAAACAATTAGATTCCATTGAGGGTATCTTTTCTTTAATCAAACCATTACTTTATGTATGAAACATTGACTTTTTAATATATGGATATCGGCCTTATATTTTATTATGTATGTTTCTTTCATGAGATGATTGTTAATCCTTAAGTATCATAATAAATTATTCATGTATGTATGAGATGCATACAAGTGAGATACAAATTATTATTCATTGATACTTAAAATTTGTCACAGTGGATGATGAGACTGGATATCTCATCAGTTATACACTGTAGCATGATTGACTACCATTGGATGGAGTGATTAATCTCAATCACTAGAGTATAACTCTTAGTTAATATGCTAGTGCTTATAGTGCATTGACGGACCTAAATTTTCCTATTAACACTAAGACTGTCAACGGTCGATTGGAACTCATAACTTGTATAAGGTAAGTGTTCTCAATTTTGAGATGATTATGAACACAGACTATGGACATGACTGCTTTGACTTACCAATCAGTGAGGTCTATAGAAAATCAACACCTGGGTATCTTGGGTACATCGCGTTCTTAGGGTTGTGAACATATATTGTCAAGATAGAATCTACCATCTGATAAAAAGTAAGCATTTCCTTGAGAATGTCACTGAGTTAATTACTGAGAACTGCAGTCATGTTGATAAGTAGTTATCAACATGTTTGGTAATCATGAGAGGTGAATGGGACTCAAGGAATAAATGATGTAATCATTATTCAGGTTGACAGTAACAGTTTTCCGACTACCTGAATATGATTATGAATGTTGGCGGTAGAGGGACATTAGTGCACCATACAAGTCTAGTTATCGCTTCAGATATGTTATTTTGCGTTGGAGTTCAGTTATCGTTTCATAATGGAGTAAACGTTAACTGATCAGTTAGTTGATTTGTTGATCAAAGAGTTTGGTCATGGGGATTAACAACTGGTCTAAGCCAACAATAAAGAACCTAGGAGGTCCCACTCGTAGCTCCGCTAGGATGCTTGGAAAGGCATAAGAGGATCTTGTCAAGATAGGTTCGATCGATCGAAAGAGTTTTGACCGATTGAAGTCTAGACAAGTTCGATCGATCGAAAGCTCTTCAATCGATCGAAGTTACTTCGATCGATTGAAAGTAAGGTCGGTTATGGGAATCTATAAATAGGGCAGCTGCGTCCAAAAATCAGACTTCGTCATTTTTATTATAGCAGAAACTGCAGAAACTATTTAGGGCTTCCCAAACCTTCTTTAT
The DNA here is from genome assembly GCA_033977485.1 of Hydrangea macrophylla. Lineage (NCBI taxonomy): Eukaryota > Viridiplantae > Streptophyta > Magnoliopsida > Cornales > Hydrangeaceae > Hydrangea > Hydrangea macrophylla. The sequence goes on along the minus strand of CM066992.1, from coordinate 106,833,148 downwards.
CCTCTCTATTAGGGTTCCCCCCAACCCTAGTCTCTCCGGGAGTATGCATGGGAGTCATAAGAGTGAAGACCATCTAGTAGAGGCTGCTGGAAGTCAAAGTTTTCATAATTGGGTTCAAGACTTAAAGGTATAATTCTTGTCCCCTCTCTAGTACGCATCTATAGAGTTAACGAGTAGTAGATCCGGGCTAGCAATTAGTTTTATAAACTATTTTTTCCGCTGTGCATGATTTAATTTTTTTCGAAACCTAAATCCTACAATTGGTATCAGAGGCACGCTTGTTTGGATCTATAGATGCGTTTTGGAATACTAGTTTGATTTGCATGTTAGTATTTAGTGTTGTTTTGAAACTGCATCGTCACAGATCTATTTCTGCAGTGTTTTTGCAGTAGAAAATAAATCTATGATTACATTGGATACATGGCAGTCTCGATCGATTGAAACTATATGTGTTCGATCGATTGAAAGAGTTTCGATCGATCGAACCAATGCAGGATTCGATCGATCAAATTTTCTTCGATCGATCGAACATGGGTTTCTGTCCAGATGTTCTTTTTATAGTTTTAAAAGTTTAAAAATTATGTACTTTAATTTTTATACTATTCTATAAATTTTTAAAATCATTCTGTGAAACAGTAAGTTCAATCGATTGAATTAAATTCAATCGAATGAAGAGTAGAGCGATATTGTCTTCTTCGATCGATCGAAGTGAGACAGAGAACCAGAGATGCTGTTTTAGTTCTAATTACTTCCATAAAGTGTTTTATGGTGTATGCGAATTAATTAGTAGTTCCAATGGATGTATATATGCGTGGATGTGTGTATATCTAACCCTATTGCATCTATCAATGTTTATTATTGGATTATGATGAAGTCATAATAATTAATATCCTCCTTCTCCTTCTCCTTCTCCTTCTTCTTCTCTCAGTGGAAAATGGGACCTGACGCATATTATTATTGTGTATTGAGAGTTTTCCTATTCTTTAGCTACTGTTGTATATTTTTTTTTTTTTAATTTTTTTTTTATGTTGAGCTTACTGATTGTTTCGTGGACCTTGTGGTGGAGATATTATATATATACTAGTGTGTGGAGACTGCGTGCAATGCATACAATTTGGTGCCCTTGATAGTGCAACGGATATTCCGAACATGTACAACTATCAAATTATTTGAGAATATTCGGATTTCAAATATGGGAACTATCAACAGATCACCTATGATTGATATGCTTATGTTACTCTGATTGACTTGTAACTATCAAAACATACCAGTATACGAATTGGAACGTTGTGGTTTTTGGTTTTCGAATTTTTTTTGCTTTTTTGTTCCCAGGAGAACTCACTAAAAAATGAAAAGGAATACTGAAAACCAGACCGCGTCATAACAAAACGGGGGTACAAATATTGAAGAATTATAAAAGCTGTGAGATCATAACATTTGTAGCCGATGCTTAGTCTATCAAGAACCATAAACAAGAAAGTTGGGTCTTTATACTAACTTCACTAACTGCAGTGTGTCCTGTCTCTTGGGATAATTCAACTCTTTATTCACCTACTCAACCAATCTCGGTATAATACATTGTAATAGGCTCCAAAACAATCCATTGCACAGAGGAATAAAAATATAGTAAGAACCCTACGAGGAAATGAACTTATCATAGGAGGAATGTGAATGATTTATACTTGTACAAATGTCTTTTATGCAACATCAATAGCAGTTTGAGTCTTGGTTTATACTGCAAAAATTCAGAGAGAGGTCCAAAGAAGAATTAGAAGCGTCAAAAGTATGCTCCATTAAAAGAAAAAAACTAAAAGCCACTCAACCCCAAGTGTTACTCTGACTGCCACTCAACCAAGATATGTAATATGTAGTATTTGAAACATCAAGCTGGTAGTAGAACAATTATAGATCTCATAATTAAAATCTAGGTTCTGAAATCAACTAAAATATGCATTGAATATCATTGGTGGGGAGAAGAAAATAAAAATCTATGGTTAGCCAACTTAAAATGCATACTTAAATCTATATTTTAACGATTAATGAGAAATTGGGTACCCTGATATGTGAAGGAAAGTGAATTGGTTCATTTTGAAATATCTCTCTTTCCTAATTTAAAATTTGAGCAGGCCTCAAAGATTTAAAGCCTCTCTGGATACTTTGCATCACTTGCAACAACTTTTGGATAGTTCTACATAAATTTGGAATACAGATTTGAATTCGATGATGTTACTGTATGTAGAAATTGTCATCAAGTATGAACACTATCTTGGTTACCAACACAAGCACCAACTCCATTTAACCCACAAACATGGAAGCAAATTATTTTAAAGTTGACAAGAGAAATCTATGAAATTATAAGTATAATGTCCTTGTATAAACTTAGAAGATTCACATTCACTTGTAAATCACATAAGTACCATAGCCAAAATTTATGTAGAAGCTTACCTTCTCTTTTAGTGATCTAATGATGCTGCTAAATGTAGCAGCTACATCAATGAATTTAGCAATAGCTCCTCCTATCACAAGGGCTTTCTTATGGCCATCAAGATCTGTAGTTGCACACTGTGCAGAATTCATGGGGTTAGTGGTAAAGCTACCAAAGAAAAAGTAAAATACAATAATTTACAGCCCGTTTGGGTGAGCGTTTTGGGGGCCAACAATCACATCCAAGTGAGAAGCTCTAATTTGTATCTTTTTAGAAAATCTCTTACTCCAGAAAGTGAATTTCTTAAAAGCTAACCTAAAGGTCCCAAACAAGCTCCTAATCACAGTACTTCTGAGCAACTTATTAGGGCAGTATGGAAAAGCTTAAATGAAGTACATTGAAGGACACTTGGAACTAATTTGAGCAACTTTTTTTTTTTGTTCAAGAATTTCAAATAATGTCACCCTTCAAGTAGTGTAGTGTGGGAAAAAAGAGTACAGAGGATTACATCAACTACAACTTTGACATACCGCAAGACCTCATTTTCCTTAGGTGCTCCACTATATTCAGCGTAGTTCCCTAGCTCAGAAGCAAATCCAAGATCACCAACCTAATCAGGAACATCTAATTAGCATGTAAGAGGCAAAAATGGAGTATTGTAAAAAATATATGTATGCGTGTGTATAAGAAAGAGAGAAAGAAGACGGAATAAAAGAAAGACAAGTGAAAGACAACAGGGTTGTAAACGCATAACAAACAACAAGTCTAAAGATACGAACCACACCGTATCTGCATAGCAACCCTTTTTATGGCTTTCAGCTTCTCATTAGCAGCCACAAGTTCTACTGCTATTCCTGGTTCATTAGCCTAATGTCCTGCATCCGCAACAACCTGTTGCATAAGAGTTATTGGCAACACATAAAAATCAAATGGAGGGGGAAGGAAATCAACATTTTTTTGCCGATTAACCTATGCGAAAACAACTTTTTGACAATGATTCGGGTGGAAAAACAAAGAATTAAGGATCCTCCAAAAGGAGGTGAAAAGAAAAGTGAAGTCTCTTTCTCAATGGTTATCAATTGAGTAATGTGTCTTTCGCAATGGTTATAAGTTGAGTAGTGTTCCTGTATAGGTATGACATCTATGAAATAGGACTTACCGTTGAAGATACTCAAAGGAAGCAGAGATCCACTAAGTTGGTGCATATACTACTCTTGTTAATTAATTCACATAATCACAACTATGGGGTGTGGGGAAATTATTGAATTAATTTGCATGTAAGAGAATATTTACCAAACTCTGCTTGGGTTGTTTCAACACTGCCGGTCCCAAGCCCGGATAAAAGAGGAGGGTTAGTGCGTTAGGTAGCTCGACAGCCAGCACGTAAAAAAAAAACCGTCGGATCCTTATGATATGAATCCAAATATGAATACTCGTGTAAATGCTAGGGCGTTCCCTTTAAGCGACGCGTTGCGCCTGCCTTCGGGTGTTTCGAAAAATGTGCAAGGGGCGCCGCATCGACGCTCGGGTGCGGTGTTAAATAAGCAAGGGTTCCCGCGCTCTTCTGGGCCACCGCGGGTAAAGAAGCTAGTCCAGAACTATAGGCTTAGGTTAGCAACTTGGAATATAGGAACCTTAACAGGTAAAGCTATGGAACTAGTAGACACTATGATTAGAAGGAAGGTTAATGTAGTATGTTTACAAGAAACAAAGTGGGTTGGAGAGAAAGCTAAGGAGGTAGAAAAGACCGGGTATAAGATATTCTATACAGGGAAAGATAGGCATAGAAATGGTGTCGGAATCGTGGTTGACAAGAACCTCAAGGATAAAGTTGTGACAGTCACGAGGAAAGGAGACAGAATATTGCTTATCAAACTGGTAGTTGGAGTGGATATAATTAATGTGATTAGTGCATACGCGCCCCAAGTAGGATTGGATGATCACACTAAAAGACAATTCTGGGATGAGTTGGACGCTTTAATGCAAGAAATACCGGGAGGAGAGAAGATAATTGTAGGTGGAGATTTTAATGGCCATGTAGGCAAAGATAGAACTGGATATGAGAGGGTGCATGGGGGGTATGGTTTTGGAGATCAAAACGAGGCAGGGGTGAGTATTTAAGATTTTGCAGTAGCATATGATCTTGTAGTAGCAAACACATTTTTTAAAAAGAGGGAAGAACACTTGATAACCTTTAAGAGTGGATCTAATAGAAGCCAGATCGATTTGTTCCTTATGAGAAAGGTAGACCGCTTAGCATGTAAAGACTGTAAGGTCATCCCAGGAGAGTGTTTAACATCTCAACATAGACTTACTATTTTAGATATCCATATAAAAGGACAATGTCATACTAGAAAAGACCCTATAAACCCACGAACTAGGTGGTGGAACCTTAAAGGCAAGAAACTAGCAATATTCCAAGAGAGAATGTATGCAGAAGCACCTTGGAATTTGGAAGATGGAAGCAATACTATGTGGGATAGAATGGCAAGGTGCATCACGAGAATATCGAAGGAGGTCCTCGGAGAGTCGAAGGGAAGAGGGTTGGCTTCTAAAGATACTTGGTGGTGGAATGAAAAGGTACAAGCTGCAGTAAAAACCAAAAAGGATTGCTTTAAGAAGTGGCAAAATGATAGAAGTGAGGAACACTTCAAAAGCTATAAATGTGCAAATAAGGAGGTTAAAAGGACAGTCAGAGTTGCTAAAATGGAAGCCTATGACGCCTTCTACACCAAACTAGACACTAGAGAGGGAGAAAAATGTATTTATAAGCTTGCTAAGTCGAGAGAAAGGAAAACAAGAGACATTAATCAGGTTAAGTGTATAAAAAGCGATGACTCTAGGGTATTAGTGAACGACGAAGAGATTAAGGAGAGGTGGAAGGGCTATTTTGAGAAGTTACTGAATGAAAAACATATGGATAACACAATGGAAGAAGAAACTGGAAGTTACGCTGAAACTAGAGAATACAGATTCTATCGGAGAATAAGGAAGTTTGAGGTGGATTTTGCTTTGAAGAAGATGAAACCCAACAAGGCCTTAGGACCAGATGGGATCCCCATTGAGGTTTGGAAATGCTTGGGAGATGTGGGGGCATCTTGGCTTACAAAAGTTTTTAATAGGATTTTAATGACTGGAAAAATGCCTGATGACTGGAGGAAGAGCATCCTAGTGCCTATATATAAGAGTAAAGGAGATGTACAACAATGCAACAATTATAGAGGTATTAAGTTGATGAGCCATACTATGAAGCTATGGGAGAGAGTGATGGAGCATCGCTTAAGAGGCGCAACATCAGTGTCAGAAAATCAGTTTGGATTTATGCCTGGGAGATCAACTATGGAAGCAATTTATTTACTTAGAAGACTAATGGAAAAGTATAGAGAGAAGAAAAAAGATCTACATATGGTTTTTATTGATTTAGAGAAAGCTTATGATAGGGTGCCTAGAGATTTAATTTGGTGGGTGCTAGAGAAGAAAGGAGTGACTAAGGGTTATATTGACATGGTGAAGGATATGTATGATGAAGCGGTTACTACAATTAGATCACCAGCCGGAGAAACAAGCGAATTCCCAATTACCGTAGGCCTGCACCAGGGGTCGGCCTTGAGCCCTTATTTGTTCGCCCTAATTATGGATGAATTGACTAGACACATTCAAGATGAGGTCCCATGGTGTATGTTGTTCGCAGATGATATTGTCTTGGTTGATGAGACTAAAAGGGGACTCAACACTAAACTAGAAGCTTGGAGAGAAGCACTGGAGACTAAGGGGCTAAAGATAAGTAGGACGAAAACAGAATACATGGAATGTACTTTTAGCAACAGTGGAAGTAGAGACAACGAAGCAGTGAAGATCGAAGATCATGAGATCCCAAAGAGGGAACACTTTCGCTATCTAGGTTCAATAATCAGTAGAGACGGAGAGATTGGTGATGACGTGACCCATAGAATTAAAGTGGGCTGGCTTAAGTGGAGGAGTGCTTCTGGAGTATTATGTGATTGGAGAATACCAGCAAAATTGAAAGGAAAATTTTATAGGACAGCTATTAGGCCAGCTATGCTCTACGGGACAGAGTGTTGGGCAACTAAGAAACAACACATTAGCAAAGTGAGTGTAGCAGAGATGAGGATGCTAAGATGGATGTGTGGTAAGACTAGGAAAGATAGAATTAGAAATGAGTACATCTGAGAGACTGTAGGAGTGACACATATTGAGGACAAGTTGAGGGAGAATAGACTTAGATGGTTCGGCCATGTGCAACGAAGACCTGTAGATGCACCTGTGCGAAAGAGTGATAAGATCGTAGTGCCTGGAATGGTTAGAGGGAGAGGTAGACCTAGACTGACTTGGGAATATGTAGTGCAACAAGATATGAATATATATAATTTAAATGAGCATATAGCTCTTGATCGTGCAGAATGGAGAAAAAGGATTCATATAGCCGACCCCAATTGATTGGGACACAAGGCTTGGTTTGGTTTGGTAAGAGAATATTTACCAAAATAGATCAACCAAAGAATTATCATCCTCAAAAGGCAACACACATGCTCTAATTTTTATTTTTTTTGTTATTTACCAAAATTGATCAACCAAAGAATATCATGCTCAAAAGGCAACACACATGCTCCTTTTATTTTTTGTTCTCAAACACGGACTTTTATTTCCTCGAAAGAATACCATATAGCTAACAAGAAGAGTGGCATTCAATTAAAGATATATTTTTCTTAACAAGAAGAAATGTGAAATTGAAAATCCAAGGAATAGAAGAATATTTAAGCTGAAACAACAGTAAGAAAATACTCGCCTAAATCTCAGTTATGAAATCATTTACAGATGTTTAACTGAAATGAACGAAAGAACAAAAATCACCTCTACTCCTTCCCGTCACAAGAAGAGGAATTGGCAAGCCGAAAGTCGTCAAAAGATCTGTATGGAAAACCTATAAAAATTAAGGCAAAATCGGCGAATTCGATTAAGAGAATGCCAACTTAGGTAAGGTGGTAAATATATTCTGAAGAATACTTTCTAGGAGGAAAGGACACCCTAACTTCATTGAAATTGGTTTCTGTTCATTATGAAGAGGACCAGTTTTCTTGACATCCACATTTGTTAAGGGAAATAAAAACCTAAAAGAACAATTTTACAAGGAAAAAAGAAACTGCCATTTCATTGAAATTGGCATGTAATCAAAAGAAAAGCTAACCCCAAAAGCCTTTACTCACTTCCCTTTTTCTCAAGTTCCTTTTTTCTCATAGGGATTTAAAGCATCTCCAATGTGATGTAAGCTTTGTCTATTGAATGACCTTGTACCTAGTTACCAATCCAAGTTTAGCATGCTTCCTTTTAAGTTGTAACTGAATGCATACTAAGGAATTCAGACACTGAAAAAAGCCATAAACGTCTAACCTGTCCACTCATTGCTCTTTGTGAAATCAATACCAACATGAGATTACAAAACTGAATACCAGCATGAGCAAGATCCTCGGCCACCTACAAAATTGCAATGCTTTGCTTTAGCATGGTATTTCGCATGAGGTCATTATAGTTACAATAGTTAAAAAACCTAGAAATACATTATTGACGAGAACGTATGGAAATACAAACTAACCTTTCTGAAATCTCAAAATCAAACAAGTTGAATCAGGCCAAATACTTGAACAGATTTGGGTTCTCTGCGTCCCTTTCAAAATTGTCTCTGGCTATAAGATTCTAAAGCCGCCTCTTGATTACCTTAAAATCAGGCTGTATAACATCAATTTAACTGACAATCGAGTCGGGACAAAAAAGGCATTTTTCACATAAATAATGCTCAGTTTGGAACAAAAGTAACTTGTTCTGAAGTACATGTATCAACAGTGATCTACTTTCAATGTGTAAAGAGGAAAAAATAACAAAACAAAGTTTGAAATGAAGATACGTAGAAACAAAGGAAATTAGGGATTACATATTCAACCAAGGGTATAATAGGGGAAAACAAAAATAGGGCATGGATAATTTTGGAAGTTCATAAAATTTGACGTGGGTGCCTATGATCTGCAAGTTTATGCACACACAGAGTATAAAAAATAGCCAAAATTAGGCTCTACCGATTGTATGTTCAAATAAAAAGGTAATGAATACAACATCTTTCTAGCGAATTTTTTTCGGAGGTAATTCAATTATACATCTCATTTCAGATTAAGAACTTAAGAAATACAAGTAAAATAAAAAAAAAATAGGGAAAATTAGAATGGAAAATCTACAAATTTAGAAGTTTTGGTTGATTCACTAATGGAGGTCATCTCTTGTTTATCACATTTGATTTCTATTTGTACCTGAATCTCACTTATGAATTCCTGTACAGAACTAACCTGTTACTCTGATTATCTTTGTAGACGCTGAGACCAAATCTCTCCTATTGTACAGAACAAGCAGAGTAGGCCATTGTGGAGTAGAAACCATTATGTTTAAACTAAAACGGTATCCTAATATATGAAGTTCATCCTAAGATGCCAAATTGGCAAAAGCCCCGATATGAGAGACCCATAGTTTGTAAAAACCCCGAATTGAATAAACAGTAATTCAGAGAGCCCCAGCCTCTATAGTGTGCAGAAAGCAAGTATACCATATGATGATGCCGAAAGTTGGTAAGAGAGATATGGGGACATAAGAGCTTGTATGTGGTTCGGTCCTGTTAACGAGGTAACCTACGTCCACGGTTGCGTCAGTGCGCTTCACTAGTAGATCACCGGCGGGCCTAGTGAGCCAACAGTTGGGCGGCGCTACCAGTAAAACCGACCGGGTGTGTGCGTATGAGTGAGAATTATATGTTATTCTTTTAATTTGGTTAGAATGCTCTCCCCCGTAAAGAGGGTAGGCGAGCTCTTTTATAGATGCAAGAGTCCTCCTGTACATGGTAAGTAATCAGATTAGGAAGCATAATTTGATTACAACTGATTTACATAAATTTAGGGGAGTTTCCTAAGTGGTTTAGGAAACTGCTCATTCTTCCCAATAGTCTTCTGATCGGATTAGGAAACTGTGGAATAGCTTGGTTGCCAAGCTGCACCTCGTGGAGAGTAGCTGCGTTGTACGCCCGAGCCGTTGGAACGTTCCGAACGGTCATAGTCGACGACCTCGGGATTGATGGGCCACAAGCGCCTATTCCGGATAGTTCGGGGTCTTCAATGCCAAAGTGGCGGTCTGACTTTGGCTGAATATTTCTGGACATATCAGACTTATTAGTTGCCCCCATTTTCGAAGTTGATGTGATGTCCCATCCGATGAGGTTTGAAAATTAGGACCGCTTCGGTAGTACCATCCGGTTACAAGGTCGGGACCTTCCCTGGGATGAGACCGGTCGTGCCGGTCCACCCGAGTGTGGACCGAGCGGTGACCCTGTGGCCCGGGTCCGACTTTAGCCACGTGTTAACTGGTCATTGGCCTGGTCAAGATCCAGCGAGGCCAGCATGGGAGTAACTGATCTACTTACATGGTAACCGAACCATCTCGTCATGCATTTAATGCGCGCACCTTTTGAGGCGACGCTCCATGTGCCCGAGGTGACAGCTGTCGGGCGGTTTTGGCCGGAAAGTTTCTTGGCCGTTAGATCTAGCTTAATCTGGACCGTCCGTGCTTCTTATATAAGGAACACTTGCTCATTTCACTAGTTCCTGCTACCAAGAAGTAGATTTCCCGAGCGGTTTTGAGAGCAAAAAGTACCCGACACAACTTCTCGAGCTCTTTTCTGCGTTATTCCTTGTAAGTCTCCATTCCTCAATTTTGATTCAATGTTCATTTCCATCTTATTCTTTTTCTTTTTCTCTTCGAAGTAAGGCTGGAGGGAATGAACCCCTTGGGTGTAGAACGGGAGTGGGATTTCTTTTTTCTCAGATTCTGTTTCTTCATTAGGTTAGGAGGTGTAGTCGGGTGGTTTAACCGAGGTTGTCCTGTATCAGTTTTGCACGAGTGTTACTTGACCGTTAGGACCTTGTACACCTTACCCCTTAGGCTCGTAGTCCTGCCCCCCTTATACCTTAGACTTGGGGTTGCAGACCCATACTTAGACCGCCACTTGCTCCCTTATCCAGACACATAGAACTCAGAGATGTGTCACTCTGACTTCGACTCATCTTCCCGGTCCGAGGACGAGCAGTTACGATCAGGAACGCCGGATACCAGTCTAGATCCGCCTTCCACGACCCTCTCCGACCAACACAGCGAGGGGAAAATCCCTATCCGGGTACTCGACGATGAGGCAGTTCAGAGTGTTCCCATTGCCTTAGTGTTCGGGAGGTCGGGTAGTGAGGGGTCGAGGCCGAATAGTCCCGATGTGGTGTTTACCTGAGAGTGGATTGTCAGCACCCTTCGTGTCCCTAACTTAGATCGGATCAAGGAGAGGTATGACATTTCCGGCCATTTTTCCCTGGCCGTGCATGACGGCGGGGCTCACCTACACGAGTCAGGCTTCGTCACCTTATACGAGGATGCCCTTATGGCGGGCCTTCGTCTTCCTCTTCACCCGACCGTCCAGGATGCGCTTATCTATCTTGGGATCTCCCCGGGCCAACTCGCCCCGAACGGTTGGAGATTCCTCATGGGGGCCATCTCCTTGTGGCCCCAAGACCTTGGGTATGAACTTACCCTACAGGAGTTCTTCTGGACCCACCGGCCGTTCAAAGTGCACGGAGAGGCTGGCTTCTTCTCGCAGGAGGCCCGGCAAAGGAGGAAGAATATCGTCAATTGCCCGAGCAACAATCGGGGGTGGAAGAAGAAATTTTTCCAAGTTTCCACCCTTAGATTTTGTGAAGAGGAGCCGGGCATACAGTTGAGGACCTCCTGAGCGGGAGAACTAAGGAGTAAGCCCTTAACCGTTTTACCATTGACTTGTTTCATTGTTGCCATTGAGTCTTACGTTCTTTTTTGTTTCTTTTGCAATGGGATCAGTGGATCCGCCCAGTATTCCCGACGAGTGCCAAGCGAGGATCCTCTCATTGATCGAGGACCCAACCGATGAAAACAAGGTCTTGACCCGGTCGGGGGACCCAAAAATCTCCTACAAACCCAATCACCGCTTCGAGGCTCCTATCCTCCCAGCGATCATCCCTGGTCAATTATCCATATATATCCCAGACGGCTTGCTCTCACCCTTGCCTGTTTTGTAACGGACTTGTGTATTTTTCCAATTTTGCAGAAATGGCTCCTAAGAACCCGGCGGCCCTCAAGGAAAAAGAGGCAGCGCTGATGGCCCGAGCGGGTCTGAAAAGAAAGAAACAGGACCCTATTGAGAGTCAGCCACCCAAAGGATCACCAGGGGGATCACAATCCGGGCGGAGAAGGAGGTTGTTGGGACCTTGACCCCCGGAGTCACCATTGCTGCACCGCCAACTTTGCCTCCCACCACCAAAGCGACCGGGTCTCACTCCCCAGCATGGACGAGCTGAGCTGCGTGTGACCGTCCTCGAGGCCGGCGGTAGAGACAGCAGATGACGTCCGCGGGAAGGTCCGGCCCGGGCTGTTATAGAGTCAGATAGACAAATGCACTCTACTGAGTCCCGAGGCCATAATCGGTTGGCTCTACAGTATCAGCCATATGGTGAGTTACTTTGTATACCTTATGTTGCTTACGTCTCTATTTGGAACGCTGACAAATGTCCTCCCTTGCAGGTTGGCTGTATAGCAGCAGGGGCCGAGGTAACCTTGCCCTTGCTAGCTGAGAGACTGGTCGCGGCTGAGGCTGCCTTATCTGCTAAGAAGGCAGCCCGAGAGTCTGCCAATTTTGCCCTCTCTATGGAGGATGAGAAGTCCAGGGCTTTGGGCTTGGAGCTAGGGGAGGCCCGGGATACAATCTCAACCGAGCGGGCCGCTTGGAAGTCCACTGAGACCAAGGTTACAGCTACAGAGGCCGGTCGGGTGGCTGCCGAGAAGGATGCCGAGGTCCTAACAGCCACTCTATCCGAGGTCACCGCCGTCCCGGAAGCCAAGGCCAAGGACGTCGAAGAGAAGTTCGAGGCTGGATACCTCAAGGGTTATGCTGACCTTACCGCCCGGGTTGCTGAGGATCACTCGGACTGGGACATTTCTGGTTACTCCTGGGCCGAATCCAACTACTGGAAGAAGGACTAGGCTGCTGAAAAGGACCCAGCTGCAGTTGAACCGGCCGAGACTGCTCCTTCGGGCGATGACAGGGTGGTCATTGCGGACGTCCAGTAGGAGCCCCCTCTTATTTTTTTTGGGAGGGGGGGAGGCTATTACAACTGCCCCCTGGCTGTACAAAGTTTGTTGTAATGAAAAGGTCCTTGAGACCAGCCTTTCCATCAACTATTTTTTGTAATGAAAAGGTCCTTGCGACTAGCCTTTCCATCAACTGTTTACTGTCTTGTACTTGTATGCATGTTTTGTGATTGCCAACATTCGACCAGTTTTTATTTTTTATTTGACCGTGACCGATCTCAATCCCTGCCTTAGCAAATGGATTAGGATCATAACCGGTAGAACAACTGGTCTTTTTGACCTGCCTGAAAGGTCCCGTCCGGTGTATTATAGGAATTCATCATGTTTTACTATCTGGACAGTTTTTTTCTGGCCTTTGTAGGTACTTAGGAATGTTAGGATTCTAAGCCCTGTTAGTGACCGGTGTGATTTCCTGTTTAGTCTGCCCTGCCCCTCAAGCATTTACTAAGGCATGAGGGGGTGACCGTAGGAGACTGACCTGGAACGTGGGTGGTTGCAGGGTCCTTTCGAACTTGCCATCGTCAACCACCTAGGGGGCGTTGCCCCCCATTGTAGGTTGGACCTAAGCAAATCATGTGCCTCGGGTTTTGGACCCGAGGTCTTTTAAGTGCCTGGGGTAGGACCCCGAGGTCTTGTAAGAGCCTGGGGTCTGACCCCGAGGTCGTTTAAGTGCTTGGGGTCTGACCCCGAGGTCTTTTAAGTACCCAGGGTATGACCCCGAGGTCTTTTAAGTGCTTGGGGTCTGACCCCGAGGTCTTTTAAGTGAGCAAGCACGGAGAAGAGTTGTTTGGAAAAAAAGAAACTTTTATTAATATATGAATAGATATGCTCGGGTTGAGCTACATGGTTCCTAGCCAACATTATTGTCATGCTTCACTGGAAGTACTTGCAGAGGTGTTACACGTTCCAAGGATGAGAGAGGTCGTGCCCGTCTAGAGTTTGTAACCAATAGGTTCCCGGGCGGTTGACTCGGGTAACTAGGTATGGACCTTCCCAGTTTGGCCCCAACTTTCCATGGCTCGGGACTTTTGTGGACTGGTTTACTGCCTTCAGGACCAGATCTCCTATCTGGAAACTACGATGCTTCACCTTGCTATTATAGTATCGGGAGACTCTCTACTTGTAGGCAGCCACTTTCAGATACGCCCGGTCTCTTTTTTCTTCTACTAAGTCAAGTTCTGCCTTTAGGGCATCTTCATTGTCTAGCTCACTAAAATTTTCCACCCGATAAGTAGGTAACCCAAGCTCCGTGGGAAGCACCGCCTCAAAGTCGTAGGTTAGAGAGAATGGCATTTCGCCTGTTGCCGCTCGGGGTGTAGTGTGGTAGGCCCATAGGAGTAGTTCCTCTGCCCATAGTCCTTTGGCGCTTTCAAGCCTCATTTTGATTGACTGAAGAATAGTCCGATTGGTCACCTCGGATTGGCCATTAGCCTGGGGGTGCTCGGGGGATGAGTAGTGATTGGATATCCCGTAGCCCGAGCAAAACTGCCTGAATACCGGGGTATCAAATTGCCTACCGTTGTCACTAACCAGAACCCGGGGGACACCGAACCTGCTGAGGATATTCCTCTCCACAAAGCTTTCCATTTTCTTCTCTGAAATTGTTGCCAAGGGCTCGGCCTCCGCCCACTTGGTGAAGTAGTCTACGGCTATGACGGCGAACTTGACTTGTCCTTTTCCCATCGGGAGAGGTCCGACAATGTCAATACCCTACTGAGCAAATGGCCAAGGACTGAGGATTGGCATCTGAAGTTCTCCTGGACGGTTGATCATGGGAGAAAATCTTTGGCACACATCACACCTCTTGACGTATTCTTGAGAGTCTTTGGCCATGGTTGGCCAATAGTAACCTTGCAGCATGGCTTTGCGTGATAGTGCCCGGCCTCCGATGTGGTTCCCGTACACCCCTTCATGGATTTCATACAGTATTGCTCGGACCTGTTTAGGGTAGACACAGCAGAGGTATGGTATAGAAAATCCCCTTTTGTAGAGGATGCCATCAATGATGTGGTACCTTACCGCCCTGTATTTAACCCGACAACTTCTTCCTTTTATTCTGGTAACGCGCCAGTTGCCAGAAATGCCATGATTGGGTCCATCTAGCTAGGTTCTAGGGTGGCCGGTTTGACCTCCATGCATTCTGAGTTGATCACACTTAGCTCAGGTAGGTACTCTATCCTTATCCTAGGCAGGTCTGACTCAAAAGATGAAGCAAGGCGGGCTAACCGGTCGGCCCTAGTATTTTCCTCCCTAGGTATCTGCGTGACAGAGAACCCCTAAAGTTTCTTTGAAACTGCTCGGACAAGGGCTAGATAAGCTACTATGTTATGCTCTCGAGCCTCATACTCTTGATTGACTTGATTTACCACGAGCTGAGAGTCGCTGTACCTTTGAATTTGTAGTACACCCATTGAGGTTGCCATTTGTAGTCCGACCAGCAGGGCTTCGTACTCGGCCTTGTTATTGGAAGCCTTGATTCCGAACCTAAGCACATTCTCGAGCTGGATCCCATCTGGTGTGATCAGGATGATTCCTGCCCCACTGCCCTGCTTGTTGGAAGACCCGTCTATGTATAGTGTCCAGGTTGGGATGTTTGGCTGTATTCGGGCGGTAGTTCTGGTGGGTTGAGCTCTTCTACCAGATCCTCCGGGTATGTGAATTTAGCGAGAAAGTTTGCTACGGCTTGTCCCTTGATCGTTGTGCGGGGTCTGTAGACCACTTCAAATCCTTCCAACTCCAAGGCCCATTTGACGAGCCTTTCGGACGTTTCAGGCTTATTCAAGATCTTATGGAGGGACTGATCCATAAGGACCATGATAACGTGGGCCTAGAAATACGGGCGAAGTCTCCAAGCTGAAGTGATGAGGGCGAATGTGAGTTTTTCAATGCGAGAGTATCTACTTTATGCACCTTGAAGTGCTCGGCTTGTGTAATAGACCAGGAATTGTATCCTGTGCACTTCTCGAATGAGTGCCGAGCTGACCGCCGAGGGTGACACTTCCAGGTACAAGAACAATTCCTTACTTGGAATGGGCGTTGAGAGTAGAGGAGGCGATGCCAAGTACTTCTTGAGTTCCTAGAACGCTTCCTCGCACTCTTTTGACCATTGAAAATCCTTAAGAAGGATCTTGAAGAATGGCAGACACCGGTCGGTAGCTCCGGACACGAATATGTTTAGTGCGGCCACCCACCCGGTCAAACTCTGCACCTCTTTGGTTGACCCGGGTGACCGCATGTTTAAGATGGATTGAATTTTTTCGGGGTTCGCCTCAATCCCCCACCTGCTAACTAGGTAGCCAAGAAACTTCCCGGACGAGATGCCAAATGTGCACTTGGGCAGGATTAACCTTATCCTGAACTTTCTCAAAATGCTGAAGGCCCCGGCTAAATGCTCAAGCTAGTCAGACTCTTCCCGGCTTTTAACCAGCAGATCGTCAACATAGACCTCCATGGATTTCCCCATCGAGTCCTTCAACATACGATTGACCAGGCGCTGATAGGTTGCCCCGGCATTTTTGAGGCTGAATGACATGACTTTATAGCAGTAGGTCCCCTGATCCGTGATGAACGAGGTTTTTTCTTCGTCCCCGGGATACATGCTAATCTGATTATACCCGGAGTAGGCATCCATGAACGAGAGGAGCAAATGACCGGCTGTGGAGTCCACAAGGAGATCTATCCTGGGCAGTGGATAGCAGTCCTTGGGGAAGGCTTTGTTCATATCGGTGAAGTCCACACACATCCTCCACTTCCTGTTGCTTTTCTTGACTAGTACTACGTTTGCTAACCAGTCGGGATAGTGGACCTCTCAGATAGATTTCGATTTGAGGAGTTTATCGACCTCCTCGCGTACTACCTTCTGCCTCTCGGGGGCCATGCCCTGTCTCTTCTACTTCACAGGCCAGGAATCTGGGTTGACATCAAGTCGGTGAGACATTACCTGGGGGTGAATCCCGGGCATGTATTCATAACACCAAGCAAACACATCTTGACTCTATCGTAGGAACTGAATTAGCTTCTCCCTGAGGCCAGGCTCCAACTGGGTGCCGATGGTGACCGTTCGGTCGGGGAGTTGCCGGTCTAGTAGCACTTGTTCCAGATCCCCGATCGGTCCCACTCTATCATTCTGATCCATCAGGTCCATCTCCTGGACATTCAGCGTTTCAGCGATGGCCTCCTGGTACAAAGAGCTGACCTAGCAACTCCGGGCGACGACTTGGTCTCCGCGTAGGCTCCCAGGCCCCTGGGGGGTTGGGAATTTAACCACCAGGCAGTGCGTTGATACGACCGCCCTGGCCTTGTTGAGGGTTGGCCTTCCAAGGATGATGTTATATGCAGATGGAGCTTCCATGACCACAAAGCTCGCCAGTATAGATGCCTGCTGAGGGTAGGCTCCCATAAGGACTGGTAGCTCAATAGTATCAAGCGGTTGGGTGTTGGATCCGTTGAACCCTACCAGGGGAGTGGCCACTGGTCAGAGCCAATCCCTGGATATCCCGAGCTGATCGAATGCTGAGACAAACATGATGTCGAAGGAGCTGCCCCTGTATACCAATACCCTTTTAACCATTTAGTTTGCTATGGAGAGGGTCACCACAAACGGATCATGATGGGGGTAGTGTAGGTCTAGCATATCTTTGGATGAGAACGTCAACACGTCGGTTGGGGAAGAGCGGGTGGATTGGACATGCCAGACATCCGATCGAGATGCTTGAGCATGCCTCTTCCTGGCCGACCGTGAATCCTCTCCGCCTGAAATGCCTCTGGAGATTACATTGATCTGCCCAAGGGGTTATGGTTGCATGGGAGCCCGGGTTTCTTGCTAGGGTCGTCTATCAGCTGCCATAAATTCACCTAGGTGGCCCTGCTCGATCAGCTTCTCAATGGCAATCTTAAGCTTAAAACAATCCTCCGTGTCATGCCCATGGTCTTTATGGAAGCGGTAGAACTTGTCCCGGTTCCTCTTACCGGGAGGGCTTTTCAACTTGGCAGGCTCCTAAAGTAGCCTCTGGATCTCTGCGACGGCCATAACTTCATGGATTGGCCGGAAAAGTGGGGTGAAGGTAATTGGGGCCTGATCCCGAGTACGTCTCTGCTGATCTTGTCTGGGCTTCTTTCCCGGACCCTTCTCGGAGCCCTCCCGTTTCTGTTTAACTTTCGGGGACTCTTCTCCCGTAAAGCTGGCGCGCTTGGACTTCAGAAACTCCTCCGTATTGATGTATTTCCCTACTCTCTCTAAGAGTTCCACAAGGGTTGCCGGTCGGTCACGATGGAACGACTTTGCAACTTTGGTGCGTTGAACCCCCGAGCAGAAAGCCATGATTGTGGTCGTTTCATTCAGGTTGCGGATCTGGAGCCTCTGCTGATTGAAATGGTCCATGTACTCCCTCAGGGACTCTTCCTTTCATTGCTTGATGATAAACAGCTAGGTGTCCGGTTGTGACCAGTCGAGCATCCCCACAAACTAGCTGATGAAGAGCTTACCCAATGTCTTAAAGTCATCAACCGTTCGGGGTTTCAGAGCGTGGAACCACTGCACGGCTGGGCCTTTAAGGGTACTAGGGAAGTCCAGGCATAGTAACTCGTCGATCATGGTGAATAACGCCATCTGAGCCTTGTTGTTAGGAATATATACTAAAAGCCATGCTTTATGTAGTTGATTTATTATTCATTTAATAAATTCAGTTAATCCATTTTTTTTAGAATCTGTGTGGGCAATGTTTGTATTATATTATTTATTTAATATTATGCATGTGTGTCTCTTATTCTATATAGTAGGTGGTTTGGTGTGTAGAGTTCGACTTACACACAGAAGATCAGGCCATCAGATATTATAGAATGTAAGATTTTGGTTTACAGTCTTAGATGGGATTGGACACACCATCGGTAGGACTGCAGCATGGTGTTGTAGTAGGTTTGTCTTGACTACGGAAAACGGAATAGTTTCAACTCACTATGCTGGTACACTTTGTGTATTAAACGGGACTGACTTGGGGTAATTATCTTTATACTAACTTATAAGATAATTAATACCTCATGGCTATTATGAGTGCTTATGCTCTAAATCCTAAGTTAATTTGTAGACACGTACATTTGATATTTACACTTTGATCCCTAAAAGGGTGAGATCCTTAAATGGGTCAATATCTCATTGGATTGGGTGGCAATATTAATTGTGTGGTGGATATTAATTAATGATGGAATTCATGTCTCAATTTTTGGGATTGATGATATCCCCTTGAGAAAGCTTATAAGTTTTGATTATGTCAAACCCTGTAGGTGGATTTTGTATCCGACATATCAGGTAAGTTAAACAGAGGATCTCAAGGAATTTTAAGAAATTAATTAAATATGATTGTCAGTAATTATAGTTAATTAATGGATATCTGTAATCTTAACATGGGGATATAATAAGCATTTAATAACATGGAGCTCGAAATATATTTTTGAGATAAGGGTAGGAGTGCAATTATAATTCTTTAGTGGTATGAATTATAATTTATGGAAATAGGAATCTGATTCAGTTCGAATTAGGGTTTCCTAATTCCATAAGGAAGCCTATTCCTTATTGATTTCTTATGGTCCCTATCGTAGCCTATATATATGTTGCTTTGGCTCTCTCATCAGTTAGCGTTTTTCCATCAAGAGTATTATAACTCAGAATAGAAAAGAGAGCGTAAAAGAGGGAGAGCAGAAAACAAAAAGGATTTCGAAAGAGCCCACACTCAGTTCGATATTCTGGCAGTGGAGGAATACGGTAGAAGATCGTGAGCTGTTATCGAGCCCGTGTTCTCGATTCGTCTACTACAGCAATCCGTTTTTCAGTTCAAGGTAACCCTAGTTCCGCCCTTGTAGGGTTATTATAGATTTCACGATTTTTTTTTGCAGTACCAACTTATACGCAATGTCAACGGATTCTGGGAACACAGTTTCCTAACACTTGTAAGTACGAACATGATCCATTGGGCTTCCTGAACCGTCATAAGAGCTGAGATGTGGCAGTTTAAATTTCTGCGGGATGGGTAATGCAGTGATCCGAGTGGTGTAGGGCGACTCGGTCTATGTATTGGTATGATCATGGTGCTGCTTGCGGCTCAGTTTTTTGATTTGCTATTGTAAGTCCTTGATCTGGGCCTTTACATCTCGCCCAGTTCTCCTTTCCATATCCGAGCGGTATGTCAGGTCTGATGATGATACTTCCTCCTCGAAGTGCGTCATCCTCGGGGATAGAACCCAGCTCCGGCTCCGGGTAATCGTATGCCTAAGATCTCCCCAGCGTCGGGCCAGAGGGTCTTTGGCTGATTCCCGGGGCTTTGGCCCTGAATCCTCCCTCCTGGTGGTGCGTCGCCTGTTGATGATATCTCTAACATCTCCCACCCGGTGAGGATTGGTCCGAACTTGCCGCCTGGTGCGCCTGGGCGCTCTGTAACGGTCACCATCCCGAGCATGTTCCCAATTCAACGGGGATGCTGGCTCAAAGTGGGTATGGTTCCGGACTCTTGCAGGCTCCCGGTCAGGTGCATTCTTCCCGGTCTGGTTCTTGGATTGAGGGCGCTTTTCCTGTAAGGCCAATAGTACTTTGATTTGCTGCTGGGTTTGCCGCTGGCCTTCCAGAAGTTGCGCGAGCGCCACCGTCACTTGCTCGGAGGACATGGAGGCGACCTGCTGCTCAAGCTGCAAGTTCTCCTGACTGGCCGGGGCAGTATTTTTCTTACCCGTCTTCGGTGGCATGTTGATCAGTCAAGAAATTTGTTGGTGAAAAACTTATCATTCCCACAAACAGTACCAAATGATGATGTCGAAAGTTGGTAAGAGAGATTCAAAGAGAGATATGGGGACACAAGAGCTTGTATGTGGTTCGATCCCGTTAACGAGGTGACCTACGTCCACGATTGCGTCAGTGCGCTTCACTAGCAGATCACCGGCGGGCCTGGTGAGCCAACAATTTGGTAGCACTACCAGTAAAACCGACCGGGTGTATGCGTATGAGTAAGAATTATATGCTATTCTTTTGGTTAAAATGCTCTCCCCCGTAAAGAGGGTAGGCGGGCTCTTTTATAGATGCAAGAGTCCTCATGTACATGGTAAGTAATCAGATTAGGAAGCCTAATCTGATTATAACTGATTTACATAAATTTAGGGGAGTTTCCTAAGTGGTTTAAGAAACTGCCCTAAATTCCCAACGGTCTTCTGATCGGATTAGGAAACCGTGGAGTAGCTTGGTTGCCAAACTGCACCTCGTGGAGAGCAGTTGCGCTGTACGCCCGAGCCGTTAGGAACATCCCGAACGGTCATAGTCGACGACCTCGGGATTGATGGGCCACAAGCACCTATTCCGGATAGTTCGGGGTCTTCAATGCCAACGTGGCGGTCTGACTTTGGCTGAATATTTCTTGACATATCACCATAATATATCCAGTTCATCCTAAGAAGCCTATTTAGCAAAAGGCCCACTATGAGAGAAAACTAATTCGTAAAAACCCCAAATTGAACGAAGCCTAATTCGGAAACCCCAAACAGAACGAACACTAATTCAGTCTAATTGGCAAAAGCCCAATATGAGAGAACCTAATTGGTAAAAAAAACCCAATTGAACTAAAGAAGACTAATTCGAAAACCCCAAATAGAGCGAACAATTAATTCCGAGAGGCCTCAGGTCTATAGTGCACAAGAATTCTAACACATGAGGAGGATTTGTATGAGAATAACATAAAAGATATTGAATAAGAGGAAATCACCTAGTGTTTTGTAAATCTGTTGAAAATGGAGTGTAGAGGGAGATAGATAAGGCAGCAAACAAAGCTGCTAACCCCAAAAGCCTGACCAACGGCGCCAATCTTTCTACCGTCGTCGACAAACGAGGTCAGATTACTGTCTGCAGTTACACTATAATTTACACACACACCCCTGAAATCGGGAAAGACTGAAAGAGAGTAAATTACCTCAATTTTAGAACAGTCAAGGAACTTCTGAATGTGTAGAACCAGATTTGAAGCCACCGGTGAGAGCAATTCATCGATGAAGTGAAGGACCTCTCTAGACGTGTGGAAAGTAAAATACAAGATTGAATTGTCTTACCATGCCACGCGTATACGTGATTCATAGACACGGAGGTGGGTAGGTACAATGGCAAATAAGATAAGAGCAAAGAGGTAAGCAGTCAACATCTTGGTAAAGCTGGAAAAAAGCATGTAGCAGCAGGAGAAGAAATTGACAGACCTCCTTTTTTGCGGCTGTTAGGGTTTTATAAGGTTTATCGGCTCTCTCTAGACAACGTTGTTTTGGGTTTAAGGGCGAAGCACACATCAGTGACAGCGCATAAAGGTGAAGCCAATGAAGCAGACAGAGCATTTGAGGTGGTAGATGAAGCAGAGAGGTGAATCAGACATAGCCATTTGAATATGATCGGCACTTATATTATAGTTAGTAGATATGTATATCCTGTCCTATACTATAAGAATACAACAGCTGAAATTCTTTCGGAGATCCAAATATGCCCCTCCTTGGTGTTTTACCTTAATAGCCCTTCTCACATACTGACACTTCGTTTGGTATGCCACCAACTAGAAAAGAATTCATTTACAATTTTTTATTTGTAGAATTCTTATGTTTGGTTTGACACCAAACAAGAAATGAATTCAGTTTAAAATTCACCCAATTCTTGTTTTGGGTGCTTTACAAATCCTACCCAAAATGGTCGGATTCTTCGAGAAATGATTTGGAATTCTTTACATAAATTTTATTTTCCCAAAATATCCATATCTTTTATACTAAATACCCACAATATCCTTGGGTCTAGGTTTAACCCTTTTACACCATTACACACTCTGTCAGCAGCTCTCGTCTCCTCATCTGCGGCGCAAGAACAGGTTCTGCTCTCTCCTCTCGTCTGTCTGTCTCTCTCTATCCTCTTGTCTGTCTCTCTTTCGTGTAAACCTATATACATGTATATATATACATAGATTCATATATAGATATACATAGATTCATATATATACATAGTCAAACATATATATATACAGTCATGCTCTGAAGAGGGCTCCCTTTCTTTATTAAAGAGAGGGCCTCTGTTTTGGCTGTCAGATCCAGTTTTTAAACACAATCCGACGGTCAAAATAGAGGCCCTCTCTTTAATAAAGAGAGGGCGCTCTCTCTGGAGAATTTTCGTATATATATACTAGTTGGAGTCCAACGCGTTGCGTGGAAAATTTAATTGTGTCGTTTCGTGTGGTTAAGTGGTTGTTAAAAATGTATAATAAGATGTTAAAATAGTTAAATAGGAAATTGTAAATGTAGCTATTTTATCTAAGACTCTTCCTACCGAAGAAGTTGATAATTCTGACTATCTTGCAAATGAGTAGTAAAGGTACCTAATAAATCACCACTAAAAATATATGACAAAAGTAGGGTATTTCCCCTAAAAAAAAAGGACATGAATGTGTTTGTAGACCTTAATTGATATTTGAAGCAAAGATGTGAATCATAAAGATGCAATAGAATGCTAATCCAAATGTAATTATACATATTACAATCTATAAATCCTAAATTTGAGGGAAGAAGTTGACCAAAATATAAATATTAGCCACTAAAAAAGCCACTTTATTTAACATTTTTTGAAGTGAAGTATAAATATCTCAAAACTTGCTAACCCAAATGTAATTACACATATTACAATATATGAATCCTAAATTTTAGAGAAGAAGTTGAACAAAATGTAAATATTAGTAACCAATTCCTAAATAGCCACTAAAATAGCCATTTTTTTTTTACTTTTTTTAAGTGAATAATAAATATCCCAAAACTTGCTGACCCAAATGCAATTACACATATTACAATATATGAGTCCTAAATTTGAGAGAAGAAGTTGACCAAATTGTAAATGGTAGTGACCAATTCCTAAATAGCCACTTTTTTTTTACTTTTTTTTTAAGAAATATCCCAAAAATTGTTGATCCAAATGTAATTAAACACGAGATTGTTGATTGAAACCTCATTTGAGAGTAGAAGTTGACCAAATTATAATTATTAGTGACCAATTCCTAAGATAGACACTAAAATAGCCACTTTTTTGACCTTTTTTAAGTGAATAATAAATATCCCAAAAATTGTTGACCCAAATGTAATTAGACACAAGATTGTTGATTGAAACCTCATTATTATATTAAATAAAATTTCAAAAGCTGACTTTAATGTAATTATTTGTCTAAAATGACAGATTTACCCTCACACAAATCAATATATCCTTACGATGTGTAGATAGATATATGAGTAATTATGGTATAGTGAAGGGCAAAAGAGGAAGTTTCTATTTTTTGATGTGCTAGCTTATTCCCTCTTATAGTGTAGTAGATACATAGATTTCTTCCTAGGAACCATGAACTCTGAATTTGGTTTGGGGTTAGCTATTTGTTACTAATCTCTTCCTAGGTTTGATATTAATTGAATTGTTTGAGCTTGTAATCTTAGCCACTGTTTGGTTTCTGAGCCTCTGTTCTTATACTTTCATTCTTTGATTGACATTTGTTTGAACTCTATTGGTGAATTTTTGTTGGTTAAAAATTAATTTTGGCTATGTTTGAGGTCAAATAAATGTGGGACCCATTTAGAGTTTGAATGGGGTCCTTGTGGATTTGTGATCTCCTCCATGAGGAGATGAACTTTGGATATTTACATGTCCAAAATTATTGTGGAGTGAATGAGAAATTAATCCAGTGAATACATTTAGATAATGTACATACATGAATGCATGGGAAATGTATATAATTTATTATAATGTACATGCATGAGAAATGTATATACATGAATGCATTTATTCTCATTCATAGATAATGCACATTCATAGATGAATCATGTATATACATGGATGAATCTATAGATTCATAATGTATACACATGGATGAATCCACAAATACATAATGTACATCCAATGAATCCTCTCTTCCCTTAGTCCTATATATTCTGAGCTTTCTCCTTAGAAATTTCAGAGTCAGAAAAATAAGAGCTATTTCCTTCCTTTCAATATTCCTTCCTGAGAGAGACACAGAACATAGTTGGTTCGCCGGAGCAGTCGAACACCGTACTTATCTGCTACTAGTTATTACCGCTGTATCCTGGGAGACAGACGCCGGAGATATCCTCAAGCACTTCTGGTGAGGCGGCGAATCTATTTTAAGGAAACTGTGAACTATCACAGGCATCGGTTTGATCAATTCTCAGTTTCTATTTTCTTTTAGTGACTGTAATTTTGTTTTCTATTAGCAGTTTCAATTTTTGTGTTATCAGATTATTTCTTATACTGCCTCTGTTTGTAATCCAGAATCTGTTTATGTTTAATATAATTTTCCAACAATTTCTTGTTAGTAACCCCGAATTCCGTTTTTTTTCCCAATGAATGGGTTATTTAGTCATAGTATGCATGAATGGTTTTCAATGAATGGAACATACCATTTTTTTTATTCTGTGATTTACTAACTGAAATCTACAAACCAAATTTATTTATTTATTTATTATTTTTAATTTTTATTTTTATTTTTCAGTTTGTTTATGCCTTTTTGCTCTAGAGTCTAGTTAATGTTTATGCCATTGGGTATACCCAATTTCTCTTTCACGCAATTTCTTTTGGATTGTAGTTGGTGTTGGATTACTTGTGGGTTATATGGGTTATAACAATTTTATTGGGATATAACATTTAGGCTTAACTATATTTTACACCCTCTTAGTTTGCTCTTTATGTCAATTTAGTCCCCGTAGTTTAGAAATTGTCATTCTAGTCCATATAGTTTCATAAGTGTGTCATTTTAGTCCCTCAAACACCTTTTGCGACAAATTTTTTACTTTCAGTGACAAAATTATTCGTCACTAAAGGACTTATTGGACTTATTTAACACACTTATAAAACTACAGGGACTAAAGTGACATTTTCTAAATTACAGGGACCAAAATGACACGGGTGACAAACTACAAGGGTGTAAAATGTATTTAACCCTAACAATTTAGTTGTTAGGCCTTTTAATTTAAAACAGTACTTTGGGCCATGGGCCTCTTTATTTCAAAAACCCATACTCAAGTCTAAAGTGTGATGTGACATTGATCCCACATTGTTTAAACACAAGGGAATTTTGCTCCTTATATGCTTTCCTTTCATAAGCTTGTAACCTTATGTAGTTAAGAGGGGGTGCAAATCTTGATTTCTGACCTCCGATTTGGCTTGAAAATTGTGACTTGCGCGTGCACGTCCCGCGGACACGAATGCACCTCAAATTGTACACTCACGCATAGGGGTGGTACTGTAACATTTTGCAGCTAGTATTAATTTTATTTTTTTTACTGTTAGGGCATTCTGCACATGTTTAAAACATAAACTGATTGCATATTAAAACAATATGGCTGTTGGGGCTTATTTATTTTGTATTAAAAATATGACTGTTGTATCCTAATCTGTTTTTACTATATATATATGATCACACTCTTCCAGAAAAATACACAACAAAAGCAATTCTCTCTTCTGTCTTCTTCTTTACATTTTTTTTGGAGCAATTTTTGAGTACTCAATTTACTCTTCCAATTCAAGTGCATGTTTGGAAGAGTTGGTTGCTGAATCCTGAAGAACATAGCGAGGTGATCTTGTGCATCGAGTCACTGACTTAGAGGGGCGGAATTGTTCTTAAGGACAGTGCAATACTTTGCACGCCTCAACCAAAAATCATAGTTTCATCCTTCAATTTCCAGCAATCTTAAGAACAATGGATGCTTCTATGATTGCTGCGAAGTCACTGCCTGATGTATTGATCGCTTCAATGGTACATGTTTCCAGCGTTGGCAACAAAAGGTGCGTGTCACGTCCCGGAATAGCATAAATAGAGAAAAAAAATTCCCTTTATGGGTCCATAGGGAATGACTGGTGAATGTCACTAACCTTCCACACCATGCAGTTCTAGTCCACAGCAAAAAAGAACAACCCAAAGTAATATAAAAGAAACCTATTATATTACTAGCATCAGAGTTATTACAACAGTAAAGCTATAGCGAAAGATATATAAGATTTTAAAGCAACATATGCCCAAATACCAAATATAACAAAACAACTAAACAGAAATAACATAAACTATCTCCAGGTCTTCAGTTGGTGTAAACATCAGCATAGTATTCCTCCCTGGCATAGCCATCATCAGTGGGGCCACCCTCGGTGTATTCTCCTCCTGGATAGGAACTATTATTGTAGACTTTGTCACCTGTAAAATAAGGTACATGATAGTCTGGACGGGAGAAAGTCCAGGCAATAAAGGCCGTCAGCTTACTGAGAGCTGAGTGAGTATAAACTAACAAGGTACCAGTTATCTGAAGTAAATACAAGCTCATGAAAACACGAGTTAACATCTTACTATAATAATAATATCTTGTTCCTTTATTCAACCTCGTGAACCCGCCCTTATCGTCTTGTTATCCGAAGACCGAAATTCAACATACCCTGACTGAATGGAACAGAGTCAATCGTTTAACTCTAGGGATACACCCTCATTCCGTCCACCGCTTTTAAGAACATATTACAAAGCTCACCGCATGTCATGGACTCTATGTCAGTCCGTCCCCCAGTTTTTAAGAAGAATGTATCCTGTTCACAGCATTTTAGGGACACAACATTTTGAACAAGGTATATCACCTATTGCCATGACTCAGTGTCATCTACTAGACATCCCAGCTCACTGCTTTGAAGAGCATATTACATAGCTCACCGCTTTTAAGAGCATATCACAGATTATCCAATCTATCTTAGGACTACTTGGTCTAGCTCACCGCTTTTAAGAGCATATGCACAGCTCACCTCTTTTAAGAACATATCATGACCAAACGTCCATCCACATACCATTCCCAGAACTTACCAAATCCACCTGAGTTACGTTCTAATATTGACACATGACAATTCCTAATGTGGCCTGACTACTCTGATTAAAAGAAACGGATATCGAACTCATACATGAACCGCATAATATCTCACGTCATTTCATTAACCCATTATTCTTAATCATACTTATCTGTGTTGTCACATTTTCCCAGATCCGCCCAAAATCGCATAACGGAAGTTTGAAATGAGAAACGAACAATCGAACCTCTTATATAATAAACAGGCAAAAGAATCCATGTTCTGCCCATACCAATCGATTGGTATAAGGTCCAATTGATTGGGATAAAAACTATAACAATCGATTGAGAATCATGGCAATCAATTGGGTCTGAAACAATATCAATCGATTGCAAACATTGGCAATCGATTGGGATGTCAATCGATTGGAATTCTATCCAATTGATTGGGTCCAGACTGATGGCAATCGATTGGTAATTATGCCAATCAATTGGCACTTCGTATTTACCAGCAGATTGTAAAAACAACATACATAAACATCAAAACCATGCTTTTAACACATCTAAGCTTCATAATAACTTGTATAGATATCCAATAAAGGGTCCAAGTGAGTTAGGAACTCACCAAGGGTGTGTTTTTGGCTTGTGTGTTCTTGAAAACACCAAAGTTCTCTCTCTTTTCTCTTCTTCTTGTCTTTGCCCAACTCTCTCTGTCTCTTCTTCTTCTTTCTTTCTCTCTTTTCTTATTCTTTCTTCTTCTTCTTCTTCTTCTTCTTCTTCTTCTTCTTCTTCTTCTTCTTCTTGCTGCCAAAAGAGAGTGTATGTGTGTGGATAGATATATGGATATATGTATGTATATATATATATGATATAAAAACTCTCTCTCCCTCTCTCTCTCTCTCTCTCTTTCTCTCAAGAACTGAATAAACAGCCCCAAGGGCCATAAATAACCTCATATATATATATAGGTTGAGAATGCCACACGTTCAAATCTAAAGAAGAGAAGAAAACTTATCTCAGCTCATATCAATCGATTGGGACACAAGTCAATCAATTGACAATAGATATTTGAAGACAATCGATTGGAAAAGATGGCAATCGATTTGGATGTTGCCACTTCATTGCTTTTAGTCGGAATAATGGCAATCGATTGGGAATATGTCAATCGATTGGTATCAAAAAGTGTCAATCAATCGATTGGGAACAAAGGCAATCGATTGGTATCTAAATCTCATCAATGAAAAGAAAAGTTTATATAAGTATATGGAAATAAAGTTTATTTATTAATACTCTCCAGAAATTCAGGGTATTACATCATCCACCACTCAACAAAAGATTTCGTCCTCGAAATCAAAAGCAAACGAGGCTAAAACAAAAACAGAAACTTTTCACGCATCTCTGACTCTAGCTCCCAAGAAGCTTCTTCTTCATCATGATGCTTCCACTGAATCTTCACCAACTTCACCAACAGAATCTCCTTGTTCCTGAGCTTCTTCACTCCTTGATCCAAAATGCAAACCGGTCCTTCGTTGAATGTAACATTGTCGTTGACTTCAATATCTTCAAAGTTGATCTCATGAGCTGGGTTGTGGGCACACTTCCTCAGCATACTGATGTGGAAAATGTTGTGCACTCCTGACATCTTTGGTGGCAACGTAAGTCGATAAGCAACTTTTCCAACACGCTCTAGAATCTCAAACGGTCTGATGAATCGCGGCGATAACTTGCCTCTTTTCTGACCAAATCTGACGATGCCTCGAACATGTGAAACCTTGAGTAGCACATGATTTCCAACGGCAAACTCCAAGTCTTTGCGTCGCTTGTTAGCATAACTCTTGTGTCGGGTCTGAGTTGTCTTCATCTTCTCACGTACTATCTGGATCTTCTCACTTGTTTCTCGTACCATCTCTGGCCCAAGAAGTTGAGTATCTCCAACTTCAGTCCAATAAAACGGCGATCGGCAAGGTCTTCCATACAAAGCTTCAAAACTGCGCCATCCCTATGCTCGAATGATAACTATTATTGTAGGCAAACTCAATCAAAGGTAAGTGTGTTTCCCAAGAAATCTCAAAATCAATGACACAAGCACGTAACATGTCCTCCATCACTTGACTAACTCATTCAGTCTGTCCATCTGTCTATGGGTGAAAAGCTGAACTCAAGTTTAGCATTGTTCCCATCGCTGTTTGGAGACTCTTCTAAAATTCTGCAGTAAAATGCGAATCTCAACCTGACACGATAGAAACAGGTACTCCGTGTAATCGTATTACGTGTTACAGATATATCCGGCTCAAACGTTTCACTGAATATGTCATACTGTAGGCAATAAAATGTGCCGTCTTTGTAAGTCGATCCATGATTACCCAAATAGTATCATGGTTCTATTGTGACTTCGGCAATCCTACCACGAAATCCATGGTGATGTGTTCCCATTTCTATTGAGGAATCGGTAATGGCTGTAGAAGTCCAGGTGGCTTCTGATGTTCTGCCTTTACTTGTTTACAAGTAAGACATTGAGATACATACTCAGCTATTTCTCTCTTCATTTCTTTCCACCGAAAATTTCTCTTCAGATCATTGTACATCTTCGTACCTCCAGGATGAATAGTCATCCGGACTTATGCGCTTCATCTAATATTTCTTTTCGGAGATTTTCTTCATTAGGTACACAGAGTCTACCTTTACATCGTAAGGCTCCGTCAGTACCGATACTCCAGATCTCTGGCTCATTTGCCAACATCTTGGTGAACCATAACTTCAAATCTTCCGTCGTCTGTTGAGCTGCTATGATACGACTGATCAACGTCGGTTGTACCATAAGATATCCAAAATGTAGTCTTTCCATTGGTTCCACTGGCTGAAGCTTGAATTTAGCTAACACTTCTAATGCTCTCCATTCTCGAATTAGTAATGTAGCAATCACTAGTCGAGGTTTACGACTTAAAGCATCTGCTACAACATTCGCTTTACCTAGATGGTATTGTAACGAAAAGTCATAGTCCTTGAGTAGCTCCATCCATCTTCGTTGTCGCATGTTCAACTCCTTCTGAGAGAACAAATACTTCAAACTCTTATGATCAGAAAACAGATAAAACTTCTCTCCATAGAGACAGCGTCTCTAAATCTTTAATGCAAACACTATTGCTGCTAATTCCAGATCATGCGTAGGATAATTCTTCTCATGTACCTTTAACTGTCTTGATCCATATGCAATGACATTCCCGTCCTGCATAAGCACACAACCAAGTCCATGGTGCGATGCATCACTGTAGATCACATACCTTTCTCCACTCTTAGGTATCGCAAGTACTGGTACATAAGTTAATCTCTCCTTTAACTCCTGAAATGCACTCTCATGCTTGTCTGTCCATTTGTACTTTATTTCCTTCCTCGTCAAATTTGTCAAAGTTCCTGCTAACTTGGCAAATCCTTCTACAAATCTTTTATAATATCCTGCTAAATCAAGGAAACTTCTAACCTCTATAGCATTAGTTGGTCTATTCCAGCTTAAGACTGCATCGATCTTAGATGAGTCTACTGAAATACCATCTTGAGATATAACATGTCCTAAGAATTTGACTTCCCGTAGCCAAAATTCACACTTGTTGAACTTTGCATACAACTTATTATCTCGAAGTGTCCGTAAAGCAATCTACAAATGGTCTTTGTGATCTTCTTCCGTCCTTGAGTAGATTAAAATATCATCGATGAACACTATAATGAATTTATCTAGATATAGTCTGAATACTCTATTCATTAAGTCCATGAATATTGCTGGTGCGTTTGTTAATCCAAAAGGCATAACTAGAAACTCGTAATGCCCGTATCTCATTCAGAATGCAGTCTTCGACACATCCTCTGGTCGAACCAAAAGTTGATGATATCTAGATTGTAGATCGATCTTAGAGAAAATCCTTGATCCTTGCAACTGGCCGAATAGGTCGTCTATCCGAGGAAGTGGATATCTAATCTTGATCGTAACTGTGTTCAACTTCCTGTAGTCCATACAGAGTCGAAGTGTCCCTTCCTTATTCTTTACAAATATAACTGGTGCTCCCAAAGGTGATGTGCTGGGACAAACAAATCCTAAATCTTCAAGTTCCCGGACTTGCTTCTTTAGTTCCAACATTTCAGTTGGTGCCATCCTATACGGAGTCTTAGATATCGACAATGTACCAGGTACTAGTTCGAAAAAAAAAGTCTATTTCTCTTTTCGTTGAAAGTCCTTTAATATCCTGAAATACATCCTGAAAATCTTATACAATAGGAATCTGATCCATCTTGAGTTCTGTATTCCCAATTGTAGCTAACCCATGTGTTAAGAACATATAGCTCGTCGGCTGACACTGAAATCTGATTGCCGGTCATCCTTGTATCGGGAATACAATCGTTCTAGTAGGGCAGTCCAAATTGGCATTACACTTAGTCAACCAATCCATCCCTAGGATAATATCAAACTCTGACATCGATAGAACTACCAAGTCAGCTGGAAGATTTCTATCTCCCAAAGTCAATGGGCAATCCTTACATACTTTACCCAACTTAACAGTCACTCCCAAAGGAGACACAACATTTAGTGCTGATTCAAGTGTCTGGGGTTCTAAACCCAACTGATGTATAATCCTTATAGCAATAAAATAACGTGCAGCTCTAATATTAAATAAAACTTTAACTGGACTATGAAAGAGTACAAGCATACCTTCCAAATGCTGCTGTTCATCGGCATTAAAACCTGCTTCTCTTGGGATTATTGCATTCATCCTTGTCTGATATGGGGGTCCTTGTATCCCTTGAATTGGTGCCCCGAAGTATCCTCCTCATGGTGTACGACAATCCCTGCTCAAATGTCCAGGCTTATTGCAGTTACGACAGACAATATCTGGCCTGCGATTAGATCTATGGGCAGTTGTGGATATCGCATTTTTCTTACCCACAGCTTTTCAAAATCAAATTCAAAAACAAATGAGTCGCCACTTAATTTTTAAAAGGAGAATTAAGAAACCATTTTAAAAGCAAACTGATCTTTTAGAAACCAGAGATTAACTAGGTCCGGGGATTATGGAATGAGAGAGGAAGGAGCCCGTCGGACTAAAACACCCTCTCTCATCCTATCTTGCGATAGGCCTCTACTCAACATCCTTTTAATCAAATTTATTAATCTAAGCATGCCCTCAACTAATACATATATACATATACATCACAAAAGCATGTCCAAAGGGTGTAAAATTGCAATTGACAAAATACCATTCAAAAGCCACATAATTCAGGTAGCAAGCGATATGATATGCAATAGAGAACAAGTGAACTTACCCGGGATCCAGCAACGATAGTAAACGTGCAATGCATGGGAACAAAATAAAATCCTAAAAAAGAGTCTCTAATCACATATACACATAAGGCAAAACCTAATTCTAAGGTGCCGCGCATTAAGTCGAAAAATCAATAAAATCAAGAAATTAAGATAAACTAAAGAGGAGTCCTAGAAATCATACCTTAATAGCGCTACAAAAAAAAGGGTTAGTCCACATGCTTCACATAATAATAATATGATATCAAACAATCAATCCTAATTCTCTAGCTTATACCTAGCAAGCAATGAAATCCAACTTTATCCAATTACTAGTTCTAATTATAAGCATTAATGTACATAAATGAATGGATGTGAACAAGAATAAGACATGGATTTATTCACTAATTTGGGTCACTTAACCTCTGGATTTAAGCTAAATTATCATTATTAGGATATGATTTAAGCCCTAAGTCATAGGAGAATCATTTGGGCCATTATTTACAAAGTTGGTCAAATGTGTCATAAAATTCTGAAAATTGCAGAGAGCAGACCAGCACTTTAAAAAAAGAAAAAGCACGTCTCTCATGGTTTGATGTCGGTGAATTTTGGACACAAGATGCCTCTGTGAGTCTAGTTTTCAAATCAAAAAGACAATCAAGGTTTCAACGGTTAGATCTCTGGGAAAAGGACAAGAACCAGACATCACTCAGAGATGTACAACTCTCTGTCCAGAGATATTGTTTGATTTTTTAAAAATAGCACAAAGATGAGAAACACTTGGATCTTTTTAGGGGATCTTCCTAACACATTAAGGTACCTAGAAACAATTATTAGAGACCCCAAAAACTCCATTAAAATTCTGATTTATGAATTTCAAAATGGACTTGCTGTTCTGAAACTATTCTGAAACTCTGGACAGATTGTGGTTGACTCACAAAACCCATGATCAAACCCTTCTAAACATAAAACCACCTTAAAACAAAAATTATAGTGGTAGATTACTGTGTTATTGACACTTTCCCATTGGTTTCACTTGATTTCAACGGTTAGATTTCGAACTAAAAATCTTTGATCAAAAACAGTTTGTGAACTCACTGTTTTCATTTGTCAAGTTCAACTTTTATTTGGTAACTCCAACTATTAAACCATGAAGTTGGGTTTAAACCAAATCACTTCTCCTACCATTTGATGGTCATTGGAGATCAAGACATGACTAAAACTCATGAGTCTCAAAAGAATATGGAAAGGATTCCCTAAGACATCAAGTTTAGAGGACCCAAGTCATGAGTATGGACTTGGATCCCTCTATTTGCTTATAAAATAAAATGATGATCAAACTTTGACTTCCATGTGAAGCATAAGCTTACATGGGGTTCAAAAGATCATATTCAAGAGATTTCAAGAGAGATATTGAGGATCTCCAAGAGTCTCAAGAAGGAAGTATGAACAATAAAAGAAATGGAGCAAAGAAAACAAAATAGTTTGAGGATTCAAAAGAAAGAATGCAAATAAAACAACTTATGGTTAGAGGATCACCTCCAACTATCCTCAAAGTTTCTCTCCTTTGAAGATCTTCCAAGCTCTTCTCTCTAATTCTCTAAACTCTCTCTTTTCTCTCCCAAAAATATGTTGGTGTAGTGGTAGTTCTCCCAAGTATTGTATTGTCTCCCCCTTGTATCTCCCCCTTTTTTTTGTATATCTTTCTCAATGGAGATACCTCTTCTTATATAGACAAAAATACCTAGGTAATTTCAGTAAATTCGGAGTAAAAGACAGGTGTAAATCCCTCATTTGGTGGTACAATATGTACTTTCTGAAATTAGGCAGACTGCTGCCCAGCGCGGCAGTCCAGAAACTGTCGCGGCAGTCCGTGAATGCCGCCGCGGCAGTTCATGACTGCCGTCGCGGCACTACGCGACTGCCGCGCGGCATTCATCAAATGCCGCGGAAATTAATGGATTGCCGCGTTTTTGTCAGTCTTACTTTATCAGTTTTTTGTTCTTATTCGCATACGCATACGTATTGCTCTGCAAAATACAGACTTTAAAAGTGAACGGTAGTCAGAAATTATTGGCGGCACTTGGTGAATGCCGGCCCGGCACTCTGTGACTGCCGTGCGGCACTCAGTGAGTGCCGCGGCAGTCCGTCGTGTGCCATTTTTAGCTAAGATTCTCTATTTTAGATTTTCTTTTTCCCAAAGCAAATGATTTTTGAAGATCTTTTCCGAAAATTGTGTTTTATACCTGAATTCTCCTAAATACCTGGTATTTTCCTCTTTCTGTGAAATTTTACCGCGTTTAGAGAACTTTCTGAAGAGCTTGGAATACTTCGAATCTTTCGGTCCTTATCATCATCGGACATGGAGGTGACACTCTCCTAAATTCGACATTTGGTCAAAATTGGGGTGTCTACAGTAGTGCAGTTCCTTGTAATATGTCCTGGCTTTCCATAGTTAAAACATCATCCACTATTGTTTGGTGGGGCTGTTAGCAGCGCTTGAGGTTGTGATCCTCGTTGTTGATACGACTGGGGTCGAAGATAACATTGCTGGGGTTTTCTGGCTCCTTCCCAAGTTATCTTGTTGCCATAAAAATTTCCCTGAGGTCTCCACCCTTGGGTATTCCTCGGTGGCTGTGCTTGGAAATTCCTCTGTTGGAAGTTCCTTGATGGCTGTGGTCGACTCATCTGTGGTCGCTATACTGGATATGCATCCTTCTCTAGACTTACAGCAAGTTTGACCAGTCCTTCAAAACTCTGGTTCAGGTGACCAATCATCATATGGCGAAGATGGGGATTCAGTCCCTGGTGAAATCTTTTCACCTTCTTCTGCGGTGTATCGATCATTTGTTGGGCGAATCGAGATAATCGCTCAAACTGTGTGGTATATTCTCTTACAGTCCAATCTCCTTGAACTAAGCTCAAGAAATTCTTCTCCTGTTGATCCTTTTCATCTTCCAAAAAATACTTCTCTAGAAATCTTTCCTTGATTGTTTCCCAAGACATTGCTCTTGCAGCGTTTATTCCTATAGTGGCTCGTTGAGCTTCCCACCAATCTGCGGCGGCATAGGTGAGCTGAAACGTAGCAAGGCGACGCTTCTCTTGCTTACTGCACTCCAATGCTTCAAGGATTAACTCCATTTCCCTTATCCATTACTCAGCTTTCCATAGTTATGTTAATCCATTAAACTTCTCGGGACGTAACCCACAAAAATTTGCCAGTAACTTGTCCCCTGTTTACCTCTGCTGGAACGGTGCAACTGGGGGTTGGACAGGTCGTTGATTTGTAGCATTTTTGTAGGTATCACCTACATGCGCCATCCTCTGCATGAATGCTTCAAATACTCTGGACGGGTCCATTCCTTCTAGAATAGGTGCTCCAATACGCGCTTGGTGATTTCTCAAGGGTCCTACCATAATGAAAACAAGTGTTGCCTACAAGAAATACAACTATTAGCTAAAAGTCTTCTCGTAGAAATGAAAACAAGATAGGGCAAGAAGCAACAAGAATTAACAGTTCTAAAAACAACACATCAAAGCAACCACACGATCAATAACGAAGTACTGCTCATATAAATCAAAAGATGTACCGCATAATACACACTAGTCAAACTGTGTACCATGTGGGACAAAGCAAAAACACTACTAAGGTCAGCCATTACAACTACGATTACTAAGGTTAACATCGATACAAAGCTATGGCCAAATAGCTATCTCTCAAGCTCCCAAAATCTGGTGGACAACATGTCCTGATATAATCTAACAAAAACATAACCCCTTGTAGACCCTGACTCAAAAGTCGTCAGCATCTGATCCTGTTGGTGGCGCTTCATCCTCCAAATCGATATCCAACTCCTCGAGTAGATCATCTTGAACTAGTGCGACAAGATCTCCGGCTACCACTCCAATATCCCAATCCTCTATCACCTCTGCATCAGCGTCCTCCATCGCGTCTGCTATTGCCTAGTTGGTGACCTCGACTACTACTGCAGCAAATCCATTAGCTATATCAAGAGCTCCTGCTATTGCAGCCTCTCCCATAGCAAAACCTGCTAGCTGGGCTACCATC
The DNA here is from genome assembly GCA_033977485.1 of Hydrangea macrophylla. Taxonomy (NCBI): domain Eukaryota; kingdom Viridiplantae; phylum Streptophyta; class Magnoliopsida; order Cornales; family Hydrangeaceae; genus Hydrangea; species Hydrangea macrophylla. The sequence goes on along the minus strand of CM066992.1, from coordinate 106,796,293 downwards.
TCGACTATCCATCCTACTGCCATATCGGCCATGGCTGCCATATGCATAATAGGTTTGGCCGGTATCCGAAGCATAATAGGTGCCTCTGGTACAACGATCTCCTCATCGGCCATGTCCTCAACTACTACGTCGGCCTCCACCCCTATGTCTGCCTCCACGGCCTCTGGGTCCTGCACTGGATCCTCTGGTTCAAACTCTGGCTCCCCCGGATCATCCTTTGGTTCATCATCATCCATGTCGACCATATGTTCATCCTCCGCTGGGTCCTCATCGTCTATCGGCTCCTCCTCTCCATCCCCATTAATATCCTCGTCGGGATGCTCATCCTCTGGCTCTGGATCCTCCTCATCCTGAATTGGCTCAAGCTCAGGAACTGGTACGTCGGGTACCAGTGATGGTGGGGCTGCCGGTGCTGGTATAGCTACAGGCTCTGATGGGATGGCTAAAATGGCTCTCAGCTCAATCTCATCCATCTCTGGCTTACTCTGAACTAATCATAATATCTCCTGACAAATGTCTCTGCCAACTCTCGTAGAATGGTAAGCATCCATACGCATCTGTATCGGGTGAATCCCCCCAGTCACATAAAGCACCCTCCACATGTCTTCTTCCAAATGTCGACTAGCTATCTGGCACACTCGTTCATGATAAAACTCCAGGTCAGCTGGCTCCACGGTATCCCCATGGATCACGTGTCCTCCATTATCATCGGTAACAAAATGATGAAACTCTGCATCCATACTATCCTGTAAAGAGACTATCCATCGTCAGAAAGATGAACTTATCTTAAACTCATATCTTATCTCAAGGCAAATCTTAACATATTAGGATCAGATGGTGTGGAATCGGTAGTGAATGAAAGTATCACAAACCTAGAGCTCTAATACCAAAAATTCTATCACGCCCCGGAATAACATAAATAGAGAAAAATAAATTTCCTTTATGGGTCCATAGAGAATGACTGGTGAATGTCACTAACCTTCCACACCACGTAGTTCTAGTCCACAACAAGAAAGAACAACCCACAGTAATATAAAAGAAACCTATTATATTACCAGCATCAAAGTTATTACAACAGTAAAGCTACAGCAGAAGATACATAAGGTTTGAAAGCAACATATGCCCAAGTACTAAATATAACAAAACAACTAAACAGAAATAACATAAACTATCTCCAGGTCTTCAGCTGGTGTAAACATCAGCATAGTATTCCTCTCTGGTATAACCATCATCAGTGGGGCCACCCTCGGTGTATTCTCCTCCTGAATAGGAACTATCGTTGTAGACTTCGTCACCTGTAAAATAAGGTACAGGATAGTCTGGATGGGGGAAAGTCCAGGCAATAAAGGCCGTCAGCGTACTAAGAGCTGAGTGAGTATAAACTAACAAGGTACCAGTTATTTGAAGTAAATACAAGCTCATAAAAACACGAGTTAACATCTTACTATAATAATAATAATATCTTGTTCCTTTATTCGACCTCGTGAACCCGCCCTTATCGTCTTGTTATCCGAAGACCGAAATTCAACATACCCTGACTGCATGGAACAGACTCAATCGTTTAACTCTAGGGATACACCCTCATTCCGTCCACCGTTTTTAAGAGCATATTACACAGCTCACCGCACATCATGGACTCTACGTCAGTCCGTCCCCCAACTTTTAGCATTTTAGGGACACAACATTTTGAACAAGGTATATCACCTATTGCCATGACTCAGCGTCATCTACTAGACATCCCAGCTCACTGCTTTGAAGAGCATATTACACAGCTCACCACTTTTAAGAGCATATCACAGATTATCCAATCTATCTTAGGACTACTTGGTCCAGCTCACCGCTTTTAAGAGCATATGCACAGCTCACCGCTTTTAAGAACATATCATGACCAAACGTCCGTCCACATACCATTCCCAGAACTTACCAAACCCACCTGAGTTACGTTCTAATATTGACACATGACAATTCCCAATGTGGCCTGACTACTCTGATTAAAAGAAATGGATATCGAACTCATACATGAACCGCATAATATCTCACGTCATTTCATTAACCCATTATTCTTAATCATACTTATCTATGTTGTCACATTTTCCCAGATCTGCCCAAAATCGCATAACAAGTCTGAAATGAGAAACGAACAATCGAACCTCTTATATAATAAACAGGCAAAAGAATCCATGTTCTGCTCATACCAATCGATTGGTATAAGGTCCAATCAATTGGGATAAAAACTATAATAATCGATTGAGAATCATGGCAATCGATTGGGTCCAGACTGATGGCAATTGATTGGTAATTATGCCAATCGATTGGCACTTCGTCTTCACCAGCAGATTGTAAAAACATCATATATAAACGTCAAAACCATGCTTTTAACACATCTAAGCTTCATAATAACTTGTATAGACATCCAATAAAGGGACCAAGTGAGTTAGGAACTCACCAAGGGTGTGTTTGGCTTATGTGTTCTTGAAAACACCAAAGTTCTCTCTCTTTTTTCTTCTTCTTCTCTCTGCCCAGCTCTCTCTATCTCTTTTTCTTCTTTCTTCTTCTTCTTCTTCTTGCTGCCAATAGAGAGTGTGTGTGTGTGTGAATATATAGATATATGGATATACATGTATGTATATATATGATATACAAACTCTCTCTCTCTCTCTCTCTCTCTCAAGAACTGAACAAATAGCCCCAAGGGCCATAAATAACCTTATATATATATATATATAGGTTGAGAGTGCCACACGTTCAAAGCTAAAGAAAAGAAGAAAACTTGTCTCAGCTCATGTCAATCGATTGGGACACAAGTCAATCGATTGGAAAAGGTGGCAATCGATTGGGATGTTGCCACGTCATTTCTTTTAGTCGGTATAATGGCAATCGATTAGGAATATGTCAATCGATTGGTATCAAAAAGTGTCAATCATTTGGGAACAAAGGCAATCGATTGGTATCTAAATCTCACCAATGAAAAGAAAAGTTTATATAAGTATATGGAAATGAAGTTTATTTATTAATACTCTCTAGAAATTCAGGGTATTACAGTGCGTTCCACTTTGGACATGCACAACTTGGTGCATATTCTGACAGAAAAACAACCAATCCTTGGGTCCGAAGAATATGAGCAGAATTTTTCAATTTGGGAGAAAGGTAACAAAATATGTCGTCATACAATTCTTAGCACCCTCTCTAATGAATGTCGTCATAGTTCTCAAACCTTTGATTGCATGTTTATTGGTTATGCTTATAATAGTGCTGCTTATAGATTCTTAGTTGTTAAAAGTGATGTTATGGATCCTAATACAATAGTTGAATCTAAGAATGCAGACTTTTTTTAGCATGTTTGCTCTTTAAAAACTTGTGTAGATAAAATTGCTCATGTACTAATAATAAAAATGTTGAAGTTGAATTGAGAAGGAATAAAAGGGCTAGAAAAGAAACAAATCTAGGATATGATTTTTATACTTTTCTTGTTGAAGATGATCCTCTTACTTACACACAAGCTATTACTTATCATGATTCAACATTTTGGAATGAAGCTATAACAATGAATTAGAGTCTATTTTATCTAATCATACTTGGGAGTTAGTGGACTTACCTCCTGGTTCTAAAGCTATTGGATGTAAATGGATTTTTTTTAAAAAAGCTTAAACCAGATGGGTCCATTGATAAATATAAAGCTAGATTGGTAGCTAAATGATATTTACAAAAGAAAGATATTGATTATTTTGATACTTTTGCTCCTGTGACTCGAATTTATTCTATTTGAATTTTAATCGCTTTGGCTGCTATTCATAACTTAGTTATTCATCAAATGGATGTTAAGACAACTTTTCTAAATGGTGATTTGAATGAAGAAATTTATATGGATCACCCGGAAGGATATGTTGTTTCTGGCAATGAACATAAAGTTTGTAAATTAACTTGTAAAATCTTTGTATGGTCTTAAACAAGCACCAAAACAATGGTATGAAAAATTTGATCAAGTTTTATTGTCTAATGGTTTTTTGATCAATGAGGCAGATAAATGTGTTTATAGTAAATTTGATGGCTATGTTGGTGTTATTATCTGCCTATATGTTGATGACATGCTTATTGGGTACTTGTTTAGATGTTGCGATTGAAACTAAAAAGTTTCTTTCTTCTAGCTTTGATATGAAAGATATGGGTGAGGCAGATTTTATACTTGGAATTAAAATCAGAAAATCCAATAGAGGGATTATGCTCTCACAAGAGCATTATGTGGAGAAAATTTTAAAGAAATTTGACCATTTTAATTGTAAATCTGTTTCTACTCCATATGATGCTAATTCTAAATTAAAGAAGAATAAAGAAGCTAATATTTCTCAGAACGAGTATGCACAAGTCATTGGTAGTTTAATATACTTGATGAATTGTACTCGTCCTGACATTGCATATGCGGGTAGTAGATTAAGTCGCTTACTCAAAGTCCAAACAGAGAGCATTGGACAGCTTTAAACAGAATACTTAAATATTTGAAAGGAACAAATAATTATGGATTAATGTATTCTGGTTTGCCTACAGTTTTAGAAGGATATAGCGATGCTAACTGGATTTCAGATTCAGATGAGACGAAATCAACTAGTGGGTTTATCTTTACACTTAGTGGAGGTACAGTTTCTTGGAAGTCGTCCAATCAAACTTGCACAGCTAAGTCAACGATGGAATCAGAGTTTGTGGCTCTTGATAAAGCTGGTACCGAGGCTGAGTGGTTTAGAAACTTCTTAGCAGATGTTCCTATTTGGAATAAGCCAGTTCCATCGGTATCTTTACACTGTGATAGCAAGGCCGCCATTGGTCGAGCTATGAATAAGTCCTATAATGGCAAGAGTAGGCATATACGCCTAAGACACAATATTGTGAGGCAGCTGCTTGATGATGGTGCTATATCTCTTAATTTTGTAAGGTTAGAAGTTAATTTGGCTGACCCTTTAACAAAACCACTAGGGAGAAAACCAGTGTATGAAACATCGAGGGGAATGGGGCTTATGCCTATAACAAAAATAACAATGATGGTAACCCAACCTATGTAATTGGAGAACCCAAGAAATAGGTTCATATGGGTAATAAACAAGTCGTTGGTTGATTTGAGATGCACTATAATTTGATTATCTATAGTCCATTCCTATGGTGTATAGTGCAATTGCAATGTATAAAGGTTGAGTTAAACTCTTAATGAATTCCATAGTCCATATTATTTGGATGGTGTGTTTAATTGCAATACATACTTGATGGATTTACCTATATAAGTGTGAAAGTGGGTCGCTTTCTATGAAAACTTAGGCAAATTTCTAGAGCACTTATGAAAAACCAGGACAGGCGCAAGGCCTAGAGGCGCTACACCGATTAGAGTTGCTCAGATTCTGAGGAATCAATGTGGGTGTAAGACGATTGATTTACAATAAGGGATTATGGTTCATAGAAATGTTATTTCACCAAATTCCTGTAATATCACTTCTTATATTCCTAAGGACTGGTTCATAGCCCTAAAGGCACCAGTTCTGATGCATTGATTTTTCTTCTTACTCCACTTCTTTTATTCGTCGTTTAAAATTTTTAAATAGGGGGGATTGTTGGATTACTTGTGGGTTATATGGGTTATAACAATTTTATTGGGATATAACATTTAGTTGTTAGGCCTTTTAATTTAAAACAATGCTTTGGGCCATGGGCCTCTTTATTTCAAAAACCCAAACTCAAGCCTAAAGTGTGATGTGACATTGATTCCACATTGTTTAAACACAAGGGAATTTTGCTCCTTATATATGCTTTCCTTTCATAAGCTTGTAACCTTATGTAGTTGAGAGGGGGTGCAAATCTTGATTTCTAACCTCCGATTTGGCTTGAAAATTGTGACTTGCGCATGCACGTCCTACGGACACGAATGCACCTCAAATTGTACACTCACACATAGGGGTGGTACTGCCACATTTTGCAGCTAGTATTAATTATTATTTTTTTTTACTATTAGGGCATTCTGCACATGTTTAAAACATAAACTGATTGCATATTAAAACAATATGACTGTTGGGGCTTATTTATTTTGTATTAAAAATATGACTGTTGGAGAGTCATTATATTTTGACTTTTGTATCCTAATATGTTTTTACTATATATATATGATCACATTCTTCTAGAAAAATACACAACAAAAGCAATTCTCTCTTCTGTCTTCTTCTTTACGTTTTTTTGGAGCAATTTCTGAGTACTCAATTTACTCTTCCAATTCAAGTGCATGTTTGGAAGAGTTGGTTGCTGAATCCTGGAGAATATAGCGCTGTGATCTTGTGCATCAAGTCACTGACTTAGAGGGGTGGAATTGTTCTTAAGGACAGTGCAATACATTGCACGCCTCAACCAAAAATCATAGTTTCATCCTTCAATTTCCAACAGTTGGTTCTATTGAAGACCTAAAACGAAAGGCGGTTGTACCAGCTTATGTGTGCTATACGTTTTTCAAGCATAGAGTTCATAAATATAGGTTAGGTAAGTGAATGCCTAAAACTAGGATAGAAAGAGAAAAAGTCTGGGCTGAATTGTTAAGAAGGATTGCTAATCATGAAAACACTCATGATGTATTGCGTATAGGACCCGATGCATTTAGTAGACTTGTCAATATTCTCCGAGAGTCGGGTTGTCAAAGAGATAATAAATATAGTTGTGCAGAAGAACAAGTAGCTAAGTTTCTCTATATTTTAGCTCATAGTGTTACAAACTGATCCGTAAACTTTTTTTGACATGTTTCATGTTGACCCGACACTCTGTGACACATTCGATGTGTGTCCAATGGAGGTGAGGGCTTATTTAGGAAGATATCGGATCATATTTAATTTGCCTTTTCGGTGACCCCAAACCTATGTTATACGGACTCTTCAAAGTGTCCGGAGGACGTAGGTATGGATTTTATATCCAACACGGGTACTTTGCCTTTCTTGTCTGAAAATTACACTAAACTACACTAGAAGGATCATACCCGAGTGTCATACATATGTCCGCAAAGAATCGTGTCGACATGGGTACTTCTCCTATTTAGAAGAGTCCATATAACATAGCCCCAAACTCTATTTTGGTATTTGCTTAATATTTTAGATGTATGGGTTTGAACATTGTTATTTTAGTACTTGGATGGGACAATGACTTTGTTTTTTTTTTTTATTGGGTTGATGAACCCTGTTATTTTGATATTCGCACCAGGACAATGGTTTTTTTTTTTTTTTTTGGGGTGTATGAACGCTACTCTGGAACTTTTTCATCCTATGGATTATTTTTTTGAGTTAATTAATAATAAATCCAATATACTCTAAGCTTGTTGTGATTGACCCAACCTATACAACATTTTAATGATAGGTCCATATGTTTATTTAGTGACCAAACTACCCCTATGACTCATCAAAAGAGTCATTCCCATTTAAACTCACCCAAAATCAAGGGTTTTTCAATTTTAAACACTAAATATAGATAATATATATATATATATATTTCATCTTCTCCAACGTTTCATACTCTCTCTCTCTCTCTCTCTCTCTCTCTCTCTCTCTCTCTCTCTCTATCTCTTAAAAAATGTACTACATATCAGTTGATTGTCCACCTCATTCCAAGAACATATAGGGTTCTATATTCAATTGCAAGCTAAAAAACTTCCTAGGCGTCCAAAAAGCGTGACCGTGAGGCTCCGGCTGTACGGCTCCGACGAGTAACGACAATGGGGAGAAAATGTGAGATTTTTTTTTCCAGTCATGTGAAATTTTGGTACTACATGTTGATGTATGATTTTAATGGATCAATTATTGTGGGATTGAAGACAAGATTTGTGGAAAAATTAGTTTTTGCATGTGACTGCAGTCTGGAATTTAGCACTCACTATTGCATGTTTGGAAAATTTGTAAAATTCCACAAGAACTTTCGGTGGTGTGAAAATTCCCCAACAATAATTGACTTTGATGAATCATTCATTTCGTAGTGCAAAATTTAACACTGCAAACGTATTAAATTTCACACTATTGCTCTTTCGCATCATGGTTTTGATGAAGACCAAAAAAGAAGCAGCTATCTTGGAGAAGATCACCACACAGATTTGTCAACTTTTTTCGGTAGAGCCTTGTTTTTACTTTTCTCTATTGGACGTGTTGGAGGCTTTCACAACCTTCGCAGGAATGTGATGGCTTCATAGTGGTGCTTTTGAAATGGAGTTATCTGCTGTAGTTTCATTGTGAGATTGATGGTTTTTTCTTTTCTTTAAATTTGTTTGCCTTTGTATTGGTTTTATTTTTTAATGTGGTTGGGGTGGATTAGCGTGGTCCTGTTGGATGCATGCAAGGTGTTTTGTCGAATAGTTTGTCTTGTGCTCTTAACTAATATTTGAGAGTGGATCTTGGGTTAATTTGTTCTTAATATTTCTATTTTAGAGAAACAAATTTGATTTGTGGCAGTATGTAAAACATTTTTGATCTTAATAGTGTTTTCGTAGTATCAGTTTGAAATTTCATACTAGTCGCAGTGAAAAATTTAACCTAAACATTACTCAGCAGTGTGAAATTTCACACTACTCTCAGTGAAAAATTCATTCATTTTTTCAAATTAAGTAGATATCTTCTCATCAATCTATTGTTATCTCCTTCAATCTTAAAACTCTCACGAATGCAGTATAATACATACTCTCATGAATGATTATTGGTAGAACAGAAAACCCATTGATGAATAATTATTGGTAGATGGCATTAGCAAGATGTGACAAACCCATGATGTAGATACGTAAAATCCTGGGATTTTATTTTCATTTATTAGATATCCAAAAATAAAGGGATAGGAGATCAGATTTTTCAACAATTTTTTTTTTCAAACCCTAACGTGATTTATGGCACAAACACAAAAAATAGAAAGTACTATAATTATGGGATATTAATTCAAAATGAGATATTGGCAAGTCAAAATCCTACCATAACTAACAGAATTAATGTGTATATATGGCAAGTCAAAATCAGATTTAATGAAAGCAGTGAAATTTTGCAGTGTAAAATTTCACTAATAAAACCTGTTGCAGTGTAAAATTTCACACTAATAAACCAGTTACAGTATAATAATGAACTATTTGCAGTATAAAATTCAATACCCTCAGAAAGACTCATTTATGATGTGATATCTAGATTGAATATCCAATAGATTGTGAATTAGAAATGGTGAAACAATTTTTTTTTTCAAAACCTTACGTGATTTATGACACAAACACAAAAAACGGAAAAGCACTATAATTATGGGATATTAATTCAAAATGAGATATTGGCAAGTCAAAATGCTATCATAACTACCAAAATTAATGTGTGTATATGGCAAGTCAAAATCAGATTTAATGAAAGCAGTGAATTTTTGCAGTGTAAAATTTCAATAGTAAACTGGTTGTAGTGTAAAATTTCACACTAATAAACCAGTTACAGTATAAAAATGATCTATTTGCAGTGTAAAATTCAATACCCGCAAAAAGACTCATTTATGGTGTGATATCTAGATTGAATATGCAATACACTGTGAATTAGAAATGGTGATATTCGTTTGTAACCGTTTAGTAAAGTAATATCCTAAAATATTAGGATAAAATTTCTATATATATATTGTAACCAATATCAATTGGGATTTGATAAGATTTAGTAACTGATTCAATCATTAAATATGAATTAAATATATGTATATATGTATTTATATGTATATAGTTTAGGGGTAGAAAAGACATATAATAATTCTATAATAGGAAAATTTGGACTAATCTCTAACAACATTTATAATTATAGGGTCTATCATTGGGAAGTACCAATTGGTGGGTCTATTACAACAAACATAGGTAGAATGAGATTTTCCACTAAAATTTTCTAGTATTTTTTTTTATTGAAAGTTTAATATATTTGCATTGTAATTAAATATTTGATCTTTTAACATAACATTGGCAATTTGAGAAATAACATTAATTTAATTCATTTCCAACTTAAAACCAAACAACATAATTGAAAAGAATTGAATTCAATTTTATTTCAAACAAAACACAAAATTAGAATTCCAACTCAATTATTTTTTTTTGGGTAATACTTGGGGCACAATCAAAGCCACAATCTTTTTTGCACAACCTCCATTTTGTGTCTATCTCTCTCCTAGTGGGTACTGTGGGGTCACTGGCACTGTGGAACCCATCAAGAGAGAGATAGACACAAAATGAAAGTTGTGAAAAAAAATTTGTGGATTTAGTTATTCCCCAAGTATTACTCTTTTTTTTTTCTACCTTTTTCTATTTTACAATCGTACCAATTAGAGTGTAACGCCCACGCTCCCTTCATCTCTCTCTCACACACACGCGCGCGCACACACAGAAGAACTCAACCGACGAAACCCCCGGAACGCAATTTTACCATCGTCTGAGTCTACCAGAAGTTTGGAATTCTGAAGATGGCTGCAACACGGCAACAGGTGAGGGAAGTTTGGGATTCTATTCATCTCGGTCTATAAGAGCTTCTCTTTTTGATTGTTTTTTTTTTTTTCTTCTTCTTTCCGTCTCTCTCTCTCTCTCTCTCTCTCTCTCTCTCTCTCTCTCTCTCTCTCTCTCGTATTCTATCCATCTCTCTGTATTTTTATGGAGGTCAAAGTTCAAAAGACTACAAATATCTCTCTGTATTCTCTATCTCTCTGTATTTCCGTCTCTCTCCCTCTCTCTCTCTCTCTCTCTCTCTGTATTCTCTCTATCTCTCTGTATTTCCCGTTTGTATTTGTATTTTGGTAAGTCTATTGACATTTTCACTCACCTTCCTCAGTTGATCTATTGAAGCTTTGGTGGGCGTTCGAATCTTCTTTTGACAGGTGTAAATCTTTCCTTATGTAATATATATAATTCATTTACTCTAATTTTGAGATGAGTTTTTGTAATCCAGACTTTTGGTTCAGTTTGTGATTAGTTTTGAAATCAAGACTTAGGGGGTTTCTCGATCCGTAAGAGCGAAAGGGAGAGATACCTAATAGACGGATACAGAGAGAGAGAGAGAGAGAGAGAGAGAGAGTCTTCTATCTGATACTGATTTCTTTTTCCTTGTTTAGTAAACAAAATATATATTTTTTTCCTTTTGGAAGAAAATGGACAAGGCGCACAATCAAGGTCGGCTGCAGCTAACTCAGAGTTTAATGTTGTACAAAATGGTGTAGGTGCACAACCCTGTCCGTCAGGTATGCATACTTCCCCCAATTGTTAAGGTGGATCTTGAAGGGCTTCAACCATCCACCTCTTTTATTGACTTAGTACTAATGTAAGAAAGGCAAGTTTTGGGTTCTAGGTTTAGCAAGTTGTTCACCTAACCACTGTTCACTTGAATGGAATTTGCATGGACTTAAATATTAGGGTTCACGTGAATTTCAGTTTTATCAAGTTGCCTCTATGTATTTTCTGAATTATGGCTTTATTGCTCTTAATAATGAGGCTGTTGTTTCGTTTGTCAGGTATGTCATTTTCTCTTTCTTTATTTTCTTGTGGTCTTAACTGTGTAGCTTTGTTCTAATTCCTTTACCACAGTAGGATCTATTGTTGCCCTTTACTACTTAAGACGAACATCATTCAGGATTCCTTTTTTAAGGCTATTGCACATTCAAATGTTCTTGAACAACAAAAAATTAACCTTTTGACATAACTTTATCACAACACCACCCAAAAAAAAAAAAATCTAACTTACAGGACTGCATTTGCAAACGGGAAATTGGAGTATTAGAATTTACATTTGCAGGCTGCAGAACTTCAATACAACTTGCAACTGATGTTCTTTTCAATTTCCCTATATCCAAAAATATATCTCCATCATTTTTTGTTCTCAAGGGAAAGATGGAAGGGAGGGATTATGTTGTGAATCCCTCACGCAACTTCTTAAATAGCAACTTCTTAAACAAGTGTAGAATGAGTAATAACAGATTCCGTACACCCACAGGTATACAACTTCACAAATATACAACTACTCACGGGCCACGGGCACAAAGCTGCGTATATATAGATCGTTGGAGGGAGGGAGGGAGTTTCGATGTCGCTAAGGATAAAGACTGTGGTGGACAAGTTCGTGCAGGAGCTGAAGGAAGCACTGGATGCGGATATACAGGACAGGATGATGAAAGAGAGGGAGATGCAGAGTTACATCGAAGAGCGTGAGCGTGAGGTTGCCGAGCGTGAATCCGCCTGGAAGGCCGAGCTCTCTCGTCGCGAGGTATCGACTAATCATCCTAATATCTAATCATCCTAATATCCTATATTCCAATTTCTTCTTCTTCTTCTTCTTCAATTCCTAGGGTTTTATTTTATCACACTAATAAATACTAATAAAAAAAATAATAAGGGTGGAATTACCTCCCTCGGAAGCAAAACAAATACTCCTACAATAAATAGGTTTATGTTATTTTGTGAGTCCATTTGTTCTGCTGCAGCCCCATTAAACTAATGTCAGTTTTCAGGCAGAGATTGCCAAGCAAGAAGCAAGGCTGAAGATGGAAAGAGAGAATCTTGAGAAAGAGAAAAGTGTGCTAATGGGAACTGCATCCAATCAAGATAACCAAGATGGAGCTCTTGAAATCACTGTCAGTGGTGAAAAGTATCGATGTCTCAGGTTTGCAAAGGCAAAGAAATGAGAGCCTTGCTTAGTTGCTTCGGAAGGATGGGTGCTGAACGAACTCTATGATTGCGTAGTTTTTTTATTTTATTTTATTTTTTATGCATTGATTGATATACAACCCATGGGCACCGATGTAGACAACATTAATTAATGGAAACAAAGATGGTAGTGTGATTACTATTAATGATTCGACTGCTATAGCATGGCAGCTTGCAATTCCTCCAACCACAATGTGATCAAAGATCATCTCATCAGATCAATTGAAAAAAAAGTTTTCTTTTTTTGTTAAAGTAGGTCACAGTAAGTTTCTGTGTGCTGCTGGCCAGTGCTGGGCATAACTTATTGTCTGGTTGTATGTTTATGTTTTTTTAATCTTAGTGTAATCAGTAATGTATTGTAGCAAAGCTAGACGGATTTACCCTATGCAACAGCTCTTGAGTTTGCTAACTAAAATTGATTGAAAGCTACCTGAACCGAACAGTGTTGTATATATATTTGATGGTAATCCGTGGAATTTTGTTAAGAGTGCAGTTTTGCTTACTCCAAAGTTGCTCCCCATCTTCTCTCATTGGCTAATGCAGTGGGGTTTAGTATTTTACACCATTAATTATTTCTTATTTAATAGTGGGTCTTACTGTATTAGTCAATGAGAGAGGAGGCCGGGTGAGCAAATGGTATACAATTTTGGGGTGAGCAAAAATGTTTTCTTTTGTTAAATACTCTTAATTTTTTTGATCATATGGAATACAGTGTGACCAATCTAACTCATAAACTTATCGGGCATGTATGTTGTGCTTGATTCTTTTGCTTTAAAACTGAAAATTTTTAAATTATTTATTTTGCAATTCTGAAAAAAAAAAAAAAACGTTTCAAGTACAGAAATAGATTTTATTCACAGTAAGAGTGCGTTTGATTGCAAGGTAGAAAATGGGTTGAAAAGAAATTTTTTTCGTGGAGTTATTTAACTTTGAAATTTTTTTTCCATGAAAATAAAATTAGTTTCTGTGTGCTGGGCATAACTTTTTTTGTCTGCTTTTTTGATCTTAGTTTAATGTATTCGAGCAAAGCTAGACGGATTTACCCTATGCAACAGCTTCTGAGTTTGCTAACTAAGATTGATTGAAAGCTGCTTGAAAGTATATATATTTTGATGGTAGTAATCTGCGGAATTTGGTTAAATACTCTTAAATTTTTTGATCATATGGAATACAGTGTGACCAATCAACTCATAAACTTATCGAGCATGTATTTTACGCTTGATTCTTTTGCTTAGGCCCCGTTTGATATTAATTTTTAAAATTGAAAAATTTTAAGTTATTCAATTTGCAGTTCTGAAAACAATGTTTCAAGTACAGAAGTAGATTGTACAAAATTTTCAATAAGTTTTTTTGGTTGCTTTTTCAGTGTATTGGGACGTTGTCAAACGTTAATATAGTATAGAAACTTTTTATTTCCTTTGCTGAATTGGATTATTAAATATAGCTTGGGTGTTTTTTTTTTCTCCCCCTTCTACACATTAAAGGTAGGGAAAGGTTTCCAGAAGTAGTTCCCTACCTGAGGATGATCAAAGTAGCCCTTACCCTCCTGGGAACTTATTGCATGAGATACAACTTGCAAAGCTGAGGTATGCAAGCATTCCCTCAAGTTAGTTCAGTAATAAGTTAATAGTCTCACCAAAGGTATTAGAGCATCCGTAATGGTGTAGTGTAAATTTAGCTAAACTTAAGCTAAGTTGTTGTACATGAATGGTGCATGCTGTAGTGGTGTAAAATGGGGGACGGCTTTGGGAAAGCCGTGAGAGAATCAAACGACACAGAGGCCGTGAGGTTGGTGGCCGGCCCACTCTGTGCCGTGAGCTTTTGGTAAAGAGTGGCCGGCACACACAATGCCGTGTAGTGGTGGTCGGCCTTGTGTGTGCCGTGAGCCTCCAACGGCTATTTCCCACCCGTTAGCTCCTCCAACGGCTATTTCCCAACCATTGTGCCCCGGCAACGGCTCTTTTCCCAAATGTTGTTGCATATATATATATATATATATAGCATATAGCATGTATTATCTAAGTTTGCAAACAGCTAAAATTTTGCAAACAACTAAAATAACTCATTGCAAAAATTTAAGTTTTAATTTTTCATATATAAAAATATTATTGTTATTCCTTGATTTTTATAGTAATATTTTTGTTATTCATGCAAATTTAATTTACTAGTATACGTATTTAGTAAAATAAAGTTAGTTTAGTTTAGTTTAATTTAGTTTTATAACGAATAAAGAAAATTTGATACAAATCATGTATCGATTATTCGAAAGAAAAAGTAGTCGACTTCATTATGCAAATACCGTGTCATCATCTTCTCAAGAACAATCGACTGAAGAATATGTGCGTGTTGTCGACGACGAATTCTAACGGGTGTCTTCAACATTTTGTTGGTATTGAGTAGCAAATTTTTCCACGCTCTCAACAACAGCATTGTTGGAAGAAATGCTAGCAGCTCTACTTTTTCTCTTTTGTCGTTGTTTTTAGCCTTTACGTCCCTATGGCCTATCGGCAGGAGATTCGATGTTAATTGGCACATTATCACTAAGGTTGAGGCTTGCAATAGGAGTTGTTGGGGTGCCAGGCGATGAAGTTTCATTACCATCAGAAGTAAAACGTTGTGTGTTGATTCTCGTTGTATTAGTGTCAAATTTGGGCAGGTCTTTGAGTATTTGGTAACAATTGTCGAACACGAATGGTTTGCCTGCATGTTGCTGATATTCTTGACGCGCACGATTTATCTACAAATGAAAGATGAAACGTTATGCATGAATTATACTTAAGTATAATCAAATTGTTAACACACGACTTCATATGAAAATTACCCAATCAAGTTCATTTGTGCCACTATCACTGCCTTGAACAGAATCATAAATCTGTGATATCTTTAATGCATATAACATGACTGCTTGTGAAATTGTTGAGAATCGTGTTTGAAGACTACCACTGCCCTGCTTAATCACAATATCCAGATGCGCGTTGTAGTTGCTTTCAATACTCGACCAAAACTTTGCACCTGGTTGACTGTTACCAATTATCGAATTTGTGGTAATCTTTATGTATGAGTGACACAAGATTTCATCTTCAAATGCTCGCATGTTGGGGGTTCTACTTCGTCCAGCCATTCTCAAAGAAACTAGTTCTGCTTCAGTTGCTGTATTGATTTTTTCCACCATAGGTTTATATAGATGAAAGGGAAGTGTTCAAAATTAGTCCTTGTGATTTAAAAAAAACAGTTGTGAGTTAAAAAGATAAACCGTTTGGAAATAAATCCGTTGGAGTTAAACGCCCAAAGGAGAGCCGTGTGTAATGAAACGACACAAAGTGTGCCGCGAGGAAGTAGAAGGCACACAGTGTGCCGTGTGACAAGGGGCCGACACACACTGTGCCGTGTATCTTGGGGCGGCACACACTGTGTCGTGTATCTTGTGGACGACACTACCTATGCCGTGTAGATATAAGCGGCACTCCCTGTGCCGTTTGCTTTATGGGGCGGCCTTGCTTGTGCCGTTTGGCTGTAGTATAGTGAAACTTAGCCGAACAATAAACTTAAGTTCTACTAAGTTTAGCTGTTGTACCAACATGCCTTGCCTACACCATTACAAACCGATTTCCTTAAGTTTAGCTAAGTTTGTCTGCCTCAACTACACCACTGTGGAAGCTCTTAGTGGATATTCAGCTGTTGGTTTAGCCCGAATAATTCTTGGTGGTTTCTATTGCGAGATCAAATTGAGAACCCGCTAGTCAAGGGTGGACCCATGTGTAGACTAAGGGGGTGTCACGACCCTACCTAAAATTTTTAAAAATTTGTGGGATATATGTGCAATTTTAATATTTGGAAATTAATTTAGAAATTTGCCCTCCCAAGTTTTTAACATTCAACATAAAGTCAATTGAAAAATTAGTTTGTTTTGTAGGACTAATCTAAGGACCCAAGAAATTGGACAAATAACCCATTTTAATTCAATTGTTTGTTGTTTAGGGTATCTGGAGTGTTTGTCAAGGGTGCTAGCGCATAATATCAACTTAACAGTCCCCACATGAAAGACTATTTACTCCAAGTGTAGTATTAATAGTCCCCCATAATAGTGAAGGGGAAAGAGTATTACAAATACCCATATCCAGCTCATGAGTTAAACAAGGTCTAAATTTAATGAACAAACTACTATTTTGACTCTTTGTCTTGCACCAACAATATGTTTGAATATATTAAAAAATTTCTTCTCGGGAGCACTAACTCTCGCGTGGAACTTATTTACTAATAGACCCAAATATATTTTACTTAGCCCCTAACACAAAATTCTAGGTTCACCATTGTTGCTAGTCACCAAACCACTTAGGAGTAGAGAATTCTAAGGTATGTCCTAATGGTTTGGACGTACGTAGGTCGTAGTGATTTTGAGTAAGAGATATTTATTCTCATGCAAAATAATCCAGAACACAAAAATATTTCTTATCACAAAACAAATTCATTAGTACTTACCCACAAAAAAAAATATAAGTACGGCCCTACAAGTAATTAAGTTATCATACAACTACACCATTTGGGGTGTTTTTTCACCTTGTCCCGGCCCCCACCAAAAAAAAAAAAAAAAAAAAAACATTGTCCCGCCCCCCACCAAAAAAAAAAAAAAAAAAAAAAACACCCAACTAAACTTACACTATTAATTACATCAATGGAGATGCTCTTAAGAGAGACGCAAGATGCTGGTACCTTTCTCCATTTGCTACACACACGCACACAAGTAAAGTAGGTGTTGCTGTCCTCCTCGTTTTACTCTGTTCATCACTATCATTACGATTGCCGCTGATATCTGGAGAACAAGAACAACCCATATATATATATATATATACATATAATGGAGAGCTCTTGTGAATTAGTGCCGTTTCCGTTGCTGATGACACCGATCGAGTCAAATTACAGGGCATCCACCATTCCTTACAGATTTCCCTCCGACAATCCCCGTAAGCCTACTCCCACCGAGATTTCCTGGATCGATCTCTTTTCCAATTCTGTCTCCTCTTTCCGGTAACACATTCAATCTCAACTTCTATATTCCTACTAGTTATTCCTTTTGAGTGCGGAAATAGCGTAAATTTTTTATTTTTTATTTTTCCTTTTCTTCACACTTTTAATTAATGTCCTTGCCGCATTTCTTTGAGATCTTAGTTAGTTATTCCTTTTGAGTGCGGAGATTTTTTTTTCTTATTCAAGTTTTACCAAGAATTTAACAAACCTGTTATTAATTTAGAAACTTTCTTTTGGATAATCTTATGGTGTCTTTCTTTTGTATTGGACTTGGTACTAGAATGCATGTAGCTATGTGTTTCCTTCCGGTTTAGCCTTGTAGAATTTGCAGTAGTTATTATTTATTTACCTTTTTGATTTTGGTGTGGGTGCAGGAAACGGGCAGAGAATGACGAAACAGTTGCTGACGCTCCAATTAAAGCTGAAAAATTTGCCCAAAGGTATCCATCCATCCTACTACTTTCACTTAAGTCACCCTGTAACCTTTTATGTTACCGTTGAAAGCAATTCTCGAGGGTCCTTGGCCTGAGAGAGTGAACACCAATTCTTTTGAGCAAAAGCTTTTATTATAGCTTCTTGATCAATATGAAAAGTGGACAAAAGAAAAGGTATAAAAGATCCTGGTGCGTCGCTTCGATTCGTCCCTCCCCTTCCCCCTCCCCCGCCCATCCATCATCTGAGACTAAATTCGAGGTTGAGAAAGTATACTTGGTAAAATTTTTCACTCAACTCCCACCTCGAAAAACATGGGAAGTTCCAGTGCCCTGTGCATTTGCCCGCGGATATAAGAGTAAACCCTTGCATGTCTTTCACTCCCTTCCAGAAAGAGAACGATATGCTATTCCCGTTGAGGTAAGCATATATCAGGTGGGAATGTACTGGACTGTCGAAACGAACCATAAGTACTTGTTATTTTGGTAAAACACTTACGGATGGTACTTCAAATGATCTTCTTCTGGGCTTCTAAATATGTATCTAACGATTCTAACCTCCTGAACATATTTACAACTAGATCTAATAAGAAAAGGTTTGGAGTCACAAGGCTTGGCTTGTCCGTCATGCGATTTGTTGCAATCATACTAATAGAGGGGATTTAAAAAAGTTGCTTGGCAGGTGGGTATGAGTAGTATGATTTGATTAACCTGATTAGTTTCAATTGCCACCTAGGAGACCTTAAATCATACTTTCTTAGTCCTTTCTGTAAATATGCTCTTCAGATTTTTATTTTCATTTTTATTTTTGGTGATGGTGGGGACACAACCTTCTTTGGTACAATATCTCTAAGAGGATACGTTCTACCATAAGGGCTTTACTTTTGGATTTATAGTCACGGTCCTCGAAGAATTATGCTCTTATTTGTTTATGCTTTTTTTTGTGCAAGGTACACTGAAATACTGGAGGACTTTAAGAAAGATCCTGAAAGTCATGGAGGGCCACCTGACTGCATTGTAAGAAATATCTCATCTTTTCTGAGTTTCTTCCCCAGATGGTGCATTTGATTGGGTAGGACATATTTCTATGAAGAAGCTGAATCTGTATCCTCTTTTTTTTCCCCTTGTTCTGGATTATTCTAGCTTCTCTGCAGGCTTCGTGAACAAATCCTTAGAGAACTGGGATTCAGGGATATATTCAAGAAAGTTAAGGTAAGCATGAATTTATTTATTCGAGTCTTCGTAACCCAGCTGGATATCAGAGTGAAATAACAAGATGATGTTTCCCTTTGGCCTTGGAAAAATCCTGCGTATTATATTTGTCTGACATCCAAATTCATTATGGTGAGGAAGAGATGTATTACCAAAAGTGATGTGGTTGATTGGGTTGGGGGCTGGTTCAAATGTCAGCCAGCATCCTCGTCCTCTCTCTGGTCCAAGTCCCGATATTCTCTGTTTCCCACTGAAGCATTGGTTACTTTTTGTGTTTCAAATGCACTAGGATGAAGAAAATGCAAAGGCCATATCCTTATTTGAGGATGTTGTCCGTAGTAATGATGCTATTGACGATGGAGCCAAGCGTGTAGAGAATCTGGTTAGAGGAATTTTTGCTGGGAACATATTTGATCTCGGTTCAGCACAGGTATACTCGTAGCTTGGAAAATATTTGAATCAAGATAATATGGTTTTGAACTTTCACTTATTATATCACAACGTTTTGTCTGAAAATATGAAATCCATTGCAAATAGTATATGTTGGCTGATTGTTAATCATCAACTTATCGCATTGATGAACTGTCATATTTTGGTTGTACAAAGTACCACTCCATAACTCGTTGTTCGTTCATTGCCTCTTAATCTACAAATCATTAATCATCTTAGTAAAACCTGCCAAAAATATATCCTATAATGATTTGACCATGTGAGAATGACCACTACAGCACTAAAGAAGAAGGATATCCTGCACAACAAGGGTAAATGTCTAGGAAGAGAAAACCAAACGTAGTTTGGTTTAAGATAGTACCGGACGGATAGTAGCATGTTGTTTGACGAAAATTAAGCGAACTTTATGTAACTATATAAGGTTTTTGTTGATTTAAGTGTTCAGCAACCAGTCTACTATTGCAAGGTGTGGGTTCTTTATGAATAAATTGGTGGAAAAGTATGCCACGTCCTATGGTCGGGACTTTGGAGTATAAGGTTACGAAAATGCTACACCCACATCTAAATTCACACCCAACAATCTTGGCCTTAGCATTGGAATCAAGGGTCAGGATTGTTGGGTGTGGATTTAGATGTGGGTGTAGCATTACCGATAAGGTTAAGAGTGAGAACTAAGGCAATCCACAGATCTATTGTTTCCTCAAACAGGGAGTTGCACCCCTATTTATAAGAAATGGAAGGGAGAATGATCACCACGTGTGGTGAACAATGGACTGGTCACGTCACCTGACCATGCTTGGTCCATTTGTTGGGTTTGTGTCTCTTTGTCTATCTCAGGATTGGTCTATTGTTCTAGAGGGAGTGGAGACAACTTGTAGTCCTAGCCTCCAAGACAAACATCTTTAGCATCCATGCATTGACATCGGGCCCAAGTATCCTAGGCCATGCCTATTATAGGTTAGGCCTCGAACCTTCCAGGGCAAACTTACCTTCCTGCAGAGGGGATCAATATTTGGGGCAATTCGGGAGAAGAACACGAGCGTGGGTCATCTGTGTTTGGCGCGGGAGAAGTGTGTCACGTGGGGGGGGGGGGGGGGGGGGGGTTGTGGGGACCATCCGCATATTTGGCGTGGGAGAAGTGCATTGCAGGGACGCCATTCGTGTCTACCGTGGGAGAGGTGTGCCGAGGGGAAGGACATCCACGTCTTGGAGTATTGTGCCATGTGGGCCATCCGCATCTGGCATGAGAGAGTCATTTTATCTACTACCTACACAAGGTAACTATTGATTGATACATTCACACTTCAGATCCCCGAGAAGTGGGTGAGATATATGAAAATTTTCCCTCCTCTTCTTCCCAGCATTCCGATCGCCAAAAGTTGGATCTCTTTCTCTCTCTTCCCCTAATAATCATTCTGAGTAGTGAATTGCCTGTTGAATCTTCTCTTGGTCCTCTGCTGCTATGGCAATTGCCAAAGAAATACCAGCTACCCTTGCTTGGATGGTTTGTTGGATGAATGTTCCCAACTCCTAGGTCAAGGGTTCAAGGTCGGGTAGAGAGAGATAGGGGTGTTCATCGGTCGATTCAGTCGGGGTGGTGGGGGATTTTGCGCCGAACCGAAGTGGTCGGGGTTGGGGACCGAAACTGACCGGCGGGGAGTTCGGGGTGGTCGGTTTCAGTCGGGTGGTCGAGGTGAGGCAGTGGTGGTGGATCTGGCTGGTGGTGGTGGACCAGAGGCGGTAGTGGTGGTGGATCTGGCTGGAGGAGGTGGTGGTGAGGCGGTGGTGGCGGATCTGAGGCTGGTGGTAGTGCAGGTGGTGGTGAGGCGTGGTCGCCGAGACATGGTGGTGAGTGGTGGTACGTGGTGGTTGACGGTGGCTTGAAGAAGAAATGAGAAATGAGAAGAGAGATGTCTTAATATGTCACGACCTATCCCGCTACTGGCGGAAATAGGACACGTGGCATGCCACCAAGGCTCATCCAATTCATTAAACAACTATACGCAGCGGAAAAGAACACTTAAAACAACCTTGAGTTTTAAAACTTTTGGGAACGATGCCTTCCGAGTTGTAAAATCCATATAAAATTGAAAACGTTAATATATTTCGAATCGAATGAATTTATATTAAAAGAGATTCCAAAGGTACCCTAAGAACCGATCAACACATTTAAAATATTTCCGGAAGGGGTAGAAAAAGATTTTTTGCAGGGGGTATTTCGACCGGTCGAACGACCCCCTTCGACTGGTCGAATGACCCTTTAGCAGAATTCCTTCTAGCAGCAGAATTTTCCTAAGGATCCATTCAACCTCCACCAATTTCAATACTCCAAACACACTCACATTAATCCAAACTTCACAAGCTATGCTAAGTTTCAAGAACACCATTAAGACACGCTAATCCATGAAACGAAACAATAACGGAACAAGCTAAGGCTTGTTTGGATTAAACATAAAAGTTCTATTACATTCATCCCAAAATGCGAATTTAACAAGTTAAGCTTTCAAAACATGAACTCATGAGTTCGGACGAATTCAAAACTAACTAAAAGAAGTTTGGTTACATATTACAACATTTGTAAAGGAATCCAAAAACATGTACTAGGATTTCCCGTCGTCTCCACAGCCTCACTCCCCACGCTTCCTCTTGCCTTTCTTCATACCTGCAATGGAGTAAATCTTCATTGCTCAGCTATATGCTGAGTGCACAATTTCTAACATATGCATATATGACAAATCATGCTTTAATATCATAAATCAGATCAAATAGTCTCTAGGGAAAGAGACACGCATTCATCCGGTATATCGGCAAGCCCAAAGTCTATCAACCGCGATGCCAATGGCAAGTCCAGAGTCTATCAACCATTGCACCCAACTGCTCTGGCAGGGCCGGTTCCCAAACCAAGCAAGTAGCCGTAGCTACTATAACTCTCAAACATCGAGAGGCGTACCCCGGCATGAACTTGTGTCAAACTCCCCTTTGACCCACATAGACAACTCAACGTGCTCGCGTAAATTTAGACATGCTTTTCACATTTGAGCACATGCATAATTAACGGGCCTAAGATTAACACATGGATTTTGCTCGGATCTCATTTTCGTCGCCGAAAATTAAAGCATGTAATTTCTCTATATCTCATAGGCTAGAAATTCATACCTCGAGCTATCGTCGTATAACTTTGAGGGAATGACTAGGAGCCCGACTAAATGCCGAATCTCCGATTGTACGCAAAACCTACGAGTTTACACGCGTTTTTCTCAAATTTCTAGAATTAGAATTTTATAAAAACTTAGCCAAACATGGCCTAAAGACTATCAAAACGTAGCCCTTACCTTGGGGAGTTCAAATATGAAGTTTGGTTGAAAACAGACGGACAAAAGGTCACCGATTGTCGTCGCAAAGCCCGTGGCAACAATCTCCCTTTTCTCTCTACTCTTTAACGATATTTTGTAAAGTTTATGACAAATGAAATTCTCACCATCTCTGTTGTGAAAGGCGCGCCCGAGGCGCGCCTAGGCGCGAGGCGTAGGCGGGCGCAAGGCATGAGCCTCGCCTAAGGCTAGGCGCAGCGCTTGCAACTGGGCGCAGTCGAGGCGCAGGGCTCATGAGGCGCGCGCCTCATTGATTCGAGGCCCAAGCACTATTTTTACCCCCAGATCAATTTACGTTGGGGGGAAAAAAAAAAAGAAGAAAAAAGAAGAAAGAAGAAGAAAAAGAAGAAAGAAGAAATGCAGCCCTAACCAGTCGCATTGCATCGTAGATTCGCAGCCTAGGTATGTTTTTTCTTCTTCTTTCTTCTTCCTTCTTCTTCTTCTTCTTCTTCTTCTTCCTCTTTCTTCTTCGCAATCGCAGCCCTAACCAGTCGCATGCGTCAGTTGTTTTTTTTCTTTCTTTCTTTCTTTCTTTCTCTTCTTCTTCTTCATCTTCCCCCTTCGTCTTCTTCTTCTGTCTTCTTCTTCTTCTTCCTTCTTACCCCCCTCTTCTCTGTGAGACATGGCATATGTCTGGCTTTTTTTTTTTTTTTTCTTCTTCTTCTATCTCCTTCGTCGTCTTCTTCTCTTCTTTCTTCTTCTTTTCGAAAACCATCGCAGTTCCCAGTCTTCTTCTTCGTCTGTTTCGCTGATTCTCTTCTTCTTCTTCTTCTTCTACTCCCTTCTTTCTTCTTTTCCCCTCTTCTCTGTCTGACTGTCTTATTTATAGAAAGGTTATTTCAAATTTTTTTTTCCTCTTATATTGTACTGTGCTCTTGTGCTGTAATTGCTTACTTTTTTCTCACACAAAACACATAAAAATATATTTTATTAGACATAGCTTAGCTTAGCTTAAGCTATAATGAAATTGAAATATATTATAATAAATATAAAATTTCTAAAACAGATTTTAGAAGTTGGAAAATACAAGAAAATACTAGAAAAGTTTTTTAAAAAAATGTTCTGATGCTTAATCTTTGGGTGGAGCACTAGGCATAAAGTTCTAGAAAATTAAAAAAAAATAATATAGAAAATACTAGTATATGTTAAAAAAAGAGCAGCCATGCTGTTGTATCATATAAAAAAAATATATGTATTTTGTGCCTCGCTTCGCTCGGGCGCGCGCCTCAAAGTGCGCCTCGCGCCTAGGCTCCAGGAGACCTTTGTGCCTCAGTGCGCCTTGCGCCTTAAATAACCTTGCTCACCATTGCTATTTATAGACAAACTTTCCAGAAGTCGCGTTTACTTCCCTGCGAGTTTCTCAAACTTTTAATTAATTCCTGAAACGTCGCACACGTCCATTTTATAACTTTATGGGTGAAAACTATAAATTACAAAAGTTTTTGACTAAGTCTCGTTTGGGTCCAAAATTACCTCCGAAAACTAGATTCTGTGGAATCTCTACACAACTTACCCTTTTAATATAACGTGTCACTCCCGTTCTTACCACAGTGCTCAAAATACTTTACCGCGATATTAAAAATTACCAGAAAGTATACTACACAGGTATAATTCACTATTCATGAAAATGCTAGATAAGACGAATAACATTTAAATCACATAAATGTTATTTAGCTATGCCAATGCAACATGATTTTCCATGTTCCCGTGTCCTCGCTTGACACCTTCCGTTGACCCATGGTCAACCTCATCCACAATTATTAAACTGCGTTAATAATTTCATTTAAAACATTTATGCCTTTAAAATAAAAAGATTTTCCGGGACGGATGTGACACAATCTCTACAGGCTATAGCAATGTGAGATATAGAGAGAGAGAGAGACAGAGAGAGTGAAAAGGCTAATGAAAGGAGAGAGAGGGGAAGTAGAGAGAAGAGAGAGAGAGTGTGAGAATATTTAATTTTCAAAAATTTGCAATAGTCCAAACGAGGGGACATTCAGAATTTGGGAAAGTGGAATTGTCAGTTTATTGGTTAGTGGGAAAGTAGAGTAGTACTCAAGTAATCTTGAGAAACTAAACATGATTCAAAATTTCTTCAAACTAAACATGATTCAAAATTTACACAGACGAAGTTCGGTCGGCTTCGGTTCTACAAATATTTCAACCGTGACCGAACTGATGCTTCGGTTTTTAGGCATTTCTACCCTGACCACCGACTGTTACCTCAGTTTATCGTCGGGTTCAGTTCGGTTCGGTCCGGTTTTTCGGTTATTTTGTACAACCCTAGAGAGAAAGAGAGACCAAAACAAAAAAATTTGCCAAAGAAATGTGGATGCAAAAGAAACCAATTTGTCCTAAAGCCTCGTTTTATTGAAAGCTTCCCTATTTGTATGATTTCTGTTACTTTTTAAGCTTCTTGATGTTTAAACTAGGAAGATATGAAATAACTCTCGGGGGAAATATGGTTTAATTTGGCGATTGTATGGTCTATCTAAAGTAACATTCATTCAGACAAGGTGGAAGAGTTATTTTGAGAAGTTGCTGAATGAAAAACATATGGATAACGCAATTGAAGAAGAAAGTGGTAGTTGTGATGAAACTAGAGAATACAGATTCTATCGGAGAATAAGGAAGTTTGAGGTGGAATACACTTTGAAGAAGATAAAACCCAATAAGGCCTTAGGACTAGATGGGATCTCCATGAAGGTTTGGAAATGCTTGGGAGATATGGGGGCATCTTGGCTTACAAAAGTTTTTAATAGGATTTTAATGACTAGAAAAATGCCTGATGAGTAGAGGAAGAGCATTCCAGTGCATATATATATATATATATACATAAGAATAAAGGAATTGTACAACAATGCAACAACTATAGAGGTATTTAGTTGATGAGCCATACTATGAAGTTGGGGGAGAGACTGAGAGAGTGATGGAGCATCGCTTAAGAGGCGCAACATCAGTGTCAGAAAATCAGTTTGGATTTATACCTGAGAGGTTAACTATGGAAGCAATTTATTTACTTAGGAGACTAATGGAAAAGTGCAGAGAGATGAAAAAATATCTACATATGGTTTTTATTAATTTAGAGAAAGCTTATGATAGGGTGCCTAGAGATTTAATTTGGTGGGTACCAAGGGTTATATTGATGTGGTGAATGATATGTATGATGAAGCTATTACTACAATTAGATCACTGGTCGGAGAAACAAGCGAATTCCCAATTACCGTAGGCCTGCACCAAGGGTCGGCCTTGAGCCCTTATTTATTCGCCATAATTATGGATGAATTGACTAGACACATCCAAGATGAGGTCCCATAGTGTATGTTGTTCGCAGATGATATTATCTTGATTGATGCGACTAAAGGGGGACTCAACACTAAACTGGAAGCTAGGAGAGATGCACTGGAGACAAATGGGCTAAAGATAAGTAGGACAAAAACAAAATACATGGAATGTAATTTTAGTAACAGATGAAGTAGAGACAACGAAGCAGTGAAGATCAAAGACCAGGAGATCCCAAAGAGGGAACACTTTCGCTATCTAAGTTCAATGATCAGTAGAGATTGGTGATGACGTGACAGTAGAGATTGGTGATGACGTGACTCATAGAATTAAAGTAGGTTGGCTTAAGTGGAGGAGCGTCTCCGGAGTATCATGTGACTGGAGAATACCAGCAAAATTGAAAGGAAAATTTTATAGGACAACTATTAGGCCAGCTATGCTCTACGGGATGGAGTGTTGGGCAACTAAGAAACAACACATTAGCAAAATGAGCATAGCTGAGATACGGATGCTAAGATGGATGTGGTAAGACTAGGAAAGATAGAATTAGAAATGAGTACATTCGAGAGACTGTAGGAGTGTCACAGATTGATGATAAGTTGAGGGAGAATAGACGTAGATGGTTCGTCCATGTGCAACGAAGATCTGTAGACGCACCTGTGCGAAAGAGTGATAGGATCGTAGTGCCTAGAATGGTTAGAGGGAGGGGCAGACCTAGATTGACCTGGGAGTATGTAATGCAACAAGATATAAATATGCATAATTAAATGAGCATATAGTTCTTGATCGTGCTGACCCTAATTGATTGAGACACAAGGCTTAGTTTGGTTTGAACACCATACAACCATTCAAAATTTTCAAGAAAATATACATTTTCTTGAAATCAATTTATGGCATCTGAAATTTGATACTTTCACAACCTGTATTTTGCATTAGAGGCCCCCAGACAAGCCTTTCGGAAACAGCGGCTCTTACTTTATGGGTGCATTTCATTTTCTTGAAGCTTGCAGAGTTATTCTCGAAGGATGGGATATCCTTCTTGGCTAGTTGTCAAAATCTTGTCCCTCGGCCTTGGGTTATTGATGATTTGGACACTTATATGTCGAAGTGGGGTAGGAAATCTTGGAAGAAGGCAAGTTAAACTATACTTCTAACAATACTCTTCTCACTTAAAATGGAAAATTCACATTTTATTTGTTCTTTGCCTGTGTTAACTAGCTCATTTCTTTGTCGTGACAGGCTGTCATTTTTGTTGACAATTCCGGTGCAGATATAATTTTGGGTATATTGCCATTTGCTAGAGAGTTACTCCGACGTGGGACACAGGTTTGCTACCAGAATCATTTATCTTTGTGTTATTCTGCTAGTTATCGTCGTTGAAGGTTGGAAGATTACAACCAGAGGAAAAATGTTTCTCATTGAACAGTTCTCTTACTTGAGTGATATGTCTTGTCATCCCCAAATAGTAAGGCACACATGTCTTTGTCTGTAACTCAGGTTTCTTGTCCTACTTGATTGAAAACTAGTAATTGCCATGCCTGGGGGCCACGGGTGAAAAAAAACAATGGAAGCAGTTACCAAAGCGCATGTAAAAATCTTTTAAAAATCTCATTACAAATACTCATTTTGAGTACTTAGACATCAAAAGGATCTAACATGAACAACGTAGATCTAAAAGAAATCTAAAAATGGCAAAAAAAAAAAAAAAAAAACTAAAAAATCCCGCTTTTACAATATCAAACGCTGTGAAGTCATCTAGTTATGTGTTCCATACTCCCATTTCAAGGATCAAAATAAACCAAATACTTCAGGGGTCTCAATGAATCGCCTACAAAGAAAATACAAACTGAAACGAGTTAAACGGAATAGAGTACCCTGTCCTTCCTTACTCCAAAAATGATAAACTAATTGTTGTGAATGCCATCAAGATTTTGGAGCAACCAAACAGTGTTCTTTCTAAGAACAGAGAGAGAAAGTTCCCTTTGTAGATAAGAGAGGGAAGAAGAACAAAGTAGTAGTAGAAGAGAGTGAGACTTCCCAGACTGTGAGTTCCAAATAGCAAGTGCAATTGAACATTGAACAACATTGCACCATAAAAGTGACAAAAAAACCCAAGGAAATTGACATTAAAGCAAATGAAATAACCCATAGAATCATTGCATGCAAGTTCTCAGCTCGCATTCCTTTTTTCTGCAGCCTGTGATCTGAAAAAAAAAATTGTATACCTTACATGTTTGAACAACAATTGTCACAACCGATTCACAAATAAGTACATGGAATTATGCTACTTTTATAGTAAATCAAGGTAAAAAGGTAAACGAAGTACTTAAAAATAAACATATCAGTGAGTAGATCTTAAGTTAAATAAACAGAAAGCAAATTGAATAAACAGGAAGGAGAGAGAGAGAGAGAGAGAGAGAGAGAGAGAGAGAGAGAGAGTCTTAAAGATCAAATATAACATATAAATATTGAAGCAACTCAAGATCGAAACCAGGATCATCCTCAGAAAATAATTCTATTACCATTGTCCTAATACAAACTCTTCACTCAAATCTACATAACGAAGTGTATGAGATTAATAACACCACAAATAACCTGAGGATTGAGGAAATTGCTAGTAGCCATTCAACCAAGAATGGACCTGTTGAAGCCTAAACACAGAGTGAATAAACATATTACTTCAATAAAAAGTTACAGATAAATAATTGAACTTTACACCTATGTAGAACGTCCTTAATGGCTAAGACTATTCGTATACTCCATTCGGTAGACTTCAACTAACATTTGTTATAGTTCTTTAAGCTTAATCTCTCTAATAATCCCTCCCTAATTTTTTCCCAAATTTTGTATCCCAAATGCTTCCCAAATACATGTGGCAGTGGGCCTACTGGATTTTGATTGGAGTATGTTCAAGTGGTCCCACTGCCACATGTATTTGGGAAGCATTTGGGATACAAAATTTGAGAAGCATAGCATTACTCCAATAACAAATTGTCACCAAAACAGTTTGCACTTCAAGTATCATTCAAATTCAATCAAATGGCGCAAATCAAGTTCAGAAAAATTACCAATCTAGACTATACGATAGGAGTACCTTACCATATCACATATGGCTGCAAAACTTTTCGTACAAAATGTGAAGACCAACTCTGGTACTAATTTCCTTTTCTAATG
Source organism: Hydrangea macrophylla (assembly GCA_033977485.1). Taxonomy (NCBI): domain Eukaryota; kingdom Viridiplantae; phylum Streptophyta; class Magnoliopsida; order Cornales; family Hydrangeaceae; genus Hydrangea; species Hydrangea macrophylla. The sequence goes on along the minus strand of CM066992.1, from coordinate 106,766,675 downwards.
AACACTTATAAGAAGAAGAAAAAAAAAGTACTTTATTTGCTGCTGAAAGCAACAATAGCTAAAATACATTTTTTGCAATAAATTTAGTGCACAGTATTTAACTTTCCAGTCTTGAGCATTAGAAAAGAACTCGTTTGTTTCGCAGGATTAAGGAGGGGATAGTGGGGGATTGGATTAATAGTCCCATTTAATTGAATAGTCCAGTGTTTGGCAAGACCACTTTGCTCGGGACTAATTGTCCATTTTAAAAGAATAGTCCCCCATATGGGGGACTAAGTGTTGAATATCATTACACAATATTATTGAAGGCTTAATTTCACAACTGTGAGACCTCTTTATTTATAATAACAAGAGAACAAGTAATTACACACAAGTCCCTATACTAATCATAAAATAAATAAAACATTTATAACTAATGAAACTCAACACTCCCCCTCAAGCTGGTGCGAAGATATCTCTCATTCCCAGCTTGCTAAGGATAAAGTGAAACGAACGACTTGCTAGACTCTTGGTAAGAACGTCTGCTAGCTGCTCCCCAGACTTGACAAATGGAGTACAAATGCTTCCACAATTTAACTTCTCCTTTATAAAATGTCTGTCAATCTCCACGTGTTTTGTCCTATCATGTTGGACCGGATTATGAGCAATGCTAATGGCTGATTTACTATCACAGTACAGTTTCATAGAGTCCTTTGGCCCAAACCCCAGATCAGTCAAAACTATCTGAATCTATAATAATTCACATACTCCTTGTGCCATAGCTCTAAACTCGGCCTCTGCACTGGATCTTGCTACCACTGCTTGCTTCTTGCTTCTCCATGTGACCAAATTACCTCCCACAAATGTGCAATACCCCGTAGTTGATCTCCTATCCATCACTGAACCTGCCCAATCAGCGTCGGTGTAGGCTTCAACAAGTGTATGACCATTCTTGGCAAAGAACAGCCCTTTCCCTGGGGCTGACTTAAGATATCTCATAATTCTAAACACAGCATCAAGATGGAGTTGTCTAGGAGCATGCATAAATTGACTTACCACACTAACAGCGAAAGCGATATCCGGTCTGGTATGAGCCAAATAGATAAGTTTGCCCACTAGTCTCTGGTATCTTCCCTTTTCAACCGGTTCTCCACTGGGATCATCACTGAGCTTCATATTTGGATCCAAGGGAGTATCAACTGCTTTACAACCAAGCAAACCTGTCTCCTTTAGGAGATCCAGGACATACTTACGTTGGGATATAAACAACCCTTCCTTGCAGCGTGCCACTTCTATTCCAAGAAAATATTTCAAATCTCCTAGATCCTTAATTTCAAACTCCTTGGCAAGATAGGTCTTCAACTGTTCCATTTCAACTAAGTCATCGCCTGTGAGAACTATATCGTCTACATAGACTATCAAAGCAATCAATTTCCCTTGTGATGAATGCTTGATAAAGAGAGTATGATCGCCTTGGCTTTGTCTGAAACCATATCGTATCATAGCTTGAGAAAATCTATTGAACCAGGCTCTAGGAGATTGCTTGAGGCCATATAAGGATTTCTGGAGGCGACATACCTTACCTTGTGTCTTACTGTCCTCAAACCCGGGAGGAATATCCATATACACTTCTTCTTCCAAGTAACCATGTAGAAATGCATTCTTGACATCAAACTGATGCAAGGGCCATTCCAGATTTGCTGCTAGCGACAGAAGGATCCTGATGGAGTTCATTTTTGCAACCGGGGCAAATGTCTCTTGGTAATCAACCCCATATGTCTGAGTAAAGCCCTTAGCAACAAGCCTGGCTTTGTATCTCTCAACAGTCCCATCCGCATTATGTTTCACGGTGAATACTGAATACCCACTTGCATCCTACCGTCTTTTTACCTCGAGGTAACTCTGCTAATTTCCACGTCCCATTTTTATGAAGAGCTTTCATCTCTTCAACCATGGCATTCTTCCAATTAGGATTAGACAAAGCTTCCTGAACATGGTTAGGGATAGACACAGAATCGATTTGGGACACAAATGCCCTATATGATGGAGACAGATGGGAGTATGAAACAAAATTTGAAAGAGGATGTTTAGTACATGCTCTAGTTCCCTTTCGCAGGGCAATAGGCATGTTTAAATCATCATCATCAGATGGATCAACAAGAACAGGTATTGGAGAATTGGCAATAGAAGGAGAGGAAATACCTGAATCATCTTCACTAGAAGGCGATTGAAGCGGGATTGGAGAGATGTGCCTTTTTTCTGCTGCCCCAAAAATTTGTCTCCTCTTATCCTTGGTATACGTTAACAATTCCTTACCTTCTCTCTCTTCCTCTCCTTTTTTCTCTCCTTTTTCTCCCTCTTCCTCACCTTTTTCCTGCTCACTCTTTTCTCCGTCATTCTCTCTTTTTCCTTTTTTTCCTCCCTCTTCCTCGCTAGATATAGGAAAGGGAACAATGAAAGTAGGCTGCTCTGCTTGTTGGTCTATCTCCCCCTGAAGAGGAGAAAGAGAGGACTGAAAGTAGGAAAGTGTTTCATCAAAAGTGAAATCCATAGATACATGCCACCGACGAGTAGGAGGATGATAACACTTGTACCCTTTTTGAGTTGGAGAATAACCAACAAAGACACATTTGATAGAACGAGGATCTAACTTCCGACGAGAAGGAGAATGATTGTGGACAAAACACACACAACCAAACACTTTAGGAGGAATGGGAAAAATGGAGGATGACTTAGTAAGAAGCTCAATTGGAGATTTCTTACCAAGGACACGAGAAGGAAGACGGTTGATAAGATAGGATGCAGTTAGGACTGCTTCCCCCCAGTAAGACTTGGGAAGATGCATAGAGAAGAGCATAGACCTGGCTGATTCTAACAAATGACGGTTTTTTCTCTCTGCAACACCATTTTGCTGAGGGGTGTTAGTGCAAGAAGTTTGATGGATCATTCCATGTTCAGAAAAATAGTGAGTGAGACCACCAAAGATGTATTCCCCCCCTTTGTCAGACCGAACAACCTTTACAACTGTGCTAAACTGTGTGCATATCATTTTGTGAAAGGATTTAAAGATGGAAAAAACATCATTCTTATCCTTCATCAAATAAACCCAAGTAGTGCGAGTACAATCATCAATAAAGGTAACAAACCACTTATAGCCATTTAGAGTGATAATAGGAGAAGGACCCCAAACATCAGTGTGAATAATAGCAAATGGAACAGTACTTTTATTAAAACTAGAATTATAAGTAGCACGATGATGTTTTCCCAACTCACAAGCCTCACAAGAAATGTTGGAAACACTTTTATTACTGACAAGAGAAGGAAATAAAAAACGAAGTAAATAAAACGAAGGGTGGCCTAATCTCTGATGCCATATCCAAGCTTCCCTAGGAATAGTCTCTCTCTGTATATGATGAGCTGCTTGTGGTAAGTTTCCCTGTGTGGCTGCCTCTGGCAGTAGAAAATATAGGCCATTCTCCTCTCTACCACTGCCAATCATCTTCTTCGTGGAGAGATCCTGAAAGACACAATGAGATGGGAAGAAGGTAACACTACAGTTAAGATCATGAGTAATCCTAGCAATGGATAAAAGATTAGTAGAGAAATTAGGAACATGAAGTACTGAAGATAAAGGTAATGAATTAGAAATTTTAATGACACCTTTACCAGAGATGGATGAAAGAGAACCATCTGCAGTTTTAACTTTCTCTTTACCAGAACTTGGGGTATAAGAAGAGAATACAGAGGAAAGACCGGTCATGTGATCGGAAGCTCCGGAGTCAATAATCCATGGTTGACTAGAATCAGCATGTAAGGCATGTGAAAAATTAGCAAAAATACCTGACTGGGCAAAGGAAGTAGAGGCAGATGGAGTGTTCAACTGAGTCATAATACGGCGGAGTGTTTCGATATCGGCACTACTGATGTTTCCCACTGCTGGAGAAGACGATGGATGAGCTGAGGCAAGAGTATCTTTCTCCTCAGACGGAGACAAGTCAGTAGTCAAATGAGCTCGTGGAGGACCACGACCACCATGACGGCCACCACCACGTCCCCTGGGAAAGGAAGGACGCCCATGAAGCTTCCAGCATGTCTCGCGAGTGTGTCCGAGACGATTGCAATGATCACACCAAGGTCTATTATTGTTGGTGTCACGTCCTATATACTGGGGTTCTCTCGGAGGAGTAAAGGCCTTGCCGCCCCGTTGATTAGAGGATACCAAGGCTGACCTATCTGTCGATGAAAAGGGCAACATAACAGAGCGGCGACTTTCTTCATCTTGCACAATAGAAAAAGCTTCTCGAAGAGATGGAAGGGGAACAATACCCAAAATACGGCCACGAACTGGATCAAACTCGGGCCTAAGACCGGCTAGAAACTTGAAGATTCTTTCCCCTTCAATGTATTTCTGAAAACCCGCAGCATCAGTTGGATTAGAGGGATGAAATGTGATTAAATGATCAAGTCGCTTCCAAAGAGAGCCTAGAGCGGTGAAATACTGGAGAGTAGTGCGATCCCCTTGAACTTCGTCCTGAATTGCTCTTCGAAGTTCATACACTTGGGCAACATTCCCTTGACGGGAATATGTTTCAGCTAAAGTATCCCAAATATCTTTGGCCGTGCCCATAGATAAGAATGGATCTGCAAGTTCGGGTTCCATAGAATGAACTAGCCAACTCATAACAAGAGAATTATCACCTTCCCACTTGAGATATGTCAGATCATCACGAGTAGGGGCCTTGACTGAACCATCCACATAACCGAATTTATATCTACTACGGAGCCATAAAGTTGCCGACTGGGACCATGAGAGGTAATTAGCACCATTGAACAACGCAGTGGTGATTTTGGAACCCGGATTCTCAGTAACGTACGATTGTCTTTCGTTACCCATAGAAGAACCTGAAGAGGCGGCAATAGATTTCTCGGATATCACATCATCTTTTGACATGATGGAGGATGCAGATGATCAAGGGATGGTGGTCAAGGGAAGCCTAAGATGATCCGATCTAATTAAACAACATAGATCCGCTTACGGATCGAAGACGAACAAACTAGGAGCAAATAATGTTCTCAAAAAATTATTGCGGCTAGGTGTGAATAGTGCTGCGTGAACAGTGCTGCGGTGAACAGTAACTCGATGAACAGTGCTGCGATGAACAGTAACCCGATGAACAGTGCGCGATGAACAGTAACTTCGCGATGAACAGTAACTTTGCGATGAAATTCTCGTTGGGTCGGCTAGGGTTAGGGTTAAGGTTAGGGTGGCGGTGGATGGTGGTGATGGTAGGCGGCTGGTGGTGGTGACAGAACCCTAATTTAGGGAGGCTCTGATACCATGTTGAATATCATTACACAATATTATTGAAGGCTTAATCTCACAACTGTGAGACCTCTTTATTTATAATAACAAGAGAACAAGTAATTACACACAAGTCCCTATACTAATCATAAAATAAATAAAACATTTATAACTAATGAAACTCAACACTAAGTTATACCATGGGGGAGGTGGTATTATTAGTCCCAGGACTATCAATTAAATGGGACTAATTGTCCAATCCCTCCTCTGCCATCCAAACATGGAGAGAGCACGAACTAAGGAAAGAGACTGCAAAATGTCAGTAGCACATTGAATTTGATTTTTTTTTAAAAAAAAAAAAAAGAAAAGAAAGAAAAACTCAAATTGAAACCAAAGTGTTAATGCTAAGTATACCTACCATGAGCAATATCACTCGGTGATTTCCATAGATAATATACAGAATTAGAAAGATGATTTTGCATATATAATTTTTTTGTCTTGACCGATTTAACCTAAAAGATACAAATCAAATAAATCCAAAATCAGAAATTGAATCAAAGAGAGCTTATTGAACAATCTTAATTCTCAAACAGCATGATGTAATCTGTAAATAGAAAAAACAAATGAAGAAGATGAAATGTGTATGTGCTCAAACTGATCTAAAATGTGTTTTAAAATAGTGAACATTCTCAAAGAGGGGGTAGGAGAGAACATTGGAGCTTGGAGCCAGAGAGAGAAGGTCCGAGAGGGAGAAAGAAAAAGAAATGTGGGTTTGGGTCTTTGGTTTAGGGGTCTGCGAAGGGAGAGATGAGTGAACTTTTTTTTATTTGGATATGTGGGTGAGTGGGAGAGAGAGTGACCGGGGAAGAAAAATTGAAAATGGGGAAAGAGCATAGATTTGCGTGTGATGGGGATGAGAAATTTGAAATTTGAAAATGGGGAAGAGCAGAATTGTATCTCGGTTCATGGGGAAAGAAAGAATAGGGAGAAGGTCAAGCATCCTCCGGCTGAAAGTGTCCATGGTAGTGGACGGTTGAGATCTCTTTTGGGCCATAAAGGCTGAGCTAGGATATTATGTAGTTCAATTTGTGTATCAGAGGAAAGCTTAATTGGCCTTTCAGGCTTTTACTGCTAAGAAGCTCCACCTTTCCCTCCTCATATTTAAACAAAAAATAATACCATCTCTCTCTCTCGCTCTCTCCCTTCTTTTTATTTCAACTCCCTGAATCCAAACGTCCCTCTAGTGATATATTCCCTGATATCAAAGGGTGAAGAGCAATGGAAGGCCAAATTAAAGTAGTATTCTTTTTATCGGCCTTTAATATTGTCAGTGAATAGTGAATACTAAGAGATTTCTTTGGAAAATTAGTTCTGCGCAATGAAGCTGGCCTATTTATGGTACTTGTTTTTTCCTGAGAAACCAAAGTGTTCTTTTTTTTTGCCTTTTGGCCCTTGATGAGTCACGTTTGCCCATATAAGTAGTTTTAAGTTTGGCCATTTATGAGTCATGCTTGCCCATACAAGATGTTTTTAAGTTTTTGACCATTGTTTTTCTCTATGCGAAAGTTATATTTAAATTTTTTTTTTTTTTCGCCAGTTCACGATAAGAATTCTTAAATATCAATTGTTGGATGTGGAAACTTTTTCAAATTTTGTGTAGCCAGCACTTAACTTGACATGAACTTATATACATAGCAACTATGGAGCTTATATGGAAATATGATTGTGCAGAAGATGTTGACAAAAGATTTTGCACTGTTTGTGTGCTTAAGTAAAGAATTTCCCATATTAGAAAATCCATTTTGTTATTTGAGCATGACACTTGGGTCAATAGTATATAGAAGGTACAACATTCTTTCCCAGAAGAAATTGCATATAAATGGTGCAAGTTGTAAAAGAAGTCACTTGTTTTGTCCGGAGGCTCATGCATGCATAAACTTTTTTCAAGACTGACATGTAATGCCTCTCAAATGTTGGCAGTCATGTATGATAATTATGATGCCATTTTGTGTGGTGCTTATACATAACATAGCCTATTGAGTATATTAGTTGACTTCCATATTTGGCTTCAGCGTTCTGTTCTTATTAGTGGAGGTGGTCAGTTAAATGTCCTGTAAAAGCAGGAGGATCTCTCTCTCTCTCTCTCTCTCTCTCTCTCTCTCTCTCTCTCACACACACACCAGAGATGGAGAACATGCTTTGACTAGAGGGTGATCTTGCAAGAAAAGTTTATTGTGTTGTGTTTTGATATTGGGAATTTGTTGCTTACTTTCTCATCTCAATGTCTACCTCAAGTTTTTAATCACATTTTTGTTTTCTGACAGACGCAAGTGTTTGAGAGGTTAATATTTCGATCTTTGATAGCACCATCTTAAATCATACCTGAGAGTCTTCTTTATTTCTTTCCACGTGGTTGCTGTATTCGGCCTAGTTTAATTTATTTTTAAATGCAGGTTGTCTTGGCAGCTAATGACTTGCCTTCTATTAATGATGTAACTTACGCTGAACTAATTGAGATTATATCCAAGGTGGTAAAAAGATGATCTTTTTTATATATACGGCGTTGTAAATTTCTCTCTCTGATATGTTAAGTATTATACCAGTTGAAGGATGAGCATGGGCAGCTTGTGGGTGTTGATACTTCTAATCTTTTGATTGCCAATTCTGGTAATGACTTGCCGGTAAGAAATGGGAAGTGCTATTGTTGATTCTTGTAATGACTACATTTACTGGAAGGCAGATTGTTTTAGCTGTCAGAAACTGCTCATATATTTCATATTATTGTAGGTTATTGATCTTTCTAGGATATCACAAGAACTTGCATACCTAGCCAGTGATGCAGACCTTGTTATTTTGGAAGGAATGGTAATTTCTTTGTGTCAAAGAATTACCACTGTTTAAAAGCAAATTTCATTCTCGAGCTGTGTACTTTCTTCCTTAAATGAACTCCTCGTACTTGGATTGGAATACAGTGAGTGAAAAGTTGATCTGGGGGATCCATCAACTATATTTTTGGTTCAAAAATGCTTTTTGTTGAATATGTAAGGTTGAATAGAAATATTTTACATAGTGGACGAGGACTGTACTGGTATTCTATATTAGGGTCATGAGATGACTAAAAGGCAATTTCATTATTGAGGTGGCTATGGAGAAAGAATAATGCTGTTCTTCCCAAATTTGTATCCCAAATTTGCTTCCCAACACGTGGCAGTGGGACCACTCAAACAATGCAAATTCAGGTGGTCCATTACATTCGATGTGGACCCACTACCACACGTATTGGGAAGCAAATTTGGGATATATAAACTTGGGAAGCATAGCATTACTCGTGAAGAAATAATAGTTTGAGAGTATACCAAAGTGTACTTACTATTTTAACTGCAGTGTTTTGAACCTGTGCATATGATTTGCTTCTTGACCTTGTGGCATTACAATCAAATCTAGTTTATTAGACTTAAAGAGTTTGACGATTGCTTCATGGATATTTTTTTTAATGGAAAGACCTAATTTGTGGTAAGTTATTGCTGGTTCAAATAAAAGTTACCTTCATTTGTTTTGCCAGGGCCGTGGAATAGAGACAAATCTCTATGCTCAATTTAAATGTGATTCCGTCAAGATTGGGATGGTAATGACTTGATGTATAAATTACTCTTAATTTACATCATTTTGATGATCTTAGTTGAATATTGCGGGACTCCAATCATTGTCTTCAATTTATTGGTTTTCATTTCCCTTTTTGCTATTTACAGGTGAAGCACCCAGAGGTTGCTCAGTTCCTTGGGGGAAGGCTTTACGATTGCGTCTTCAAGTACAATGAAGTTTTGAGTTAATAATTTATTCTTGTCAATGTACGTGACCTAATTATTTTTTATTTCAGCACCCCACATACATTGGATGAGGTCTTAGATTCCCCTGGGAGTTAATGTTGTATCCTTCAAAAATCTGATCAATTCTTGTTTCTTTTTTCAGTTGATAACATATATAACATAGTTAACTCTCTCTCTCTCTCTCTCTCTCTCTCTCACACACACACACACACACACACACAAATGAGAGAGAGATCTCATTTGTGAGTGTGTGTGTGTGTGTGTGAAAGAGAGAGAGAGAGAGAGAGAGAGAGAGAGAGAGAGAGAGAGAGAGAGAGAGAGAGAGATGCTTACATGCAAAAGTCAAGTTGTACCCATGCATATTACTTATTAATTGGTTTGGGATTGATTTGAATTGCAGGAACTTCATTGTAATTGGTATTGTGGTCATTTTATTGATGGAGGATTATGATCAAATTACACCTTAAGCCTTCTTTAATTAAACAATTGAAAAGAGGAAACAACAAAAACAAATAGTGAAAAAGTTGAATTAAGTGGGAGAAAGGGTATATAGATCTAATAGGTTAGTTCTTTTTTGTAGGATAGGAAGCCATTTTGTTGATACCGCACAGCCCTTCAGGTTTTCCTGTGTTTCTCTTCATCCTTATGTATCCTCGCTCTCCCCATTTTAAACCCCAGGAGTTCTTCACAGTGATGTAATCCAAGCCCTTTGATGACCCATATCCAACAGCTGTCACTCCATGGTCTAACGCAGTTCCACAATGCCCGTTGAATACGCCCTACAAAATCACCACCATTATTTACATGGAATCCTTATGCTAGCATTAGCATCGAGATATATATATATATATATATAGACACACATATACACACACTTTGATGAAGCAGCGACGGATAATTGGAAAGCTTACCCCACTGTAAAATTGGAAATCTCTACCAGAAGCCTCAATGGCAACACTAACAGGCTGGTGAGAAAGTGCCTTCAAGAGACTGATTTCATCATTCTCGGGAACATCTTCATACCCACTAATGGTCACTGCTTCCACATCTTCCTGTAAACAGCAAAAGTAAAGAAAGTTAGTTATCAAATTCGCCATTTTAGGCTTGGGTTTTGACCACTATTTTTGCTAATTCATTCTGCCATATATGATACACGCTAGTTGTATTTACCTTCTGTTCCTCACAAGTTCCTTCTTCCATGAGATATGGGTAGTCCTCTTCCTTGTGGAGTCCGCCATTAGACATTATGAAGGAGAAGGCATAATCCATCAAACCTCCATTGCAACCGCTATTGAAAGTTGTGTCACAATCAATCAACTCTTGCTCAGACAAGGAAGTTAAATTCCCTGTGACAATCTGGTTAATGCCTTCAACAGCAGCTACAGTTGAAAATGCCCAACAACTTCCTGCATCATGTATATACACCATCTTAATTAGTACATGATTGCCAAATTAAGATGACAGTGTGTTTGTGCGTGTATGGCAGAGAGAGAGAGAGAGAGATTGGTGCTTACCACATGAACCTTGGTTCTTGACTTGTGTAACAGCTCCTTTCATTCTCCAATCCACAGACTTGGGCAAATGAACATTATCTCTGTAGCTAAACCTCCCAGACGACTCTCCCCTCCTGGGAATGGGATACTCAGCAGCTTTCAGTCCTAAATACCTACTTTTGAATTCTTCATGGGTTAAGTCTGCAAACTCATTCAACCCAAGCCAGTAGCTGCTAACCTCCTTGTTTCTCTCATCAATGTGCTTCAAGTTATCTACAAAAATTTCAAACTTATGCAGCCTCTGTTCAATGCTGTCATAAGTTTTTCCATGTTTTGAAATCCATGATTCAAAGAGATCAACGAGTTTATCTCTCGAGCTCAAGTCATCCGGTGAATAACCCAGGATTGAAAAGTCATGAGCCAGGGCGGAGCTAATGAATAGAATCATGGAGAAGGTAACGAAGTAGATATTAGCAAAAGAGGAGACAGCCATTTGTAGTTCTGGTTTCCCAACTTTAGCGAGAATAGAAGATGGGCCAGTGTGAGGAATTGAAGGTAATGAGAAGCTCATATATATAGTTGTCATCTCTTGTGTTGCTTTCAAGTGAAGCAGTTGAAGAATATATGTTTATATTTCCAGAATACCGAGTCTTTAAGGTTGGTTAATCTTTTGGCAGCCTTTAATTTCAAGCATGCTCATTTGTTTTACTTTTATGGAAGACTATTAGAAGCAGAGAAGCTGTGTTTGGTAAAACTAACGCGCTTGAGAGCTTTAGTTTACCTCATATATGAACTACCAAATAATTTGTGCCAGTACTTGTACATTTCTGGGCAGAATAAAATGCATCCAAATCAAATCAAATATCATGTTCATCTGTCTATAAATGTCACAAGAGAGACCTTTTGAGGTTAATTCATTAATAATTGGCATGTTCAATGCAACTCACCTATCAGGCAATCACATTGCGGAGTTTGATAATATTTTCTCACAAAGCAAACTTTTTGATAAGGTTCTAGTCTGAGTTTTCTAATTGGATTAGATTCATTGTTCCTTTCATAATCTGATTAAATTATTACAGTTGTCACGTCCCGACGTTGCATAAATAGGGAAATCATTTTATTTCCTTTATGGACCCGTAGGTCGCGACAGTTTGAAGGATCGATTCCGTTCCAAAGGTCACATAATAATATAACTTAAATCAGAATAAGAGCAATCAAGGCTTACAAAACTTTTCAAACTTAATAATTATTACATCATGTAGAAATCTTAAGACATAACCCGCCTTGCAAGAAATATTAATATCTATTACATCAGTTCCTAAAACAAAGTTCAGTTTATAAAACGAAGTAATAGTATCGAGCTTCTCTTCACAGATAATTGTTCTCAATTCGCATAGTCGTATTGTCCATTATGATCATAACCTAAAAAGCCTAGACATAAATGTCTAGGGTGCATCAACGCCGTCAGCTTCAAAAAGCTGGTGAGTATTAAAAACATGTGCTTAAAAGGTAAAACATAATTTATTACCATTTACGTTTCACAGGTTCATTATTCAACATATTAGAAAAACAGCAATGAATTTCGTAATTGTAAAATAAAAGGACAACATCATAATATTCAAATCAATAAAATATGTGACCGTGCATGTAACAATGCAACCAACTCGTCTCACTGATTCTTTTACCTCGACCTACAAAACACATGATCCCAGCATCCAACTTTTTCATTCTAGTACCTTGAGAATACTAAAGTGACCACACTATAGTACACGGGTATCAGGGAGTGTCCAGTTTGCCTCACACTATAGTACACGAGTACCAGGGAGTTTTCAGTTTGCCTCACACTATAGTACCTAATCCGTCTCGAAAATACCAGAGAGAATCACGCTCAGTATCCAAACTCGGGTACCAGGGAGTGTCCGTAGGCGTCACACACTATAGCACTACCACAGGCGCCAGGGAGTGTCTAAGTCGGCGTCACACACTATAGCACTACCACGGGTGTCAGGGAGTATCCAATTCGACGTCACACACTATAGCACTACCACAGGCGCCAGGGAGTGTCCAATTTGTCACCGTCGTATTTCAAAGGTACCCTAAATTCATATCACCCAATCCCTATTGCCTTGATCCATTATATCACACTATACATGTCGACTCAATCTTGACACTATCATGCATGTTAACTTGACCCCAAGATGTATGTCATGATAACTGCTAAACATAAAATCAATGAAATATGCAAGAAATTCCCGAATCAATTCTTTAATCTCTCTCTTTAACTCAATCTTTTAAAATAAGTTTATGAAATAGCAGATTTCCAAACAGTAACTTAAAAACATGTAAAACATCATCCAAACAGTACCTGATATACAAACAGACAAAACCATAAAAAAAAAAAAAAAGCTCTAGTCGCGCGCACGAAAGGTCCCTCGCGCGGCTGCGCGCACGATATACTTATTTTTCGGATTTCTTTTTAAATTTCCAAAACAGTCAGAATTGCATGGAAAAAAAAACGGCTAAGCTCCACAGCATGTCATAGACATGGTGTGTGTGCAAGGGCACGTAAGGTTACTCTGGATACCTTTGTAACAAATTTTTTTTTTTAAACACGAAATGGATGTCCTTAGACTCGAAAGTCCGAGTAATACACAATCACACTATATTCGATACCATCAGCTCTATTTAAGTCTAAACCTACCTATTGTCCGTTTGGTAACCAATTATTTGAGATTGTTGAAAAAGTTGATTCCAGTTGGCAACTAACTTGGCAACTTGTACTGCCTTTTTCAAATATCAGAAAAAGAGACTAATTTAAAAGTTATAAATTGAAGCTTTTTCAGAAAAGCTTAATCGGTGAAATTGTTAGTTTACAATAATGACCATATTGCAATTCAAAATGAAGTAATTTGGATCTACGTTTTAAATGTCCTTTTTGATAATTTTTTTATGTAGAAAATAATTTATTTCAGCTAGATCGCCCAGAAAAAGAAAAAAAAAAAAAACGAAATGAAAAAGAAAAGGAGAGAGAGAGAGAGAGAGAGAGAGAGAGAGAGAGAGAGAGGCTAGATCGCCTAACACTCTTCTCCAAAAATATCTCTAATTACCCCAACAATACCAAACGCTAAACAGCTTTTCAAAAAAAGCTTCAATTTGCTGCGTTTAAATTAACCTCTTTCTTTTCACTTATTGGAAAAAGCTGTAAAAAGTTGGTTGTCAAACAGGCTCAACACTTTCAATAATCTCAAATAGTCGGTTACCAAATGGGCTCTTAGTTCCAGCATGCATTTTTCTCATGCAACCCCAACAGGCAGGAAGACTAATTCACGCAAAATCCATTTAAGAGCTTTATAGAGGGCGCCATATGAATCTAATGGTACTTACGTAGAACCAAGGAAGAAAGGGAGGGAGAGATGGAACCCAAATAGAAACACAAACAACTGTCGTCAGCAGCATTGCCACTGAAGTAGAGTATACCTGCAAATATTGGACAACTAATAAGAGTTCTAATACATCTTCATAAGCCGAACAATGTGAGCAGAAAAGGTTTCTTGTTTTCTTTTTCATTTTGTCCCTTCTAATACTTCATAAGCTTCATCTGTTTACTGAACAATTAACAATCAAAATTACTCCCTCCACCCATAACTTGTTTGTCTACTTGGAACTAGCTCAGAGTTCTAGGAATGAGAATTAAATGCATTAACATGTATTGAGAATGTTTCTCTTCACTTGTAACCTATTCGAAAGATAAAGTACGGTGAGAAGATTAATAAGCACTCAAGACTTTTTGAACATGGACAACTTTTTGGACAATAACTTTGGGACAAAGGAGTAATGTTTCTTGAAACGAATACTCAATAGACAACATCTGATGATGTAAGAATAAACAGGTTGTAACATTACAAAGGGCAATGTTTGGGACACAAAAGGGTCACAAAGAGATGTTCACAAAAGGATGTGGCATCCCATGTTGCACCCATGTGGCAGAGTTAATTGTGGTGGGTCATACTACCTCATGGGATGCCACATCCTTTTATGAATATCTCTTTGTGACCCTTTTGTGTCCCTAGCATTACCCCATTACAAAAGAGGTTGCAGAATATGCCCAGCATGTTTAGCATAGATACAAATTTGTGAACTACTACATCAAATATGAAATGCTAAGTAAGATAGCTAGAGTTACCTTCAGTTTTGTCTACATTACTTCGTTACCATACATGTATGAAATGCTAAAAAAGATTGCTAGAATTACCTTCACCATGTTATCAGCATACTGCATTACCATTGATACAGCATTGCCACTGCATATATGAGAATTTGTATGTACCAAAAGGTGTTGAGAAAATATGTTGACATGCACATTAAATTAACAACACAACTGAACAATTAAAGAAAAAACACACGTCATTTTTAACATAAAATCTTAGAATTCGCCACTAACATTAGTAACATATATCAGCAAAACGGCATCGCCGAACGTAAGCATCGCCACTTGTTGGATGTTGCTCGTACGTTACTGTTTAACATGCATGTCCCAAAGACTTACTGGGCTGATGCTGTTCTTACGGCCACCTACCTCATTAATCGCATGCCATCACCCATTCTTGACAACAAGTCTCCTTTTTCTCTTCTTTATTCCAATGCCAAGCCTTTTAGTCTAACACCTCGTGTCTTTGGCTGTATTGCTTACGTCCACCTTCTTGGCCCAGGTCGTGATAAACTTTCTCCACGAGCAGTTAAGTGTCTCTTTCTGGGGTACTCTCGTACTAAAAAAGGTTATCGTTGTTATCACCCTGTCTCTCGTCGCTACTATACCAGTGCCGATGTCACATTTTTTGAGTCGTCCTCCTTCTATTCAGCATCAGGACATGACTTCACTCCGGACTTGATCTCCTCTAGTCAGGGGGTGCTTCCCCTGCCAAACCTGTCTGACACTGTGTCATCCTCGTGTTCTGAAAATCCCCTCCAGGTTTACCACCGCTCCAAGGACCGACAGGTTGTCCAATATGCTCCTACTCCTCAGTTATCTCCTGATTCTACTGAGGCCCGTTCCCTTGAGCCACCGGATATTCCATCATCTTCTGACTTGCCCATTGCATTAAGGAAAGGTACTCGTAGCTGCACTCAACATCCCATTTCTAATTTTGTGTCGTCTCATCGTTTGTCCTCATCTTTCCGTTGCTTTATTTCATCATTATCTTCAGTATCTGTCCCTAGCTCTCTTCAACAGGCCTTGACATCTCGTGGATGGAAACTGACTATGGATAAGGAGATGAATGCCCTTCATAAGAATCAGACTTGGGATCTTACCTCCCTTCCTCCTGGGAAACAGACTGTTGGTTGTCGCTGGGTATATACGGTTAAGTATCAGCCTGATGGATCTGTTGAGCGTCTAAAGGCACGATTGGTTGCCAAAGGCTATACCCAGACCTATGGTGTTGATTATTGTGAGATGTTTTCTCCGGTTGCACGTCTTAACTCTGTGAGAGTTCTTATTTCTATTGCTGTGAGTTTGGACTGGCCTTTATATCAGATGGATATAAAAAATGCATTTTTACATGGAGATTTACAGGAAGAAGTTTATATGACTCAACCACTTGGGTATTTGTTTCGGGAAAGGAACAACTTGTATGTCGTTTGAGGAAAGCTTTATATGGTTTGAAACAGTCACCACGGGCGTGGTTTGATAAGTTTAGCTCTGTTGTGCTTCAATTTGGCTTCCAACGCTCCACTTCAGATCATTCTGTGTTCACTCGTCACTCCCTGACAGGTATCATTGTTTTAATAGTATATGTCGATGACATTATTATTAGTGGTAGTGACTCAGCAGGTATTGTTGACCTGAAGATTCATTTAAGTAAGCAGTTCCTCACAAAAGACTAAAGTCTTCTTCGATACTTTCTTGGAATTGAAGTTGCTAGGTCCAAGGAGGGTATCAGTCTGTGTCAGCGTAAGTATGTTTTGGACTTACTCTTGGAGACTGGGATGCTTGGTACTCGACCAGCTGATACACCAATGGATCCTACTATGAAATTAGACACTGAAAAAGGAGAAGTGTTTGAAGATACAGGTCGTTATAGGAGATTGGTTGGAAAGCTAATTTATCTTACAGTGACTCGCCCTGATATCACTTATGCTGTCGAAATTGTTAGTCAGTTCATGCATGCTCCTCGTAAGCCTCATTGGGAGGCTATCTGTCATATTCTTCGGTACCTTAAGGGAGCACCAGGTAGAGGTTTGTTGTATAGACCATCATCTTCCTTATCTGTCATTGGATTCTCTGATGCTGACTGGGCAGGAAACCGAAGTGATAGGAGGTCTACTTCAGGGTATTGCACATTCATTGGTAACAATTTAGTTACTTGGCACAGTAAGAAACAAAATGTGGTGACACGCTCTAGTGCTGAGGCTGAGTATCGTGCCATGGCTCATACTGCATGTGAGATGTTGGGGGTTCGTGCTTTACTTCGTGATATAAGTATGGATGTTCCATCCCCGATGTCAATGTTTTGTGACAACCAAGCGGCCATCTTCATCGCTAATAACCCTGTGTTTCATGAACGGACTAAACACATCGAGGTTGATTGTCATTTCATTCGGGATCTTCTCATGCAAAATCAAATTTCCACTCCTTATGTCCGGTCTGAAGATCATTTAGCTGACATTTTTACCAAGTCTTTGGCCCGACCTGCCTTCAAAAGTCTGTGTTCCAAGCTGGGCATATTTGACCTCTATGCTCCAGCTTGAGGGGGAGTGTGAGAGTTCTTATTTTGTTAGTGAGGGCAATATTGTAATTCTACATGTTTAGTTGCATTATATAAATAACTTGTAGTGTGTAGGAAGCCCTAATACACTATCAGATTTTATTCTTTAATATTTTCTTCTCTCTTTCTCTCTAAGTTTCTCTCTTTCAAACCCTAAACTCATCAATCTCGTAATCTAACTATAATGAAATCTTAAAACTTTCAGATGACTTGAAAGTGGTTCAATGGACTGGAATGTGTGTAAACAACTAGATATCTAACACATCATGTTGAGAGAGATGTAGGAGAAGAAAAGTGAAGGCTTAATCATCTTGAGAGATTAGCCAACACATATATATATATTACAAAACAGAAATATGAAAATTACATAAATGACCTTAGTCACTATTCTTATACTTTAACACTCCCCCTCAAGCTGGAGCATAGATATCTATCATGCCCAGCTTGTTACACATATCACAGAAAGGTCCCTTATTTAGAGCCTTAGTAAAAATATCTCCTAATTGAGCATTAGACCTAACAAAGGATGTAACAATTTTTTTATTCATGACCATATCTCTGATAAAATGACAGTCAACTTCAATATGCTTGGTCCTCTCATGAAATACTGGATTGCTGGCAATGTACATGGCGGCTTGATTGTCACAATACATCTTCATAGGTTTTTCACTAGAGACTCCCATTTCTTGCAAAATAGACTTCACCCACAACAACTCACATGCAGCATGAGCCATATCTCTATATTCCGCTTCTGCACTAGACCTTGCAACAACATTTGCTTTTTACTCTTCCAACTGACAAGATTATCACCAACGAAGACACAAAAACCTGAAACTGAACGTCTATCCAAATGATCTCCAGCCCAACTAGCATCTGAGAAACCAACTATTTCCAAGTTATTTGAAGGTTTCAATATCAAACCCTTACCCGGAGCACCTTTCAAATACCTCAGTATGCGACATATTGCCTCCCAATGTTGTTGCTTGAGATTCTGCATAAATTGACTAACAATTCCAACAGAAAAAGTGATGTCTGGTCGTGTTACGGTCAAATAAATCAACTTGCCAACAAGACGTCTATATCGTCCAGCATCATCAAAGCTTTCTCCATCATCCTTACTAAATTTTATATTTGAGTCCATTGGAGTGTCAACGGGTTTAGAACCCATCATACCTGTTTCATCGAGTAGGTCAAGTACATACTTCCTTTGAGATAATAATATTCCTTCCTTAGACCTAGCTACCTTAATACCCAAGAAATAACGCAATAGCCCCAAATCCTTCATATGAAAGTGCTTTCTTAAGTGAGACTTCAATAATTGTATACCTTCACTATCATTGCCAGTGATTACTATATCATCCACGTAAACAGCTAAAATAATCGTATCTTTATCATTGTGTCTCACAAAAATTGAATGATCAGAATTGGTTCTCTTCAACCCATACAGACTCGCTACTTGGCTAAACTTGTCAAACCAGGCCCTTGGAGATTGTTTAAGGTCATAAATGGCTTTCTTCAACTTACACACTTTATGTGACTCCCCCTGAGCAACATACCCTGGAGGTTGCTCCATGTATACCTCTTCTTAAAGATCACCATGAAGAAAGGCATTTTTTATATCAAGTTGATAAAGAGGCCAGTGCTTAGTGACAGCAACAGATAACAAGATACGAACGGAGTTGAGACGAGCAACAGGAGAAAAAGTCTCAAAATAATCAACACCAAAAGTTTGAGTGTACCCTTTTGCCACCAAGCGAGCTTTTAGTCGTTCAACAGTACCATCAGAATGATATTTAACCACATAAACCCAACGAAAACCTACTACACGTTTCCCAGAAGGAAGATCTGTTAACTCCCAAGTACCATTCTGGTGTAAAGCCGACATTTCCTCATCCATAGCACTCTTCCAACCAGGAGAAACTAATGCCTGAGAATAAGATTGAGGAACAGAAACAGATGACAAGGCACTAACAAAGGAACACAGAGATGGAGATAAATGAGAATAGGAAACCACTTGATCAATAGGATGTTGAGTACAAGAACGAGTACCTTTTCGAATAGCAATGGGAAGATATGAAGATGGTGGAACCTCAGTTGAAGTCGATGTGGATGGACGAGGAGCAGGTAAGTCTTCAACTCTTGGTGGCTTGTCACGACGACGATATACCTGTAACGGCGAAGGATAGGTAGTGGAATAGACGAAGGTGGAACCAAAACCTCAGCATCTAAGTCCGCCCCCGAGGATGAAAAGAATGATGTACCTTCAAAGAAGGTAACATCATCACTGACAATATAGCGACGACTCTGTGGATTCCAACACTTATAACCTTTCTGGGTACGAGAATATCCCACAAATACACACTTAGTAGCACGAGGATTCAATTTGTCTTGACCTGGAGTGAGTACATGAACAAATGCAACACAGCCAAAGATACGTGGGGGTAATGTAAATAAAGGTCTAGTGGGATACAAAACAGAGTGAAGAATGCCACCACGTAGAACGGAAGAAGGTATACGATTAATAAGATAACATGCAGTAAGAACAGCCTCCCCCCAAAACTGTTTAGGAACATTCATATGAACCATAAGAGTTCTAGCTACCTCCAGAAGATGTCGATTCTTACGTTCAGCGACACCATTCTGTTGAGGAGTGTAACCACAAGAAGATTGATGAATTGTTCCCTGAGAATCACAATAGGATTGAAGAGGTCCTTTAACATATTCCAATGCATTGTCAGCTTGTAAAATACGAATAACACAACCAAATTGAGTCATAATTTCTTTATGAAATAATTGAAACACAGATGAAATTTTAGAACGTTCTTTTATTAAAAAAAATCCATGACATCCTTGAACAATCATCCACAAATGAGACAAAATAAGAAAAACCTAACAGACTCTTATGTCTAGACGGACCCCAAATGTCGGAGTGAACCAGCTCAAATGGAGTGGCCCGACGATTATTCTGACTCAAAGGAAAAGACACCCTATGATGCTTACCTAATTGGCAAGCCTCACACTATAATTTTGACACAGACTTAAATGACGGAAAAACCAACTTCAATGACTGCAATGATGGATGACCCAGACGACAGTGCCACTGTTGAGGAGAGACAGTTGCTTGCAAAGCCACCGATTTATTATTATCATTTGCTGGATGTTGTTCAAGGTAATAAAGGCCATCCCGCTCACGCCCCCCACCAATCATCTTCTTCGAGTTGAGGTCCTGAAAAACACAACGAGATGGATAAAAGATTACAGAACAATTTAGGGATTTAGTAAGTTGACTGACCGATAAAAGACTAAGTGGAAAAGCAGGGATATAATTTGCAGAGGATAATTGAAGAGATGAAGTGGGAGATACAGAACCATGACCAACTATAGGACAAGAACTACCATCAACTAAAACGACTGAGGACTTTGAAGATGAGTTAATCAAATGAGAAAACACATTGGACTTACCAGTCATATGGGCCGAAGCACCTGAGTCAATAACCCATGGAGTAGAAGCAGAAGAAGAGAAACATGCAATGTTACCTGACTGAGCAAAACCGGCCTTATCGGACAAGGACATCTGCTACTGTTGTTGAATTAAGGCATTATACTCCTCCCGAGAAAGAGTGATAGATTCATTGGAAGATGTCATGGCAGGTGGAGTGGGAGCACAAACTTCCTAATGAGACCCAGAAGCATTATCAGAGGAGAACAAGGCTGGGTTAGGAGTGGTTTCCCAAGGTTTACCATAAAGATCATAACACCTATCTACAATATGATTGTCACCCCCACAATGGGTGCAATGAAGAAAACCACGACCTCTACCAAAACCACGACCACGGCCTGGAGGTCCCCCTCTGCCACGATTACCATTAAAAATAGGAGTAGAGTTATCAAACCCACGACCACCACGACCACGATTATTAGTAGAAAAATTACCACGACCATGAAAGGCACCACGATGTCCCGTAGATGTTACTAGTGCAGAATTATCTTTGACATTAGAATCAGAAGATGAAGAAGAGTCTGTAGTAACACGAAGCACACGAGAATACACATTACTCAACGAAGGTATGCTACCATCGCCTGCCAAAATTTATGACTTAGCTGACTGAAGATTAGGATGTAATCCAGCAAGAAATTTTGAGACATAAAACTCTTCACGCTGTTTCTTTATTACTTCCACATCACTAATAATCGGATGATAGTGGGTCAACTCATCCAATAAACCCTAGAAAGAAATGTAGTACTCACTGATCGATTTGTCATTTTGTTGGAGAAGGAACAAATTCTGATAAACGTCATAGACACGAGAAACATTCTTGTCCATAGAAAACATCTCATGAATAGACTCCCAAATTTCCTTGGCTGAAGATAAAAACATCACATTGGAAGAAATAGACGGTTCCATACTATTCCATAACCAAGACATAACAATATAATTTTCAGAGACCCAATCCTCATACCCTTTACTATCCTGGGCAGGGGGTCCAGACTCAATATACTTTAGTTTCTTGCGACCACCAAGAGCAACCTTTATAGCCTGAGCCCACAATAAGTAGTTGGACCCATTCAACTTAGTGATGGTAATCTGCATACTTACTACATCAGACGAAGATACAGTCTTTGTCAAATCAGCCATAACGAAACCAACGAACAATGGGAGTCGTAATACAGGCGAAGAAATTAATACGAACAAACCAAAATCAACATTACCACAAGGAACATAAACCAAGGTCCATGGAGGGACCGAGATAACACGAAGTAGAAAACACCTATCAAAATTGACCAATCAAAGTGTGTGTAGATGCGAATCTGTCCACTGTGATAAAAAACTGCGGAAAACACGAGGAAAGACCAATCAAATCAAGAGTTGAAGGTCTCGGCTGGACTGTGTGGACATGTAGGTGGTTGTGCGAGGGTTAGGATGATGCGGCGCAGGTGGTTGGGGATAGGATGAGGTCGATTGGGTAGGTTAGGGCATGGGAAGGTCTCGGCTGGACTGGATGTGGGTTCAAGAGGGCTCGACTGGACTAGGTTAGGGTTTAGGAGGGCTCGGCTGGGTTGATTAGGGCATAGGAGAGGTTGGCGCAGGGTATGGTGGAGGCTTGGAGAGACGTGGGTGATGTGGGTGGTGATTAGCTAGATATTAATGGTGATTAGGGTTAGGGATCACCATGGGCTCTGATACCATGTTGAGAGAGATGTAGGAGAAGAAAAGTGAAGGCTTAATCATCTTGAGAGATTAGCCAACACATATATATTACAAAACACAAATATGAAAATTATATAAATGCCCTTAGTCACTATTCTTATACTTTTAACACATCAAAAACGACATCGTAAAGCCAATGCATCTAAGTTTAACATCATTTGCAATCATTATATTGGAACTGGAGAAAGCTCAGAACCCATTCAAGATCTAAGACAAGTAGTTGTAAATACACTTCATGATTAGTAGTTATTCACCAGGTTGATTCCAAACTTGAATAAGTAGAGTTCAGTCACCTTTTTTTGACCACTTCTTAGGCTGAATAACCAAAAGGAAGACATTCGCTTGACAAAGCTGATCGTATAAGTTAAAAGGAGGATGATAGTAAATCCAAGAATCATCAAAACTGTGAATGAAAATAAAATCAATTTTGTGGGGAAAAAGTAATACAAGGAATTCATTCCCTCGAGTAATACGTAAGTGTATTGCCCTTAAGCCACCACCTACTTAATTTAAGAAAGCTAAATTGCTTTGTACAAGAAATTACTGATATGAACTATTATTGGACATGTTAGTGGAAAATGAGAATCAAAACAAACTAAATAATAGCTAACACTAATTTTGGGTCGAGACCAAGTCTAGAGATTAATGTTAACAAAGGGTTGTTACTGGAGTCCTTTATTTACGTTGTGGAACATTAACAGTCATTCGTTCACCCTATAAGGGTTTTTTTTTTCCCGGGTAGGTAAGTGGGGGAGGGGATTTGGAAACCACACCAATAGGGTTGGGGAATGGTTTTTTTGCCAACTCGGCTGGGACCTTGATCCTGTTTATCCTATGAACTGTTTACCTATCATGTTATGTATACCATGCAACTGATATCCCTGATACACTTGTAAATATAGTCACACCTTTACACAGACACAAGGATATATTCTATTCCATCCTATTACGCCAACATCCTCATTTCTCTGACAAAGTAGTTTTTGGTGCATGAGCAGTTTGGTTTGACCAGAATTATACACTCCAAGAACTTGCCACTTGGCAATTTCAAAGAAGATATTCATAGTAAACAATAACTGACAAGTGAAGTTGGGAAAAAAAGAACTGATCATTAAACAGAAAGATGTGACGGGGAAAGAAGCGTGTGTGAGCATACACATACAAGATAATCAAGTTTGAAGCAAGTTAATATACCCATACAATTCATCTGGACTTTACATTCAAGTAAGAGAGAGATATCACGCAAAATGAAATGAGAAAATTTACCTTAATGCATGGTTAGGAATCATCAGAAATGTAATTAATGAGTATCCATGGAAGAACCGCCTGTAAAAAGAAAAGATTTACGGGAAAATATACAGAAACGATGACATCATGTATTCACTGAAATAAGAGAACTACACTTGGCACAGTGACGTAAAAACTTTCCCCAGCAGAGAAGGGGAAAAAAAAGTTAATATGTGCTATTATCTATCATAGTCGTGGCACAAAGAAAAATTGCAACTATGAACCAGTTCTTCTCGAACAAGAATCGGCCACATAGTTCTCTTCTGAAACACTCTAAAAGTATAAAGCAGATGAATTAGATTAAACAAATACATATCAATTGTTTTTGAGCATTTTAATACGACAACACCTAGCTGTAAGCATAGATGGTATCTCCACTCACCTCAGATGGTGAGTTGAACACTTCAGGTCTGTGTTGAAACTTGGTGTAACTTAGTTCTTAATCATAAAATAACAGAAAACAGAGCAGAAAATTGTCTGATTTAATAGGAGAAGAATTTTTGTTAAAGAAATGTGTTGGAATGTCCCACATCGCCCATTTATGGGCCATCTGTGAGGTTTATAAGGCATTTAGTTCCCCTCTCCTTAACACCTTGGTTTTAAGGAGCTGAATGGGCTAGGCTTTACAAGAAAATATGAATCGAGAAACGAGAGAATATTTATCCTCATGTCGATAAGAAATCTCAATTGTCAAAAACAAAAAAACCTACTCAATTTACTATTTTTAGAGCGATCCTGGAAAAACGTGATGCTGATATAAGATGCATAAGCCTTTAAGATCTCCCGTGTCCGCTGCTTGGCATAAGAAAACCCCAAACTTTGTAAATATTATCATAGACATGGTAGAAAAATTTAAAGCAAAGAGCAATCTCAAATTACTTGTTGATGACAGCATCAAAATCTTGAATCACAATGGCAATAGCATTAAAGGCCATCCTAAATACATATAACCAGAAGTTCTGCACATTTATGTTCCCTGAAGGACGCTTTTTAATTATAGCCTACAAAATACAGAATCAAACATATGAACAAAATTGAATACTCTAGACCACTCAAATAAGATTTCCAACTATTTCCTTTCTCACTTTCTGCATAGCATCACACAACAGCCTCTCTTGGGAGTTGTCACATAACTATATACCTACTGAAATCAACAACTGGTCACATGATAAATGCTGAAGGAATTTTATCAGACACCGAGGATCCTTGAAACACAAGATGACTACACTTCTGGACAGCCAAATAGCAATACATGTATAAAGAATTTACCTCTGTATATACTCCTGCAAAACCACTTAAAAGTGTCATGACCTACAAAAAAAAACAACTGAGCATTAAAATACGAGGCGTTGACCTGTGCGAAGAGTCAATTATCACTTTAAACTGAATGGGATAAGCGTAAAAGTTTCAACAACTCACGATGGCCATCACCCAACCGTGAAAAGGAGTTTGAAGAACATGATCAGAACTGCACAAACTAAGTCATCCTATAAGAAATGGCCAATGGAACAGTGGAACATACTAAAATACTTTTAATGGTATCTTCTCTACTCATACACAATATCGTTAATACAATAACTGATAAATAGTTTAAAGTCTATTGTAGCTCAAATAGTTTGTGTAACGGATCAAAAGTTCAGAGGATAACAGTAAGGGGTAAGCACTGTCATTCATAGTTCAAATTTCAAACTCATTTCGATGTCAAAGAAATGGATGCTTTAAGCTTGAAGGCAAGTGAAGATGTGGCATCAGAGTCCTCCTTCCTATTCTAAATAGCAGGAGATTCGTTCACAAGAGAAGAGCCTAGGGCATTGGGTCTGCTCCTAATTCCAATTGAAAGCATGACATTTGACTTCCTTTGTCCATTTGCTTCTTGAAAAGAGCGGATATGCCATATGTCACATATATGCACATGCCTGCATAGAAACATAAAATGACAGCACTGAAGGCTTTTTTTTAAGGACAATATGTTAAATAGACTAGTTTTGCAATGCGCCAAAGGGTGTGTTCGGAATGAAACCATTGGAATGCACTCTCACCAATTTTATTGGTACTATCCTTTTCATTATCAACTTACTCCGCTGATGTATTCTAATAGAATTTTTACTTTTTTGAAAAAGCAAGTTTTAGTAGCTTCTACTTTTAAGTTGGTTACGGTGTTTTGCGTATGAGGACGTTAGAGTTTGATGGAACCCCACACCCCTCAACTCTATCATGTTTCTATCTCCATTTTTACCTCTTTTTGTTTTTCTCACCTCTATATATCTACACTGTATCAATGTGGACACTTGCTAGGAAAAGAAGTTTCCTCCGTTCAAAATGCAGCATAAGACACCAAGTGAACAAATGAAATATTAAAACCTTACAGTAATGCAGGTAAGAAAATGTTAATGAACACTCTTACGAAGGATTAAGTTGTGCTGTGGTGCACCCTGCGCACAAGAGGATAAAAGCAGCCCACTGAATATCGCTTAACCTAAAAAGGAGATTATAATTATCAAAGCATAAGGTCTGACAAGAATCTTGTAACATCCTGTATGTTTAAGTGCTTCTTCTTGGGTAAATATGAATTGTTTCAAAATTTGTTCTTCCAGATTTATATGGAAGCTGACTTCACCGTACAGTGGTTGGCATGCAGCGCAGCAGCAGTAAACTCAGCTCAGCTCTTTCATACCTCTATCTGGGGACTTATATCATAATGGCAATCATGGACCCATAGAACAATTAGTTAAGCCTACACAAACCCTCCATGCATTGAGAAAGGTATTTAAGAGGAAAGACGCAACTTACTTCTTCTTAAGAATAATTCGGTATAACACACCAGTGCTGAATATTCAAGTTCTTCAATATCTGATAACCCGGAGCATCCACATATGCAAAGATGTAATACTGCAAAATGAAGTCATTATCGAACAACAAGAAGAGGGGAGCCTTGGCGCAACGGTAAGGTTGCTCCATTATGACCTGGAGGTCACGGGTTCGAATATGGAAACAGCCTCTCTGCTTTACAAGGGTAAGACTGCGTACATCTCACCCTCCCTAGACCCCGCAATGGGAGGAGCCTCGTGCACCGGGCTGCCCTTTTATTTTTAGTCGGACAACAAGAAGGCTAAAGCAATTAATACATGGAAAGACAACGAAGAATTGAGACTTACCTGAAGTAAATTCTTGATGAGGTAAAGTGCTGCAGGAATGGGATAAACACTAACTTCATCCAATGTTGTACTCAACCTAAAAAGTAGCAAGGCATGTGTATAGCAAGACAACAAATATTTCTGTTAAAATTGTAGATAACTAGGCTGGAACAACAGTCAATAATATCAATGTGTAAAACTCCTAGCATAGAAAACATTCCAAAATCTAGCTGACAGCACCATTTTTATGAATAACTATTTACAATTTGAAAAGAAGTATGCTGACTAGAGCAAAAAATTCATGCAGATAATTATGAGTAATGCTATGCTTCCCAAATTATCCATCCGAAATGCTTTCCAAATGCATGAGGCAGTGGGACCACCCTCAATAATGGTGTCCTCCAATCAATATCCACTGGACATTGCCATATGTATTTGGGAAGCATTTGGAATTGGGATGACAATGGGGTGGATTATTTGGGTTACCCACCCCGCCCTGCCCCTACCCTAATATGTAGGGTATGGGGGTCTACAAATAGGGTTAGGGGCGGGTATAGGACAAATATACCTAACCCGAGTCGGGAGTGGGGTGAGAGACATATACCCCAAACCCGCCCCGATTATGTTGTGCAACATGTTACTCATTTGTCCCACATCGAAACTCTTAGTGCAGTGTGAATTTCTCCTATTATAAATAGAGTCCATCGCATCAGAATTGGATTAGTTCACTTGCTTTAATGCACATTGGGCTCTGTGTGAAAGCAAGTTCAAAATTGGTCTTAAAGTGCATGAATACAAGTGCACTGAGTCACTGACAGTGTATATTGTTGTATATTTTAAAAGCCATTATAAATACTTTGACATGTGGAGCAACCACACATATTATGTAATGTCTATACCTATGTTACCCGGACCCTTCATAATGCATGGAGCACCCGTGCCTGACACGACACCCGGATAAGGGTACTTCTCTCTCCGACCCTTCAAAATAGTATAAAAACTTTGAAAACGGGACAAATCCGACACCTGTACCCGAGTCTGGGTAACATAGGTCTATACTGAAAAAAGTTCTGTAAAGTTTGAACAATATCGGGATAGTGGGACGGGTTCGAGGGCATACTATGCAAATGGGTTCGGAGATGCGACCAGTGATAGCTGGGACGGGACGGGGTCAGGAACAACAAATCTCTAGGTGGGGAGGGGTCGGGAAATGGCAGCCCCGTGCCATACCCGCTCCGTTGCCATCCCTATTTGGAATCCAAAATTTGGGAAGCATAGCATTACTCTATAATTATTAAAACTCAAATCATGATATGTTTTACCCGTAATTAGTCTACATGCAATTGGATTTTTGTGAGTTGGGAAACCAATGAACTTCATTGTTTCCTGAAACTTGGGCTAGAAAACCACTTAAAAAGGGTAAGCCAGTGGACAAGGCTGCGCCATTGTAGGGGTTACGGAGGTTAGATACGCACAACCTTGCCCCGTATGTAGAGAGGATATTTCCGAGTTTCGAACCCGTGATACCCAGGTTAAAAAACAAGTAATGGACAGGAAATTGAACTGCGAAACCTGTTATCTTCGTTAACACCTTTATTTCTCCAGATTCTCCCCAAAGCTGCGAGTGATAGTGCACATTTCAGAACTTCTACCTAATCCCAAAAGAGCGAAGTAAAGGTCAGCCTTGAATTCTATTAAGATCAATTCTATAACCACCTTGACCTCATAGTATTATAAGGAGAATAAGTTTAGAGTTTTTATCTCAAATGGGGTTTACTTTGTATGGGTACATTTTATCTCATGTGGGGAATACTCTTTCCTCACCGAGAAATTTGCAGTTGTAACACTATACTCGTATTTCCTAGTTCTTTTTGACCACACAATGAGTATGGCTTGTGAGCTTGTAAGAACAGTCAGTGCAAGTGTGACAACTGACCTGCATCAATAAGAAACAAATGGAGATAGGTGTCAAGAATATTCTTTGTTTGTTTAAATTGGGGGGGTCTTACTTGCGCTTCCACTTGGGTCTTTCACCAGAGCTACCTACCTCCCAAGCCCAAGGTGGCCGCATTACCATTACCTACAGAAAGAAAGCTAACGCAAGATCAAGAGCTATTACGACATGGACCAGAGGGTTGGGTGTTCCAGGAAAGCATGATATATAATATATATATATATATACTCCGTGTTATCCATTTGGGTTACTTGGAGCTGCATCAAGTCATTATTCAAGTGCAAGGTTGAGCTTTTAACAGAAACATACTACTGCCTGCGCCTGGAAAAGCTTTCTCTATATCGCTAGCAGTTGCATCCCCGTTGTTTATCCTACAAATTTACATTGATTCGAATAAAGAGTGTACAAGTTGAATGCAATCAAAAAGATGCTTTGCTGCCCTTCCAAACTAAAAATGGACGTTGTTGTTGATGAAGTGAGTGAAGAGAGAAATGTATGCGAGTGAATTAAAGTAGAATTGGGAAATTGAGGTAGTATTGAGATCCGAAGCAAAGACGAACATCTCTATCTAGTCTAGTCTAGGGGTCTTTTAATTCTGGATCACGGGAATGTATAGAAAAAAGAGAATCGAGAAATAATAATTTAACACATGCGATTTTTTTTAAGCTTTTAATCGAATTTAAAAACATACAATGGGGATGGGACTTCAAGCAAATACTAGTATAGATGAATGAAAGTATATATGGCAAAAATTAAGGGGAAGGAAGGGAGTGGTTCATTGATCATAAAAAAGAAAGAGTGAAAGAGAGATGCCCAGAACAGTAGAAGAATCTTCTAGAATAGAATAGATAACCTCGTCTTTTATTTTTCTGTAATCCATTTGGGAATCAATCCAACAAATTAAGACTTTTTATGCTATTGCTGGCCAAATTATAACCTAACGGTTCTTTCTTTCTTTATTTCTTCTTGTTCTCAGCGAGCGTGAGCGTGGGGAGTGTGTGTTGTGTTGTGTTGTGTTATTGCAGTCTACTACAACTCTGAAGATTCTGTGTGTTGTACATGCAGGGTAAAACTTCAATCACACCCATTTTCACAATTTCACCCTCACAATTTGATGTGTCAATTATATAGTAGGATGAGACCCATCATTTAACACAACCTCACTTGTAATACTCCCACTACATAGTTGACACATCAGGTTATGGGGGGTGAGATTGTGGAAATGGGTGTGCCTGAAGTTTTACTCTATTTGCAATTGCAATAAATAGCGCCCACTCACTTTGTGAGTGGAGAGATTTTAGGGAAGTAAAAAGTAGTTATATATATTTATGACATTGTAGTCTATTGTATACATTTATTATGAAAAGAAACTTATAAGTTTTTCTGTAACTATTGATGGCAGAAAAAAATTTCATGGGACCCCTCCCTTTCCCTTTATTTATGTATATAGATGAAAGGTAAAAAATAAATAAATGACAAACAAAGAAACTGTATCACCACACCCACTACGATACGAACGCGCGTTACTGTAATGTACACTGACCGAACCAACGAGCAATCCACAAGACACGGTGTCACACCCCAACCCGCCCCAATGGATTAGGACACGTGTAACAAGAGTAACCGCATACAAAACACACACTAATGAGAAAGAAAATGTAGATAAACCACTTTTTAGAACTCCCTTGTGACAAAACAGCCCCCAAGGGCAAAATGGTCATTAATAAAGTATATAAATTTTTTATACCAAAAGTTTGATTTTTGAGTCTCGATTCCAACGCAACAAACGGCGCGCGAATCCAAATTTTCTAGAAAAAGTTATGCACGTTTCCGTAAAAAGCGGACGTACTGTGAAAAAAAAACAAGTGGATCGATCCCTTCATAAAACGCAGATCGATCCATTTACTTGATTCTCTCGCAGAATGCTCCCTCAAAAGGCCAGATCGATCCCTTCATAAATGCAGATCGATCCGCGACCTGCGGAACAGGTTTCGCTGCTAAATTTTGCTGTCAAACAAGTTTCCAACTTACCAAAACACAACCAAATCACATTGAAACATTATGAAACTTTGGGAAAACATATCCAACACATTTCCAAACACGTTTAAACTTAAATCAAGCTTGGATCACACAACCACATTCACAATTTGATCAAATTAATCATGAACTCATTTCATTTTAATATAACCAAACTTTAAAGCTTTGATACTAAATTTTTATCAACAATTCATAGACCTTGTTGGGAATTAACTTCAAAGTTATAGCTAACATTATATACACAAATGAAACTTGTCTAAACACTTGCGACGCCATCCGGGCTTGCCGAGATAGTTCAACCAAACAACTTGCACCCTATTCGAGCAACACAAAAGAGATTACACATAGGTTCTCTAATCACTTCCAACTCCCAAAATACACGTTTTAGGATCCAACCTTCTCATTAACAATTCAAGTGTTAACATTAACATAAAAGAACTATAATTTACATCCTTTACAAGTTCAGAATGGGTTCATAAGAACATGATCCCAAATCTCTCCCAACTCCCCCATCTTTCCCAACGCGCGCGTCATTTCCTCTCCGGATATAGCTCCGAACCTGCGGTGGTTGTTATGTACCACAACAAAAATAGGAAAACGGTTTTTTTAAGCAATTTGCTCAGTGAGCAATCTAACATGATTGTATG
Source organism: Hydrangea macrophylla (assembly GCA_033977485.1). Taxonomy (NCBI): domain Eukaryota; kingdom Viridiplantae; phylum Streptophyta; class Magnoliopsida; order Cornales; family Hydrangeaceae; genus Hydrangea; species Hydrangea macrophylla. Next base: position 106,735,042 of record CM066992.1, on the reverse strand, counting down.
TTTAACACGTGCAATGCTACAATTAACACACAAAACATAAACATAGTCGCCGAGTCACCGGTTATATGGTTCATTCAGACCCGAAGACCTCCCTTGGTCTCGTGGCCACTTCTATTCCTTGGACTTCCGTATTTATCGGATTCTTCCTCTACACCACCCTTATTACTCCCAACTAATGAACCATTTCCCCGGTGCTCATTGACTACCACATAGACATATAAGCATATAAGCACATATTTATGTATCAACATATACTTTTCATAGAATTGACATGGAATGCACAACTTAACAACAAAATAGCCTCTAGCATGAGTAGTTATTCCTAACATAATCAAAGCCTTGAACCCATTAAACACAATCATTTGGTTTGTCTAGAAAACTCACCTTATTCACAGATTTTACCCAAATTCAAGCTAGAGATGTGCTAAATTTCACCAATTAGAGCTCAATTTCTACTTCAAAATGAATCCTCCACGAGTCCGAAAATGGCTTCGATTTGTGAATCCGACGAACGGCGGCGACGGAACGGCAAGATTTCGACGTCGGTGACGGTCCGTCTTCTCTCTCGGTGATTTCTCTTTTGTTTTCTTTTGATTTTCTGCTGAATTTGGAGAGTCTCTCATTCCCTCTTGACACATACACACACATGAAAGTGTGTGGTGTCATTGCCATGTCTTTTGCCAAATTTTCATTTGCATCCCCCAATTTTCTTAAGTTCCTATTATGAAATCCCTCAAACATTCCATTAACCACCCAATTATCTAATGAGTGTTTGTCTAAGTTCTATATGGGTCCCAACGTGGGTCCCACATATTTTGTGAAATTGCTATCGCACCTACAAATTTAAATCTGTTTCACTTATACCCTTATAACACCAAATGCTACACATATATCAACGTGTAATATAAAAGCATGTAAGCAAATATTCATGTAATCACATAAAATGCATTTAATCATTTCAAAATGCAAATTACCAATTTACCCTTCGCTGAGTTCCATTTCAATACCTGTCCCACCTCACTGGGGACTTTTCCAACTAGTATCCCTATCTGAACACTTTTTACATGGGCGAGTCCAAGCATCCCCTTAATCCGTTAATACACTAATTATACTAATTAATGCATATTAACACAATAATTAACCCGTTCTCCGGGTATGGGTGTTACATTTCTCCCTCCCTAAAAAGGAGTTTGGTCCCCAAACTTACTCTTACCTCAAGAATTGAAGAGATGTGGGTACTTGACTCGGATTTCATCCTCTCGTTCCCAAGTTGCTTCCTCGACGGAATGGCTACGCCATTGAACCATCACCAAGTGAATCACCTTGGTTCTCAATACTTGGTCTTTCCTATCAAGAATTTGTACCGGATGCTCCACATAAGTCATATCCTCTCGAATCTCTAATGGCTCTGGAATAATGACATGTTTCAGATCCGATATATAATGGCGAGCATCAACACGTGAAACACATTATGAACATTCTCTAACTTTTGTGGCAGCTCTAACCGATAAGCTAATGGCCCAACTCGGTTAAGAATCAAATACGGTCCAACATATCTCGGACTGAGCTTACCTCGCTTACCAAAACGTGATATGCCTTTCGAAGGCGATACCTTCAAAAACACATAGTCACCCACTTCAAACTCCAACGGTCTTCTACCCGTATCCGCGTAACTTTTATAATGACTCTGAGCTATTTGCAATCACTGTTTGATCAATCGAATCTTGTCGGTAGTAATTTGCACTATTTCTGGTCCCAAAAGCTATTTTTCACCAACTTCTATCCAACAAACCGGTGATCTACACTTTTTTTTCCATATAATGCCTCGTAAGGCGCCATTCCAATACTAGTTTGAAAACTGTTATTGTAAGAGAACTTGATTAAAGGCAAGTGGGTCTCCCAATCGGCCTTGAAGTCCATTACACATACTCTCAACATGTCTTCTAGGATTTGAATCACTCTCTCGGATTGACCATCGGTCTGGGGATGAAATGCAGTACTAAAATGTAAAGCTGTCCCCATAACCCTCTATAAACTCTCTCAAAATCTTGATACAAATTGGGTATCACGGTCCGATACTATCGAAACCGGTGCTCCATGAAGCCGTATAATTTTTCTGATATAAATTTCTGCAAGTTTTGATGGATCTTTGGTCTTGATAGGTAGAAAATGAGCGGACTTAGTCAACCGGTCTACAATCACCCAGATGCTATCATTTGCATTATGAGATTTTGGAAATCCCGATACGAAATCCATCGTAATATGTTCCCACTTCCACTCTGGTATCTCTAAAGGATGTAATTCTCCCCCGGGTCGTTGATGTTCCAGTTTCACCTTTTGGCAAGTCATACATTTAGACACAAATTCTGCGACTTCTCGCTTCATACCACTCCACCAGTAAATTTCTGCAAATCTCGGTACATTTTGGTACTACTCGGATGTACTGAATATCTGGTGTTGTGAGCCTCTTCCATAACTTTATTTCTTAAATCACCAACTTTAGGAACACAAAATCGATTGATGTACTTCAGAACACCATCTTGGAAATTGAATTCTAGCCTTCTCCCCTCAGGTAACTTATCCACAATCTTCTTGAATTCTGGATCCAAGAGCTGATTAGTCTTGATTTCACCAATTCAACTTGGCTGTGCCACGATCGCAGCCATTTAACCACCTCTAATTTTAGGAACTACTTCAAGTTTCGATTGTTCAAATTCCTTTATCAACTTTTCCTGTCCAGTCAAGGCATAAGCCAAGTTTTTTTTTTGACGACTTTCGGCTCAAGGCATCGGCAACTACATTTTCTTTTCCCGGGGTGATATTAAATCTTCAAATCATAGTCTTTCATAAGTTCCAACCACCTCCTTTGTCGCATGTTAAAAGTCTCTTTAAGTGAACAAGTATTTTAAACTTTTGTGGTCGGTAAATATTTCACACGTCTCCCCGTATAAATAATGCCTCCAAATTTTCAAAGCAAAGATTACCGCCGCTAACTCTAAGTCGTGTGTCGGGTAGTTCTTTTCATGGGGTCTCAACTGTCTTGAAGCATAGGCTATTACCTTGTCATCTTGTGTTAGCACGCATCCCAAGCCTTGGTGAGAAGCATCACTGTAAATTCTGAAATTTACAGTACTAGTCGGAATCACAAGTAATGGTGCCATTGTTAACTTCTCCTTCAACGCTAAGAAGCAATCTTCACACTCCTTATTCCATTCAAACGGTACATCTTTCCTCATTAGTCTTGTCATTGGAGTTGCAATTCTAGAGAAGTCTTTGACAAATCTTCTATAATACTCAGCTAATCCCAAGAAACTTCAAATCTCTGACACATTTGTCAGTCTCGACCAATTCATAACAGCTTCAATCTTCTATGGGTCCACGGAAATGCCCACTTTAGAGATCACATGCCCTAAGAAAATGATACTTGTCAACCAAAACTCACTCTTCTTCAACTTCCCTAACAACTATTTCTCTCGAAGTCGCTGCAAGACTAACCTCAAGTGTTCATGCTCCTCTGGACTCTTGGAATAAATGAGAATATCGTCAATAAAAACTATCACAAACTCATCCAAATATAATTTAAACACACGGTTCATTAAATCCATGAAAGCTGCAGGTGCATTAGTAACCCCAAACGACATCACTAGAAATTCATAGTGTCCGTAGCGAGTCCTAAATGTTGTTTTCTCCACATCCTCTACTTTAACTTTCAGTTGATGATACCCTGACCTCAAGTCAATCTTTGAAAATACCTGAGCCCCTTGAAGCTGATCAAATAGGTCGTCAATACGTGGCAACGGGTACTTTTCTTAATTGTTACTTTGTTGATTTCCCGGTAATCAATGCACATCCGCATTGTACCATCCTTCTTCTTTACAAATAACACAGGTGCACCCCACGGAGACACACTTGGCTGAATGAAACCCTTGTCTAGCAACTCTTGTAACTGAGTCTTCAACTCTTTCAATTCAATTGGTGCCATTCGATACGGTGCTCGTGAAATAGGTTGGGTCCCTGGCATGACATCGATACCAAATGCAATTACTCAGTCAATCAATACACTAGGCAACTCCTCGGGAAATAAATCCGAAAATTCTCTAACTATCGGAATCTCCTCAAGTTTAAGATCGACGCCTCTAGTATCAAAAATACTACACAGAAATCCCTAACAACCCTTCTTTAATAGTCGACATGCCTCAATGGCTGACACAATATATGGCGGTGCGACAACACCCTTGCCTTGAAAATAAAACGCCTCTTGATTTGGAACACGGAATTCTACCCCTTTGTTGTTACAATCAATATTCGCGTGATTAGCCGCTAACCAATCCATACCCAATATAGCATCGAAGTGCTGAATAACTAACGGTACCAAATCAACAGATAACTCTTTACCATTCACATTAATTTCACATTTTCTAAACACACCTGAACTAACCAATGGAGCCCCCAATGGTATCGCGATAGATAAATCATAGTTTAGGAACTCTAATGGTTTATCTAGATGTTTAGCAAAGTGGTGTGACACGAATGAGTGTGTGGATCCCGAATCTATAAGTACATTTGCTAGATGTGAGCAAATGGAAACCATACCTGAGACAACAGTGTCGGCAGAAGCGGTATCTCCTGGCCTGAGCTAATATGATCTTGCCTCCGCTGCTCCCTTCTCAGAGGTTGAGTAGTCCTTGGTGTAATAGCACTAGCAGCATATGAACTGGAACCGGAAGCTCCCTGACGCTTGGTTGGACAATCTTTAGCTTGATGTCCTAATTCCTTACAAGTGAAGCATCGACTCCTCATATCTATATTCTGATTTGGACAGTTCCTGGCTATGTGTCCCGGTTGTTGGCAAATATTACAAATAATTGGATTTGGAAGTTGATTGCATCGGCCCCAATGAAATTTTTGATAAGTTTGTCACCTCGATTTATTTCCACCGGAACCACTACCAATACTAGTTGATGATCCTCCTGAACTTTTCCTTTTTGCACCCCCTTGAATACTGAACTGACTTGACCCAGCCCTTTTGTTTTGTTGACTTGGCGGTGGTAAGTTTGAAGTGTAACCGAGATCCCTTTCAGCGATAGAAGTAATATCCAATGCCTTAGCATAGGTCTCTGGACGGAATACGGTCACCCGCCCTCGAATGTCACCCCGGAGTCCCGCTACAAACTTCATTGCCTTTACCTTCTCAGTCGTTACAATATCCCCGGCAAACCTCGCCAAATTGGTAAATTGTGTTGAGTATTCCCGAACTGACTTGCCCCCTTGTACCAACTCCATAAACTCTTGAGCCTTTTGATCCCCAAACGATTCTGGAAAGTATTGTTCATTAAATATCTCCAGAAAATGATCCCATGTAGTCAGTTGACTCGGGCTCAGCTTAGTTCGCCACCAATATTGTGCCTCATCTTTTAAGGTGTCAGCGGCAAATATAACTTTCTGCTCTTCCGTACACGGTAATTCCCTGAAGATCTTTTCCATATCAGAAACCCAAACGTTTGCCTTCATTGGATTGGCTTCTCCACGGAATATTGTCGGCTTCTGCTTATGAAATTTAGAAATAGTGACAACATCCTCCCTCGTATTTAACCACATGAGTTTCAGCAACTCGAACCAATCCCTCAATTGCCCGTTCAACTCATTCCATTCGGTTTGAGGTGTCACCTCCAGACATAATGCCTGGCACCCACATATAGTATACACATGCACGTTACTTTTAAGAAACACATGACATGCTAATCAACATTTAAAAGCATGCTAAGTAAACGTGTATGCATGTTTATACAACTACGTGTTGTTGTGTGCACACTACGCGTCGTATGTTTCTCATCCCCAAAGGCTCTAGCCTAATGCTTTGATACCCCAACCCGCCCCAACAGATTAGGACACGTGTAACAAGAGTAACCACACCCAAAACACACACTAATGAGAAAGAAAATGTGGATAAACCACTTTTAGAACTCCCTTGTGACAAAACAGCCCCCAGGGCCAAAATGGTCATTAATAAAGTATGTAAAATTTTTAGACCAAAAGTTAGATTTTTGAGTCCCGGTTCCAACGCAACAAATGGCGCGCAAATCCAAATTTTCTAGAAGAAGTTATGCACGTTTTCGTAAAAGTGGACGTGCTGTGAAAAAAAAAACAAGCGGATCGATCCCTTCATAAAACGCGGATCGATCCATTTACTTGATTCTCTCGCAGAATGCTCCCTCAAAAGGCCGGATTGATCCCTTCATAAACGCGGATCGATCCGCGACCTGCGGAACAAGTTCTGCTGCTAAATTTTGCTATCAAACAAGTTTCCAACTTACCAAAACACAACCAAATCACATTGAAACATTATGAAACTTTGGGAAAACATATCCAACACATTTCCAAACACGTTTAAACTTAGATCAAGCTTAGATCACACAACCACATTCACAATTTGATCAAATCAATCATGAACTCATTTCATTTGAATATAACCAAACTTTAAAGCTTTGATACTAAATTTTCATCAACAATTCATAGACCTTGTTGGGAATTAACTTCAAAGTTATAGCTAACATTATATACACAAATGAAACTTGTCTAAACACTTGCGACGCCATTCGGGCTTGCCGAGATGGTTCAACCAAACAGCTTGCACCCTATTCGAGCAACACAAAAGAGGTTACACATAGGCTTTCTAATCACTTCCAACTCCCAAAATACACGTTTTAGGATCCAACCTTCTCATTAACAATTCAAGTGTTAACATTAACATAAAAGAACTATAATTTACATCCTTTACAAGTTTAGAATGAGTTCATAAGAACAAGATCCCAAATCTCTCCCAACTCCCCCATCTCTCCCAACACGCGCGTCATTTCCTCTCCGGATATAGCTCCGAACCTGCGGTGGTTGTTATGTACCACAACAAAAATAGGAAAACGGTTTTCTTAAACAATTTGCTTAGGGAGCAATCTAACATGATTGTATGTTTAACACGTGCAATGCTACAATTAACACACAAAACATAAACATAGTCACCGAGTCACCGGTTATATGGTCCATTCAGACCCGAAGACCTCCCTTGGTCCCATGGCCACTTCTATTCCTTGGACTTCCGTATTTATCGGATTCTTCCTCTACACCACCCTTATTACTCCCAACTAATGAACCATTTTCCCGGTGCTCATTGACTACCACATAGACATATAAGCATATAAGCACATATTCATGTATCAACATATACTTTTCATAGAATTGACATGGAATTCACAACTTAACAACAAAATAGCCTCTAGCATTAGTAGTTATTCCTAACATCATCAAAGCCTTGAGCCCATTAAACACAATCATTTAGTTTGTCTAGAAAACTCACCTTATTCACAGATTTTACCCAAATTCAAGCTAGAGATGTGCTGAATTTCACCAATTAGAGCTCAATTTCTACTTCAAATGAATCCTCCACGAGTCCGAAAATGGCTTCGATTCGTGAATCCGACGAACGGCGGCGACAGAATGGCAAGATTTCGACGTCGGTGACGGTCCGTCTTCTCTCTCGGTGATTTCTCTTTTGTTTTCTTTTGATTTTCTGTTGAATTTGGAGAGTCTCTCATTCCCTCTTGACACATACACACACATGCAAGTGTGTGGTGTCATTGCCATGTCTTTTGCCAAATTTTCATTTGTATCCCCCAATTTTCTTAAGTTCCTATTATGAAATCCCCCAAACATTCCATTAACCACCCAATTATCTAATGAGTGTTTGTCTAAGTTTTGTATGGGTCCCAACGTGGGTCCCACATATTTTGTAAAATTGCTATCGCACCTACAAATTTTAAATCTGTTTCATTTATACCCTTATAACACCAAATGCTACACATATATCAACATGTAATATAAAAGCATGTAAGCAAATATTCATGTAATCACATAAAATGCATTTAATCATTTAAAAATACAAATTACCAATTTACCCTTTGCTGGGTTCCATTTCAATACCTGTCCTACCTCACTAGGGACTTTTCCAACTAGTGTCCCTCTCTGAACACTTTTTACATGGGCGAGTCCAAGCCTCCCCTTAATCTGTTTATACACTAATTATACTAATTAATGCATATTAACACAATAATTAACCTGTTCTCTGAGTACGGGTGTTACACACGGCCACACCCACACCCACACCCACACCCACACCCACACCAGACCTTTGGTACATTACATTTCACTGTGGGAAAAGCTTTGGTGAGAAATTATTCAGCGAGCCCGTCACAATGTGACGCTCCATTGAAATGGCTCCACGTGACTCCTTGTATTTTGAGAATTATGACAAATAACTCTTATCATGACTCTACTCTTGTCATATACTTTACTAATTTTAAATGGCACATAGCTCAATATATATATATGTATATATATATATATGTGACGACTTGAAAAAAATAAAAATAAAAATAAGACATAAAAATTGGATCAATGGATAGTTTTCTAATACATATTTTATTAAAAAAAATTACAACATGATAATGGGGATATTAGGTCATAGGCCCCTTAAAATTCAGTGTTTTAGCCAAAAAAACCCACGTTTTTTGCAGTTTCGTAAAAAGCCCCTCGCTACTTTTCGTATTCAGTGAACAACCCCTCCATTCACAGATAATGTAATATTATCTGTGAACTTTAAATCATCATAAGTCACTCATTTTTTGACCTTTTTGGGTGATTTTTTTTTTATATCATGTATTTTTCCGAGATCTACGCAATGGACTTGAAAGTTGTACAAAAAAAAGTAATTTGGAATTTCATTTTTCATTTTTATCTTTCAGATATATAATATTATCTCTTGACAGATAATATTATTTGTCAACTTTAAACCACCATAACTTTCTCAATTCTTGGGCTTTTTGGGTGATTTTTTTTTTTCGATTTCATGTATTTCTTTGAAATCTATGCAATAGGTGTGGAGATTTTATGAAAAAAAGTTAAGTTGTAGCCTAATTTTGAGGTTTGACAGTAATATTATCTGTATCTGTGTGTCTAACAGATAATATTATCTGTTAACTTTAAACTACCATAACTTTCTCAATTCTTGAGCTTTTTGGGTGATTTTTTTTTATTTCATGTATTTATTTGAGATCTATGTAATAGGAGTCGAAATTTTCTGAAAAAAGTTAAGTTGTAGCCTGATTTTGAGGTTTTACAGATAATATTACCTATATCTGTGTTTCTAACAAATAATATTATCTGTTAACTTTAAACTACCATAACTTTCTCAATTCTTGGGTTTTTTAGGTGATTTTTTTTATTTCATGTATTTTTTTTAAGATCGATGCATCTATGGTGCCAATTGTACGAAAGAAATATATTTTTATTATATGTATGCGAAAAAATACAATTTTTCATATTTGTTTGATGTTTAATTTTTTTTGTCCTTGTATTTTATGGTCAATATTGAACTCGTTTGATGGATCTCATTTTGCTGATTTCAAAACATCAAATTTTACGAATAACGGACTTGCATAACAAAAGTTATAGCAATTTGAGTGTAAAAAGGGCCTAATACGATAAAAAAAAAACTACCATGTGTTTTAGCTTTGAAGAGTTTTATTTGAGGGGGCTATGACCGAAGCTCCCATGATAATGTATGTAACTTTGAATTTATGATATACTCAATTTTTAGATCCCAAATTGGAATAACAAGGTATCTTTATAAATTTTAGAACCACTTAGTAATAACTTTAATTTCTAGGATACTGGCTTGGTGGTAACAGTTTGAAATACCATTTGGTTAATAATAAAATGTCACTTAGTAATTCCTTTATAAACCATAGAAATACCCATTATTTTGTAAACATACAATCTCTCTTGTATGTAACATACATGTGTACACCCATATATTTGGATCAAGCTAATGTAGTGCATGTGTGAGAATGAGGGATAAGAGAGACAACAAGATAAAGATAAAGATAAAAAAAGAAAATAAAATTAATAGGATAACTATTAAATGAACTTGGTGACCAAGAAATAGATAAGAGCAAGAGAAAGGCTTAGTAACTAAGTCTTGGTTGTAGGTATATATAGGCAGTATAGGAGGAAAAGGGGTAGCTAAGATCCAGAATAAGAAATAAAGAACAAGAGAGGAAGAAAAATAAAAAGAAAAGAGAGAGAGAGAGATCTATATGGGCTGTAGTGGGTATGTGGCTAGGAAAAAATAAAGCATCCTGGTGCTCAATTGTGTTGGAGTATGTGTGTGTGTAATATCGCCTAGGGGGGGATAATATATGGCCTATACTTTCTTGTGTTAGTTTTATATATGTGGTGAAGTAATATGTTAAGTGTGTGCACTAAGCCACTGGAGTCACAAAGAGAAGAACAAGATGTGAGATAATTAAATAAATGAGAGAAAAATAGTGAAAGGAAAAAAAAGAAGGAAAAGAACCGAACCCAGGCTCCGTTTGAGCAAGAATTCATATGGTGACTAAACCTATTTTTGTGCAAAATAAAAAAAAATAAGATATATATATATATATATGTATATATTTCAGGGAGTTATTTATATCTATAAATTAATTTATTAATTGCTTATACTGATAAATAGCTTTTATTTATAAATTAATCACATTTTGTTGTTTAATTGTATTATTTAATCATGTATTAATTAATACTATTAATGGTGATATTGGTTAACGTCGTGGCCTTATGATAGTTGGAGGACTGAGGTAGTCTATGTTGAGATGGGCAGGATTGAGATAGTCCTACAGTTAGTGCACTAATATACACTAATATACTACTCCATTTTGAGCTGGGCTGGTGGGTAGTATACACCTTTCGAGCTGGGCTGGTGTATATAATTGTGTTGGTAATCTATTGTGAATTTGATAAGAACCAGTATCAAAGAAAGATTAATGCATAAATTACTTTATATACACACATTGGACTGTGTAAAATTAATATGTATGTGCATGAAATAAATATGTGATATGTAATTTGTGTTACAGATAGCAACTGAGTGCAAATATGAGATATTTGAGAAATTATACATTCACATACACTAATTGACGGGGACTACTAATAATGATATAATAAAGTATTATATCATAAAATTTGAGATCAAAAATCTATTTTTATATAAAATGTGTTTTACCCACTGACTCCTGTCTCATTATTATTTTTATTAATATTTTTCAGGTAAGAGAGAGCCGTACAGTTGAGCCATGTAGCATGGTTGGGCCTCCTGTCAACTAACCGGGACTAGGAATTGGGAAATAGGTGTATCTGTAATTTTATTGGTTAGAGAAAAGCTGTAACAGTTGTAATTCGTTACATTTTATTATAAATAAAATTAATTGAGTTTTTATTATTATTATTATTTTTAGACTGTCATGTCTTAATTGTGTGTCCAAGTTGGACCACAATTTTGAGTGTTGACAGGTTGACCCTCGCGCTCCGGGTTGGGCAAAATTCGGGGCGCAACAATATATATATATATATATATTTTTAGATCAACAACAGAAACAATTTTATTACAAAAAGTTGGAATCAAACATTACAAAGTGTTCGACTTGGGAAGGGTATTCCTCAAGCCAGACTCTAAAATATTTGAAAACATTTACAAGCTTAGCTAACTCATGAGCTACCGCATTACCATCACATTTAACATGCACAAACTTTGTATACACTAAACCACTAACTAAATTGGTTATGTCCTCGATGAAATGTCCATATGGATCAAGAGAGTAGTCAAGGTTTGAGAGATGATTGACAAGCATTAACAAATCCAATTCAACTGTGAAGTTTTGAAACCTGCCTCGATCGCAATAACAGTAGCCTGCCACAAGGCCATGCATTCGGCACAAGGCCGTCATAGCATCCAACTTCCCCAGCACGAACTCCGAAAAAGCAAGAAAAACACTGCCTTCAATGTCTCGAAGCTCACCCCCCAACCCCACACCCCCAAGTTCACTAAACACAACTCCATCCACATTTAGCTTTAAAATACATGGAATTGGAGGTTTTCATCCAATTCGTTATGGAAGCACAGCACCACCTCCATTGGGGGAAGAGTCCGGAAGTCTTCCGTCAAGAGCATTATTAATCTCAGATATATAGAACTGCACCCACATAGCCACAATCCCAACATCCCTACGAATCCTCTCCATTACCCACTTGTTTCGATCATTCCAAATGACCCACGCACAAATTAAAAACTAAATAACCCCAACATCACCAAACGTCATAATCGATCCCAACCAATCGCTAAACCGAAGGCCCAAAGCACGAGAATGAAACTCAGCATTGAAAACTTTACACCACAAGTTTTTTACTTTAAAACAACCAACCAAAGCATGAAAACTGACTCATCCTCAACCCCAAAGATAAACATTGCCCCGTGTCAGTCACACGTCGACACTTTAAAACTTCCCCACATGGTAAAAAGTCTTGCACAGCATGCCAAATGAATTGCTTCACCTTGCTTGGGACTCTGCTTTCCCAAAGCTTACTCCATGGAAAGCTATGCGAATTAGAAGAAGAGGAAGCTCCGTTCCTTTTTTTGTGTACAAGAGCAAGGTAATAGGCCGACCGAATTGTAAAAATGCCCCGAGCATGCCAATGCCATATGATTCGATCTCTGCATCTCCCACTAGTAAGTGGAATTTTGAGAATAGTCTCGACATCATCCATCCAGAACAAGGACCTGACACGATCCATATCCAACTGGGCTGACTCCACAACAATGAGATTCAGGCTGTCTCTGAGAAACATCTATAATGGGGTGAACAGTTTAAACATGGAAGGTCGGGGAAACCAAGGGTCCTGGCCAATTTGAATATCACGCCCATTGGCCGCTCTCTATCGAATACCCAAACGTAGCATGTTAATTGAGCCCCAGATACTACGCCAAGTAAACGATGGATAGTTCCCCAAAGCAGCATCTAAGAACTTCCCATTTGGAAAATATTTAGCTTTGTAAACGCGGTGCACAAGGGAAGTAGGGTTGTTCAAAATTCTCCACGCCTGCTTTGCCAACATGGCGCCATTAAGGGGTAAATTGGTAATCTTACACTCAAAAAATAGGTAGAGGGGAGGTGAGTGTTATTTTCCAAAATAAAGGAGAGGTCTCTGTAATTGTCATATACCTCAAAGGAGGTCAGTGTAATTTTCCCTTTACTTTTTAGAAAGTTTAGTTTCATTTATTTTTGGGTAAATTATGTAAACACCCCCTTTACTACCACCGGTTTTCACTTATACCCCCTGATCTTTTTTTTTTTTGAACAAACTGACCCCCTCATGTATTTGAGGGGCCTAATTAACAAACGGTTGTGACAGAATTTTTGAAATTACCTAATTGCCCTCATTTGTGTTTATAATTAAAGACTAAGATCGAACTAACTATAAATTAAAAGTCCCCCTTCTCTCTACTCTCTCTCTCTCTCTGCCACAACACTACTCTGTCTCTCTTCTGGTCTGAGTCTTAGAGAGAGAAACAGAGGTGTTTTGGCAGAAGTTATAAGAGAGAAGAGACCTTGAGAGAACAGCGAGATCTGAAATGGGTTTATCACAATCCACATTATTGTGTAATTCAGCATCAATTAGACATAGATTTAGAGAGAGGAAGTGAGCAGATCGAGTGGGTTTAGTTGGTTCAGTCAAACCCATTACTAAATCCCCCTTTTATTTCACTCCCCTGTTTTTCTACCCCTGTTTTGAGTTAGAGAAACTTTCTAGTGAGAGAAAATGGCAGATGTCAATGTGAACACATTTATACTAGAGAGCTTGCAAGGGATGAGAGCTGACATTGCTGGGCAACTTGGGTTCTGTGGGAATTAATCAAAGCGTCATTATATATACATGTATATACACAATATGTATCATCTCTCTCTCTCTCTCTCTCTCTCCATCACACACACATACACACACATATGTATATATGCATACGCAGACTTGTAGTGCCCTAAAAGTCACATTCTTATGGTACTGGTTTTTCTAATTTTTTATTTTTGAAAATTGAAAACTCAAAGTACACAAGTCTTGGATTCTAAACACATTTCAATTTCTGTGCTAATCTAGTTTGTATATATATATGTGTGTGTGTGTGTGTGTGTGTGCGTGTGTGTGTGTGCGCACAAATTTTGGAAAGTTACCCTTGCCATTTTGATTCCGAAAAAGTGTTGGGTTTTGAGATTTCAAATCAGGCATACATAATCTAGGGATGAGGATATAAACATGAGGCCACTAATATGCTCTCTTTGGGAAAGAGAGAGAACTCTATACTTTGTATGGAGAGAGAGAGAGAGAGACCACTGGTTTATGGAGAGAGACAGAATGGTGTATAAGACCCATGAGGGGCAAAAATGTCATATAGCAAAATCCAGTCTCATTTGACACCTTAATCGTCAAGTTTTTGACAGTCAAAGAAACGGAGGGGGTGTTGTGCCAAACTGGTATACATGAGGGGGTCAATTTGTTTAAAAAAAAAAAAGATTAGGGGGTGTTTACAGTAGGGGGTATTAGTGAAAACCAATGATAATAGAGGGGGTGTTTACATAATTTACCCTTTATTTTTAAGATAGATATACAAGTAATCTTCTTAATATATACGCATGTATATGATGAAGGTATATTAGGTTGCATGAATATTCAGAGCAATGCCAAACCCTGCAACTTGGAGAAAGTTTCACAGAAAATCCATAATACAAGCAGTCAAAACTGAAATAATTACCTATTCCTTAATTTTTCAGAGGTTGTCAACTATTTTCTGTCTAACTAATTTTGCTTACTTCAAGCCTTATTTGATTGGAGGCTTTGGAGTGTCGGCAGACGAGACGATGAGAGATGAAGAGGAACATAAAACATGTGTCTGTATACACATGACTTTTACATCCTACAGCTGTACATAAATATCATATATGTATGTACTATGTATGTATAGTAGCGGAGGCCCGAGGCCCGGCTCCGAAAAGGTCCCTAAATTGCTCTCTAGATTTATATATATATATATATATATATTATCTTTGTGCATTTGATTCTTGATACATACTATATTAATTAAACATTTAATTTCTCAAAAATAACAATAAATAACTCACAAATCAAAATATAATATATAAATATACTTGCAAATATACGTAAATAGACTAAAAAAAAAAATTTTACTTCGATAACGCTGTCCCTAAACCCTCATTGTGT
This sequence comes from Hydrangea macrophylla, assembly GCA_033977485.1. Lineage (NCBI taxonomy): Eukaryota > Viridiplantae > Streptophyta > Magnoliopsida > Cornales > Hydrangeaceae > Hydrangea > Hydrangea macrophylla. Next base: position 106,719,886 of record CM066992.1, on the reverse strand, counting down.
AAAAAAATCCCGATCTACTAATCTCACATGAGCAAAAATGCTAGGCACACATTCCAAACCACATCCCATGCTTTAAATGTATGTACTTTGTGCTGTTTGAATTTTTTACACTTTTCTGTGCACTACTTACACATCACAGAGTACATACATTTAAAGCAAGGATGTGATTTGAAGTGTAGTTTAAAATGTGTTCCTAACATTGCTCCCCACACGAGTCCCCAATATCTCAACACCGAACCTGGGTGGCCCCCTAATATACCAGGTCCATCCCATTGCGTGGTTGCATTTCATTAGCGTTTTTTGGCAACATAATTTTTTGAAGGAGGGAATCAAAGACATGACCTTCCTGTATTTAGGTAATGTATGATAACTCCACCATGAGTAAAGATTGGGACACATTCAAACACATAACTTTTGGGACACAACTTAGTTAATGTGTCTATCTCTCTCCACAGTGACACAGGAGAGAGATAGACACATTAACTAGGTTGTGTCCCAAAAGTTGTGTATTTGGTTGTGTCCCAAGTATTACCCGATTTCAAAATTGGTTAAAAATAATTCTAATTTTGTATTAACGCATAACTATAAGTCATGCTTCCTAAATTTTGTATATCAAATGGTTCCTAACCACATGTTTGTGGGACCATTTTCAATGTTGGTAATGCCACTTCATCATCATTTAATCAAAATTAAGTGACCACATTGCTACATGTGTTTGATAACCATTTGAGTTACTAAATTGGAAAACATTGCATTACACTTTTGGGAAATGTAACTTGGGTAATGCTAGACCTACACCCAAATCTCACACTCATCCATCCACACATTAACGTGGATCAATGAGGAGAGGAGAGAGATTGTAAAGTGGTGTGGATCTCACAGTCTCTCTCCTCTCTCTATTGGTCCATATCAGGATGTGAATGAAAGGATATGAAATTTGTGCGTGTACACTAATTTCAAGTCATTTGGAAGTGCGTCCACAAATTTTTGGTTGATAAAAAACAAATATATATATATATATATATATATATATTTGGATGGGGTTGGGGTGGGGGTTTGGTTTGTTGTTCTAGGCAGTCATATGGCGGAATGGCGAAAATATATAGACATTGCATTCCCATTCTATAATAGCTTTAATGACAATATTAATGATTGGATACAATAACATTATAATTAGCTGATAAATTAAGTAGCAAATCTTCCCTGTGATTCACAAAGCATAGGGAGGGGCGGATGCCAGCATTTCATTTCGGAGTCTTTTGATTTTGATTGTGAAAACGAAGATTGGCTGTATAGGTACATGCGATCGACTGTATGTAAACAACTTAAAAAGTTAAGAAAATACCATGAAAGCCTTAATGGATCCAGCTAATTACACACATGTATACAATTGCTATATCCCCTTTTCAAAACTATCAACTGTGAATCAGGGTCGGCCCTGTGATGACAAAAATTGTCATAGCCTCAAGCGAACTTTCAAAGAGGAAAAATGAGTCTCTATACTAAGTTTTATAGAAATTATGAAGAACTTAGAATAAAATAGGCCAAAAAAATTATTAGTTTCATAAAAATTAAGAGAAAATAGGCCTAAAATGACAAATTTCATAGCAATTAGGTAGAAATTAGGGGAAAAAAAAAGTCCTAAAAATGGGCCCAATGCGGCTGCTGAGCGCATGCGCCCAAGGCCGGCCCTGTTGTGAATCTGTGATCGCGTTTTTGGCTATTTTACATATTCTTGTCTTTTACATGCACATCCCTTTCCAATACTATTTTTTTAGGGGCCTTTCCAATAGAGTAATGCTATACATGTTTCCCAAATTTTGCATTTTAAATGCTTTTCAAATACATGTGGTAGTAGGTTTACCTCTAATAATTATGAGACCACTCTAACATCCTTCAATCAAAATCAGGTGGGTCCTCTGCCACTTATATTTTGGAAGCATTTGGTATGCAAAAGTTGAGAAGCATAATTACTACTATTACATAAATTGTACATGTAATACCCGCATTTTCGTTAGATGTTGAATGTAAATATATAAATGAGATTCTGTGATATTATTCTTGACTTTGGTGAAAAAGATCTCCCAATCGAATGCCTTTATATACCAATCGATTTCTTATAATTTCAGTCCAATTGATTGGACCTTACCCAATCGATTGCCGTTAGCCGCCTTAGTCCAATTGACTGTCACTGATTGATCCCAATCGATTGGCATTGAAGTTTGGCTACGAAGATGGACACCTCTTGCTAAGCCATGCATGAGATTTTCCAATATATATGCCTCACTTTTCCTTCTTGGTTCTATTTGAAAATTTTAGAGATATACATATATATATATATATATTCACTTAGATTCACTCATATGCATACATACAAACACATATACTCACACACGCTCAAGGAGAGAAGAAGATGAGCAGAATAAAATGAAGGAACAAAAAATGAGAGAGAAGGACAAATAGACACAGAGAAATAAGACAAATAAAGAAAATCACCATTAAAGCTTGAACCCAAGCTTCTCCAACACTACTACCCTTCCTCACATTGGTAAGTGTTTTAGAATCACTCTGTAGCCTAATTAGAAGTTTTTTTACGTCTTTGAATGAAAAAGAAATAACCCAATTGAGTTTCATGAATTTCAGTTCGTCACTGCATGTTTCTTTGAAGAAGACTATAAGAAATATTGTGGGGTAATTGGTACACCCACATACATTGGACCGAATCCAATGGGTTTTGATTTTTGGAGACCTAAGGCTTTTTATAAGTGTGTGCCTATATATACGTATATTGCACACACAACTTGGGTTAACCTATTGCACACCCTAGCAGCCGGCCACCTCTTTCTCTTCCCTCTCTCTCACATTTTCTTTTTCTAGGCTGTCACCATTGGAGCCTTGAGATTTAGTGTGTGACTGTTTTGGCTAAAAATTAAATTGACCGGGCGTGCCAGAGACTTTGTACGAAGACCCAAACGTGTTACCAAAACGATCCCTAAGAATTGTTTGATACGGATTAGGCGATGTTGAGAAGTAGAGATGACCCTTCCCTTAAACGTTCAATTATTCTGATGCGAATAATTTAATTGAGTAATGAAACAAATGACGAACAAGGATAGAAATTTAATCAAAAACCGTAGCATTGAATAACAATATTGTATTGGGATTCAAAGTGGACATTAAACAAAACAAAGTATAAAGCTGGAAAAAGGTTACAAAGTAACTGGACAAAAACACTATGTCTAGACTGTAAAGGAAGAAAGAGACGGAAAAAAAAAAACAGTAAACAAAAGGGGATTGTTTTAAGCCGCAGGGGCTGTTGGCGTCGTGTAGCCTCCTTCAAATGTTGATTGTCTTTGTGTGTATATAGATGTGCTGAAAATAACTCCCCACTAAGTTGGCCACTTCCCCTGGCCACTTCCCCACTAAATTGGCCACTTCCAAAGCCATTAATCATTACCCACTAGCAAAACTCTCCCACTAGGTGTGGTTAATTTGCCACATGTATAACACACAACCGGTCATAAATATAAAAAAATATATTTTTATACTTTAGGGTGTAAACAGTGACACATACGAGGACCACTCTAGTAGTGATCTTCACAGCCTATGCGAAGTACAAGAGAGTATACGGAGGCTCGAAAAACGCAGCCGTACTTGGGTTTCATCGCTGACTCGTAACAACGCCAAATATCAATTCGTCGGGCTACATTCCGCTAGGTAAGACCTACACCCCACTCATATGCATGTGTGCGTATTTTTTCTACATTGGTATCAGAGCCATATAAGTTGTTGATTCGCCCGTTTATTTGCCCAAAACTAATCTGTCATTAAAGTTTGATGAAGCTTTTAACATAAACATGGAATTTCGTTTTTCAAAGTGGGTCTAATACAAAACTCCAATAGAGGTTCAAATTTTTTATATGGTTGTATTTCTAATGGTCCCTATAGTCCCCCCATAAATTCTCATGGCTTGATTATCTCAAAAGAGTGAGAAATCTGAAACTCTATTTTTTTTGGGTCTATAAAATCAGTACTTTTTCAGATACTTTGTACTATTTTTATTCTTGATATTTTTTAATCTGATTGTGAACATATATTGAAAGTATGTTGCATAAGCTTTCCAACCGTATATTACACAAAGATTTTCGATCAAAAACGAAGTCACAACGAACTCGGAAAGATGGCAATGCGCAGCCAAGAGCTGCTGTGTATTCTTCTTTAGGAAGAAGATGATTATTTTGTTTTATTACAAAACAGCCCCTGTTTTTTGTTTGGGATTATCAAAACAGCCCTTGTTTGATTAAAAATAATTTTGGATTTTGATAAAATTCTAAAAAATTATAGAAAATTGGAATTTTATTTTTCAAATATTGAGGACGCTGTGTGGGTCAAAAATAATTTTGTGATAAATTATTTCATTGTTTTTGTATTTTAGAGCATAAAATATATGTTTTATGTGTGTTTTTAATTACTTAAAATATCCAAAATTCATGTTAATATTTGAAATTAATATGTAGTGTTTAGAACACTGTAAGGGACTCAAAGATATATATAGATATATATATATATATATTTGTAAATTATCATGTATATATGATATTTTAGAGCATATAATTTATGCTTGGGGTATTTATTTAATTGTTTAAAATAGCCAAAATACATTATTAATTTTTGTAATTAATAAGGTACATAAGGGACACTGTTTTGAGACCATATAAGATTTTGTGGGATCCATAGATAATTTTTGATAAATTATCTAAACCATATTAATATTTTAGAGCAAATAATTATGTATTTTTGTACATGTATTAAATTGCTTAAAATATTTTTATTGATTATTAGTTCATAGAATTAACACAATGTGCTTAGCACACTAGTGGTAGCTTGATGAAATTCTTTAGTGAATTTTCTCGCTCTTTGGGATATATTTTAGAGCATATATATATATATATATATTGTGTTAAGTACACAATATTAACTGCTTAAAATATATCAAACAAAGTTGTTAATTTTTGAAATTAATAAATGATATTTTTGTACACTGTTTGGAGACTTGAGAAAATTTCTATGAATTATCTCATTTTTGTTTTGGTATTTAGAGCATAAAAATTATGTTTATGGGTATTTTTTTTATTGCTTAAAATGCCCATAAGTATATTTATAGTCATGTGAGGAAGAGCGTTTATACTTCTTGAATTGGAAAAGCCTATTTGTAAAGGGATGATTTTCTTTGTTCATACATCATGCACTTGAATTACCTTAGCATGAGCTCTAAGTTGTCAATTCGGACCCACGTGGCGGTTCATGCACATTTTTGTTGTATGGCACACTTTTTATCTTATGAATCATCTTAGATAGGTAATTATACCATCTAATTGATGTTTATTTAGAAAAATCAATCATAAAAGATTTTTCTTAATATACAAAATTAAGATTTGATTAATGAGCAATAGCAAATTTTTTGGTCTTAAATTGTAAAATGGGGAAAATGATTTGTAATTGAATTTTAAAATAAACTTTATGAACTGTGCAAATAATAATGTCAATCTCTTGCGCACATTCTCAAATGTTTTTTCAAACCACACTTCGTTGATCTTTACAAAGATAACAAGCCTCTTTTTTTTTTTTTTTTTTAATGGGCTAATTTTTTTTAATATGGCACTGCAAAGTAACACACCACAGAATGAGTAAGAGGTTATGGTATTTGGACTTATTCTATGGTCCAAACTATTCAACTGAATAATGGGCCTTCGGTCCAACATCGTTATAATCTTAAGAGCCTATAACACTTAGCTCGAGAAGGATCATAGCACACGTTTTGTGATAAGCAGCATGCATCATGATCGTGTTGGAAAGTATAAGTACTACCCAATAGCTAAAGAATTGTGGAATCAACTCGAATTTGTTTTCTGTGGCACATTCACTACTAGATTGAGCATCTAGTTATGAAGTTCGAGAAAGTAAAGGAAACGTTCTAAGTATACGATGACTAAATATCTAAGGTCAATGTTAGGTATGATTCATGATTTAAGATTACTGGGAACATCTTTATTGGTGAACTCCAGTTTCAGGCTATGATTAGTTCTTTGCCTGATTCGCAGGTCCACGGAAAACAAATCATGATCCACAAAGGAAATGTTAAATTTTTGTTTTTTTGACATTTCCCGACATGTTGACTAAATATGGAGTGCCAAAAGGTAAGGCGAACTGTATAGCTACACTCTTGACCACAACTTCCATAAGTGGAAGTAAGCCCAAGGATAGTGGGCCTAAATGCGATGGTAAAGGTAAACCCACCAAGAGGTAGGATAGGGCTAGCAATTTTGCGCCCTAGGCTAACAAGGTGGAAGAGTGCGGTTGAAGGCATTTTTCAATTCGGTGGTAATAGGATGGATTTTTTAGGATAGTAGTGTTACTAGGACATGGTTATTTAGGGATAACTACTTATGTCACGACCCATCACGCTACGCGCGGAAATAGGACACGTGGCACGCCATCAAGGCTTATCTAGTTCATTAAAGTGTGAATAACAGTGGAAACATAAGTCAAATCCTTATCAAATCAGAGTTATAATAAGTTTTGCCCAATTGAAATTCTTCTCAAAAGAATTCAGGTTTGAAAACAGAGGTCTCCACCCTCAGACGATTATTTTCCTTTAAACCCCTTTCAAATTTTCTTGCTCTATCTTCCTCGGTCAACACCGATCCCTTTCCAAATCTCAGCAAAGCATTATACTTTGAGGTGTATTCTGTCACATTCATCTCTCCTTGTCGAAGATTATCAAATTCCCTCTTCTTGCATTGAGAGCAACCCTTGGGAAGAATCGACGATTAAACTCTGCTTTAAATCCTTCCCACGTTATCGGTGCTCACTGATCTAGAACATTCACCCACCAGTTCTGAGCCTCACATTTGAGTATATCACTGGCATTCTCAATCTTCTCTCCATCAGTCATCGGAATAGATCGAAAAATCCTTTCCATGTCCATAACCCAACGCTCTTCCAGTGTTGTGTCAGAAGTCCCATGAAAATCTGTCGGTTTCTTCCTAGCAAATTGTTTGAGAAACTCGCGGGGAAGTAAACGCAATTCCCGATGAGTTTGTCTATAAATAGAGGGGGGGGGGGTGAGAATTCATTTCTCACAAAACCTCATATAATATCTTGAGAGAGGAGAGAGAAATGAGATTTGTTGCCTCAGGCTTTACGACGACGATCGACGAACTTTCGTCCGTTAGATTTTTCCCAAATTTGAGATTTGAACTCGTGGAGGTAAGATCTATATTTTGATACCACTTAGGCCATGTTTGGGAAAATTTTGTAAAAGTCTAATTTCTAGACTTTTGGGGAAAACCCAGTAAAACTTGCAGGAATCACTTCAAATCTGAAATCCGACGTTTAATTGGCCTTCTAGTCGATCCTTCAAAATTTGAGAGGAATCGCACGAGAGGCAGTAGTCTCAGGTATGGTGCTTATATGTTCGCACTTAGCACACATACTTGTTGACTCAGGATCTACACATTCATTTGTATTGTATGCCTTTGTTAAACATTTGAACGTTAAATTGGCACCGTTAGGATATGAATTATCTGTTGCTGTACCCCTTAGTAAATCGATAACGACGTCTACGATATACAAGAACTGTGAAATCCAAATAGGTGAGAAGTTGATTACCATAGATCTTATGCCAATCGCTGTGAGCCATTTTGATGTGATACTAGGAATGGATTGGTTAGCTCTTAACCAAGCTACCATAGATTGTGAACGGAAAGAAGTTAATTTTCAATCACCGGTACATGGAAGTTTTTGTTTCCAAAGGAGTGGGGTTATACCACCACCGTATTTGATTTCGGCTATCCGAGCGGGTAAGTTGTTAAGAAAGGGATGTCGAGGATTCCTATGTTCAGTGACTGATGTTTCAGTGACCGAATCAAGAGTAGAAGACATTCCGATAGTGTGAGAATATTCAGATGTATTTCCTGATGACTTGCCAAACAATCTAATTGAGAGGAAAATTGAATTCACCATTGAAGTTATGCCAGACGCAAAACCTATATCCAAATCACCGTATAGAATGGCACCTACAGAACTGCAAGAGCTGAAAGTTCAACTACAAGACCTACTTGACAAAGGTTTCATTCGACCTAGTATATCACCGTGGGGAGCTCCGGTGTTGTTTGTAAAGAAGAAGGATGGTTCGATGAGAATGTGTGTGGATTATCGAGAACTAAACAAATTGACAATCAAAAACAAGTACCCTTTACCCAAGATTGATGACCTATTTGCTCAATCTATTTATAGACAAACTCTTCGAGAATTGCATTTACTTCCCTGCGAGTTTCTCAAACACCTAGTTAAGTCCTGAAACGTCGCACACATCCATTTTATGACTTTACGAGTGAAAATTATCAATTTCAAAAGTTTTCGACTAAGTCTCGTTTGGGTCCAAAATCACGTCCGAAAACTAAATTCTATGGAATCTCTACACAACCTACCTTTTATATAACGTGTCACTCACATTCTCACCACAGTTCTCAAAATAATATATAACAATGTCGAGATTGTCAGAATTTACTCTACATAGGTAAATTCACTATTCATCAACAATACCAGAACTCAAAAAGCATTTAAATCACATAAATGTCATTTACTCATGCCAATGCAAAATGAACCATCATGTTCACGTGTCCTCACTGACACCTTACCATTGACTCACAGTCAACCTCATCCTCAATCAACAAAAAACATTGATAATTCATAAAATTCCAAATATGCATGCTAAAACCATGAAATTCCGGAATGGGTATGACAACTTAAGAGTTGTTTTTAATTAATTATAATTTCCTCCATTATTCATTTATTCTGAGACATGGCATGCAAGACTTGAACACAGAGGATGTGATATGATGACTTGATTAGCTCGAAAAGGCCTTTTGGGCCCACTCGCTGAGGTTGACCTACCTATGTGTGAGTTTTGCTTAGTTGGCAAGCATGCCGAAAAGCCTTTAAGAGAGGCTATTAGAGCTACTCAAGCATTAGAGCTAGTTCACTCAGATATCTATATGTCACGCCCCGGAGCAGCAAAAATAGAGAAAAATAAATTTCCTTTTTGGGTCCATAGGGAATGACAAGTGAAAGTCATTAATTATCCACATCACACAGTACTAGTCCACAAGATAAATAGAAACAACAATAATATCAACTGAATAATAATAACAGTTTTATCTAATACAAATATCAGAGTGTGTCCTCAGGATCACAACAGGTCTGGAAACAACATATGCCCAAGTACCCGTTAAACTAACAAAGTTAGACAAAATAATAGAAATATAAACTAAATAGCTATCTTCAGGTCTTCAGCTGGCGTAAGGGTAGTCGTCAGCATAACACTCCTCTCCAGTATAACCGACATCAATGGGGCCACCCTTTGCATAATCCAACTCCGGGTAGTAACCTTCACCGTATATTCCATCACCTGCATTATTAGGGACATGGTAGTCTGGACGGGGAATGTCCAGGCAATAAAGGCCGTTAGCTTACTGAAAGCTGAGTGAGAACTAACTAACACAGTCTCATAGAAATAACGTAATCATTAGTCTTGCACGATATATAGCAGTGATATTAATAATATCTTCTCCTCTTTTATTCAGACTCATCATTAACCGATTCTCGTCATTCTCCAATTCTAAGACTGATTGTACCATTCCCAACTGACTATACTGAACCGATTATATCATCACGACATACTAGTGCTTTTGTTCACCGCTTTTAAGAACTCTTACTGTTCACCACTTTTAAGAAATCTTGCAAGCACTATACATCGCTCTCATATAACGACTAGTCTATTGATGCACCAATACTCTTGTTCATCGCTTTTACGAACGCTTGTGAGTATCGTCCGTTTATAATTCATATGCATCAGTACTTCTTGCTAGCACAATACATAACGCTCATATCCCATGCAGATGTGTTCATGACCAACTCATGATACCGACATACTTGTACTGACGGTCACAAAAACCTCACTGACTCACTTACCAGGATTAGCCAATGTTACCAGGGGTGGGCATTCGGCCGGTTCGGTTCGGTTTGGAGAAATTCGGTTCGGTTTTGTTCGGTTCGGTTTGGAGAAATGGGAACTGAAACTGAACTGAATTATATTTCGGTTCGGTTCGATTTTGGCCAATTCGGTTCGGTTTGGTTCGGTTTGGAAATTCGGTTAACCGAATTTTGAAAAAACTATACTTTCTTTTCTTTTATTTTTCATTTCACAACTTTTTTAGATGTTTCTTTTCCCATTTTTCTTTCATATTACAAAGAAAACATATGTTTATATTTACTTATATATATTATACTTATATTTTTGTAATATATATAATTGTGTATAAAAATATAGTAATAATATATAAACTAAAAAAAAAATTCGGTTTTTCGGTTCGGTTCGGTTTGGGAGAGTGGAACTGAAAACCGAACTGAAAAAAAAATTTTAGTTCGGTTTGAAACTGAACTGAAATTTTTAACTGAATTAACTGAACTGAAATGAAAATTTTAGTTCGGTTCAGTTCGAATTTCGGTTAACTGAACTATTTGCCCACCCCTAAATGTTACCCACCATTATAACTCAAACCTTATCTTGTTATCGCGTCGTAATGTTACTAACATTTCGAACCTTATTACGTTTCTCACCATGTTATCTCAATCTCATTATCGTATCCCATTACCTCTGTAATCCATAATATCGGATAATAGGAATATGAAACATCAATGAACAGCTAAGCATTATGAATTATAAACTAAAGGAAATAACCAAGTTCTGTTAAGGTTCGATCAATTGAAGTCCTCTCAGTCGCTTGAAAAAAGTGAAGTTCAATCGATTGAAGTGTTCTTGATCGATTGAAGTCAAGGTGGTCTCGATCGATTGAAGTCATTTCGATCGATTGAGACTCAGGGTTGTTCAATTGATTGAACTCAGTTTGATCGTTCGAACTTCATCTTCTACAGGTTCTGGCAATGAACATCCAGAATATGTTAGGGAGTGCTTGGATTATTATTAAACGTCCAAAACATATAAAACATCACAACTAAGTTACTGAGTGAGTTTGGAACTCACCGAACGTCGTTAAGGGCGTATTTGGCTCGTCAAGCTTTGAGCTCTCTCTCTCCAACCGCGAGGTGGTTCAAGCTCTAGTGGAACAGGAGGTCAAGCAAGGGTCTTTACACTAACAAAGAAAGATGCTGAAGCGGCACCTCAAGTTGTGACTAGTACGATCTTGATTTCAAATTATGTTGTATATACCTTATTTGATTCGGGATCTACGCACTCGTTTATATCTAGAACTTTTGCGAAAAATTTTGATGATTATTTAGTTGAATTGAACGAGAAGTTAGTCGTGTCCACGCCCTTAGGAGATAAAATTACAATTGATTGGGTTTATAAGGGGTGTGCGGTACAAATTGAAAATCACGTTAATCTATTACCTTTGGACATAGAGGACTTTGATATTATTTTGGGTATGGATTGGTTGTCGACGTTTCATGCGTCAATTAATTGCTTTAATAAGGAAGTTAACTTTCGGTTTTCGAATGGAATTGAATTCACATTTTGTGGTGAGCGGCGGGTAATGCCAACAAGTTTAATGTCAGTTATAGCTGCTAGACAGAAATTATGTAAGGGCTGTGAATGTTTGATTGCGTATGTGATCGGTGATGCAAAAGAAACGATACAGATAGAAACAATAGTAGTAGTAAAAGAATTTGCTGACGTGTTTCCCGAAGAATTGCCTGGAGATGTACCGCATAGGGAGATAGAGTTTGGTATTGATTTAGTACCTGGTACTAGGCCTATTTCAATTCCACCATATCGAATGGCACCTGCTGAATTGAAGGAGTTGAAAATCCAGTTAGATGATTTACTCAAGAGGGGTTTTATTCAACCGAGTATGTCACCGTGGGGCGCACCAGTCCTGTTTGTTAAGAAGAAAGATGGAACCTTACGGCTGTGTATTGACTATCGACAGTTAAATAAGATGACAATTCGAAACAAACACCCATTGCCAAGGATAAACGATCTCTTTGATCAATTACAGGGGGCAAAAGTATTCTCAAAAATTGATTTGCGGTCCGGTTACCATCAGTTAAAGGTTCGAAAGAGTGATGTTGAGAAAACAGCTTTTCGTGTTCGTTATGGACATTTTGAGTTTTTAGTGATGCCTTTTGGGCTGACTAATGCACCTGTTGTATTTATGGATTTGATGAACAGAGTATTCAAACCAATTCTGGATATGTTTGTTATTGTCTTCATCGACGACATACTCGTTTATTCGCGTAGTATGGAAGAGTATGAAATTCACTTGAGACTGGTATTACAAAAACTGAGGGAGGAGCAATTATATGCAAAATTGAGCAAATGTGAATTTTGGCTAACAGAAGTTGCTTTTCTGGGGCATGTGATTACGGGAGAAGGAATTACCGTGGATCCAAAGAAAGTTGAAGCAGTGTCCCTATGGCCAAAGCCTATGAATGTGACAGAAATTCGAAGTTTTCTGGGGTTAGCTAGTTATTATCGTCGCTTCATTCAGAACTTTTCAAATATTGCTTTGCCATTAACCAAGCTGACTAGAAAGGGAGTGAAATTTGATTGGAATTTAGAGTGTGAAAATAGTTTTCAAGAATTGAAGAATTGCTTGACGAGAGCTCCAGTGCTTATTCTTCCGTCAAGTACTGATAATTTTGTAGTTTATACTGATGCGTCACATCAAGGATTAGGTGGTGTTTTAATGCAAAATGGAAAGGTTGTAGCTTATGCTTCGAGACAGCTGAAACCACATGAATTAAACTACCCAGTACATGATTTGGAGTTAGCTGCAATTGTTTTTGCACTAAAGTTGTGGCGTCATTACTTGTATGGGGTGAGTTATGAGATCTATACCGATCATCAGAGTCTGAAATATCTATTTACACAGAAAGAACTAAATTTGAGACAGCAACGATGGCTAGAATTAATCAAGTATTACGATTGCTCTATTCATTATCATCCGGGAAAAGCAAATGTGGTAGCTGATGCTTTGAGCCGAAAATCGTTAGGAAAAATATCGTGTATGCAGTGTAAAACGGTCGATTTTATTCGGGACATGAAGACAGTTCGAGCAGAATTATCAATGTTAGAAACAGAAGTATTTGTGGCACGATTTGAAGTTAGGCCGATCTTGATTGATCGAATTCGAGAATTACAGGCTGCAGATACGAGGCTATTACAGTATAAAGATGATGTGATAAATGGAAAGACAAAGGACTTTATTATTCGATCTGATGGGGTCTTATGTTACGGGTCACGGATGTGTGTGCCTCGAGATCCAGTGCTTAGAAAAGAAATTCTAGACGAAGCTCATAGTTCCGCTTATGCTATGCATCCAGGGAGCACGAAGCTGTATAAAATGATTAAAGAGTTTTATTGGTGGCCTGCAATGAAAAGAGAAGTAGCTGAATTTGTGAGCCGATGTTTGGTATGTCAACAAGTCAAGGCTGAACATCAACGACCAGGAGGCTTATTGCAACCTTTATCGATTCCAGAGTGGAAGTGGGAACATGTAACGATGGATTTTGTGCGGGGATTACCTCAGTCACAGAGAGGTAATGACTCTATTTGGGTGATAGTTGATCGACTGACAAAATCAACACATTTTTTATCGGTTAGAGCTACTACTACACTTAAGCAGTATGCAAGGTTGTATGTAAATGAGATTGTAAGATTACATGGAGCACCGGTATCAATTGTATCAGATCGAGATCCAAACTTTACTTCACATTTGTGGGGACATGTGCAAGAGGCTCTAGGTACTAAACTGAAGTTTAGTACAGCTTTTCACCCGCAGACTGATGGGCAATCGGAGAGAACTATTCAGACATTAGAAGATATGTTAAGAGCTTGTGTGATAGAATTTACGGGTGGCTGGGAAAAATATTTGCCATTAATTGAATTTGCTTACAACAACAACTATCACAGCAGCATTGGGATGGCGCCTTTTGAGGCTCTTTATGGAAGAAAATGCAGAACGCCAGTATGCTGGGGTGAACTTGGAGAAAGTAAAGTAGAGAGTAGAGTTTTTGGACCAGAGATCATTCAAGAAACAGTAAGTAAGATTGAGGTCATTCGAGAGAAACTTAAGGTTTCACAAAGTAGCCAGAAGAGCTATGCAGACACTCGCCGCAGAGAGTTAATTAGAGTTTGCTGTTGGTGATTTAGTTTTCTTAAAGGTTTCTCCGTGGAAAGGGGTAATGAGATTTGGTAAGAAAGGGAAGTTAGCGCCAAGGTATATCGGACCTTATGAAATTCTAGAAAGAATTGGAGATGGTGCATATAAATTAAAATTGCATCAGGAGTTATCGCGACTACATGATGTTTTTCATGTGTTGATGCTAAGTAAGTATGTGAGAGATCCTTCACATGTTCTCACAACACCACCGGTTGAGCTAGATGAAAATCTAACTTACGAGGAAAAGCCTGTGCAAATACTTGATCGACAAATAAAGCAGCTGAGAAATAAATCGATTCCAATGGTGAAGGTACTATGGCGGAGTCAAGCTATAGAATAAATGGCTTGGGAAACGGAAGAGAGCATGCAGAAGCAATATCCACATTTATTTGATCAAGGTACGTAAATTTTGGGGACGAAATTCTTTAACAGGGGGAGGGCTGTGAGACCCGAACCTGAAAAGAATATTAAAATAATAAATCATTTACTCTATTAAGCTGAACTGAGTTGTTTAAAATTTAAATTTCTGTGATTTAATTATTTAAGCTGAATTGTTATTAATTTTTTTTTTATGCTGAGCTGTTAATTATTAAATAATTATGCGTTGGGTTAGAACTGGAAAATTCCATTTTTGAGATTTTGAGTTAGTAAATAACTCTTTTTGGGGTACTAAGATGATATGGGAAAATTTGGGAAAATTTGAGAACTCAAGTGCTTGTTTTAAAGAAAGTTGGGGTGTTAAACATAATTTTTAAAAAGTTAAAAAAATCAATTTTAGGGAGATACGTTAGTCTCCTTTACTGTATAGTTTGATAGGGTTACAGTAAAGAAGAAGAGAAGAGAAAGAGAGGAAGAGGGGAAGAAGAAAAAGGAGAAGAGTACAGGGAAGAAGACATAGAAATTGGGAAGAAATGGAGGAAACTTCATCTTCTACATCCTAGGTAAGTGAAATTGGTTGAAAGTGTTAATTGGGGTTTTTGAAATCTTTCCTTAGAATCTGAAATTAAGACATTAAAGTTGTAAATTTATGTTTTAGAACTTGCTTAAATGCTCCTTGATATGTATATATGGTGTGGTATGAAGTTTTTCATGTTAAACTTGAATTTTGAGCAAGTTTGTAAAATGTGTTTTTAGGGTTTGGTAGAAATCCGAAAATTAGGGATTTGTGGGGTTGATTTTGATAGTGAATATGTGTTTTATATGTCTTGGGTGATATGTATACCATGTATGTCAAGTTTTGCTTGAGTATTGTTGATTTTGCAATTGTTGGTGTGTTGAAATTTAAGGGTTTTTAGGAAATATGAAAATTGAGTTTTTTTTTTTTGGATTTGATTTTGGTGTTTTTGGTGTTGAGAGTATGTTATTAATGTCTTGAAACACTCCTAGTTCAAGTCTTGAAAGGATTGAGTTGGGTTTGAGGTGATAACCACCATGGATGAAATTTGAAGCTTTTGGGTCTTATGTGTTCTTGAAAATTGTTGTTTCAAATCTATTTGTGGGTTGATTTTTGTTGTTAAAATGATGTTTTTAATGCTTTGGATTACTCTTACAACAAGTTTTGAAAAAGTTGAGTTGGAAAGAGTTGGGAAGAGTAGTAGAGATTAGTGTGTGTTCTTGGTGTAGTGTGTGTTTTTAAACCTCTAGCTTATGGATCTTGCTTGGTTTGTAAAAATTGTTGATTCTAACTTGATATTTAAATTTGCTAGATGCTAATAACATATTTGAGAAGCATGTAGAGAATGTTAGTTTTGGGTTTGGAAGAATTGGGTTATAATTTGGGTAAAACACCATTGAAAATGTTTTTGAGCTTTAGAAGCTAGAAATGGGTTCTTGATTTTTTATTTGATGGTTGTGATGAACAATGTTAGATGTGGGTTTTTTTTATGCATTGTGAATATTATTTTGAGTTATATGTTATTGAAAACTTATGTCTCCAAGAGTTGGTAGAACTTGAAAGCCTCCGTGGAAGAGTTGTTTATATATATATATATAAACTTCACTTGGGTAGAGAGAGAAAGTTAGAAATTAGGGGCTATTTGGGTGTGATTTGGGAATTTGGATTATTTCAATTACAACTTGAACTTCTTAAATTTTTACTTATTATTGAAGTTGTTTCTTTCTACATTTTTATTTATTATAGAAGTTATTTATTTTTACTTACTAGTTATGAAGTTGAAGTTTGAGAAATATAGATTCTTTTCAATTAGAAAGCCTAAGTTGTTAATTTTTTTGTTGTTATTATAAGATTTGTGAATTATTATCTAAATTGATATTATATTTGCTATGAAATCTAATTTTTAAGATTTCAGGGACCGAGGCTAGTAGTAGCGGACCCAAGGAGCTGACCGAGGAACAAGTAGAAAAGTGAATTTTACTCGTTTGCCGAATTTGAGGTGGGTCTTCTAGATATTGCTGTATTATAATTTATGTTTATATACATAGCTGGAATGACATGAACTGTATGGTATGCACTTGCATTGCTGAGCTCTTAAATCAAGTAGCTGAAAACTTGGTAATAAGCCGCGAAAGGCTAAAGCTGATGGGCCCGGGTGTGTGAGTCACGGCATGTATGAGTTGCATTTTAATATTGCATAAATGTTGTATTTGTGCTGTGCTGGGCTGTTTATATCCTTAAACTTGCATATTGTTTTATCTAGTTGTCGTGAGCCGTGGTTTTGCTCACGCTCACACAGATTTCCTGTGCAGGTACCCCCTTTTTATGAAACTGAATTAGGAACTGCACTGCCATAGGTCTGGTTGCTATGGGTTGACCACAAGAGTGGTATTTTGTCAAAAATTTGTAAAATATAGTTTAGTTGTAACTTTTGTAAGATGTTATAAACACTTAACTTTTAAGTTTGGTTGTGTTGGATTAGTTTAATGTATAATACTTGGGACGTGTGAATTATTTTAAACTCTCTGATAAGGTATTCTTGTATAAGTTTGTTAATCACAGGTTTAATTTAATGTTGTTGATTAGTTGAGTTGTACAAGCAGGTATTTCGACCACGGCGGGTCGGGGTGCCACAGCTGTCTTTTTACATCCACCATTGTAGCATACATTTTTGCCAAGAGTAATGTTATGTTTATCAAATTTTACATTCAATAGTTTGGGCAAAAAACACATGTGACAGTTGAACCACATTCAATTAATATTAAGTGGAACCACTGCCGTGTATCTTTTAGAATAATTTGAAATACAAAATTTGAGAATCACAATTTTGCCTATTAATCAAAGCCAAAAGTGTAAATGGTTGGAGACGGAGGGGCTATTAGGAGAGTAAAATTGGCGGATTGGGGGTGGTAAAACTAAAAAGTAAGAGTAATGCTAGAGACACAACACAAAGCATAATAGGGCTTTAAATGTTTGTACTTTGTGCTGTGTAAGTAGTGCATAGAAAAGTGTGAAAGATTCAAACAGTACAGGGTATAATGCATTTAAAGCCATGTTGTGCTTTATTTTGTGCAATGTGTTGTGTCTGTGGCATTACTTAAAAACTCAGTAAGAGTAATGCTATGCTTAGTAAAATTCAGTGGGCTCATACTTCAACATTTTTCATCAAAATTCAGTGGGGGTACACTAACTTGTCATTTAGAATAAAAATTTGGAATTTGAATTTAAAAACCGATAGCTATAGGCTCCTAGCAAATTAAGAGTGATCAAAATGTGGAATGAATGAAAGTGGACCCCCACCACCTCCCAAAAACTCAAAACGTCGAGTTGGAAAAGGAATAAAACAGCCTGTTGTGACCACTACATCTCACCTCCACCTCCTCTTTCTTTCTCTAGATCTCAATTATACAAAGAAGATCGATGGAGTCACATTAAGACCCCTCTCCAATCCACAAACCTTTCCATTTCGTAAGATCCTAGCTCCTCCAATCCAGATATGATATAGTAGGTACTATTCATTCATATCGAGAGGCACACAACACAACCATGAGCTCCATATGCCAGAACTTAATTAGGAACCAAGCACTCCCAGTCTCACAAACACAAACGAAAACAACAGAAGATCAACATAATAATAATAATCAATTACGAAAAGAACAAGAAGCTGATCATGTAGATGCGGCTGCTGGAGGAAAATTAGGAAGAGGCCTCCGTCGGAGACTATCTTCCCTATCTCTGAAGCTCCAGCCGGCCGCCATAGGATCCCCAGCAGCAGCAGCAGCAGCATGGGCGGCGTTTGGCAGATCCAAGTCCGTTTCCGAAATGGGAGAGTACTACTACGCTGGCAATTCGGTAAAGAAGTGGTGGGAATGGGGTTGGGGTTGGGGTTGGATCATGTCCAGAAAGCCCACATTTGCCTGCAGAGATGATCTGGAGATGAACCATCACCATGAAGATCGAAGTGAAAGTAGGATGAGTAGTCGCCTTCTTCTTGATCTAATTCTAGGAAAGGGCAGTTGGAGACACGTCTTCTACAAGCTCAGGTCTGAGCTCAGAAAGCTGGTTGGTTTCGATAATAGTAATTATGTGGGCCTAGGGGTGGCAATTTTCGACACGACAACCCGCTTTACTGAGACAACCCGATTATGACACGACACGACACGATTAAATAAAAAAAGTTAATCATTTTTATTGAATAGTACTCCAAACTAAAAATTAACCCAAAATCACGCAACCCGTTTATGACCCGATTATGACACGCCTAACCCAAATTGCCACCCCTATGTGGGCCTTCCTCAGACAGTACTTCAGGTACGATGGAAAGACAGACCTAATTAATTAATTCATTAATTAATTAATGGGCCTGCGCCTGCCTGCTCGATCGATCCGTAATTCTCAATATCCATAATCACTTCCATTTTATAATTATATATATATGCATTCATTCGTGGCGGTGGTGGAGGTGAACTGAACTGGACGAAGAACATGTGTATGTACCGTGTGTGTATGTGTGTGTGAGAGAACGTACAAAATTACATACATATCATAACTTCTCTGATGATCATCTGCCTTTCAATTTTAATACTCCAGTATTATTATTATTATTATTTTTTTTTTTGTTCTTTGATTTTGTTGGTGTACGTACACGTTCAATATGGTGTTGATTTATTATGTACATGGAATTGGAGATCAAATAATGAGATCGATCGATGAAACATTAATTATATATATATATATATATCTCTGTTCCACATATATATATATATATATAGATATACATGTATGTATGTATGTATGTATGTATCGATTGTATGTTTTGGATGATTCTCAAATTAATTAAAGATGCATGTAGTATATGGATGTGATCTCCTCGATCTACTCTCTCTTAGGGACAAAATTAATTAGCAGGAAGGATGGCCTGGAAATTAATGGGGGATTTGCCATCGTCCTACCGTAGTCTAGCTTTGTTGAAAAACTGTCAATTAAGTATATAGAGCGTTCCTGATCAAAATTACTCCATGTTGTTATAAAGCTTAGTATTTTGGTGCTTTTCCTTTTTTAAAGTATAATTTTATATTAATTCATTTGGTAATTTAGTATTGTTATTAATTGGCTTTTTTCTTTTTTTTAAATCTTAAAGAAATTTCTAAAGGCTTTTCCCATGTACTAGTGATTGTAACTCATTAGTCTCATTTCTTGTTCTTTCTAGCAAACGGAACTTTGTTTCAGTTTTTTTTTTTTTTTTTAAATACATAGCGCGCAGTTTGTGTGTATGAATGCAATTAATTTACTTCTATGTTCAATGTATAGATAGAAAGATTCAATGATCCACGTTACTTTGGGGACTACTCCAGTCCTTAAAACTTTTAAGGTTTCAGATTTCGCACTTGATCCCTAACTTCTTTTCTTTTTTTAAATAAAAAAAAAGGAGTTAATTTCCATATCTATAGGTTTGCATCTTAATGTTTTTGAGAATTTATAGCATATTTCCAACCCATTTGGTTATATGTAGTTTCCAATTCGATCATTGGTTGGCCCATGCAAACATGAGAGTAAGATAATGCAAGATGTCTCTGTATTATTGTAATTTTGGCACTTCAAAGAGTGCCAAAATTTTCAAGCCAACTGATTTTTATTTTTCCTTTTTCTTTTACATAAAGAGAATTAAAGACAAGAAGAAAGGGTACGTACGTACCTAGCTATTTTGTTTGGTTGATTTGATAAACCTGCAACATTAATTAGTCACAATTGTTTGAAAATTATTGAGAAAGCGAAGCTGACTTTACTTCAGATTCCACCATTTGACATCATGCTAAAGAAATGATTCAAGTAGTTCAGCATTTAAAACTTCATTTGCAAAGTGTCGGTGGATACAGTTTCGGAGTTCCTTTTCACAAGGTAACATGGGTTATCATATTTTTATACCGGAAATTGTTATCCGCACTCTATAAATGGATCAATGCATTCCATAAAATGTATTCACTACATGGAGTAAGGACGGAGTCAAGATTTTAATCCAGGGGGAATTGGGACTAGATGAACTTGTATACGGAGTAATAATATACGGGGTTCGGGGACAATGCTCTCGAGATAAATTTTTTTGGGTCTATTTATCCCTATTTTTAAGTTGAATTATCTTTATATCATCTTTTTTTTTCCTTTTTTTTTTTTAAAAAAAATTTCATAATTAAGGGTTGGATCGCTTCTCGTAATTTGTAAAGTTTTAGTGATGATGAAACAATTTTGATTAGCCTAAATTGAGAAGTCCCAAGCAATATTGATGGGATAAATATTTGAGTAATGATTCATGAACATAAATTGTGCACATAAAGATCTGGACCATTAATTTTGGTGGTCCCATGTATGCAGGAATGGGCCTCAACAAAATGAATGAGTCAGATCTTTATGTGCACATAGCATTACCCTAAATATTTTGGGTGGGTCGATTTATTCTTGGGCCAATATATGCTTCCCAAAAAAAAATTCCAAAAGTGTTTCCCAACACATGTGACAGTGGGTTCAGTTGATTTTGATTGGTTAATGTTAAAGTGATCCCACCATTATTGAAGAGGGGCCTACTGCCACATTTGTTGGGAAACACTTTTTAGGTTAAAAAAAAAAATTCAAATCCAAATTTCAAATCCACATCCCAAAATGATGTGGCACCAATCAAAATCCAGTGAGTCTATTGACCAATGTGGGGTCACTTTAATATTTCAATCAAAATTCAGTGGACCCACTGCCACATTATTTGGAATAGGAATTTGTGATTTGAATTTGGGAAGTATAGCATTACTCCTAATTAATCCCAATATATTATACATGTTTTTTTGAAAAAAAAAATTGAGGGGTGGAACTAAGAAATGGAGTTGAGCCAAATATTTTGGGTGGCCTAGATTACCATTGAACTAATGTAATTTGTTTTGCTTGGATTGAATAATATTGAGTTGGGTTACAAAGAGAAGTAAAGAGGATAAACCATTTTGTCAAATATTAGGGTGAGCTAAACTACAATTAGGCTAAAATATTACAAGTAAGAAAAAAAATTCTCAGAAATTAGGGGACTACATGTGACACCCGCTCCCACGGATATCATTAATATATAATAGCATGCATTATTAATTATGTAATAATGTTGAAAATGCATTTGTGATGTGGGTTATGACCCACTGAGTTAACTATGGGTATCTGTTTGGGAACCCATTTGTGGCCAATGTGGTAGTTCCTAATTGGGACATGGGTTAAGAAGTCCCTATATGATGGGACGGTGATGTGGAATCACTTTATATGAATTATGTGTTTATTAAGGCTTATGTCAAATATTTTATTCAATTGTTTTATAACATGTTAGTGGGGTTTGGGATACATTTATGAGCACGAATTGAACACGCTACATAATTAGTAGGTTAATTAGTAACTTTATAATATTATATGGGACCACTTAAGGACCCATGCAAAACATAGACAAATACTCATTTAGGATTGAGATAGCTTTAATATGGTTTCATAACTTGTAAGGGTGTCATTGTAACACTTTAATACCTGTGGGGATGTAAGTACAATTAGTAGAAGATGAATAACATGTTGAGTGACATGGGTAAAGGGATGACACATGTCAACTCCCATGACTTCATCTTCATTCTTGCGCCGAAATTGTGAGAGAATCACAGAGAGTTTGCAAGTTTCGGCAAAATTTCGACGGACCGTTCGACTTCAATTGCCGCTCCGTTTGTCGTTCAATTTCAATTTGGAGTACATATTCGGACTCTTTGAGGTGAGTCTAATGCGTAGATACCAATTTGGTTGAATTCCGTGATAGTTTTTTCGCGACCCATTTTGGGGGTTTTGCTCATAATTTATGATTTTGATATAAAATTGTACCCAGCAATTAAAGGGTTAATAATCTGGAATTTAGGAGCGATTTCTACGAGGTGACTGATACTAATTGGGGATTCAATGGGTTGATGTCTTGTTTTAATTCGTTTGTATGCTAAGCATGTCTATTTGTATAATTTAGCTTGTTAATTAATAATGGGCAAACCATGTGGTTAATAAGACCCAATTATATGTCAAAGCATGGTGTAATGAACTTATTTGGGCATTTTAAGTTGTTTAACTGGGTCAATGGGATACTTGTGTTATTCACCATGTGAGTTGGATTTCGAGCAGCCAGAGGCTATCGGGTACTGCCTGTCTGAAAGAAGAGACGTGGGGGCCTACCGGTTGCGTGGGAGATTCAGTAGTGGAATCGTGAACCGGATTGTGAGTGTCAGCAATGTATTCCTGGCGATTATAGTTGATTGTAATTTGGTGGATTATGACTTGTCGTTAATTCCATGTTTCTAATTATTATCATTCACAAGCATATAGCTTATATCTTGTTGTGGTTATTGTATAACCATTATAGGTGATCATGCCAGAGAGGACCCGAGGAAGTGAGTCAACGGGCATGGAAGAATGGGGAAAGTATTGGTGTAGTTTAGTGTTTATACTCGTATTATGTTGAACTTGTTTAAAATGTCATACCAGTTCTTAATCCGGACATAAGTCTTGTAATAACTTCAACTAGGAACTCCAGATGTTGCTTTAATGTGGGAATATGTTTATACAAGATGGTCATGTTGGGTTTTATCATTTTTCAGCAATGTTGTGTGTGTGTTTGAGTGTTTTGGTTTGAACATAGGGTTGCTGCATAATTGAGGTTTTGCTGCCACAAACCAGTCGACCGGGTGTCTCGTCCAGTCGACCAGGTCGGGGTAACAGAATGCCAAACTTCTGGAGTTGGAGTGTCCAGTCGACCGAACCCGAGGTTCAGTTGGCGTGCCAAAGTTCAGTCGACCGGGTCCCCGATCAGTCGACTGGATCACTCTGTTTTAAAATAAATTGTTTTAACCATATTTTAAATGGAAAAGACCTTCTATAATTCTGATTTTAATAATGGTTAATGGACCCTCAGAGTAATAGGATGCCTTGGTGGCGTGCCACGTGTCATAGGATCGTATGTGCGGTTCTGGGGCGTGACACTATAGCCCGGCGGAGCCACTAATAGCTCCGCCCTTAGCATGGGGATTGAGGATCGTCGGTTGCAATATTGGGTGTTGTTGTGTGGGCAGCATCTAAAAATAGCACTTTCGATAAAAATAAATAAAATTTACGAAATTTTCAGAAATTAAAATACCCTTCCAATTCTGTTTCTGATTTCGAAATTTCGAAAATCCCATTTTCCTTTCCAATTCAGAAATTTTGGAAATTTTGGAAATTTTGAAAATTTTCTGAAATTTTTGAAAATTTTGAATTTTTCTATTACAAGCAGCTAGCTTGAGACTAATGTGATACTAGCTTGAGACTCATTTATAGACTCACACTCCTCATCCTTCTTCCTTGTCAACCGATGTAGAACTAATAATGCAAGGGAAGTTTGGAAATTTTTGAAAAATTCTAGTAAAATTTTTTAGAATTTTTTGGTAAATAAATAATCGGAATTTTTTTTTCGAATTTTCGGATTGGAATTTCATAATTTTTGGAAATTCGAAAAAATTATGATTTCGATCCAAATTTTTTTGGAATTCATAATTCATTTTTTTAGTGTCAAAATCAGAATTTTTCGGATCGGAATCGCAAAAGGGTTAATTTTATCCTTCTTTGGTACCAATTAGAATCTTTCTTTTGGAAATTCGAAAAAATTATGATTTCGATCCAAATTTTTTTGGAATTCATAATTCATTTTTTTAGTGTCAAAATCAGAATTTTTCGGATCGGAATCGCAAAAGGGTTAATTTTATCCTTCTTTGGTACCAATTATTCAGTAAGAGTATTAGAATTACCTCTTTTGACCAGTTGACCACATATTTTTTGGACATACTTTACCTTCATTTGCATTTTTCATTTTCATCTCTCTTCCATTTCTCTCTCTATCTCAGTGGACCACCAACCACCTCTCTCTCTCTCTCTCTCTCTCTCTCTCTCAATGGACCACCAACCACCATCACTGCCGACCACCATCACCTCCGTCGCCACCACCACATCTGTAATACCCGCTATTTTTAAATATTTATTTCCCTAGATGATTAGTGTTTTTATGTTGTTATTATAATATTCAGTATTTATAGAACTCGTTTATAAATTTTCAGAATTTTTAGAAACAGAAATTTAGCAGATTTGTGAATATCTGGTATATTTGAACCAGTTATGATTTTCCAACCAAACATGCCCTAAGGAAATAATTATCCTTTGAACCTTTAACTCTTGGTAATTGCAAGGTGAGGTCCCTCCTTGGTTCCTATATATATGGGACCATTCCATTACATTTATCCTTAGACATATAAGGTTGAGAAGTCATCCTAATGCACACACACACAAACACCAAGAACACCAAGAACACACACACAAACACCAAGAACACCAAGAACGCACACACAAACACCAAGAACACCAAGAACACACCTAGTACACCAAGAACACCAAGAACGCACACACAAACACCAAGAACACCAAGAACACACCTAGTACACCAAGAACACCAAGAACGCTATTTGAAGCCGGAATTTTATATTCGAAGATTCTTCGGGTTTTCTCGGCATTATTATTCTGCGAATTTAGGTGAGTCTCCAACTCACTCAGCTATTTATATTACACTTTGTTATGAATATATGATTATGATTATGTGATGTATATACGTATTATATTACGTATTTATATTTTTTTGTGCGTATAAATACGGTATAAATATAGTATTTTGATATAGTATAATACGGTATAAATATGGTATTCTGATATAGTATAATACGGTATAGATACAGTATTATGATATAGTATAAATACGGTATTCTGGTTTTCAAATACGGTATAAATACGATAAACTGGTATTTTCAAATACGACTGAAATCGAGATGGATTCTTAACGAGGATCAAAAACTCTTAACTTCCAACTTGAATACTTATTTATTTAATCTCACGGAACTTTTATAAAATTCGGTTGTGGACGTACAAAACTGGAAAATGACCAAAATACCCCTGTGCCCTATTTTTACTAGAATCATACACGATGTCTAATATTTCATACTAGTTTTGGTTTGAATGTTGTTATATGTAATATCCTGTATTTTCCTTGTATTGTTATATCCTTTTGATATATGTTGAGATATTAATGAAATTGAAAGGCCGACGTGCATAGTAGTGGGTCTGTCTGTCGACCACAATGGTCGATACTATTTATGATTGGTACGTATAAATGCGGTCACGAAGAGAGTAACACATTGGGCGAGTTGGCCAGAGTAACATATTGGGCGAGTTGGCCAGAGTAACACATTGGGCGAGTTGGCCAGAGTAACACAATGGGCGAGATGGCCAGAGTAACACATTGGGCGAGTTGGCCAGAGTAACACATTGGGCGAGTTGGCCAGAGTAACACAATGGGCGAGATGGCCAGAGTAACACATTGGGCGAGTTGGCCAGAGTAACACATTGGGCGAGATGGCCAGAGTAACACATTGGGCGAGTTGGCCAGAGTAACACAATGGGCGAGATGGCCAGAGTAACACATTAGGCGAGTTGGTCAGAGTAACACATTGGGCGAGTTGGCCAGAGTAACACATTGGGCGAGTTGGCCAGAGTAACATATTGGGCGAGTTGGCCAGAGTAACATATTGGGCGAGTTGGCCAGAGTAACACATTGGGCGAGTTGGCCAGAGTAACACATTGGGCGAGTTGGCCAGAGTAATACATTGGGCGAGTTGGCCAGAGTAACATATTGGGCGAGTTGGCCAGAGTAAAGTATTGGGCGTGTTGGCCAGGATGTATCATGGGCGTGTTGGCCAAAGTATATCGGGGCGTTTGGCTAAATTATGTGTGAGACTGCGTGTCAAGAGTGAACAGACCGTAGGTATGGGACTACGTGTCTGATTAATGTGGACCCAAGAGTCTATGTTATGTGTGAGACTGCGTGTCAAGAGTGAACAGACCGTAGGTATGGGACTACGTGTCTGATTAATGTGGACCCAAGAGTCTATGTTATGTGTGAGACTGCGTGTCAAGAGTGAACAGACCGTAGCTATGGGACTACGTGTCTGATTAATGTGGACCCAAGAGTCTATGTTATGTGTGAGACTGCGTGTCAAGAGTGAACAGACCGTAGGTATGGGACTACGTGTCTGATTAATGTGGACCCAAGAGTCTATGTTATGTATTGGGAGATTTGGGACGATGTCCGTTGTTAGATATTGGGTTGGTGCATACATGCATACGAACGATGAGATGATCCTTTTTATTGATGTTGTCATTATATGCTACATATCTGTAGATACTCTTTTAGTATTTGCATTTACTCGGCTTTCGTAGCTGACGGCGTTTTATGCCGCTGGATATTCAACGTCCAGCTGGCCAGGGCTTTGAGTATGCAGGTGATGCATACATGGATAGGTACCACGAGGAAGGAGCCTACGATGATGGAGGCTATGCTGGTGCTAACTACTACGCAAGTTGAAGGCTGGAAGCTGTGCCGTAGTTAGCTCGTGTTTATGTTTAGAGACTTTTGAAATAGTTACGTTTATTATAGGCATATGTTGCCGTAACACTTTATTTGTACTTCTGCGATACTTATGGTTTGTAATAGTTAGTATTGAACTCTGATTATATATATATCAACCCTAGAACTTTCCAATGTGTGGTTTGAATCATTACTCTGATGGTTTGACTTTGGTTATGGACAATATGGTGACTTTCAACTGTCATGGCCTACGGGTCCAAAAAGGAATTTATTTTCTCTATTTTTGCTACTGCGGGGCGTGACAACATCAACCACCTCTCTCTCTCTCTCTCTCTCTCTCTCTCTCTCTCTCTCTCTCTCTCTCTCTCTCAGTGGACCACCAACCACCATCACTGCCGACCACCATCACCTCCGTCGCCACCACCACATCAACCACCTCTCTCTCTCTCTCTCTCTCTCTCTCTCTCTCTCTCTTAGCACTGACCACTATCACCGTCGTCGCCACCATAACCCGGCCTGATGATGGTCGAATTAGAGAATGATTTGGTTAATGGAGGTGATGTTGAGAATGAGGCTGATCAGAAAAGAGTTACAGTTGAGAAACAAGTAGTAGAGGCAATGGAGAGAGAGATTGAAGTGTTGGATAAAACTTGGAGATATGTCTCATCCGACCACCACCAATTTCAGATCCACCACCACTGCGACCAGATCTACCACCACCGGGACCACCAGAGCAAATTCAGGACCACCACATCACCACAAGCCAGTGCACAGCAAGCATTTTCACTTTTTGTGAATTTTCACGAACTTTGTGAAACTTCACAACTTTTCGGTGGTTTGAGAAATTTGTTTTGTGATCATTGTATGAAAAATTTTCACAACTTTTTTTTTTATTTGGGATCAATGTAGCTTTAATTTGATTTGTTTCCAGGTTGTGAATGCTCTATTAAGTTGATCTGAGTTTTCAAAAAAAAATATTCTACTAGAAAAATCGTGTTAAGGTTATGGATTTTTTTTTGAGAAATTTCACAACTTTTTTTATGATAAATTTCACAACTTTTCGGTGGTATGATATGAGAAAACATGTTTCTAATCATTGTATGTTGATCTGATGGTTTGGTTGTGAAGGAGGTCGATCAAGTGAGGTCATGGTGGTCGTCGGAAGTAAGGTTTGGTTGTGGTGGTGATCGCTACTAGTGGTGGTGGTCGGTGGAGGCAAGGAAGGTTGTGATGGTGGTCGTCGGAGCTTAGACGAGGTCGCCGAAAGTTAGGCAAGGTCACTGAAGGTCAGACGAGGTGATGGTAGTGGTCCTCATGCGAGGTCGCCGGAGGTGCAAAGGGTAAAACATTTGGTGTAGACCAATATTAGGGATACATTTGTCAAAATACAAAGGAGTGGACCTGATCTCAAATATTTTTGCTAATTATACCAAAACCACTATACTTTCCTTAAATTGGATTAAGTCCTAATTGCCCCATAAATAAATAAAAACCCTTATAAATATGACAATTTAAAGTTTATAAGGTATAAAAAGATATATATATATATATAATTTTTTTTTTTGAATGGATAAAAAGATATACTCCCTCCGTTTCATTTTATGTGTCCATCTTTCCTTTTTGGGATGTCCCAAAATTGTTGTCTACTTTCCTAAATTAGTATGCGAATTTGACTTAGTTTCCCAAACTACCCTTTTTTGCAATCAATACCAAAACAAAATAAAAAAAAGGAAGTGCAATGATTATGGGCAATTGTGGAAAGTAGGTGTAGATTCTTTGTCCCCTAAAATAGTTGGATTCCCCAAGATGGACACATAAAATGGGACGGAGGTAGTATTTTTTACCAAAAAAAAGTGCAAAAAGGCTGATGGTTAAAGTAAACAAAGCGTGGGTTTTAGAGTACGAGGGAGGGTCTTATTACTCTTATATTTCCTTTTGTTCCGAGGAAAAACCGCAGTGTTGTGTTAAAGTAGATTGGTACCAACTAGACTAACATCCAAATGAAATGATGATATCCTAAGACGGGTGGTATCAGTGCCGCTCACCACCCCCTCCTTCAAAGCGCGCACACACACACACTCTCTCTCTCATATTGATTTTTTTTTTTTTTTTTTTTTTTGTGGGAGGAGTAATTTGTTTTGTTTTGATTTTTGATTTCTGTCCAAACTTTCTTAGCATATGTATATGGGTTTATCTGCAAATAATAGTAATATGGTTATCATCTCCCCAAAACGAACCCTATGTTTACCCTCTTCTTTTTTAAAGCTTCACAAAAACCACCCATCCTCTACAAAGACAATCATCCTTAATCCACTACTAGTACACAATAACTATGGTCTCAATATTAATTCCAACGCGGCTCGAATTGGCACCAGTACCAGTACCAGTACCAGTACCACCATCATCTCTGCAAGTTCCTCGGCTGCCAGGACCCTCCCGGATCCGGATGCGGATGCGGATGTGGTTGTGGTTGAGAGCAACAACACTACAGCTACTACAAGTACAAGTATTACTTCCCTTCCCTTCCCTTGTTTTTAGCTTTCCTCCTTTTATACATATATTTGCTCTGTGATTTGATTTGTCTTTTTTTATTTCGATCCCTTTTTTAATTTCCTAAAGAATGGTCTGAATTTGCAACAAAAGTATCCGGAGAATGGGATGGGTATGGAGCGGATTTCACAAAGGATGGGGAGCCTATTGAACTCCCTGAATCTGTTGTACCTGAAGCTTACAGGGAGTGGGAAGTTAAGGTGTTCGATTGGCAGACTCAGTGCCCCACTCTTGCTCAACAAAAACATGAGGTTGAGGTTGAGGGGGATGGGGATGGGGATGGGGATTCTCTTCTCATTTACAAATTCATAAAGCTACTTCCTACCGTTGGATGTGAAGCCGACGCTGCAACAAGGTACAACATCGATGTTAGGATTGTAGGAGGTGCTCACACCAACGTCTCTGCCTTTGCGTATCAACCTACTACTGGCTGTTATGTAGCCGTTTGGCCAATTCTTGATCAGAGCCACCCATACAGATTATTGGAGTTGGAGTATTGCTTGATGGATCCCCGGAATCAGGAGTCACCGTCACGTGTGCGTATCATTCAGGTTGTCCGTGTTCAAAATAATACTAAATTGGTTTTACAAAATATCAAAATCTTTTGTGAGCAGTGGTATGGGCCATTCAGAAATGGTGATCAGCTAGGTGGATGCGCGATTCGTGATTCCGCATTTGCTTCCACACAAGCCTTGAAAAGTTCAGAGATTATTGGTGTTTGGCAGGGCCCCCATGCTGTTGCCAACTTCAAAAATTCCCAGACTGTAAGTTGGTTGGAGAAACTCCTCCTTATGGTTCTCTCTCTCTCTCTCTCTGAAATTCTGAGTGCTTGCTTTAGAAGTAATACATAGGCTGAATTGTTTTATATCCTGCCAAATTCATATGGTTTTTCTGTAGTTATTGGTCTTGTAAATTTGGACGAGTAGAGAGAAAAAAAAAAAAAAAAACTCATTATGCTGATCCTGATCCATATGCTTTGAATTTTGATGATGCTCACGAATTTTCATCTTTAAGTTTCACTTCCTCCAAGCAAATTGATGCACGTACACAATGTAGATGTGTAATATTATGTGTAAGTTCATTGATATTTGATAATCGATCTCTATATTGTGCCAGAACATTATTCAACAACTTGTGGATGGCAGCGTACGGACGTCAGTGAGAAATGAATCCAATCTTGTATTGCTACCAAAGCAATTGTGGTGTTCAGTGGAAGAAATAGAAGATGATGAAACCTGCTTCGAGGTGGGATGGCTGTTAGATCAGGGGCGTGCTATCACATCAAAATGTATATTGTCAAGCAATGCAAACTTGAAGGCAAGTTGTGAATGTTCTCATCTTATTTATTATGGTCTTTTTGTAAATGAAAATTTGTTGTTTTTAGTGTATTACTGATATTAATCTCAACAAGTCAACCAAGCTCTCTGCCCAAAATATGTGGGGTGGGCTAGCTACATGAATCATTTACCTCCCACCCACTCTGTCCGAACCAAAGGCTCACTTACCACATGTTTACTATCTAAAAATAACTTTTTTGGTCTTCACCTACTCCTACCATTACTCTCGATCTGAATAGTGAATACTGTCAGGTTCCTAACTGATACTGATGTTGGTCTATCATGTGCTTGTCGGAAATCCTCTTAGTCAGTTTGCTCATATTTCATTTGGATTTTGTGCTGCTTCTTAAATTTTAGGCTAGTGACATTAATCATACCTAAGGAAGTTATATTACTAGCGAGGTGCAGTGATGATCATTAGTATTAAATACTAAAACCACACTTGCAGCTCATGTCTAGGGAAACCACCTTTGATGTATAAACTCCATTACAGCTTTAGACATGAGATCCAATTTATCCAAAGAAATCACTTGGGGCAGGGCTAGAAGGTAGGAAGATTGAGACCTTTCAGGTTGTGTACAGTTTGTTCCAGAAATGAACTGCAAGTGTGCTGTAGCATTATATAATTTGTTAGGGTTTTTTTTGGGGCATTTTTGTTAACACGGGAACACATTTTGTTCCCCTTTAAAAGGAGGTTGACCCTGGTTCATTTGGTAGGTATTTTTTAACAGCACAATTAGATTCCATCTGAGATCAGTAGGAAAAAAAAAAAAAATCATCTGAGGGGTAGTTTCACCAATATGGTTCACTTGGTTGTAGTCACTTGCTCACTTGTAGATCTGAGTTCATAACATCGCTAGATGGTCTGATGCTTCTATCCATTAGCAAGTGCTACTTTGTAAACAATTCTGAAAAAAGTTGGTTCCACTGCATAATTTTGGAAACTGATGCATACCCTGCATAGAATGGTAACTGCAAGTGAAAGAAGACGAATTGAATTATGGCCATTTACATGCTGATACACTAGTATGCACCACTGTTAACTCTCTTATGTCAGTCTGATAATGGTCTTGATATGAGAGATTATTTTTATATGTTTCATAGAAGGATATGGTGGTTCTTTATTGGCGTGGGCCATCTTTAAATCAGTGTATGTTTTGTAAACAGAACTGCCTCTTGTTTTGTTGTTTTTCTTTCTTTTTTTCTTTTTTTCTTTTTCTTTCTTGCAGGAAATCGCAGTAGCATCTGAAGCTGCAGCTTTGGCACAATAACAGACAAACCGGTAAAATTGGAGGGTATCTACTAATCGAGCACAACTCCTGTTGCCATAAAGTACTCACCTCACAGCTATACAAAATATGGTTTTCTCTTGCACTTCAAATCCAGCCCAAATTCGCAAGTAGGGAGTGGAATTGGAAATGTAATCGAAGGCATGAATGTAAAGAATCACTCTCGTGCCACAGTGCATTAATATATCCGTGATAAATTTTATCATACAAAAATCTTTAATCCCTAAAGAAGTTGCAGCATTACCCACACTACAGAAATAAAGTTGAATTGGGAGCTATCCTGGACTTGAAACAGAGATGTCGGGGCATATGATGCTCGTGCATCTTCTTGATGTCCTGCAGGAACTCATTAGACGCAATTAAATCGTGTGATTCTGTTAGGATTTTTTTTTTCCCCTTAGGGTAAGATTGAATCTGTTGGGGATTACCCCCATCAACAAACATATTAGCTATTTTGCATTCTGTGGGACAAAGGCTACGGTTTCAGTAGTTAGACCCATAACCATTCTATTTGATAGCTTAAACTTCAGGAAGTTGGAAGCTAGTGTCAGTGAGAAGGATTTGGCATTCCCTTTCATATGCATCCTCCCTTTTAAATGTGACAGCTTCAGTGGTGATTAATTAAACAAACTAATCACCTAAACCAAGAGACTGAAGAAAGTAAACAGCAGCAGGGGGATACGTGTTTGGCCTGTGTGTGTGTGTGAAGAAAGTCAGACAAATTTGTGCCAGCAAGGTTTTATATTCCTCCATATCCAAACGCCTCTAATCTACTCTTCTAGATAAGCAACGATATCATGAATAAATTCAGGTCTAATTAATTGCAAAACCTGGTTGGAAAAAGAGAGAATCTGTAGATCAACTCTCTTTCCCTTCAAAAATAAGGGCAAGGCTCCAAACAAAGAAACACCTTTCTATTCCTTCAAAAGCAAGTACGAGGGGGCCCAAATAAATAACACAACAGATAACTAAGCAACATAGGTAGCTGGAATGCCTCACTATGAAGTTCACAAAGCTTACATTTTCTCACGTCATACAGCAACATTGATAGGCATGAGTGAATTGTTCAACCATTAAATCTCCGCAAATAAAACCTTCTGAAATGTTGGGACAAGGTATCAAAGCTTATGAAGTATTACATCATCCAAGCTTAATAGCTAAATCTCCTCTTCTGAGTTCTGACTTCGCTGAACAACCTGCAAATGTACCCACAATCAGTATTAGATAATCTACTAAACTACAAAACTGAGGATCTAAAGTGGGACAGAGGTGGACATCTTCTCACAAGTAGATACTATATAAAAATAAGGCTAAAAATACTCTAAAGTCCCTCAAGGTACGTTGAAAATACACGCACCTCCCCTGTGGTATTAAAAATTGCACTTATCTCCCTTGTCAGTGTTTGTCTACTAACAGATATCACCTCCCCAAGACACCACCACCCTTTTGTGACAGCACCGCCCACCATCAGATCAGAGATCACTGTCGCTGCTGAGAGAATAGAGTTGTAGAGGGTACCAATTTCACAACCCACAACCACCGCTATAGCCCTATTCTACCACCACCCCTGTTTCCAAAGTTTTCTGGTCAAAAACTTTTAATTCAACTTCAACACTTGGAAATTCTTCTATCAATACCCACTTCTCTCTCAAAGAAAATTAATTAAGTTCGGTCAATAATTTCGCCTCACAAATAGAACCAAAGACCACCGTCAACCTTCAATCTTCTACTACTTAAGAGAAACTCATCAATTGGGTTTAATTGAAATGTGTTATATATAACCCTCATCAATTGGGATCAATTTTAATGTTATACACACACATATATACTGGTGGGTTGGCAGAAATGAGATTTGTGAGGGGGAAGAAGGGGGACAATTTGGGGCGGTGGTGGTGGACGATAGTGGTGGTGGCCGGCGATGGAGAGGACAGAGGGATTTGCTAACCTACACGGCTACACATGAATGTATGCATATACACATACATATGCAGTGAAAACCGAGAAAAAAATTTCTTTTAGTAAAGCTGCTATTTTGCTTTATCAAGGGTAACTTGATCATTTTGAAAGTATTAAACCAAAAATATAAGCTTTCCGCTTGGTCTACTAATTGTTGACTAACGTAGGGGATGTTAGGGTTATTCAACTATAAACCTCAAGGGAGGTCTGTATAATTTTTAATACCACAAGGGAGGTCTGTGTATTTTTGACATACCACAAGGGGGATCAGAGTATTTTACCCTAAAAATAAGTACTGTTAAGAGGTGAGAGCCCTTGTACTTTATCAAGCACACTGGAAAAAAACAAGTGCTGCAGCTGAATACTTTCATTGCCAACACTTAATTGGATTATCAAACATACCTTTGGGGAGATTTTTGAGGTTCATCTCTCAAGTATAGCTTGTTTACTTTTGTCCATATCATATTGATTATCTCACTATGTTGTTGATTTCACCTCATCCAGACCTGGGTCTAAAGTTTAGGAAGGGGCATGGTGATTAATCGTGGCAATGCCTGGTCTTTCAAAGGTATCTCAGAGTTATATCGCTTGGTGGCTGAAGTTCAAAGTTCATCAAAGATTGCTGTGACGGTTCCTTCTGTGGTATACTATTTGAGCTTTCTAGGGGAATAGAAGCATTCTACTCTCTTCTCTAACATGTGGAGTCACTACTGTGATCGCCATCCCTCACGTCAGCCTAACGCCAAGGCAAATGCGCTCTTGGATTACTCACGTGCACTGAGCCCTGTTAATAGAAATGTTTCACATTCCCATAGGCCATAACAGAATCATCATCCTCATATTATGTGCCCGAACATTGATTATTTTCTCGTTTGTCATCTTTTTCTCTTGTACGGATGCTGTTAGGATTTGTTTGTATCTTCCGAGATACACTGCTCTCTCTCTCTCTCTCTCTCTCTCTCTCTCTCAATCGACCTTCACCTGAAGCATTTTCTCTAGAATCTCATTCTCTCTCTCTCCCTTCACTTGAAGCATTTTATCTAGAATCTCATCACTATCCGAGATAAATAATCACCCCAACACAAATTTCCTCTCTCTTGTACCACAATACCACAATATCAAAGGGGAAACATCTCAGAGTGTGGGCTTCACGAATGCAAAACATATGATTCTCAAGCAGTTCATACTTAGCATAGTTTATTAGGAGAAATAAGTTACTCAAACCAGAAAAGAACAGACCTTAAATTTAGTAGTCCAAACTCCAATCATCTTTAAATCAATTTTCAGAATTGCCATTCACTCTCAATACAGTGTGGTATGACTTATGAGATATACTCTCAATACTTGCAAAAAGATGATCATTATATAGTTGTACTGCACATAGCATAAATCATGTCAACACAACCACATGCTAATTTTGTGATTGTGAATAACTCCTAACATTATCTGGTACATTGTTAAACACTGAATGCATGGGTAGACATAACAGAAAAAACCACTAGGGCTATAATTTTTTGGTTGGGAAGCTACATTGCACCAAATAGATTTTCTAGCACAAGTGAAAGGGCAAACTGAGAGGATACGTATTTTACAGCCTCTCTCAATTTGCAACAGGTAACCTTAACCCATCCAACCTATATCCAAGCTCATACATCAGGTCAGCTCAGTTCATTAAGGTTCACAGGTGGGATCTATTGTGTGCCAATATAGGACCGAAGGTGAGAAGATTAGGAATTTTAAAAATTCATTCAATTTCATAAACATATATCTACTTCGCTTTAAAATTAGGAGCATTTAAAGAAATATTGTGTGACCTTTACATGCTGTGTTATATTATTGCATGTACCATGTGTCCAAATTGAATTGTTAATATCCTCATTTCCTTTCCTTTATGACAACCTTGTCATGGTAAACTAGCTTTAGTTTCACCCATTCATCTGACAAGACTGAATGACCGATCAAGTCAATATCATTCTTTTTGTCAATTTCCAATCTTGAATCTCTTATGTAAGTGAAATCAGAGGAAATTTGTTAAACCTGCTAATACTGAATATGATACTATGAAGCTACCAAAACCGCCCGCACTCATAAAGGATCAAATGAATGGTATAGATGAGAACTAAAAGGAGAAAATAAAAACCTGTACATGGTGCGTCTATTTAGAAGCTAGTGAGCTCCAGGTGCATCTCTCATACTTAAGTTCAAACTGTTTCGCATCGTTCGCCTTCCTACTCCGCCATTTCCCTTTTGCATCATAGCGACAAATTCCCCATAATCAATTCTCCCATCCTGCAGAAAATACATCAATTAGAATGTGCTTATGCTACTCAACAAGTATAAAAATAAAAATAAAAAAATTGAGAACTAATTAGCCAACTCCTATAATTAAGTGCATAACTATATGCACGAAAAACTACCCAGTCTTTAACAAGTACAGTAGTGGCTAGAATTCACGTAAGAACTACTTTATAAGAGATGCATGTCAGGGCACACATTGCAGACCCAGTAAAAATGCAGTTCTTTGGAACGAAAGATGGCAAGGTTTTCTGGAAACATATAACTTGCAGTCATCATTTTCAATGAAAATCAAAACCATTAACTGCAATCAGTGCTGCATGTGAGGGATCTTAGACTCCTATGATGTCCTCCATCACATGCCCCAATTGCTATGATTACAGTGGTTGCTATAATTAATGTTCGAATTACTTTACAAGAGATCCATGTACGGACAAACATCGCCAAACACAGCACAAACTGCAATAGTTTGGACAAAAAATGGAAAACTTTTCTGAAAATGATAAACTTTCAGACATCATTCTGAAAGAGCACCAGAGCCATTAAATTCCAGCAATGTGTGCCATGTTAGAGATACTAGATGCTGTTACGATCCAAATGTCCCACATCGGCTGCGTATGCGATTGACCAATGGCCATGTGTATGTTAGCTCTTGGGCACCCTAGCCTTGGACGCCTGTTTTTCTAAGGGTAAGTTCAACCTAAGGGTTGGTATCATTTGGTATCAGAGCCAATCACCACATCACGGGTTCGAGTCACGGAAAGGGCAGCCTAGAGGCTGGATTAAAATGCCTTGGTATTATGTATGGGCACGGTGCAAAGTCATTGAATACTGATAGGTTGATGGAGCCGTCAAAAGGGAAAGGGCTATCATCGGGTTAGTGTCAACAGAGTGCACCGCCGTGGACGTCGGCTCGGAAGCGTGGTAGTCTATTATGATCCTTAATGCTCAGCCAAGTATGGTATGGGATTGTCCATGTGTATGTTAGCTCTTGGGCACCCTCCCCTTGCAAGCCGGTTTTCAAAGGTGACTTCTACCCAAGGGTGTCGTATAAAATTCCTTTAGTGTCCCCCATCAATTGCCCAAAAAAAGTTCGAAAGTGTGATACCATGTAGCATGGGTACGGAATCGGGACATGAATACATCACACGGACACAACCGAGTCCTAAAAATACAGGATATGAACACGACAAACAAGAAGTTATATACATTTTTCAGTTACACAACACACTATGTCATGTCGAGTTTCATTTCCTAAAATTTCAATAAACCAATTAGTTATCTTCATTTTATTACAGTAAAAAACAGTTACCTCAAATTGTTAACAACATTTTCAAAGGAGCCACCGTGACTTGTCCACTCCCGTGTCACCCACATGTCAATCCGATATGTTAAAAAAAAAAAAAAAAAATTGAGACATTTTTCACGTGTCCGACAAGGACACAACACCCAAATTGAAGTATTCGTGGGGGCAAAAATTAAGCCTAAAAGGTACAATGTGTTCACTACAAGGCCACTGTAACCATAGGAAAGAAAGTGCATCCATAGGTTGTAACGAAATATTACGTAGTTTAAAGTTAAAGCTTGACCAAATATAAATATGACAATCAATCTGATCACCTGAACTGCTTGCAATAATGAACTGCCTTCTCTAGTGTCACCAATTTCTTTTATGACATAATATTGCTACAATCTAAAAAATTAATAACTTACATTATCTTGATCAACTTCTCTGATGACATCTTCCAGAAACATATCGGTCATGTTGTGTTCCACACAAGCTTGCTGGAGCTCATCAACTGTAATATAACCACTTCCATCCTTGTCAAAGTATTGAAATGCTGCCACGAGATGTTCCTCACGTTCTAGTTTGTTAAGATGAACAGTTGCTGCTATGAACTCCCCATAGTCAATGGACCCACTGTTGTCCACATCAGCCTGAGAAGAATTATGATGGTTCAGAAATTCAAATTTGATTTTAGACTTTAAAAGAGACAAAATTCGACCTCATGTACCAAAGACAACATTGTGCCAAAAAAATTTCATGGCAATTTGATAAATCGAGTCTAATTCCCTACGAAAGGAGCCTTCCGAATTGTACAATAGAACTTCCATATTCCTTGTTTTCGACACGGCGACGAAAGTTAGTGAAAGTTTATCCCTGTTTTTCACCCTCCATTTTGTAGAGTGGTTCCTGAGGATAAAAACAAAGCTCATACAAATAATGCATGCATATCTGCACACATACACGTATACGTCTTCAATTTCTACTTGATTTCAGGATGGGCACATTAATGCTATGTACAAGAGTTCCAAAGAGGGAAACTTTTCCAAAGAGGAAGGGCCCCAAATATTAACTCCATCAACATGGCTTTTAATGTTCCAAGAGAATTTGGAACAGCAGTGTGCCCATGCTGTTCTACCATTCGGTTTAACATTGTTATTGTTATGCTTGAGATTCAGCAGTATATCAGATGAATTAGGCCAGTAAGATCCTGAATGTCATTGAAAACTGTCAACCCTAAAATGAAAATGGAAGCTTCACGTGATTTTAAAATATAGGTCTATTACAATCCTTCAATATTTTTTTTTAGGGCTGTTCAGAAAAACCGCTTACCCGAACCAGACCGAAATTTTCGGTGAGATCGGGTAACAGTCGGTGGTCGGTTTAGCTTTAGTGGGAAACCGATTAGTCGGTTCAGTGGCAGTTTGGAAAATTGCTACACCAAAGCCGACCGAACTTTGCATTTTTAACACTCCACAGTTTATGTCCCTTTCAGTTCATAAATGCTTTAGTTCAAAAGTAGACTTTAAAACATGTCATATAGTTGGCCTAGCAGCTAGAGCCTACAGCCATGTGAAAGCGACTGTTTCCATGTGATGCCTCAATCTTGGAAAACGTGAGGATGTGACTAAACAGTCTAAACGTTAGCATGTGATAGATCACTCTCTCTTTGTCTTCTTTAGCTGAAGGATATACTCTCTCTCTCTCTCTCTCTCTCTCTCTCTCTCTCTCTCTCTCTCTCTCTCTCTCTCTCTCTCTCTCAATATATATATATGCTAAACAAGCTAGGGTTTTGAAACCCTTCAGCCTCGCCACTACTCTCCATCAGCACCACCGCCACTATGATCAGCCACCACAACGATCGACCACGATCTGCTTCTACCATCACCCATCTCGGCCACCACCACAAGATACCCTCTCCTCTCTCTCTCTCTCTCTCTCTCTCTCTCTCTCTCTCTCTCTCTCTCTCTCTCTCTCTCTCTCTCTCTCTCTCACACACACACACATCACACGTTTCAGATCCATGGAATCTGTGGACTATGTAGATTTTCTCATCTTAAATGATGACTTGTACTAGTTCTTGAATCTCGTCTTGTTCTTGAATGAATCATATTTTTGTTCATTTGATTTCAAATCTATGGAATCTGTGGAGTAGGTTGTTTTTTTTTTAGTTTGAATTTTACCATGTTCCCCGAGAACTGACCGAAAACCGAGACCCCGAAACCGACCATCAATGGTCAGTTTCGGTTGGTAAGTTACTGAAACCAACTGCATCAGTTCGGTTGAAATTGTGCCTTCAAACCGACCGAAACCAGCCGATGTTCAGCCCTAATTTTTTCTACAGGTAGAAAAAGAGTACTCTTTTCACGATAAAGCGATAACCTAATGCAGCTTCCAATATTCCTGGCAGGGAAAGTTAATCAGATGTAATGTACTCTATTCAATCAACCCCAACACCAATTTCACCTCAGAATCAGAAAACATCAACGATTATAAAATAAAAGTAAACAGTAGCCAAGAAGGAAACAACAAGAGGAACAAGGAAACTAAGACAAAGGAAATAACAGACGTAGATACCTCAAAATGAACAGAATAAAAATACCCAATCTTATTGAAAATAAATGTCTTACCGCATCCATAAGATTGCGTATCTCTACATCCTTTAAGGTAGAGCCGTATCTCCTCAAACCAGCTTTCAGTTCATCAAATGTGATTGCACCACTGTTATCAGTATCCATTGCCTTAAACATCTCTCTCAAACCAGCAATCTCCTCTTCTGACAGGCTTTCAGCTATTACCTGAAGGTTACACAAACCAGGCAATGATGGAAGTACTTCTCACGCAAAGTTTCAATTTTCTTCTCAAGGAAGGCACATCCTTTGAGTTAACATCAAGTAGAAAACACTTCTCAAGTGATATGCCAGATTGGAATTAAGTGCATACAGTCTCTGAATTTCACTCTGGTTCATATTTCAAAAATTAAACCTAAGAAAGAAGGGAAAATTCCAGCAGAAAATACACATACGCGTACAAGGAATCATCACAAGGAAAGAAAACAAAATGCAAAGAGTAACACTAAGATGC
The DNA here is from genome assembly GCA_033977485.1 of Hydrangea macrophylla. NCBI lineage: Eukaryota > Viridiplantae > Streptophyta > Magnoliopsida > Cornales > Hydrangeaceae > Hydrangea > Hydrangea macrophylla. Next base: position 106,678,963 of record CM066992.1, on the reverse strand, counting down.
TTCCTTCCACAAGTTTTTAAAATTTCCAAAATAGGAGATAAATCATCCTAGGTGGCTACAGTCTGTATGAAAACAGTATATCTTGTTAAATTATTGTGAAGAAAATGCCTATTTTTCTCAAGGTATATAATTAAGGGAAATTCTATCTACACCTACCTTTTTTACTCTCCACACCCACCTTTTCATAATTCCTCTCATTCCGATTATATCCCTATATAAATGACATACAAGGACTTGATTCAAAAAAAATTTCTAATAAAATTACTTCTACACCCACCAACCACAACAAACCCTAACTTACCAACACCTTTCAACAAATTCACAGTGAAGAAGGCGAAAGAAAGAAGAGAGAGATGTGCAGAGGCAATGGAAGGGAGAAGTTCTAAAATCTCTTTATAAACGCATAGTTGTATGACTGTTTACCTACATGCAACGATCAAAATTTCGTTTCGGTATTCCCGGAAACGGAAATTTTTCGGAAACATGTGAAAACACCAGAAAATTTTGGAAACAATAAGAAACTTGTGGAAACATAACTTCAAACTAAACAGTCTAAACTGTATGCACATATAAAGCTAATAATTGATTAATTGAACCTTTAAGAGGTCTATATATGTAGTTATATCAATAATATACAGTTCAATTTGAAAATACATTATAATTTAGACTTCAATCTATTGTCAAGCACTTCATAGAATACAGAAAACACCATTCATAGAAAAGAAAAGTTACACATAAGCACGTAAGGAGCTAATAAGACATCTCCAAAATACAAATGGTTGTTCAATGAGTATTATAACAAATTAGTTTCAACGAGTATTATAAGAAATTATTAAATTTATTACAACTAATTTTTATATTTCTAAGAATATTAATTTCAACGAGTATTATAAGAAATTATACTTTATAAATTGGAATTAGTAAACGACAATTATATCACTAATTACTAATTCATACTATTATAAAGGGTAAGGGACCCCATGAGAAATTTTTCTGCCATCAATTATTACACAAAAACCATTAAGTTTCTTTTCCCTAATAAATGTATACAATGGACTAAAATGTCACAAAAATATCACACAGAAACTACTTTTAACTTCCCCTAAAATCTCTCTACTCACAAAGTGAGTGAGCCCCTACTAGTTAGTATTAATTGCAATTAGTATACACTAATTAGTAATTTACAACTAATTTTTATATTTCTAATTAGTAAAGTATTATATATATACACAAAGTCCAATTACCTTAGGGCTACTCTCAGTCCGAGAGTCTCAATCAAACGAGAAATCCTCTCTAGCGGCAGCATAAGAAGAAGAAGAAGAAGAAGAAGAGGAAGAAAAAGAAGAAACCAGCGAAGAAGAAGAGTAAACCGGGAAGAGAACCAGCGAAGAAGAAGAAAGAAGAAGAAGAAAAAGAAAAAGAACTGACCTGAATCACGGACCAAGTAAGTTTTTATAAACAGATCTTTCCCCCAAATTTCTCTTCTTCAATTATTTCCCCCAAATTTCTCTGCCTCACAATCGAATCACGCCATTGTTTCGTTCGAAACAAACGTGTTTCGTTCAAAACACATGGAAACTCACGAAGCTTGTCGAATCTCGGGAATTTCGAGATTCCCATGATGATTCGTGTCGGTGGGCCACGAAACCGAAAAGTTTTGGTGGTTTCGACCGACACGACACAATATTTTGTTCCTTGCCTACATGTAACGTATGTATATATGTATAGCATCGGTATATATAGTTGCAAAACAGTATATATTGTGTATGCTTCCTTATTTACAACATTACATTGTGTATAACATACACATTGTGCATGCTAACATACACATTGTATATGCTTTCAGGATCGCCAATGAGGGCAATGGCCAACATACACATTGTGTATGCTCCCTTATTTACAACATTACATTAAAGGAATGTAAAAAGAAAGAGATGAAGAGATATTGGGAAGTAAAAAGGATGGAAGATGGGTGAAAAGAGATGAATGTTAAGAGTTATTTTTGAAATGAGATGGTGGGTGTAGAGAGATGAAGGATAGGGTTATTTTGGAGATAAAGGGAGGGTTTGGAGAATAAATTGTTTTAACTTAAATTAAAGCGGTTGGTGTAGAAAGTAAGTGGGTGTAGAGAGTAAAGTAGGGGGTGTGATAGAATTCCCCTATAATTAAATCAGTTTATGCAGCTTTGTTTTCTCTCATGCGATAAAAACCCACTTTAGTACACACTACATGATGAATAAAATAATGGAGTGAACTTGATAGTCGATTTCAACTCCTTCCCCCAACACACACACACACACACACACACACACACACACACACACACCCCCCCCCCCCCAACACATACACACACACACAATAATAATAATAATAATAATTTACCCTCATTGTGCACTTTCACCAAGAAATTCCAGAAAACCGTTTTAAGGGTCTGTTTGGGGGAAGTCTAAAAGTGGACCTGGTTCAATCCATGTCTCATTTTTTGTCTGGTTCTTGTGAGAACCAAGGTTATGTTGATGTAAGAGAGTTATTAGTCTAGGAAGAGACTCCTATGCTAGAACTTGGCATTTAACAAAACACTTGAATTTGTAGAACTAGTTCCCTTATGAACCACAGCACCGGTTCTTTGCTTTCCCAAACATCTTCTAAGTATCCAAATTGGTTCTAAACAGAAGTGAACTATGAATAACGTCATCAATAACAATGCTCCACTTTTTTATTGACAAAATTCAATGTGTGTTTTAACTTTGTCATACGCATACCCTTAAAGCCATCTTCTTCAACTTGTTCATCGCAGAGAACTGTTTGAGACGAGAAAGAACAGCCATATCCAGTGCTCTGTCAGGAGCAACTCCATTTTCGCAAATCCAAGGATGACCTACAGAATTATGAAAGGAACATTTTAGCAAACTCATGGTCTCCACCAAATCACAAACACAGGTAACAAATAACGAAATAGCATGACTGTGCAAGAAAGATAAAATCATTCATCAAGACTGTATGTCTACAGATACTCAATTTCCTTGAAAAAGTAAAAACATTTCACAGGAAAAAACCTACTTCAACAGCTTTAAGGTGCAGCTGACAACTAACTCCCAGCCTGCGCCTGATATGAACCATCTCATACACTTTTACATTGGGGTGACCAACATGAAGGCATCTAGACAATTAAAAAAAAAAAAAGGAAAGCCACCTCCACAACTCCATCCACGTTAAAAGATGCAAAATAACTCAAAGTGCAAATCAAGAAACATAACATACATAATACTTCATGAGCAGTCAATCGATCTGACGGTCTAGAGCATAACATCCTCCTGATCAAATCTTTTGCGCTGTCAGATATCAGAGGCCAGGGGTCTGATTCAAAATCAATGTGCCCCTTCAAAACTGCATCAAATATTCCCTGCTGTGTTTCTGAAAAACAAATAGAATTCTTTTTCAATGCAACGACGTATATAAATTGAAAATGTGTGCTGTTTAACTTTAATACATGGAATGGATGAACACCACATACCTGCCCAAAAGGGTGGTACACCACTTAGCAAAATATACAGTATGACCCCTGCTGTCCACACATCTGCTTCTGGCCCATAATGCTTCAAAAGTACCTCAGGAGCAACATAATATGGGCTTCCAACCACATCAGTGAAAACTTGACCTAAAGTAGCAAATCACAGAAGAATTAACCAGAGAAGGCAATCTACAAGCATAGTTCTTTGGCCGTATGCCATATGAAATATCAATAATATGTGCATAAATAGATGTTAGCACTCTGTAATGTCAACAACTGGCAGATAACTCAAAAAAGGAGCCAGTCAAGTCTCTTCAGAATAAAACTAGAGATACGGCATAGATCCACTTATGCATTCAGAAATATAAAAATTGCAGCAAGAAGTGGTAAAGAAATTGGTATATATATATATATATATATAGTTGTGTTTTTTGCTCTTTTACCTGGCTTGAAGAAAACGGATAGCCCAAAATCTATGGCTTTGAGAGAGAAATCATCATCCTTGTTAACCAACAAGAAATTCTCGGGCTTCAGATCTCGGTGCATAACGCCTAGTGAATGACATGCCTCGACAACCCCTACGATGATCTTTGTCAATTCAGCTGCCTTTCGCTCGCTATAATGTCCTCTCTGAATGATGCGGTCAAACAGTTCGCCCCCAGCACAGAGTTCCATCACGATATGAACATACAAAGGGTCCTCGTAGGCACCCTTGATTGTAACAATATTCTTGTGACCGGACAAATGGTGCATTATCTGAATCTCCCTCCTAACGTCCTCAACATCTTCTTTTGAAATCAACTTCCTTTTGGATATAGATTTACAAGCATAGTCGATTCCAGTGGAAATCTCAGTGCATAAATAAGTAGTACCGAATTGACCTTGTCCTAATTTACGGCCCAATGTGTAGAGGTCGCGTATGTTAGCAGTCCTGTGGCCTAAGACATAACAGGCTTGGTTATCGTTTCCGCGTCTCATCATGCTGTTGTTGTTGTCTTTTGCAGTAGTGGTAATAACAAGGGGGGGATGGGGATTAATATTATTGTCCTTTTGGGGGGGAAGGGGGCCTAGGGTGTTGAAGCTAGTAGGTGAGCAATCAGAATAATTAGAATGGGGGGTAGAGGAGGAGGTAGTAGTAGTAGTAGTAGTGTATTGCTTGGAATTTGATTTGGATTGTTCGTCGGGCTGACTGTAGCCCTGAAAAAATTTGCTTCCGAAAGATCCACGGCATGTGTTGCCCATGAAACAATCACTAAAACCCTCTCACAACTTCTTCTTCTTCTTCACAACAAGGATCCTCATCTACATGTAATTAAACATTGTTCCCTCGTCAATTACTCCTTATATTTGTATTTGTATGTGTGTGTGTATATATATATATATATAAACTGTAAGTTTAAAAATGAAAATCACAAAAATTAGGTCAGATCACAAACTCAATCAGTCAGAGAGAGTCTCATGAAAGGAAGACAAAGAAAGAAACATATATATATATATATAGTTTTCTTCTATTTAATTAGCTGAACAAAAGATAATATTAAGGAATGGGAATCTAAGTCGAAAGTTGCTATGAGATCGGACTAACATCAATCTAGATATCAGTTACAAAATAACAAAATCAAGAAAAGAGAGCGATCGTACAATGAAATATTTAATAACAACACGTACAGTTATAAAATAAAAAGATTATATTGGTGATTGATCAGTGAGAGGAAGAGATCTGAGTACCAGTTGTCGAGGGAATGACGCCTGAAGCTGAAGCTGAAGATGAAGATGACTAAATGACAAAGGGCTGTGGTTGTGCTAACCCATAATAGAGGAGAGGAGTATTTATTTTATTTTTTAATTAAATCTCTGTGTGTGTGTGTGTGTGAGAGAGATAGACTGATAGAGATGCTTTTATGTGTTTTTTTTCCGTTCCTTGTATCAGGTCAGGTCAGATGTTACCAAGAAAGATCGGAAGAGAGTGTGGACCAACTTAGCGGGCGAATGCTTACCAAGTGGTTTGATTTTATGTTACAAAGTACAATAAAACCACTTTAACTCCCATAACATAACTACAAAGATTTATTATTATCAATAAAATCACAAATAATTTTGATTTCGTATAAATATTTTTTATAAGGGTATAATATTTTATTACCTTGGTACAAAAATGTCTTATGAAAGTGCAACGTTTTCTTACTAGATACAAATATTGCTTAAAAGGGTATGATATTTTTTAATTTTGGTACAAACATTTGTTATAAAAGTACAAATATTTCTTACCAAAAATGGATGCACGTCTCAAAAATGATGCTTGCAATCATAAATTTTGGCATTCTAGAAAAATGAACAAATTGTCTTATAAGAAGAAATATGGTGAAATCTCCCATATTTGTAAATGGATTCATTCATGGTGATAAATTTTGCCTTTAACTTCTATACAAAATTTGAATAGAACCATTCAATTTGAAGGAACAACCAAACAGGCCATAATTATATCACACAACAAAACCACTCGATTGTATGAAAGATTGCTCCAGCTTAGGATTCTTTTTCTCTCCTTTCATTTTTTTTTTCCGATAGTCTCTCTCCTCTTTTTCTTACTATTACTATTTTCTTTTCATTATACTAGGAGTAGGGACATTGCGCATGCCCGTCGATAAATGTGGATGTGATATATGCGAAGTTTGTGTAAATTGAGGAAAAGTTAGTGATGTATGTGTGACTATCATAATATTTGACAATTTAATAAATATTTATGTAATTATTTCTGTCACCATAACTACTTTTGCAATCATAAAAGCGTGAGCTTTTCCACGAGATAGTGGAGTATTATTTACAACCTTCATTATTAAGGAGACTAATAACAGCGCATCCCTCATAGGATTAATAATTAGTCTGTAACATTTTATTGTAATAGTATTTACTTTTTTGTAATTATTAGTGTGAAGTTTTTCCCTTTTATTGAGTTATAACTGTCGTGATTATTGTATTTTTACCCTATCCAGTTCTTAGCTGTGAATTAAACCTCCTATTTATTATACACTATAAAAAAGGGTAATCTTTGTGCTCCTAGTCTGTGTTTGATCATTATTTTTCGGCATATTGTTTGATTTGATGTTTTTTTATTTCTTTTCACGTTTTTCGTAACATTTTTGTGTAAATGTTATTTATTTTTTTGTAATTATTTGTGTGAAGTGCTTTCCTTTTATTGAGTTATAGCTGTCATGATTATTGTATTTTTACCCTACACAGCTCTTAGCTATGAATTAAACCTTAGTTTATTATACACTAAAAAAAAGGGTGATATATGTACTCCTAGTCTGTGTTTGTTCATTATTTTTCGGTGTATGGTTTGGTTTGACGTTTTCTATTCCTTTTCACGTTTTTTATTTCTTTTTTTCATTGTTGGCAGTATTTGTTGCATTTTGAAGTGGTACTAATAGATAATTTTGATATAAACGTTTAGAGCATTTTTGACTTTTTAAAACTAAACTAAATTTTGGTGTTTCTTAGTATTTGTTCCATTTTAAAGTGATAATAGATAATTTTGTTGATTTGGTATGGGTTTGTCACAGCCCAGTCCCACAATAGCGGAACCAGAGTCCGTGGCACGCCACCGAGGCTAAATTCATTCATTAACGTTCCCAAAAGAATTATTTTTAATAACACACGCAGCGAAACAGAAAACAAGTCATTTTTAAACCAAGCAGTCCAGTCGACTGGATCGGGGCTCCAGTTGACTGACTTAGAGTTGCAGAGAACAAGAAATCCCCAAGTGCCACCTTCAGTTGACCGACTCCTCGGTTCGATCGACTGATGCCTCAAATGTTCAGTCGACTGGGTTGGTCCGGTCGACTGAACCCAATCAAACAGAATGTCCAATCGGTAACGGTTGTAACAATCCTGAAGGTACTTGGCGTTCGGCATTCACTTGTTGACAACTCGTACAACATGAAATGTAGCGTGCTATTTCTCTCTTCGTTCCCGGCCACCAATAAATGTGTCTCAAGTCTCTATACATTTTGGTGCTTCTCGCATGAACGGTGTACTTTGTATTGTGTGCTTCCTCTAGGATGTTCCGTTTCAATTCCTTATCATTGGGCACACAGATTCTACCCCTCAATCTTAAAACATTGTTCTCAAAGGTGAATCCAAGTTGTTTACTCATCGGAATCTCATCACAAATCTTCTTCAAAGCCACATCTTGATGTTGTTTCTCCGTGATCTCTTGAATCAAGAGTGGTTGCGCCACAATCGTCGACATTAAGCCACTCTCAATCCTTGGAATCACTTCAAGTTCTAAATTCTCCATCTCTCGAATCAACTCTCTTTGAGTAGTCAAATCTGAAGCTACTATCACTTTAAAATGAAAAGAATAATAACAATAATGGAAGGAAAAAAAACATCAACAAAATTTTTTATAAAAAATGAATAGTTGTATTGTATTTTTGTCTGCTTTATATTTTTAAAATTGTGAACTTACTCCCAACATTGTGAATGAGATGCTCTAATAAAACTTAATTTGTACACGCTTTGCACGAGCATTGTCCTAGTGTGTGTGTGTGTGTATATATATAAGAGTTCACTGAGCATGTTTTTTAAAAATAAAAAAATAATAATAAAATAAAGCAGACAAAAATGCAATATGACTATTCATTTTTTTTTAATTTTGTTGATTTTTTGTTTGTTCATTATTGTTATTATTCTTTACATTTTAAAGTGGTAGTAGATAATTTTGTTGATGATTTTTTTATATTTTTTTAATTATTATTGATATTTATAAATAAAAGAGTAATGCTACGCTTCCCAAATTTTTTTCCCAAAAGTGTTTCCCAACACATGTGGCAGTGGACCCAATTGATCTTGATTGGTTGTGATATTAGAGTGGTTCAATAGTGGTCCAATTTCAACATCATTTGGGATGAAAATTTGGGAAGCATAATATTACTCTAAATAAATGTTCTAGTATCTTTCACATACTACTTGGACAAAAAAGTTAAATGACTTAAGATTAAAAAACTAAATCTGTAAACTATTGTATGTTATGCTAAATATTATAAAACCTAAGTTAGGCTAATGTATATATAATTTTATCTAATGCGCGTGCACACACACTCACACAAATACACACACACATATATATAATGAGATAAGGAGTAAATTGATAATTTTACACTAAAAAGTGGGTAAAGGGGAAGTGTCTGTAATTGTCATATACCTTAAGGGAGTTCGGTGTAATTTGCCTTATTTTCATCCCTACCCCTTTTTCTCTCTAGTCTTTGATAAGTAAAAAACAGTAAGGAAAGCTTCAGTGTGGTCTTTAATGGCGACCTTTTATGTTGGTAGCCTGTAGGGTAGAAAAAGAACTCCAGATCTCTTCAGATTTTACAGAGTTGAATCTCAATCTTTGGAAGTCCAAGAAATGCTTGATGGACCGTTCTTTTTTCCCTCATCTAATATGTAATTCATACATGTATAATTCAGCAGAAAATGATTGTTTTTTTGTGGAAAAATGATTATTTTTGACAGGTCCAACATCTGTGCTTGATGCTCTGTCTTGCGAAGTTTAGAGAAATTGGGAAACCCAACTTGCATCACATGATGCTTGATGCTCTGTTTTGAAATAACTTATAACCCAACTGATGAAAACCCCTCAGCCAACTACAGTGATCACATGGGGAAGTAAATGAAACCAAAAAACAAAAGGATTTATTTAGGCAATTAATTCCTGTTTGCACCAATGGATGTTTTGCCCGCCATTCGGGCTTGTCCTTGCTTTGCCACGGTATTGACAATCTCTCGTATACAGACTTTCTTGGGCTTGATTCCTGATGTTCATAGCTTCTTGGCCTCTTGCTCGGGCTCGAAACTTCCTTCTTGACATCAGCCTTACACCTCGGGCAAAGGCCTTGTTCAATGATCTCCAGCTGTCGACGTAGATCAGCCATCAAATTGTCTGTGCTAGATCTTGCCGTTTCTTCCTCGGCCTTGTGGTTTTCCTTTTTCCGCTCTAGATAGCTCCTCTGGAGGTCATGTATTGTCACATTCGGCCCTTCAGTGGCCGAAATAGCGATTTGTTTTCCCTCCCGTTGATTTGGCACAAGCTCTCCGTCGGACAAGTCTATCTTGGGTGTCGGCCTTGAAAGCTTGGTTAGGTCGGGCATAACCATGTTAGTACCAGTAATTTGTGGAAAAGGATTCGAATCAATCCCCATAGCTTTGTCCGAGAATTTGAAGACTCCCTTCTCCACGTTTTCCTGTATAAAATTGCGAAAAACAACACAATTGTTAGTAGAGTGCTTCCAGGAATTGTGCCATTTACAGTACTCTTTATTTTTCATGTCATCGGCCTTTGGGATCCGATGACCTTCACTTAGCTTGATCACTTTATCGGCCAACAAGGCATCGAATATTTGATCAGCCATAGTTATATCAAAAGTATAGTTTTTTCCCGCCTCGAACGCCATTTTCTTTGCAGTGGCGTTGTTGTTAACAGGCTTATTCAAGGCGTTGCATACGATTGGCCGTTTACAGATCAACTCGGCCATATCGCATTCTGTTTCAAGGCTCTGCCAAGTGGACCTCGTAATTAGGGTCTTTGTAATATGTTCCCTTGGAGGAGTTCTTCTTCTCCTGCTCATCCAAGAGAATACGCTCATAACGACCGGCCCGTATAGCAAGCTCGAATAAGTCCCGGAAGTCAGTTCCCTCAAACCTCTTGCGAAGTTCAAAGGACATGCCCCCCATGGCCATCTTTGCATACTCTTCCTCGGGCAAAACCGTCTTACACCGATACTTTGCCTTTCAGAAACGGGCTATGTAGGTTTCCACGGTTTCTCCTACTAACTGCATCATCCTGGACAAATCAGCAAGCGATGTTTCGGGCTCAGTCCTATAGAACTGGCCATGAAATAGTTCTTCCATCCCTTGCCAAGTTAACACAGAATTGGCTGGGAGCGCCATGCCTGTTAGCGAGTTTGGGAATAGTCTTAGCTTTAATGGGTCACTGTGACCCACATGGCCACATTGAACAATAAAACGGTCAATGTGCTCAACTGAGGACTGCTCACTCTCTCCTGAGAACAGAGTGAAATTTGGTACTTTGTACCCCTGAATAAATATGACTTGGTCAATTTCAGGAGGGTACGGCCGTCTGTACTTCGGCCTCTCTAGTCTTCTCATAAACGGGCCATACTCTTCGTGTATGGCCGCCACCAGCTCTTCCCTGTTGATAGGTGGTGGAGCTAAAGGCTGAACATTCCTCATCGGAGGTACCAACGGCGGTAGCAGTTGCTGTTGGTTGTTATTGGCCTGATGGGGCCAAAATCCACCGTTGTTCCTTTGCCCCCCAAGTGCGTGACCTGGGGTTTGTCCGACAGGACTTTCAGTATGGCCTGCAGACCGGCCAAAACATGGCGTCGCTGATCCGTTGGGATCGGTGACTGCCACACCGCTAGCCATACCGGTCTGTGACTAAGATTGCTTACCAGAGCCAGCAGCATCCCTAAGGTTTGGACAGACATAGGGCGTGTCCTTCGGCTTATCGGACTCAAGCGAGGTGCCTGAACCCGATCCGTTGACTTGTTCTTTGCTACTTCCGGCCTTATAGGTCTCAATCAGCCTTCCGATCGTTTCTATCAGGCGGTCCAACTTGATATGGGTGGTCCTTGTTTCCAGGACCAGCTCCGCTTGACTTTTATGAACATCGGCCGTCTGATTCATGACCGATTTGAGATTGCCCATAGAGCCTATGAGCGCGTTGTACTCCTGCCACATTGGCTCGACATTAGCTCTCATGGCTTCTGAGATCGCCTCAAGAGTGACGTCGCCATCTTGTGGTGAATGGCCAGTACTCTCTTCCACAGGTGGGTCCGTGGTGGAATCGTCCTGGCCGTTCTTCGTCTGCTGCTTCTTCGGAGGCATGGTTTGACACTGTAGGTCCCACCGGGCGTGCCAAAATGTTTGCTATGTAATTTGCGCGGACATGCCAAAACCAGCAGTGGTTCGATATGTGTGTGTGCGTGCAAACTAATTTCCTATCCGCTTGTGTGAGTGATACACAAGGCTTTGATGAATGTGACTTCTAAACAGGTGACTGTGTATAGTGAGTAGGAAAGTACCCTCACTGTAAATTCTCTAGCAGTACTGAAGCGCACAAGCTAAAAAGCGTCAAGTTTAACAGGTAAACAAATCACAAACGGTTTAATAAAACAGATTTTATTAAATGTTTGGAAAAAACTAAACAGATCTCAAGAACAAACCAGAAAGAGCACAAACAGAAAATAATAAAAGGGCAGACCTATTTGCTATGAAGGCTAAAAAACATAAAGACTGGGTGCTTTGAATGCTTCGAATGTGCTGTATGAATGCCATTTTGAGAATGACACGGAGTCCTTTGCTTGGATGGCCTGCCTTATATTTATAGCAGCCTTATTTGATTTCAACTTGGACAATAATTCCTTAACTTGCGCCCCAAGCTGCTTAATTGATTTGGCTGATTTGAAAAGATCCATCCTCATCTCTAATTTCTACCTTATCCGTATTCTGATTGAATCAATCCCTTCAATTTAGGGATCAGACATCTAATCCAGCTGGACGTCAGATTCCTTTCCTTAACGGACTCTTGTTTCTAAAACTTCTCAGAGATGACATCATCCTGCCAGCTGTAGACAATACCGTCTTCCCCTCAGAGTCCATCGGCCTCATTACTGATTCTCCCGGATGAATCGGGCTTTACCTGTTTCCATGCCCGATTAACTTTCTTTATCCGCCCATGGCCAATCAGTCTGTTACTTCCATCTTTCATTGCACGGTGTCCGATTGGACTTCCCGTTGCTTCATTCCACCATCGGGCTCTCAACGTGCTAGGCTATGTTTCCCCAGAGCCCGATGATCCTCACCCATATTCAATCTTTAACACGGGCTCTCCTTACCTTACCCAATCATCTACCATCGGCCATACTGCTACACTCGAGTCTGATAAGTCATTGATTTACCTAGCCCGGCCTCTCCTTCATTCAGCCCCACACAACTCGGGTTCAAAACCATTGACGGTTTTTGGGTGCAAACAATTCCAGACCAGATCGAACCCATCTCTCTCTCTATATATAATGTATTATAGTTGAAATGCATCATGTCTGACCAAACATGAGGTGCATGAAGTGATGGCCTCTTTTTGGATCTGAGTGTTTGGGAAGCAATGTTAGCCTATGCTATTAAGTTCCACATTTTTTTTTCTTCTCTGTTTTGCTAGTTTGTTGCTCTGTTTTTGTCGGAGCTTAACTCCACCAACACTGAAGGGTTTTGTTGTAGCTTAATTTGAACATCAATGAAGGGATTAACGAATGTAGGTTTTCCCCTGAGCTTCATTTTCAGTGACATTGAGAGCTCATACTAAACTTAGCATTGAGGATGGTGAGATCCAAACGTCTCTTGCTGATGAAAATGGCCTCACTTCTCTCGTTTAAATGTTCAATTTTCAACTATTCACTAAATGAGCAATTGGATGTTGACTATATACTCAACTTTTTTTTAGACGACTATATTTTTTATAGCAATGCTAGGCACACATTTCAAATCACACCCTTACTTTAAATACATGTATCATGTGTTGTGTAAGTGGTGCACAGAAAAGTGTGAAAAATTCAAACAACACAAAGGACATGCATTTAAAGCAAAGGGTGTGGTTTGGGGTGTGATTTGAAATGTGTGCCTAACATTTCTCTTTTTTTATTACCTATGCAGTCCGCTTTTCTATTAATCTATTAACATATATAAAAGTGTGAATGTCTGGTTTCGTGCAATTTTAAAATCAATTTGGTCAATGTGGCAATTTTACACATTGATTTGTCCTATTTAGCAATTTTACAGATATATAAGTCAATACAAATTGCAGTAACATTAAACTTTCTTCATCATATGCATTAAAAATTACATATAAGTCAGTACAAGTGTTTAAATTATGGATAGATCCAATATAAACTGCGGCTGCTTGAAAATTTCTTTACAATATGCATTAGAAATTACATATAGGTCGATAAAAGTGTTTTAATTATGGATAGATCAATAAAAACTGCGGCTGCTTCAAAAATTCTCATGATATGTATTAAAAATTACATATAGGTCAATAAAAGTGTTTAAATTATGGATAGATCAATAAAAATTGTGGTTGCTTGTAAAATTTCTTCAAAAATTACATGTAGGTCAATAAAAGTGTTTAAATTATGGATAGGTCAAAGACAACTTCTAAAATTAAGGAGAAGAAAATAATTTATAAATAATTATTGAAAGGGCAAATTGATTTTTCCTAATTTGACATTTTCCAATTTGTTTAATATTTTTTGGTCATTTAAAAATGTATAATGCGGCTGGAGTTAGGTGATGTGCATAAAAAATTGTATATAAGGCAATAAAAGTGTTCAAATTATGAATGATGAAATTATCTCTCAGAGAAGCAATTTTTTTAAAAATTAAGGAGAAGGAAATAATTATTAAAAGAGCATACATGCTATGTGATTCTCAAATATGTGACAGTGGATTTACTGAATTTTAATTGGACTATGTTGAAATGATTGCACTATTCTTAAAGGTTGTCCACTACCACATATGTTGGGAATCACATTTGAAAATTGAGATACAAAATTTGGGAACCATAGTATCACCCAAGACACAATAATAGACAATCAGAGGGGAAAAAAATTTGCAAAAAGTATGATAGTTGTCAAATTGTGAAAGGATGTGACATCCCATGTGGCATTTTACTGATTATCATTCACTCACAAATTTGATTTGAAATTTTGATTTCCAAATGATTTGATAATTATACTACATACAATTACACTAGAGATAGGTAATTTTTTTAAATCAAAAGTTGTTATAAGTGGCAAAATATGTGAACTAAATTTGGGAACTATAATATTATTTCAATTGATTTCAATTTTCCAATTGGCATGTGCCTTGCACGTGCCAAATTCCATCTAGTAGTTATATCAAATTTGTACATGTGTGTACTCTGTTTAACACGTTGGACGGACGTTACTGTCACGACCCATCCCGCTACGTGCAGAAATAGGATACGTGGCATGCCACCAAGGCTTATCCAGTTCCTATAAAGTAAATATAGCAGCGGAAAAACATAAGTAAATCCAATAAAGTCAGAGTCATAAAAATTTTGTCCAATTGATACATTTCCAAAGAATACATTTAAAGAACAGAGGTCTAGTCAACTGGGTAGAGACTTAGTCGACTGAAGACCTAAGCAGTGAGGTTTTCAAAGAATCCACAGCCCGTCCAGTCGATTGTGACTGGGGTCCAGTCGACTGTGGCCTTCATTTCTCAGTCGACTGACTCCTCCCAGTCGACTGTGCCTTTAGCAGAATCAAAAATAACATTTCTCGTCAGTTGTCCAGTCGACTGAAACATGGTCCAGTCGACTGGTTTTGCCACATTTAAAAGCAGTAGCCAAAAACGTACAGTGTCCAGTTGATTGACACATGGACCAGTCGACTGATCCCCTAACAGTTCACAAGTTGTGCAATTCAACAACCCAAGGCTTTCCAAACTAACACCAATACAAATACAACGATAACAAAGTTTTAAAACATGATTACAGGTGTTTGGAAACAAAGTTACAGTACCATGAAACTACCCCATGGTACTATTACAACATATTACGCTTCCCAAATTCTTATACAAGTTTAGGAAAGATAGAACAAATGGTATAAACAAATGTGATTCCCGTCGTCTCATCGGCCTCACTCCTCACGCTTTTTCTTTCCCTTTTTTTTCTCACCTGCAGTGGAATAAAACTCCACTGCTCAACTATATGCTGAGTGTACAAACTCTAACATATACACATATGACAAAACATACTTTAATCTCATAAATCACATCAATAGTCTCTAGGGAGAAAAACACGCATTCATCTGGTAGCGGCAAGTTCAAGCCTTAAACCACAATGTCAATGGCTAATCCAAGCCTACAACCATTACATCCTCAAGTGCCCTGGCAAGTCCACGCCTTAAACTATGCACAGTAGCCGTCGCTACTGAAATTCGCAAACATCGAGAAGCTTACTCCGGCATGAATTTGTATAAGTCCTCCCTTTGACCCACGTAGACAACTTAACATGCTCGCGTAAATTTAGACATGCCGAACGGTCGTCATATGTCGTCGCAAAGCTCGAGGAAATCAAATCTCCTTCCTCTCTCGTCTCTCAAGATATTTATAAAGTTTATAACTAATGAAAATCTCACCCCCTCCTAGTTATAGGAAAACTTCTTATAAATCACGTTTACCACCCCGCGAGTTTCTCAAACTTCTAATTAATTCCTGAAACGTTGCGCACGTCCATTTTATGCCTTTACGAGAGAAAGTTATAAATTACAAAAGTTTTCGACTAAGTTCCGTTTGGATTCAAAATTATGTTCGGAACCTAAATTTTGTGGAATTTCTAGACAACCTACCTTTTATTTAATGTGTCACTCACGTTCTCACCACAGTGTTCAAAATGCTCTATATCGAAAAAAAAACTACCAGAAAAGTATACTACACATGTATAATTCACTATTTATAAAATACCAGATATTTCAAACAACATTTAAATTACATAAATGTCATTTACTCATGCCAATGCAATCTCGATTACCAATTTACCGTGTCCTTATTGACACCTTACCGTTAACTCACAGTCAACCTCATCCTCAATTATCATATAACATTGATAATTCACAAAATCTAAATATGCATGAATTTTGGAACGGGTGTGACAACTCTCCCCTCCAAAAAGGAAGTTTGTTTTCAAACTTATACCTCATACGTCGAATAAGTGCGGATACTCATTTTTCATTTCTTCCTCACTTTCCCATGTAGCCTCTTCAACCGTATGGCTATGCCATAGCATTTTCACCATCGAAAGTGTCTTCGTTCTCAACACTCATTCTTTCCGATCAAGTATCTCTACGGGATGTTCTATATAGGTTAAGTCTTCTTGAATCTGTAATGGTTCTGGCACTATGATCTTACTCGTATCCGTCATACATCGTCTCAGCATCGATATATGAAAAACATTGTGTACATGTTCTAACTTTGATGACAACGCCAATCGGTAAGCCACTGGTCCTATTTTCTCTAGGATCTCAAAAGGTCCTATAAATCTCAGATTGAGCTTTCCCATGTTTCCGAATCGTACAATGTCTTTCTAAGGCAATGCTCTCAAGTATACAAAATCCCCCACTTCAAAAAACATCGATCGTCGCTTAGAGTCCGCATAGCTCTTATAACGACTTTGAGCTACCTTAAGTCGTTATTGGATCATCTTTACCTTCTCAGTAGTCACTTGTATTAACTCAGGTCCTAGTAACTTTCTTTTTCCAACCTCGGTACAACAAACCGGTGATCGACACTTACGGCCATACAAAGCTTCATACTGTGTCATTCCGATACTTGACTGAAACCCGTTGTTGTAGGCGAATTCAATTAATGGTAAGTGTTTCTCCCAGTCACTCCCAAAATCTAGAATGCAAAGTCTAAGCATATCCTCTAACGTCTAAATCATGCGCTCTGACTAACCATTGGTCTGAGGATGAAATGTAATACTGAAACTCAGCTTAGTACCCATAGCTCGTTGTAAACTTCCTCAAAATCTCGATGTAAAACTACTATCATGATTCGATACTATCACTACTGGAACCCCATGTAGTCTTACAATCTCTTTCACATACAATTTTGCCAACCTCAAAGGTTTAGTTGTCTTAATCGGTAGAAAATGAGCTGACTTTGTCAATCAGTCAACTATAACCCAAAATTTGTCATTCTTGTTACGCGGACGTGGAAATCCAGATACAAAATTGTAGCGCCCCGATTTTTTTCCAACAACACAAAATCGGAACACAACCCAAACTGAAACACTATAAAGCTAAAACAATAATAGTCCAATAAAAACTAAAATAACTATAACTCCAAATTCATGGTAAATTTAAACCAAATTTCAAACGCTGTCAACTCACAAATTTCAAATGCAAAAATAAACAATTGGCTCATATGCCAAAAATTATAAATGGACATAACCATTCTAAAATCCAAAGTCTCTAATCAAAATAAACTCCAAGCTTGCTAGCCAACTTGATCCACGCTGATATTTGAGTCAATGTTCATTTTCCTGTAAATATTCCCCGGCTACGTTCATAAATTGAACGCACCCGAGATGCATGGAGACATCCGGGTCAGTATAAACTGGTATGAGTAAAACTTGAAACCCGAACAATCCATGAACAACCACAAAAATATACAATATCGTAACAAGACAATAGTTCCATCACATCTTCTCAAAAGAGGCTCCGGCAGTTAATTTCTTGTTCACGATAAACAACATATAAAGTAAATCACTATGTAGTAGGCCTGTCCTGCAAAAGTGTTAATGTGGCCTACCACCCTGTTCATAGATTTATAAAGAAACACATTATAACATTACACCATAAAAGCGCATACAATTTTTAGTTTGTACCAAATCCACACTTACTACCACAATTGCACTTCACATCGTGCCAAAACCTATATACCCATAGGTCCCCCCTCACACCCTAGCCACTTCTCCGAGTTTGACACTTACTCCAATCGGGCGTATCGAGTATCGAGGGTGCCCCATTCTCGGATAGCTATGACGTATGAGAAAATAAGGAGCCACTATTCGGCTAAATGCGCATAAGATCCTACGTCACATATTGAGACGGGATAACTAAAACACCACTATTCGGTGATAACAAAAGGGTATCAACCCAAACCCCATTCCTCAAGATATGCTCTAATTGGACATGGGTACCACTTGCCGCAAGACAGCCACGTTAGTTTCTCTGTAAGCAGTGGATTTAAATAACAAAGGGTTGTGGCGGTGACTTTGGATTTTTCCTTTAGATTCATTATGACATAATTGAAATACTGATAATATGAGTATATTCATATCACATATTCATGCCAATTCCATATTCAATGCTGGGATAAGCCAAGTCATGGAAGTTCTATATATCATCTCAACAAATTCAAAATCCTCATCTATTTGGGATTAACACAACAATTATCATATAGTAAGACACAATTTTTTTTCTCCAATATCCATATAATTACCAAGGAATTAATACTTCTCAACTAATGAGAACAATCACCACATTTAATAATGACAAAGGGTGAAGCCTTTACTCACGTTTCTATAAAAATTTCAAGGTATAAAAGTGACACCACTCTTTAACAATCATTAGGGAAATGTTTTACTCACCTCGGTATCTTAATAGAATAAGGATTCTTCTCAGAAAAGCAAATAGGTCTTGGTCCCTACAATTCATGATGATAGAATAACAATTAAATCTAAATTCTCCATATACGAGCAAAACAGTAATTTCAACAAAAACTGTGTCCTAACCTCAATACGATGATCCCTATATTATTCTAAGGCTAATGGTACTGACTAAACTCAATACGGAGTCTGCAGTAATTTTTAACCAATGCGAGTCTTACAATTAGGATGTAATTTTATTGGTGCTGAAACGTCTCCAAACTTAGGAAAAGTAGTCTCATCATTACTCTAAGATTTTAGGCGCTGACGGCGTATTTTTCGGATTTACGAAGTATTTAATACGCATTTTTGAAGTTAAAATACTATTTTTTTTTTTTAAATAGTCACCAAAGAATAGAATTTCCAAAAATATACCAAAACATAAAAATTTCTACAAGAAACTATTTTTAATAAGTTTAAGAGATCATAGGCATATTTCCGTATTTTTCCCAAATATTTAGAAATATTCTAGATATTTAAAGTGATGAAATCTCTATTTAACTCATTTACTAAGTAGTAACAAAATTCTAAACAATGGTTTTATAATGTAATAAATTATCAAATAGTCTACAGTTAACCGTAAAATATTTTAGAAATTATTCCGTATTTGGTTAACATCCATACGCATTTTATACTATTTTTACATAACTAATAACAAGACTTTAAAATAACGTTAATTAAATTAAATTTTTATTCCATCATAATATTATGAAAATAATAATTGG
Organism: Hydrangea macrophylla; assembly: GCA_033977485.1. Lineage (NCBI taxonomy): Eukaryota > Viridiplantae > Streptophyta > Magnoliopsida > Cornales > Hydrangeaceae > Hydrangea > Hydrangea macrophylla. The sequence continues at coordinate 106,659,414 of CM066992.1, read as the reverse complement.
AAAATAGGAAATTTTCTTTTTTTTTTTTTTTATGTATATATATTTAATGATTTTTCAGAAATTAAAAAGTATAAAGTTATCTTTTATTAAGAATAAACTTTAAAACAATTAAAGGTAAAATACTGATTAATAGCAAACTCATACCATACAAACCCTCTACATCACTACACCATAGAGAATCTAAAAAAAAAAAAAACAAAAGCACATCTTCTTCTCCACGCAGAGTTGATCTGCGACCTATACATATATATATATATATATTGATACAAATATATATACATATATATACATATATAAGGCTATAACTCTCTCGATTCTCAACGGAATAGGGCAAGTCCTATATGAAAATTGATCCTCTCGATGAGCCCTATCCATATAAATTGGTTAGAAAGCACAAATCTAACTAATATGCACAGATTTTGGATAAAATCGAAAGTGGGTCTAATGAGAAAAATCCAAAATTCGGGGCCATATACTAAGGCTCTCGAAAAACTGCTCTTAGGGCAATATTAAGGATTCATAAGGGATATTTAGAGACTGATTTGGGGTGCTTTGGTGATGGTTGAAAAATGAAGTTCCAAATAAAGCTTTAATGGTGATCGCTCCTAACTGTGCCTAAGGCTCTGATTTAGGCATATCTAGCATGTGTGTGAGGGAGTATAACTCTGTAAATAATTTATATAAGCAAGAGTTTACCTTCAATTCTCAGCCGATGCTCTATCTCTCTCTCTTTCTCTGCGTGAGGGTGGTGTGGTCTAAGAGACCAAAAGAAAAAGTAGGGTAAAAAGAAAACAAGAGAAGAAAAGAAAAAGAAAACAAGAGTTTAGGGATCCTAAGTTGTATTTAGATGTGATTGGGTCTAGTTTAAATTGTTATTGGGCCAAAACATAGGGCTCTAAATATAGTCTTAATAAAAAGTAATAAAAAATTAAATTAATAAAAAAAAAATAATACATATAATCTTAATCAAATAATAACAAGATACCAATTATTATTATTATTATTATTATATTTTTTTTTTCTTTTGAAATTCGCGGGTGTTACATTCTACCCTCCTTAAAAAGGATTTCGTCCCCGAAATTAACAAGAAATCACATATCTAAAAGAACTAATAACCAGGAACGAAAAAATTAACTTCAAAGCTTACCCAAAGGATTCCATTTAGAGACTAGGCAAAAGACTGCTACACAAAGAGTTCAGGATGCATTCTCTGGACTTTCTCCTCTAATTCCCACGTAACATCATTCTCATCTTCACTCCATTGTACCTTCACAAGATTAATCCTCTTATTACGAAGTTGCTTCACATCTCGGTCCACAATCGTGATTGGTCTTATAACAAATGTCAGATCATCAGAAATTTCAATCTCTGTCGGTTGAACCACCACGGTTGGATCCTTCACACACTTTCTCAACATTGAAATGTGAAAAACATCATGAATTGTCGATAAACTCGAAGGTAAATCAAGACGATAAGCCACCTCTCCAACACGTTCGGTGATCTCGAACGGACCCACAAACCTAGGTGCCAATTTTCCCTTCTTGCCAAACCTCATCACACCTTTCATAGGAGAAACCTTTAAAAATACAAGATCTCCAACCTTAAACTCCACACTCTTTCTCTTTTGGTCAGCATAGCTTTTCTGTCTACTCTGAGCTGTTTTAATCCTTTCTCTAATGACACCTATCTTTTCCGTCGTTGCCCTAACAACCTCAGGTCCAAGTAAAATTGTATCACCAACCTCCGCCCAGCAAACAGGTGATCGGCACGGCTTTCCATAGAGGGCCTCAAATGGTGCCATGCCAATGCTAGAGTGATAGCTGTTGTTGTAAGAAAACTCTACTAATGGCAAATGTTCCTCCCAACTCCCTCCAAAATCCAATACACAAGCTCGAAGCATATCCTCAAGTACCTGATTCACCCTCTCTGTCTGTCCATCGGTCTGAGGATGATAGGCAGTGCTCAAGTCTAACCTGGTGCCCATAGAACGCTGGAAACTTTCCCAAAATTCTGACACAAATATCGAATCTCGATCTGAAACAATAGATATGGGTATACCATGTAGTCTCACCACCTCTCGAATATACAGTTGCGCCAAACTATCCGCATTTCGATGAATACCAATAGGAATAAAGTGAGCAGATTTGGTCAAACGATCCACAATTACCCAAATGGACTCATTTCCTCTCCGAGATCTAGGTAAACCATCAATGAAATCCATCGAGATAAGTTCCCACTTCCAAACAGGAATTTCAAGCGGCTGAAGCAAACCAGACGGCCTCTGATACTCTGCCTTTACCTGTTGACAAATCAAACACTGAGATACATATTCCCCAACATCTTTCTTCATACCTTCCCACCAAAAGGTTCTCTTCAGATCACGGTACATCTTGTTGCCACCAGGATGAATAGTATAACGTGATCGATGAGCTTCATCTAAGATTTCCCTTTTCAAACCAGAATCGTTGGGCACACACAGCCTGCCTCGAAACTTTAAACTTCCCAATGAATCTACTGACCAATCAGTGGGGCATTCATCTAAATAATCTAACACCAAGTCGTCCAATTTTTTTAATAGGAATGGATCAGACGCTTGACTAACACCAATTCGAGTCAATAAAGAAGGTTGAATCGAGAGGCTCCCAATGAAAGCCTTCTCAGAATCTTGCATAGGCCTTACATCATGGAGCATGATCACCTCCAAGTCTTTCCACTCACGGACCATTAGTGCTGTCAAAACACTATGTTGCCTGCTTAAGGCATCAGCGACAACATTACCCTTTCCAGGCTGATACATGATCTCAAAGTCATAACTGCTAATAAACTCCATCCACCTCTGCTGCCTCATATTTAAATCTTTCTGAGAAAACAAGTACTTCAAGCTCTTATGATCCGTAAAGAGCTCAAACTTCTCCCCAAATAAATAATGTCTCCATATCTTTAAGGCAAACACCACTGCTGCTAACTCAAGATCGTGCGTCGGGTACCTTCTCTCATGAGGTTTCAACTGTCTTGAGGCATAAGCGACAACCTTTTGAAACTGCATCAAAACACAACCTAAACCTGTACCACTGGCATCTGTAAATACCACCAGATTACCTCCACTTATAGGTATGGTGAGAATCGGAGCAGTGGTCAACCTTCGTTTAAGTTCCTGAAAAGCTTTCTCACATTCCTCAGTCCACAAGAATTTCACATTCTTCCGTGTCAACTTAGTCATTGGTTCTGCAATTAGGGAAAACTTCTCTATAAACCGACGATAGTATCCAGCTAATCCCAAAAAGCTCCTGACTTCGGTGGCTGAAGTAGGCTGTTTCCAATCCTTCACTGCTGCCACTTTAGCTGGATCAACTGATATACCCTCACTAGAAACAACATGCCCCAAGAATCGAACTTCACTTTCCCAAAAGTGGCACTTACTGAACTTAGCATATAATTTCTGATCTCTAAGGACTTGCAACACAATCTTCAAATGTTCTCTATGCTCATGTTCATTCCGAGAGTAAACCAGTATGTCGTCTATGAAAATGATTACAAACTTGTCCAGATATGGTCGGAATACACGGTTCATAAGATCCATAAAGAACGCAGGTGCATTAGTCAAACCAAACGGCATCACGGGGAATTCATATAGACCATATCGGGTTCGAAAGGCTGTAATAGGGACACTTTTCTCCTCTACTCTCATCTGATGATAACCGGTTCTCAAATCAAACTGCGAAAACACGGTAGCTCCCTTCAACTGATCGAACAAATCATCGACTCGAGGCAACGGATACTTATTCTTGATGGTGATCTTGTTCAGTTCCCTGTAGTCAATGCACATCCTTAGAGTGTCATCTTTCTTTGACACAAAAATAGCTGGAGCTCCCCAAGGTGAATTACTAGGACGAATGAACCTATACCATACACACCTCAAAAGGATTACAACTAAAGGAATACGAATACAACAAGACAATGAAAGGAATACGAATAAAGGTTAACAAACGTACCCCTTCTGTAACATCTCCTCAAGTTGAACTTTCATCTCATTCAACTCTTTCGGCGCCATTCTATACGCTGCTTTGGAAATAGGAGTTGTACCAGGAACTAAGTCAATACGGAACTCAACCTCTCTCCTCGGCGGTAGACCGGGAATTTCCTGGAACACATCTTCAAACTCCTTCACCACTTCTACATCTTTAATGTCTTTCTTTGGGATTTCTACCGAATACAGGAAACTTGACATCACTGACTCTCCACTAACACTACAGTCATGTGTTATACTAGGCATATCTGGTGCATTAATTGTAACTCTTCTTTTGGCACAATCCAAGGTGACCCCGTTCTTTTCCATCCAATCCATACCAAGAATAAGGCTAAAACCCTCAAAACCCAATACTACAAGGTTTACGAGAAAAGTCCTCCCAAACATAAAAATTTCAAAATTCTCACATTGTTCATACAAAGTAACAGACCCACCCAAAGGAGTCTCCACACAGAGGGGTAAAAGCAAATGAGTAGTTTTAATATTTTCTAGTGTTACAAACTGCCTAGCAATAAATGAATGAGAAGCACCGGTATCAAATAGCACCTTAACATTAGACTGAAAGGAATCCAATGTACCTTGCACATTATTGGGTCCTGGTAAGGCGGCAAAAGCACGAGCTGGAGCCATCTGACCTTGGCCTCCTTGTTGGTTCTTTCGCGGAGCTTGGCATTCATATGCTTTGTGACCAACAATTCCACAATTATGACATAGCCCTGTGAACAGCGCACGAACCATGGGTACAACAGATGGTACTACCCCTGGAGGGACTGTGGGACGATTCTGTGGTGCCAGATACTGTTGACCCTGACGGCCCTGCTGTCCATGTTGCCCTTGTTTACCCTGCCAACCCTGTTGACCCGACTGACCAGGTCGCTCTTGCTGTCGAGGATTTCCTTGCCTGTTCTGGAATCCTCCCTGTCTCTGATAACCCTGTGGTCCCCTCTGCTGAAATGTCTGACCTTTCTGTTGAGGTTGCTGACCTCTCTGATCATAAGGCCTGAAACGGTTTTGCTCCCTGTTTTGGTCACGTTGCTGGTACTGAAACCCTGAACCCTTAGAGGTCTCACCAGCCTTTGCCTTTCCCTTATCTCGGTTTTCTCTGAACTTGATGCCCTGCTCCTCGAACTTGACAGCCAAGTCCAGGACTCGATCAAACTCCTCCGTGTCGAAAGGAATCAGAGAACGTTGCAATTGGGTCTGCAATCCATTGATGAACCGACGATTCTTTTTCACCACTGTATCAACCATGTAGGGAGCATGTCGGGACAACTCATGAAATCTGGTGACGTACTGTTCTACACTCATATTCCCCTCTTGCTTTAGATGAATGAATTCTTCTGCCAATTGGGATTTTACTGCTTCTGGTAGAAATCTCCCTTCAAATCTCCCTTTGAAATCTTCCCATGTCAATGTGGTCAAATCCAAACCAGGACGGATCGAATTCCACCAGAATCTAGCTGCTCCGTCTAATTGATGGGCAGCCAATTCTTGTTTTTGTACCGCAGTAATGTTCATTCTCTCAAATACCATTTCACAATTGAGTATCCATGTCTCGGCTGCGATAGATCCGCTATCTCCTGCGAACCTTTTCCCTCCTAGTTCCCCAAAGGCCTTATTCCTTCGAGTGAAGGGATCACAGGAATTGTCCTGCCGTTCCGCATTGTTATTCTGCACTGCTTGCATAAGTTGGGTCATCATGGCAGCAACATCCACTTGAATCATATTCGGGTTTCCTGCTCCATTATTACCGTCATTGTTATTGCCATTTCCATTGCCAGCAGGTCCTTGACGGGTATCATATCCTCCAGCCATATCCTAAAAAGAGAATAATCAACACCACTAAGACATAATATATAAACACAAAAAAAAAAACTATAAGACCCTTAAACCACAATCCGAAGGCAACCTAGACTGTCTCCAATCTAAGGAAACCTAGGCTCTGATACCAAACTGTAGCGCCCCGATTTTTTTCCAACAACACAAAATCGGAACACAACCCAAACTGAAACACTATAAAGCTAAAACAATAATAGTCCAATAAAAACTAAAATAACTATAACTCCAAATTCATGGTAAATTTAAACCAAATTTCAAACGCTGTCAACTCACAAATTTCAAATGCAAAAATAAACAATTGGCTCATATGCCAAAAATTATAAATGGACATAACCATTCTAAAATCCAAAGTCTCTAATCAAAATAAACTCCAAGCTTGCTAGCCAACTTGATCCACGCTGATATTTGAGTCAATGTTCATTTTCCTGTAAATATTCCCCGGCTACGTTCATAAATTGAACGCACCCGAGATGCATGGAGACATCCGGGTCAGTATAAACTGGTATGAGTAAAACTTGAAACCCGAACAATCCATGAACAACCACAAAAATATACAATATCGTAACAAGACAATAGTTCCATCACATCTTCTCAAAAGAGGCTCCGGCAGTTAATTTCTTGTTCACGATAAACAACATATAAAGTAAATCACTATGTAGTAGGCCTGTCCTGCAAAAGTGTTAATGTGGCCTACCACCCTGTTCATAGATTTATAAAGAAACACATTATAACATTACACCATAAAAGCGCATACAATTTTTAGTTTGTACCAAATCCACACTTACTACCACAATTGCACTTCACATCGTGCCAAAACCTATATACCCATAGGTCCCCCCTCACACCCTAGCCACTTCTCCGAGTTTGACACTTACTCCAATCGGGCGTATCGAGTATCGAGGGTGCCCCATTCTCGGATAGCTATGACGTATGAGAAAATAAGGAGCCACTATTCGGCTAAATGCGCATAAGATCCTACGTCACATATTGAGACGGGATAACTAAAACACCACTATTCGGTGATAACAAAAGGGTATCAACCCAAACCCCATTCCTCAAGATATGCTCTAATTGGACATGGGTACCACTTGCCGCAAGACAGCCACGTTAGTTTCTCTGTAAGCAGTGGATTTAAATAACAAAGGGTTGTGGCGGTGACTTTGGATTTTTCCTTTAGATTCATTATGACATAATTGAAATACTGATAATATGAGTATATTCATATCACATATTCATGCCAATTCCATATTCAATGCTGGGATAAGCCAAGTCATGGAAGTTCTATATATCATCTCAACAAATTCAAAATCCTCATCTATTTGGGATTAACACAACAATTATCATATAGTAAGACACAATTTTTTTTCTCCAATATCCATATAATTACCAAGGAATTAATACTTCTCAACTAATGAGAACAATCACCACATTTAATAATGACAAAGGGTGAAGCCTTTACTCACGTTTCTATAAAAATTTCAAGGTATAAAAGTGACACCACTCTTTAACAATCATTAGGGAAATGTTTTACTCACCTCGGTATCTTAATAGAATAAGGATTCTTCTCAGAAAAGCAAATAGGTCTTGGTCCCTACAATTCATGATGATAGAATAACAATTAAATCTAAATTCTCCATATACGAGCAAAACAGTAATTTCAACAAAAACTGTGTCCTAACCTCAATACGATGATCCCTATATTATTCTAAGGCTAATGGTACTGACTAAACTCAATACGGAGTCTGCAGTAATTTTTAACCAATGCGAGTCTTACAATTAGGATGTAATTTTATTGGTGCTGAAACGTCTCCAAACTTAGGAAAAGTAGTCTCATCATTACTCTAAGATTTTAGGCGCTGACGGCGTATTTTTCGGATTTACGAAGTATTTAATACGCATTTTTGAAGTTAAAATACTATTTTTTTTTTTTAAATAGTCACCAAAGAATAGAATTTCCAAAAATATACCAAAACATAAAAATTTCTACAAGAAACTATTTTTAATAAGTTTAAGAGATCATAGGCATATTTCCGTATTTTTCCCAAATATTTAGAAATATTCTAGATATTTAAAGTGATGAAATCTCTATTTAACTCATTTACTAAGTAGTAACAAAATTCTAAACAATGGTTTTATAATGTAATAAATTATCAAATAGTCTACAGTTAACCGTAAAATATTTTAGAAATTATTCCGTATTTGGTTAACATCCATACGCATTTTATACTATTTTTACATAACTAATAACAAGACTTTAAAATAACGTTAATTAAATTAAATTTTTATTCCATCATAATATTATGAAAATAATAATTGGAAAATAGGAAATTTTCTTTTTTTTTTTTTTTTATGTATATATATTTAATGATTTTTCAGAAATTAAAAAGTATAAAGTTATCTTTTATTAAGAATAAACTTTAAAACAATTAAAGGTAAAATACTGATTAATAGCAAACTCATACCATACAAACCCTCTACATCACTACACCATAGAGAATCTAAAAAAAAAAAAAACAAAAGCACATCTTCTTCTCCACGCAGAGTTGATCTGCGACCTATACATATATATATATATATATATTGATACAAATATATATACATATATATACATATATAAGGCTATAACTCTCTCGATTCTCAACGGAATAGGGCAAGTCCTATATGAAAATTGATCCTCTCGATGAGCCCTATCCATATAAATTGGTTAGAAAGCACAAATCTAACTAATATGCACAGATTTTGGATAAAATCGAAAGTGGGTCTAATGAGAAAAATCCAAAATTCGGGGCCATATACTAAGGCTCTCGAAAAACTGCTCTTAGGGCAATATTAAGGATTCATAAGGGATATTTAGAGACTGATTTGGGGTGCTTTGGTGATGGTTGAAAAATGAAGTTCCAAATAAAGCTTTAATGGTGATCGCTCCTAACTGTGCCTAAGGCTCTGATTTAGGCATATCTAGCATGTGTGTGAGGGAGTATAACTCTGTAAATAATTTATATAAGCAAGAGTTTACCTTCAATTCTCAGCCGATGCTCTATCTCTCTCTCTTTCTCTGCGTGAGGGTGGTGTGGTCTAAGAGACCAAAAGAAAAAGTAGGGTAAAAAGAAAACAAGAGAAGAAAAGAAAAAGAAAACAAGAGTTTAGGGATCCTAAGTTGTATTTAGATGTGATTGGGTCTAGTTTAAATTGTTATTGGGCCAAAACATAGGGCTCTAAATATAGTCTTAATAAAAAGTAATAAAAAATTAAATTAATAAAAAAAAAATAATACATATAATCTTAATCAAATAATAACAAGATACCAATTATTATTATTATTATTATTATATTTTTTTTTTCTTTTGAAATTCGCGGGTGTTACAAAAATCCATCGTGATCTCATTCTATTTTCACTCTGACACAGGCAATAGTTGCAGTAGTCCTGCAGGTACTTGTCTTTCTGCTTTCACTTGCTAACATGCTGAACACTCAAAAACTTACTTAGCAATTTCACGCTTTATACCTTTGCACCAAAAGTTTCCCGTAAGTTCCAGTACATTTTGTTACTTCTTGGATGATCTGATTATCTGGTGCTATGAGCTTCTTCTAGAATTCTCTCTTTCAAACCTTTCACATTCGACACACACAACCAATTTCCAAGTTTCAAAGTTCCTTGCTCTAATACAAAATCAGGTCGCTTTCCTAAAGGTATCTCGTCTCTCATTTTGCACAAGTAAACATCGTTAAATTGTTCCTTCTTGATCTCATCAATAATATCTAGGTGTGCTATAATCGCCATCATTAAGCCACCACTAGTCTCTGGTATTACATCCAATTCTAAACGTTCCATCTCCTTTACCATTTCTTTCTGTTGTGTTAGCTTGTTGACTAACCGGCTTAGCGCATCGGCTACTACGTTAGCCTTTCTTGGATGATATTCTATCGAATGGTCGTAATCCTTCATCAATTCTAACCATCTTCTCTGTCTCATGTTCAAATCTCGTTATGTGAATAGGTATTTTAAGCTCTTGTGGTCCGTGAATATCTCACACTTTTCCTCGTACAATTAGTGTCGCCAAATCTTCAAAGCATAGATTACTGCGGCCAATTCAAGATCATGAGTCAGATTGTTAACCTCGTGTGTCTTCAACTATCGAGAAGCATAGGCAATTACTTTACCCCCTTGTATAATTATGCATCCCAAACCCTAATGTGACGCGTCGCTATAAATCACAAATCCTTCTGTCCCAGATGATATTTCCAGAATAGGTGCTCTCATTAGTCGTGCCTTCAATTCTCAAAAACTGTCATCACACTCTTGACTCCATTCAAAAGTAACTCCCTTCCTCATTAACTTCGTCATTGGCAATGAAATCTTCAAGAAATTCTCGATCAAACAGTGGTAGTATCCTAATAATCCTAAGAAACTCCAAATTTCAGATACAGGTATCGGCCTCTGCCAATTAGATACAACTTCTACTTTGTGAGGATCAACTGAAACTCCATTCTTGTTAATCACGTGACCATGAAAAGTAATACTAGACAACCAAAATTCACACTTCTTAAATTTCCCGAATAGTTGCTTCTCTCGCAATCTCTGAAGTATTAATCTCAAGTGGTTCTCGTGTTCTATCTTACTCGGTAAATAGATAAGAATGTCGTCAATGAACACTATCACAAAATCGTCCAAGTAGTCCTTGAAGACTTGGTTCATAAGGTCCATGAAACGCGATTGGTGCATTCGTAACTCCAAACGGCATAACTAAGAACTCGTAGTGTCCATAATTCATTCTGAAAGCTGTTTTCTCAACATCTTCGGCCTTTACTTTCAAGTGGTGATAGCCCGATCTCAAATCTATCTTTGAAAACACTTGCGCCCCATGAAGTTGATCAAAGAATCATCAATTCTCGATAATGGGTACTTGTTCTTGATTGTCAACTTGTTTAGTTCCCGATAGTTCACACACATTCTCATTGAACCATATTTTTTCTTCACAAATAACACTGGAGCTCCCCACGGTGATATACTAGGTCGAATGAAACATTTGTTAAGTAAATCTTGTAGTTGAATTTTCAATTCTTTCAATTCTACTAGTGCCGTTCGATATGGTGCTTTCGATACGGGTCTTGAGTCTGGCATTATCTTAATAGTAAACTCAATCTCCCTCTCGATAAGGACATCTGGTAAGTCATTTGGGAATACATATGGATACTCTCGTACTATTGGAATATCTTCTACTTTCAACTCAGTCGCTGAAGTATCAAGTACTGAACACAAGAATCCCTAACATCCCTTTCTCAACAACTTACCCGCTCGGATGGCTGAAATCAGATACGGCAGCGGTGTAACCCCACTCCCTTGAAAACAAAAGCTTCCGTGTACCAGTGATCTTAACTGTTGGGTTTGTGCCCTCAAATTATTACTTTATATATGAGACATTGACATTTTAATATATGGATATCAGCTTTACATTTAGTTATGTATGTTTCTTTCATGAGATGATTGTTATCCTTAAGTATCATAGTAAGTAATTCGTGTATGTATGAGATACATACAAGTGAGATACGAATTACTATTCTTTGTTACTTAGAATGTGTCACAGTGGATGATGAGACTGGATATCTCATCAGGTTTACACTGTAGCATGATTAACTACCATTGGATGGAGTGATTAATCTCAATCACTAGAGTTTAACTCTTAGTTAACATGCTAGTGCTTATAGTGCATTGACGGACCTCAGCTTTCTTATTGACACTCAAGACTGTCAATCAGTTGATAGGAACTCATAACTTGTATAAGGTACGTGTTCTTAATCTTGAGACGATTATGAACACAGACTGTGGATACGGCTGGTTTGACTTACCAATCAGTGAGGTCTATAGAAGATCAACACCTGGGTATCTTGGGTATGTCATATTCATAGGGTTGTGAACATATATTGTCAAGACAGAATCTACCCTCTGTTTCAGAGTAAGCATTCCCTTGAGAATGTCACCAAGTCGATTACTGAGTACTGCAGTCTTGTTGATAAGAGTTATCAACATGTTTGGTAATCATGAGAGGTGAATGGGACTAAAGGAATACAAGAAGTAATCATGATTCAAGTTGACAGTAACAGTTATCCGACTACCTGAATATGATTACGAATGCTGAAGGTAGAGGGACATTAGTACAACATACAAGTCTAGTTATTGCTTTGGATATGTTCTTTTGCGTTGGAGTTCAGTTATCGTTTATAGTGGAGTAAACGTTAACTGACCAGTTAGTTAGTTTGCTGATCAAATAGTTTGGTCATGGTAATTAACAAACTGGTCTGAGCCAACAATAAAGAGCCTAGGAGGTCCCACTTTTAGCTTCGCCAGGATACTTGGAAAGACACATGAGGAAGTTGTCAAGACAAGTTCGATCGATTGAAGTCTTGTCGATCAAAGACTGTTCGATCGATCGAAGGTTCGATCAATCGAAGATCTTCGATCGCTCGAAGTCTAGGTCGGTTCTGGAAATCTATAAATGTCACAGCCCGGTCCCACAATAGCGGAACTGGAGCCCGTGGCACGCCACCGAGGCTAAACCAATTCATTAACGTTCCCAAAAATTAGTTTGAAGAACACACGCAGCGGAAAAACAAAACACATTTTAAAACCAGAGGTTCAGTCGACTGGGTCGGGACCCTCAGTCGACTGCTCAGTCGACTGAAGAAGGCAGAGAGTTTTCAAAAGGGTTTAATATCAATTCCAGTCGACTGAGACTAGGGTCAATCGACTGGGCCTCCAGCCTTCAGTCGACTGAATCAGGCAGAATCAAAATAAACACACTATCTTACAGAGGTCCAGTCGACTGAGGCATGGCCCAGTCGACTGCTTTTGCCATAATAAGAAGCAGTAGCTAGCAGGCACATGGGTTCAGTCGACTGAACACTAGACCAGTCGACTGCTCCCCTAGCAGCAGCCCAATCTGCAGAATTTCAAGTTTTAAAAGCTTTCTAACTTTTACCAATGATCAACCACTCAATCCAAACTCAAACCAAAGTAATCCTAGCTATATTAAAACATTTCTAAAGCAGGATTACAACATGTCACTAACTATTACAACGATTTAAAATCCATTCTATCATACAAAGTTAAACATGGGTTAAAACAACAAAATTCTTATTACAACATTCCTATTATCCCAAAACTACAAGGTTAACATTCAAGTTGGCTTCCAAAAGAACTCCCAACCCACGTACTCACTTCTCCAATTCCTCGCCAGCATTTACACCTGAAATGGTTATTTGAATAACCACAGATATGTCGATTTGTTTAAGTTAATGCTTAGTGAATAAAACAACATATGCACATGAATGATAAACATGTCCGCATTCACATCTCTACATTTCATACTAGTCGCCGGAGACTCACGTGCCCGTCCATACTCCCAATCCGCGACTCCTCGCCAGTAAGTCCACGCGAAAGGGTAAGACCCACGATTCTTCTCTTCAATCGTGCGACCTTAATGCCTATATCGGCTCCACAAAATGGCACGGTGACCACGTGCTCCTTCTGACCCAAATAAGCAACTTAACATGCTCAAATACATATCACCATGCTTGCGGTAATCAAAACATTTCATCGTGCTATTGGGCCTACTTATCAATATAAATGCCCAATATGAACTACACAAGATATCTATAAGTATTAATACATGTTATTCAAACATAACATGAATACATGTCAAGAAACCATTCCAAAAACATAGTTGAATCACTCACCTCCGATTTACGCTCTTAAACTTCAATCTGAAGAAAACCCGTGCACAAAGAACGTGCAGAAGTCCGTCTAGTACAATTCCTATGGATCAAAATTCCATTTATCAACTTTTATGAAAAATTCTAGAAAATAACTTTTCGAAAAACTTAGCCAAACAAGCCCTAACATATATCAAAACGAAGCTCTTACCTCGAGGAGCTCGAATATGAAATATGGGAGAAAACAGACTGACAAAAGGTTATCGTTTGGCGTCGCAAAGCTCTAAGCTCCCAAAATCTCCCTATGGCCTCCTTTCTTGAACTTAGGTTAAGACTTATGAAAAATATCTCAACCATCTCTATCTATATATAGGCAAAACTCTCGAGAATTACGTTTACCTCCCCACGAGTTTTCCAAACTCCTAATTAGTCTCTGAAACTTTCTATACAGCTTATTCATAGCTTTACGAGTGAAACTTCAAAATTATAAAAGTTTTCGACTAAGTTTCGTTTGGTCGCTAAAACGTGAATTTCTACATGACGTTTCCGAAGTTGCTAATTAGCCTACCAAATTAATAGCGTGTTAATTCGTTCTCACCAGGATACTAAAACTAACAACAGATATAAATTCTAAAACAGAAAATAATACAGATATTGAAATACACAGGTAAACATTTATTTTCAGATAAAAATTTAAAATGTTCCTCAGTGACCGTCTCATACTCGGAGAGACTTCACAAACAATAAATCCTCAATCTCAACAGTTTCAAAGGGTTATCTAATACAGACACCCAAATCAACTCGTGAGTCCAAACTCACTCAACCATGTGTCATAAGACACGCCACATCACATTATCATGCATGACAATGTAATGCAAATGCAATAACACAAATGTGGATGTTATAATAAATAGGGCAGCTGCGTTCTGGAAAAAGAGTTCGTCATTTTTATTAACCAGACGCTGCAGAAACTATTTTAGAGCACCAAACCTTCTCCTTCATCTCTATTAGAGATCCCACCATCTCTAGTCTCTCCGGCAAGCATCCGTAGGAGACATAAGGGTGAAGAGAACCTAGTAGAGGCTGCTGCATCACCAAGGAAGAAGAAGAAAATCAGAATTGAGTTCAAGACACTAAGGTATAACTCTTGTCCCCTCTTGTGAGCATCTATGGAATTGACGAGTAGTAGATTCTGGGCTACTATTATTTTTTATAACTTGACTTTTCCGCTGCGTGTTTAAACTTTTAACTTAAACCGGTTTTTCCACCAATTGGTATCAGAGCCACGCTCGTTTGGATCTATAGATGTGTTTTTGGAACACTATTTTGATTGGCATGTTGATTTTAGAACTGTTTTTGAAACTGCATCATCACAGATCTGTTTCTGCAGTGTCATCGCAGTAGAGTACAAATCTGTGATTGCATAGGATGCAAGGCAAGTTCGAGCGATCGAACATATTTTGATCGATCGAAAATTCTCTGTACTCAAGCGATCGAACATGTTTCGATCGATCGAAACCTTCTATTGTTCGATCGATCGAATAGAGTTAGATCGATCGAGACAGATTCTTTGTCAGGTTCTCTGTTTCACATTTTAAAGTGTTTTTTGAAATTAAATACTTTAATTTTAAAATATTCTGTAAAATTTTTAAATCATTATGTGAAACAGACTATTCAAGCGATTGAACAGTGTTCAATCGATCAAAGGTTCGAGCGATCGATTGGTCTTCGATCGATCGAACTGTGACAGAGAAGTAAGATGCTGTTTTAAGTTCTAATTCAGTATGTAAAGAGTTTATATACTGTGTGAATCAATTAAGTGTTCCAATAGTTACATATATTTGTTATGTATGTATGGATGCGTGTACGACTAACCCTTTTGCAGCTAGATTAGTCGTTATCTCCCATGGCACCAAGTCATTTGAATATTTTGTATTTAAATTGTTTGAGATTGGTGCATGTTGTAATTTAATTTTGGTTTGGTTTTGAGGCATATGTAAAAAGCGCTGCGACTTCAATCCTACGAAAAGGAAAGTCGCACCGGTTTCCCTAGCCTTTTATTGTATTTTGTTGTTGTTATTTCTATTTCTAGATAAATTGTAAGTTTCGAAAGAAGCATAGGACAAATGTAATAGAATTAGAAAATCCATGAAGATGGAGCAAGGAGCCGTTGTCCATGAAGATGGAGCTGGAGGCGATCAAACCAAAAGGAGGTTCTATGGAGATAGAGCCATGGGAGATAGAGGCATCATTTGGATGTCTTTATTTTCAATTTTAGTTTTTTGTTTTATGTGCTTGGTTTGTGATTGGCATTTAATTATATTGTTACTACTTGCACGCACGTAAAACAAGTTTTCTAAAATAAAATTCAAAAACTATTTCAACGCATTAGTAAACATTGGATGTTTATGGGTAATGTGTGGAAACATTTTTAAAAGCAAAATCCTTAATTTCTAAATCTAGTGGGAGAGGGTCTTATTAATAAACACCCACGATCTTCCATTAACGGTTCACTGTAAGATGAGTGGTGCATTCTGTGTCACCTCGTCAGGGGTGATCATTCCATACGGAGGGTGCATTACTCATTGGTTACTAGATGTGAACTTCTTTTGATAGGATCAATCAGACGTGTTAGAGGGTGACCAGCACACGGAGGCGCTACTTGAGACGGTTGTGATTGGATCTTAGTTAATGGTACACACTAGCTAAGCTATGGATAAGGGATCCCACACGGGACATTATTCAGAAACTTAGAGATCAAAAGGGATCGGGAGTCATAACTTGTTTTGCAAGAGTTGCATAGCGGACAAGTCATGATTAATCGAAAGATCGAACATTAACCACCACACGGAGGCTTTATTCTTTCATTTTGATATTCCGGCGACTTTGTTTTAAAATAAGAGTTTTAAGGATTCTTTTATTTCAAACTGTCAAATCTGATATTCATATTTATTTTGTTTTTTGATTTTTACAGTAAATCATAATGTCTGGATCTACATTTAGTCCACTTGCCACCATACTCACTCAAAACAAGTTAACTGGAAATAACTACACTGGATGGAAACGAAACCTTGATATTGTATTAACTGCGGAGGATCACATATATGTCCTCACCACCCCATGACCTGAAGAACCCGCGGCAAATGCTTCGGCAGCTGCCAGACGCGAGTTCGACAAATGGAAGAAGTCGAATGGAATGGCTCGTTGCTATATTCTGGCCTCAATGGCTGGTATGTTGCAACACCAATTCCAATCGAATGATTCTGCCAGTGACATTATCACATCCCTGAAAAAGATGTTCGGGGAGCATGGCAGGCCTGCTAGACAGGTAGCCATGCAAAAGATAATGAGTGCAAAGATGTCGGTAGGGACTCCAGTCAAGGAACATGTTTTAAAAATGATTAGTTATTTAAACGAGCTGGAGACCCTAGGTGCCAACATCGATGCACAGACCCAAGTTGATATGATCCTCAATTCACTGTCGCCTTCATTCGCTCTAACACTAGAATTTTTTTGTGTGCGCTTGTGTGCTATACCCAAGTGTAGGTAATCGTGCAAGTAGTAAACTGGATTAAGTCCAGGTCGATCCCACAGGGAAGGTGTTAAACTAAATACTTAGATTAATCTCAAAAAGGGAAAATAAAATTCAATATTTTTAAAGGAATTGTAGAACACAAAGTTCCACAGTTTATCAACTACTAAAATAATTAAACTAAAATAAACTAATCGCCAACTAATTAATTAAAGTGATAATTTAAAATGTGTTTTTCTTAATTAAAAAGGAATGTTAGGATTACACAAATCCACCGCGACCTAGCCATCTACCATGCAGTTGCATTGAAGCTCAATGGAGAACATTTTCTACAGTATTCCGTATTTCTCTTAGGATAAAGAATCCATAGTCCTTTCATGACCGGGACTATGTCATCACATTTAAGTTTGAAATACACAAAAGCAGTTTGGTTCAATAGTTAGGACTCGCACCTACAATGGTGTTAGCATTGAGGGTGGTTTGCAAAAGGTATTGAAGAAAAATGCCTTAAGGCTTTAAGTTTAAAGACTGTTTTGACAAACTGAGCGTTTGGGGACAGTTTGATAACGAATCAGTAAAGCAGAAAGTCTAGGAATACTGCATAGAATGTCCTTAAGAATCAGAGAGTTCGATCGATAGACGCGCTTTCGATCGATCGAACATCTTCTTCTCTCGATCGATCGAACTAACTTCGATCGCTCGACTATGTCTCTGGTCCGATCGATCGAACTAACTTCGATCGATTGAACATAGGAATTATTCTGCTGCATGGCAGAGGCCTGAGATCACGGTTTCATCATGATCTCCCAACCTGGGGACTACTCAGACATGGTCTGGAGTGTCACAGTATTGTTTTTAACGTAAAGGTTCATTAAGGATGCGTTTGTTTGCGTTTTGAACATGAAAATTATGTAAACTAATGGTGTAACTCTATTTAACATGCAAAACTTTAAATCCAATAGATTATACTACTCTAAACTACTAACAGAATGTAAATAGAACAATACTAAATAATCTGGAATGAAAATCATGTATTAAACTATGAGAATAGCAATCCAAAAGCAATATCCAACCTCCAAGACCTACAAAAACACATAAAACCTCTATCTCTCTCTCTCTCTAAAACTAAAGAAAACAATCCGGGCGTCCTTAAGGACGTATACAATACGAATATATATAGCAGAGACCTAATGCTTAGGGTTAAATTTCTATTCTGCTGCGTGCGCGTAAAAATCTGATAAAAGGCATGTTCGATCGATCGAACAATTCTCGATCGATTGAACTCTGGAACCTTCGATCGCTTGAGCTTCTCTCGATCGATCGAAACTTCGATCGATCGAATGGTCTTCAATCGATCAAACTCTGTATTTCAACTTTTGATTGTCTTCATTAGAATTCAACATTTCCTTTTATCGTTATCTTTCAATTCTTCACACAGCAACCGTAGTCTGCACAAATTGCAGCTAAAACACACAACTTATCATAGATTAATCAAAATGTGTATAAACTGGCGTTGTAATTCAAATTGCAGATAAATAAAGGAATTGTAAACTAAATCAATACATTTTCTTCTTTTAGCGCGGTTGTATTTTATAAATACCGCCGCTTGTCACAACCCCCAACTAGCGATTTGCTAGTCCCTAGCAATAGAGCGAACATAAAAACAAGCTACACTAATACTACAATGACTAAAAATAAATTAAACTCAAGTCAATTAAAATAACAAGGAAAAACTACCTAACTCACTTTCGCAGGAATCGCGGTTGCATTTAGCAGATGCAATAAGCCGTTAAACCCCTAGGTTCCCCCTAGTGGACGAGTGTTGTCTCGTGAGGGTTTGTAGTGAATATACCCACAAAATTCTCCAATTTTAAGCTAAAAAAAGATATAGAATAACTTTTAAACAATCCCTTTTATTCAACTACTAATTTATCTCCACAAATCATATCATCCTCATTCAAACCATGAAAGAAATACACATGCTCCTCATGCCACCAAGATAAAAATAACATATGCATCGCATCCATGTATCCGTGTGTGTGTGAAATTAACAGCTATACATCGAACTTTATTTAGAGTTGTTTAGACTATTACACCTTTCAGAACTTGTAGTTTCAATTCAAGTCTCACATGGTTATTACACTCAAAAATGAACATCCCACAGAAACTTGGTTAATAATGATCGCACAGGATATAGAAGCTTTGATAAGAGTGATTTTTCGGATACTAATGCTTCCATACTCGACTCTATAAAAGACGAACATTTTAGAGTGTATAGTCTCAAGACAGGAATACTACTTACTAGAGGAGCGAAATACCGTGGATAACTCAAATTACACGTTCATGTTTAAACTAAGTTGTTAAAAATCATTAAGACTTTGACTTGACAGTGTTTTTATTTAGCAAGGTAGAAATGAAAGGGTAGGAAGTTGCACATCTCTATCATGTGATTGAACTCAGTACTTTCCTCTTTACTTACTTCCAACCATCCTCTATATTTATATATATATATATATATTTTCTTCTTCTGGACTCCATCTTCTTTCTTTTCTTTTATGCAGCCCCTCCCACTATTACTCCCTCCTCATAACATACTTCAGCAATTTAATCACATTAGATGTGCAATGGGGTTTATTGAGGTCAAAGTATAGGATTAAGGATTTAGAAGTTTATAATAAATTTGGAAGTATTTACTCGGTGTGGGGTTAAGAGCAACACATATTGTTAGAACGTTGATACATGTATATGGAAAGATAAGGAGCAAATAACGATGGCTTAAATCATTTTCTCAACTTCTTAAATTCTAACACTTACATGTTCATTGAGTTTAGTTGGTAAATCCTGAACGTTCTCCCCTAATACGCAGCCAAAATGAAGAAATAGAGACTATTCAAAGAATTTAATCGCATATTCAATAAGAACAATTTGAATTTAATGTGATAATTCCCTCAGAATTGAAGATTGGATTCAAAAGCTCACTAAGGGTAACTAGTTTTCACTATTTCATTCTTTAAAGTACGAAAGTTGTATTAACTCTTATTTTAAGTTCTCCGCATAGCTATTAACATATGCAAATGATTTGGATACAAGAATGGTCAACATATGCATTCATCCTAGAGAACTAGAAAAAATGTGTGAACTTAATTCATAAAAGGATGAGAATAAAATGATCGTGTCATTGCTTGATAACAGCTAAATAGAAGTGAAAATTCAAAATTATTCTGCCAATTTAATTTCTAAAACTTGGTTGATAGTTTGAATTTTTTTTTTTTATATATAATAGATAGAGTGATAGCAACCAAACACGCACAGGTGATTATCTATCTATATCCCACCCCCAACTGAAAATTACAATGTCCGCAGTAGGTGATTTTCAAAAATAGATAGAGAGATATCACCTGAAATATCATCGTAAGAATCAAAATAGTAACAACCTGTACAGAAAACAGACACACTCCAAGCAGCAAAGATAAAAAAAGATAAGCAATATAAAGCATCAGATCCAAGCATAAAATAGAACTACGCACTAGAAATATAGGAAAGTGAATATACAGAACAGATTAAATCAGACATATCAAAATCCATCATAGATACAGAAATCCAAACTATCCAACCAACCACACATAATATCCAAAACAACCATACAAACCAAACCAACCACAATAGTCCAACAGTATACAAATATACGCAACAACCAACCAAAAACACCCAAACACAACCATACTGTCCAAAATAGCTACTAAACTACACATCATCGGCGACATCCGACAATATCTCAATGAACTCATCAGGAGCATCCCCACTGCCACCCTCGGCAATAGTCGTAGCCATCACCGGAGCACTCGCAGTGGTGGTGTCTAGTGTAGATAAGGATGTGTCAACTACGACGGGAGAAGGTGGAAGTGGTACCTCCGCAGCAGACGGTGTCGCCGATGATGTGGATGGATCGGTAGGTGGTGCAAAAACAGGAGGATCAGGCATAGATGGTGCTACTGAAGTAGATGGTGCAGAAGGATCAACCGGGGGATCTGAAGAAGATGAACCAGTGGGGGCAGAGGAAGATGGTGTAGTAGTGGGTGGTGGAGGTGCAGATGGAGGTGAAGATGGGGGCACGATCGGATCAAACCCTAGCTGGACTAATAGGGTCGTCAGCATGGTGGATATGTGATCTATCTTGCCCTCGAGTCTAATCTGGGCCTCCCTCTCCTCTAATAGAAACTCGGGAATCGTAGGGAGAGGCACGGAAGAGGACTCTCCCTGGGCAGGAGCCTGAGATCGCTGTCTCAACTCAAAACGGGCAACCTCCTCCACCGGGTCAACCTCCTCATTAGAATCACACTCCTCAGCCTCTGTGGGCGTCCCAGAAGCAGCTCCCTCAGTATCAGTCCTGCCTCCACGTCTCCTCTTCTCTCCCACCTTCGCCTTGCCTTTTCCTTTTCGCTTTCTCTTCTGCGCATCTGACCGGTGGGAAGCTGTCTCTCCAAAACGACTGCGGGACTGGGCAGTCGCGTCTCCTGCCAAAGGAATGATACCCGCATGCTCGATCACCCTATGAATAGCCCAAGCACCCTTCAGGTGCTTCTTGGCCTGAATATAGCGTGTAGGGTGTCGCATGAAGTCGATGTAAAGGCGGGGTAAACAGACTGACTACCGTGTCTCGATTGCGTATAAGACACGAGCATACCACGCCGTGATCTTCTCCCGATACGAGGTCACTAAAAGGCAATTGCTCAGGGCAAGATGGAGTATATGGTAATTATCTGTGAGGTGGAGGTCGGGAATGAGAGTCTCGCCATCCCATGTCGGAAGAGCTCCTCCGGTGGTCTCTCGGATAATGATGGTCGGTGATAGCTGAGGTGTGTCGGGTCGATGTGGGCATACACAATTTGGTACCTCCGGTACCCCAATAGCAGCAGCGACGGTGGCCGGGCTGAAAATGATCTCTCGGCCGCAAAAAAATGAACGAAGGGTGAATGGAGCAATCCGATCCTGGATCATCGTCGCACACGCCTCCCGTATCCAAGATAGATTTACCTGCTTAGGCTGGGAGAATAGTGTGTACCACTGGGGCATGGCACGTATCCGTGAAAGGTACCACGGAGTAGCCATCCAGGCAGTCTCAAGGGGACGCTCGAGCATGACCTTCCGTGACTGGAAGTAATGGGTGAACCAAACACGGTCTTCCTCGTTTCTAAACCCGTGATCTGGAACTGGGTCGGGTATAGCGAGGTCGAACGTCTTGGCTTTGTGGTAGCCAGTGATCGGATTCATGATAAAGCCCTGAAAAGGAATAAGCAATGACAGAACATATTAGAACAGGGCAAATAATAAAGATAAAGAAACTGCCACACTTCGATCGATCAAAGTCTGTTCGATCGATCGAGAGTATCTTTGGTTCGATCGCTCGATAATGTTCGATCGATCGAACAGTAGCTGGGTTCAATCGATCAAAACCAGTTCAATCGATCGAGAACAGCGAAGTGTTAGTTGCAACGATTGAGAATGGGGATGGCCCGAAAATAACAAAAACATGGATAACACTACGAAAAGGACTTAAAGAATCAATGGGGGGCACCCCCATATGAATTTGAAAAGAAAAGAAATACGAGAGGTAACGCGGGGGCTCACCTCAAGAGACGCGCTGGGTGTAGGGTGCCGGTGGTGCCATTGACAATCTGGGGGATCCGGAGCTCCTTAATGGATGTAGTATGAAGTGGGGGAAGCCAAAATCGAGGGATTCACTTTCTGTGTTCGATCGCTTGAGGAAAGGAGAGAGACGGAGAGATTGAAAAAAAATTCTAAAAGACGCCTCGTATAAAAACATGTTTCGATCGATCGAATGGGCTCGATCGATCAAAACGCCGATCGATTGAGTCCTTCTCAAGCGCTCGAGGTCAGGGCACTCTCGATCGATCGAGATAAGTTCGATCAATCGAGCATAAAAATTCCACAAGATCCTTTAAATGAGAAATTACATACCCCCAACTAACCAATTTGAATTTGGACATACAGAATAGGAATAAAAATAGTACATTGCCAGAACATGTAAGCCAAAAACATCAACCTCATAATAGAACATTATAAATTTTATATAAATAAATCCTTAAAATATCATCCACTTATAATATTCATGCCCCCAACTTGGTGTTTAAAAACCTTATTGATAAAGGAAAAACGAAAAGAAAGCTGAAATTACTAAAAACTCCGTCTAGGAATACACTTCAATTGATGAAATAAAGTAGAAATGACAGAAAACAATTGAAGTTAAACACTATGCTTCGAGAATGAAAACTTCTTCTTCCACAACTTCGTCCTCCACCAGAACTGCAAATGTAGAGTCTGAACTTGATGATTCCCTTTCCCATAACAAGCGAAAAGCAGCGAGGACATCATCGAGCAAGGCCGAACTCTCTAAGAAATTGATATCACCGACAACAGGAGATCCAGATGGAAATAAAGATAATGGAGTGTAATTGCGCATTGGACTGTCCTTTTGCGGTGGGGTGTCTGGGGACCTTATGTATGGTCCAAATCCATGGAAAAGTTGATGTGGAAGGAACAGCGGTGGGAATGGTAGATTCATAGTGATATTCCTGACAAAGGAAAACAGAAACGAAATGGAGAAAATAAGTTAACAAGAGTAACAGAAAAACAAAAAGGAAGAGCAAAACGAAAAGAAAAAAATAGAATATGACCCAGAGTTAACCTCACTATTGGCTGGATATCCCCAGGTGCTCTAGTAGGTAGAGGGCATTGAAGCCTGAACAACAAATAGCTCAAATGGACATAAATATAGGGAACCACTTGGACGACCAGAAAGTCGTCAACATATGTGAAAATAGCATTGTGGCGTTCGGGCACCACATCTTGTAAGTCCTCTTCTTCCCATGGCCCCCACATTGAGTCATTTTCCCATTGTTCCATTAGAGTATCATCGACCTCCCACAAAGCATATCCTTTCGGCTCTCCCTCCTCTTTAGGGAGTTCCATGTGCGCAAATGGGTTGATCTGAAGGAGCGCAGGATCATACGGGATATATCCGTAGGATAAGTCAACGATGTCATCAACTCCTGGCCCTTGGTATAGAGATTAGCAAAATGCTATTTCATCACCAGTCCACTGTGGGTTCTGATATTCTGAATCAGCCCATGACCCTATCGAGTGAATATCGTTATCTCTCATAGTGGACAGCCTGTACGAGATAAAAGTGGAATAGCAGATTAGGATCAGGATCACATTCAAAAAGACAGACAAAAGATAAAACAAAACAAAAAATAGGAAAAGAAACAATACAACAACATTGGGAGAACGCACTTGGGCGTTTTAGTTTGAAGTATAGTCGGGCTCATCCAATTGGATGTGCTCGATCTCAGGTTGGAAATCTTCTAAAAATGGTTTTATCCTCTGGCCATTGACCTTGAAACTTCCCTCGTTCTTAAGATTAAATAACTCCACGGCCCCATGTGGAAAGACAGATTTGACTGTGAAAGGTCCTGTCCACCGGGATCGGAGTTTCCCGGGAAGAGATGAAGGCGTGAATCATATAATAAAACTTTCTGTCCAGATTCGAAAGATTTTTGAAAAATTGTTCGATCATGACGAGCCTTCAACCGTTCCTTGTGGAGTTTGGCATTGTCATATGCATCTCGTCGGATTTCTTGCAGTTCAGCTAACTGGAGTTTCCGGAGATGACCTCCCTCTTTGATGTCGAAGTTTAGTGAGCGTGTCGCCCAATATGCTTTATGCTCTATTTTGACAAGAAGGTGACACGCCTTACCATACACTAGCCTATATGGAGACATTCCCAAATTTGTCTTAAAGGCCGTGCGGTATGCCCATAAAGCATCAGTCAGTTTGTAAGCCCAATTTTTTCTATTGAAACTAACCGTTTTTTCAAGTATGTGTTTGATTTCACGGTTAGCCAACTCCGCCTGCCCGTTTGTTTGTGGGTGGTATGCTAGAGCGATTTTATGGTGTACCCCATATTTCTTGAGTAGTGCTTCCAAAGGCCTGTTGCAGAAATGCTTGCCTTGGTCACTTAATAATGCTTTTGGGGTTCCAAAATGCGATAAAATGTTTTCCTTAAGAAAAGACATGACTGTTTTGTGGTCATTGCGTCTCGTCAGTATTGCTTCCACCCATTTTGATACGTACTCCACAGCTAGGAGTATGTATTCGCAGTTGTTTGATTTAGGGAACGGGCCCATAAAGTCAATGCCCCAACAATCGAATATTTCAATTGTGATAATAGGGGTTAAGGGCATAGAATTTCTTTTTGAAATAGTACCTAGATTTTGACAGCGTTGGCACAATTTACAGAAAGAATAAGCGTCCTTAAATATGGTGGGCCAATAAAATCCGTTGTGTAGGACTTTTTGTGCGGTCTTTTGAGAAGAAAAGTGGCCACCACACGCTTCAGAGTGGCATGAGGCTAGAATTACGGTTATATCCTCATTAGGGACGCAACGCCTAATGACCTGATCAGCACAATACTTGAATAAATAAGGGTCATCGAAAAAGAAATGGCGTGCAAACGAGAGGAACCGCTTCCTGTCTTGATTCGACCAGTGTCTCGGAGTTTGTCCTGCGGCTAGGTAGTTTACTATGTCAGCATACCAGGGTAAACCCGAGACTGCCATAATTTGCTCGTCTGGGAATTCATCTTTGATTGGTATGGGCTCAATATTGTCTGTGAATGTTAACCGAGATAAGTGGTCAGCAACCACATTCTCTATTCCCTTTTTGTCCTTGATATTGATATCAAATTCCTGGTGTAGAAGTATCCAACGGATCAGCCTCTGTTTCGCGTCTTTCTTAGATAACAGGTACTTGAGGGCCGAGTGGTCTGTAAAACAGACTATTGGCGACCCTATCAGATAAGACCTAAACTTATCCAACGCGAAGACTATTGCCAGTAACTATTTTTTAGTAGTTGTATAGTTCATTTGGGCTTCATTGAGTGTTCTGCTGGCATAGTATATAACATAAGGCTTGTCGTCCTTCCTCTGTCCCAGGACTGCACCAATGGCGTAGTCACTAGCATCGCACATTAGTTCGAATGGCAAACCCCAGTTGGGTGCCTGTATTATCGGTGCGGAGGTAAGGTGTTCTTTTAGTGCATCGAAGGATATTTGACAGTTTTCCGACCATTCGAAAGGTGCATCTTTGACGAGTAGTTGGCACAGTGGTCGAGAGATGGCACTAAAATTTTGGATAAAGCGTCGATAAAATCCAGCATGTCCCAAAAAAGAACGGATGTCTCTAACTGTATGAGGGACAGGTAAATTCGAAATTATATCGATTTTCGCTTTATCGACTTGGATACCTTTGTCAGAGATAATGTGGCCGAGGACAATTCCTTTGGTTACCATGAAGTGGCATTTTTCCCAGTTTAGTACTAGGTGTTTGTCCTCGCATCTCGCTAACACGTTTTCAAGGTTTTCTAGGCAGTTATCGAAACTATGGCCAAACACCGAGAAGTCGTCCATGAAAACCTCGAGTGTCTGTTCAACCATGTCGCTGAAAATGCTTAACATACACTGCTGAAAAGTAGCAGGTGCATTGCATAATCCAAAAGGCATGGGGCGGTAAGCGAACGTACCGAACGGACATGTGAATGTTGTTTTCTCCTGATCTTCAGAAGCAATTTCAATTTGGTTGTACCCACTGTATCCGTCCAAGAAACAATAATACTTATGACCCGCCACTCGTTCTAGCATTTGATCCATGAATGGCAGTGGGAAGTGATCTTTCCGGGTCACAGTATTCAACTTTCGATAGGCAATACACATCCACCATCCAGTGGGGACGCGTGTTGGTACTAACTCGCCGTCTTTATTTGGGATTACTGTTATACCAGCCTTTTTGGGCACCACTTGGGTTGGACTAACCCAAGGGCTGTCAGAGATAGGGTATATTATCCCAATGTCTAGAAGTTTTAGGACTTCTTTCTTCACAACTTCTTGCATATTTGGATTCAGACGCCTCTACATTTGTCGCGAAGGTTTGGCGTCTTCTTCCAGATATATCTTATGGGTGCAAATAGATGGGCTTATGCCTTTCAGGTCGGCAATAGTCCATCCTAATGCTCCCTTGTGCAGTTTGAGCATTTGGATCAACTTATCCTCTTGTTCTAAACTTAACGAGGCTGAGATTATAACGGGATAAGTCTTTTCAGTCCCCAAAAAAACATATTTGAGCTCTTTTGGAAGCTCCTTTAATTCAAGATCGGGAAACTGAAAGTTCGAAGGCATGGTTAACTTCATTTTCGGAGGCAAGGGTTCATATGGGGTGACCCACATGCATTCCTCTCTATCCTCCTCTTTAGTTTCCATCATGAGGCAATCATGATTTAGAGCAGCGTTCAATGGGGTAGAATCGTTGGGTCGATAAGTAGCGTTGAATTGTGACACTACCACCTCCAAAGGATCTTTATAGTCAACCAAATCAACCTCATTTTCGATGATCGTTTCAATGAAGTTCACTTCTTCTTCATCCTCGTATTCTTCAGGTCGGGGATTTGAAAAAATCTTGACATTTAAAGTCATATTCCCGAATACGATGGTCATGATACCACTCCTTATTTTGATTGTGGCATCAATGGTGTTGAGGAATGGACGTCCAAAAATCACTGGGATTTGTGAACATGGATTAGACACAAGTTCAATGTCCAAGATCACAAAATCCACCGGGAAGACAAATGTGTCTATCTGCACTAGAACGTCCTCCAGTATTCCTCTAGGATATTTGATTGATCTGTCTGCCAATTGCAATGCAACTCTAGTGGGTTTGAGTTCACCCAACCCTAGTTGTTTATATACTGAATATGGCAGCAAGTTCACGCTTGCTCCTAGATCAAGGAGTGCGTTATCTATCCTTTGATTCCCAATTCTATACGAGACAGTTGGGGTGCCAGGGTCTTTAAGCTTTGGAGGCAACTCATTTTGAATTATTGCGCTTGCTTGGCAAGCGACATAAGCATGTTTTTTTACACTTTGCCTCCTTTTGACTGTGCATAAGTCTTTCAAATACTTAGCGTAGGCTGGCACTTGTTTGATTGCATCAAGGAGTGGGAGATTGATTTTAACTTGTTTGAACAACTCCAAGAACTCCTGAGTCTTTGCCTCATTTTGGGATTTCTTAAGCCTTTGAGGGTAAGGTGCAGGGAAAGGGCACTTAGGTAATGCGTCAATGACTGGCTCCTTTCTAGGCCTTCTCTAAACTTCTTCTACTTCTTTAGGAGTGTCCTTGTTTAATTCTACTGATTTATCATTAGTAGACAACTCCTCTTGTTGAGTGGATGGTTTTCTCCTAATTACCACTTCCTCCTCTTCATACTCCTTGGGAGTAGAATGAGGCATGTTTTGCCCTATGACTTTGCCGCTTCTTAATGTTGTCACGGCTTTTGCCTGTTCATGGTTAGGAGGGCCATTGTTGTATCCCTTGGGGTTTGGAAGTGGTTGAGCAGGAAACGTACCACTCGAACCCTCTTGACGTGCATCCATCCTCTCTAATGTTGCGGACATTTTACTCATCATTTGAATTAATTGTTGTGTTAAGTTTGCATTAGAGAGTGGATCTTCCTCCTGCACCTTCTTGTGAGGTGGCACGTAAATATTTGCTTGTTGGTTGTTAGAGGGTTGAGCTTGGTTGTAGTTGTTTGTTCTATTCTGATTGAATGGCTGGGACTGCCTGTTGTATTGCCCTTGATATTGATTATTGTTATTGTAGGGCTGTTGTTGTTGAAATTGGTTTTGGGTCCCAACATTGTTTTTCCAGTCGAACCCGGGGTGATTCCATCTATTATTTTGTGGATTATAGTTGTTGTAGGAATTCCCCGCCCCCCTATACCCTTGCATGGCATTCATTTCCATGGGGGGTTGTTCTTGAAAATATGGCACATTTGGACAATATTGAGTAGTGTGTCCCAGCATGTTACATGTGCCACATGGTTCTTCAGGCAAAAACTACCTAGAACTCTCTCCTTTCATCCCCAATTCTTCCACTTTCTTTACTAGTTCTTCATACTTATCATCAGACGATCCTCACTTTTTAGTTGATATAAACTTTTCTCTTCTACACAGGATATCTGTGATCGTGGGATATCATCTGAATTTGACCACTCATGGGTATGTTCAGCTAGCCACTCAAAATGAGCTTCAGCTTCCTCCGTGTTTTTACGAAGAAATGGCCCCGAACTCATGGTCTCGACCAACTTTTTCGTTTCACCATTTAGCCCCTTCATAAAAGTAGCTGATGGTTCGCCATTTTTCATACCCATGATGTAGGCATGAGAGTAGCAAATCCTTGAAACGCTCCCAAGTTTGGGTGAATGTTTCATTGCTCTTTTGTTTGTAAGAGTTTATTTGTCGTTTAAGCTCGGTGGTCATGCGAGGTGGAAAGAATTTCTTCAAGAAAGCGGTATTCATCACATGCCAAGTGAAGATGGAGTTTGGCTTCAAGGTGAGTAACCATGCTTTTGCTTTGTCCTTCAGAGTGAAAGGAAATAGCATTAAACGTGTCACATCTACAGGACAATTCTGTGAGAAAGTTTTACAAACATCCTCAAAGTCTTTGACATGTAGATATGCCTTCTCGCTCTCCATTCCATGAAAGTAGGAAGGAGTTGAATCATTCCATTGCGAAATTGAAATTCGCCTGCATGGGGTGGAATGAGAATGCAAGAAGGTGTGGGCACATGTTCAGGTGTCATGAGATCGCACAAAGGACGAAGTGAATCGTCGATTGGTACAACCACATTATCACCATTTTCACTTTGATTGTCGGCCATTGAGTCGATCGGTGTAACTATGGGGTTAATAGAACTAGATGAACTGGATGAATAGAGTGGATTTCCAAAAATTCCTTCGATGGAATTATCGGACATAAAGGGAAAGACCCTAAGTAGTTTTTAATTGAAAGAAAAAGAAAAACAGAAAGAGATAAGGATAGATTGAGGTAATCGAAGCGTTAGCTTGTCGCCTTCCCCGGCAACGGCGCCAAAAACTTGACACGAGAATTTTTCTGTGTGCGCTTGTGTGCTATACCCAAGTGTAGGTAATCGTGCAAGTAGTAGATTGGATTAAGTCCAGGTCGATCCCACAGGGAAGGTAATGTTGTCAGAATCAAGATATAAAAGTATTCTTTACTTTTCAAAGGATTTGCAGTGTGGAAGTAAAGGTCGAACCCACAGAGATTGATTACTACAGCAACTTAATTTTAAAACCTAAGTCTAATTAATTAGGAAAAACGGATTTTGATTTGGATTTAATTAAACTAATAACAATAAAAATAAATCTAAACTATGAAAGCAATTAAAAGTGTTTTTAATGAATGTTTAAGGGAACCTAGGATTACAAATCCACCACTAGCTTCATAATAGGCATATTTATGAATTACTTTAGCTTATTACATAGGATGAATATGGGGAATTGTAGCTACAAGCCCAATTCCTCCGACAAGAAGATAATCATGGTTCAAGCACCAACATAATCCATCTTCGGATAGCACGAATTATCTCACACTAAACTAGGGTTGTGATCTAATCCATCTAACCTAGGCATGGACTATTCGGATACTTGATAGCACGAATCAATAAAGCACCATCACATGTAAACAATCTAAACAAGCACAGCAAGAATAGATCGTTGAGCACATCACAGTCAAAATAGATCTAAGACAAGAATAAATTCTGAATGCAATGATTTAATCAATAGTAGTACGATTTATTTATAAAAATCCTCTAAACATGTGACTGTCATCCATACATAATAAAACTAAAATAAAAGCATAAATAAAACCCTATTACTCATCTAGGGCTTCATTGAAACCCTAGATCAATGATCTAAGCTGCCATAGGAGTAGAGATCGGCAAGAGGTTGATGGAGGAGGCCATGGAAATCCTTGGTCTTCTTCTTCTTCTCCTTGCTTCTCCCTCTTCAAGGGCTGGAAGTGTGTGTATATGGCTGTATATGAATGTGTATAATGGTTGCCAACCCCATCATTCAGTAAATTTGGAGTTTATATAGAGTTTATACAAGCTTTGGAAGGCTTCCCAACCCGAAACGAACTGAAACGCATGTAATTTACAGTCTGGACGTCGTTTAGCAGTCTCGTTTGCACAGGAGTCTTCAGTATACTGAAATACGCAACATTGGTTTTTGGGCATATCGCGCGAGCGGGTCGCGCGAGCGCGACTTTTGGTCCTTCGCGCGCGCGGATCGCGCGAGCGAGTTATTGGGGGTCTCGCGCGAGCGGATCGCGCGAGCGATTCTCTGATTTTCGCGGGCGCGGGTCGCGTGCGCGACTTGGATTTTTCAGCTTCTTTCTTTCTGACTTTTCACCCTATTTAGCCTGGTTTAGCTGATTTCTTCCAAAACCTGTCAGAAACTAGAAAACGAAGTAAAAATATACAAAAACAGGATAAAAAGGTACTAACAAATGCTCGTTAAGGCGTATATTTAGGATTAGTTCTCTCCCGATCAGAAGGTGTTAAACTAAATACTTAGATTAATCTCAAAAAGGGAAAATAAAATTCAATATTTTTAAAGGAATTGTAGAACACAAAGTTCCACAGTTTATCAACTACTAAAATAATTAAACTAAAATAAACTAATCGCCAACTAATTAATTAAAGTGATAATTTAAAATGTGTTTTTCTTAATTAAAAAGGAATGTTAGGATTACACGAATCCACCGTGACCTAGCCATCTACCATGCAGTTGCATTGAGGCTCAATGGAGCACATTTTCTACAGTATTCCGTATTTCTCTTAGGATAAAGAATCCATAGTCCTTTCATGACCGGGACTATGTCATCACATTTAAGTTTGAAATACACAAAAGCAGTTTGGTTCAATAGTTAGGACTCACACCTACAATGGTGTTAGCATTGAGGGTGGTTTGCAAAAGGTATTGAAGAAAAATGCCTTAAGGCTTTAAGTTTAAAGACTGTTTTGACAAACTGAGCGTTTGGGGACAATTTGATAACGAATCAGTAAAGCAGAAAGTCTAGGAATATTGCATAGAAGGTCCTCAAGAATCAGAGGGTTCGATCGATCGACGCGCTTTCGATCGATCGAACATCTTCTTCTCTCGATCGATCGAACTAACTTCGATCGCTCGACTATGTCTCTGGTCCGATCGATTGAACTAACTCCGATCGATCGAACTAACTTCGATCGAACTAACTTCGATCGATCGAACACAGGAATTATTCTGCTGCATGGCAGAGGCTTGAGATCACGGTTTCATCGTGATCTCCCAACCTGGGGACTACTCAGACATGGTCTGGAGTGTCACAGTATTGTTTTTAACGTAAAGGTTCATTAAGGATGCGTTTGTTTGCGTTTTGAACATGAAAATTATGTAAACTAATGGTGTAACTCTATTTAACATGCAAAACTTTAAATCCAACAGATTATACTACTCTAAATTACTAATAGAATGTAAATAGAACAATACTAAATAACCTGGAATGAAAATTTTGTATTAAACTATGAGAATAGCAATCCAAAAGCAATATCCAACCTCCAAGACCTACAAAAACACATAAAACCTCTATCTCTCTCTCTAAAACTGAAGAAAACAATCTGGGCGTCCTTAAGGATGTATACAATACGAATATATATAGCAGAGACCTAATGCTTAGGGTTAAATTTCTATTCTGCTGCGTGCGCGTAAAAATTTGATAAAAGGCATGTTCGATCGATCGAACAATTCTCGATCGATTGAACTCTGGAACCTTCGATCGCTTGAGCTTCTCTCGATCGATCGAAACTTCGATCGATCGAATGGTCTTCAATCGATCGAACTCTGTATTTCAACTTTTGATTGTCTTCATTAGAATTCAGCATTTCCTTTTATCGTTATCTTTCAATTCTTCACACAGCAACTGTAGTCTGCACAAATTACAGCTAAAACACACAACTTATCATAGATTAATCAAAATGTGTATAAACTGGCGTTGTAATTCAAATTGCAGCTAAATAAAGGAATTGTAAACTAAATCAATACATTTTCTTCTTTTAGCGCGGTTGTATTTTACAAATACCCCCGCTTGTCACGCTCAATTTAAACTTAACTATAATATGAATCAAATGAATTTTTCAATGAGCGAATTGATGAGTTCTCTTTTGGCAGCGGAAGGGGTGATCAAACCTGGGGTCAATGTCTTGAACGTTGAGAAAAGCGCTTCCTCTTCACGATCAACACCGAAAGGAAAGAAAGGGAAGAAGAAGGCTGGCACTGGTGGTCCAAGTGTAGGACCGGTCCCTAAGATTGCAAAATCTAAGGGAAAAGGTAAAGGCAAAGGGAAGGTGGGTGGCCAAGGCAAAGGAAAGTGTTTCCAATGCGGTGAGAAGGGCCACTGGAAGAGGAATTGTCCAGAATTCTTAGCTACAAGAGTTCAAGGTATGATTGAATCACATGTGATTGAAGTAAGTTTTATTACGGATACTTCAAACACTTGGTGCATTGATTCTGGTGCGACTAACCATATCTGTAATTCATTGCAGGGGTTCAGATCAACCAGGAGGTGCAGTGATGGGGAAATCATACTTACTCTAGGTTCTAGTGCAACCGTTTCTGCGGTTGCTATAGGAGTCGTAGTTTTAGAATTTCTAGACAATAAAGTTTTGATTTTATCATATATACTTTACGTCCCTTCAATGAGACGTAATTTAATTTCAATTTCTAATTTATCGAATAATGGTTATTCTTTTCATTTTGGAACTGAAGTTGTTATTAAAAGAAATAGTTCTTTTATATGTTCTGGTGTTAAATCAAATGGTTTGTATGTGATCACTCCCAATATTTCTAAAGATTCTTGCTTGGAACTTAATAACTCAATGGTAACTATACCATCTTAAAGAAAAGAACCTTCCACTAATCCAATAAGGCTTTGGCATATGAGGCGTGGCCATATCAATCTAAATAGGATAGGCAGACTAGTCAAAGAAGGGATCTTAGGCGATTTGGTTCTCGAACCAATGGAAGTCTGCGAGTCTTGTTTAGAGGGTAAGATGACCAAAAGGCCCTTTCCTAAAAAGGGCAATAGAACCAATGCATTGTTGGAATTAGTTCATACTGATGTGTGTGGACCAATAAATATTAGAGCAAGGGGTGGTTATGAGTATTTCATAACATTTACTGATGACCACTCTAGGTATGGATATGTGTACCTAATGCAACACAAGTCTGAAGCCTTTGAAAGGTTCAAAGAGTTTAGGGATGAAGTGGAGAAGCAATTGGGCTCACATATCAAGGCCATTCGATCTGATCGAGGTGGCGAGTACCTCTCTAATGAGTTTATTGATCACCTCGTACAGAATGGGATTCTGTCACAGTTGACTGCACCTGGCACGCCTCAGCAGAATGGTGTAACGGAGAGAAGGAACCGGACTCTTTTAGACATGACTAGGTCAATGATGAGTTATTCAGAGTTGCCATTATTCCTTTGGGGTTATGCTTTGGAAACCGCTGCATACATACTAAATCTAGTACCAAGCAAATCTATTCCCAGGACACCACGGGAGATGTGGATTGGGCGCAAGCCTTCTTTGCAACATCTCCGGATATGGGGGTGTCCGACACATGTGCTGAAAGGAAAGATGAGCAAGTTGGATTCTAGATCAGAAGTATGTTATTTTGTAGGGTATCCAAAGGGTACTTATGGATGGTATTTTTATGATCCAAGAGAACAGAAAGTGTTTGTTAGTACAAATGTTGTTTTCTTAGAGGATGATTATATCATGAACCATAAACCTAAGGGAAGGATAGAACTGAGAGAAATAGAAGGAGAGCCCTCAGTCCAACCCGCAGTTAATAACGATGTAAATCAAGAAAATACCACTTCTTCACCCATTTCCGCAACGGTACCTCGTCGTAGTGGGAGGATTATCAGCCAGCCTGATAGATACATGTTCTTAGGAGAAGTTTTTGAAGGTGTCTCCATAGAATCTGAATCTGATCCTGCCACATATGAAGAGGCAATGGCTGATGTTGATTCAGATCATTGGGTTAAAGCTATGAAGGCTGAATTAGAATCTATGGATTCTAATCAGGTCTGGGATCTTGTAGAACTTTCAGCCAATATTAAACCCATTGGTTGTAAGTGGGTCTACAAGAGGAAAAGAGCATCTGATGGAAAGGTTGAGACCTATAAGGCTAGGCTTGTAGCGAAAGGTTATACTCAGAGGGAGGGCATTGACTATGAGGAAACCTTCTCGCCGGTGGCCATGCTCAAGTCCATCAGGATACTCTTATCCATTGCTGCATGCCTAGATTATGAGATCTGGCAGATGGACGTCAAGACTGCATTCTTGAATGGCAATCTTGAGGAGGACATCTATATGCAACAACCAAAAGGGTTCATAGTTGGTCGGAAAGGTAACTTGGTATGCAAGTTGCAAAAGCCCATTTATGGGCTTAAGCAGGCATCCAGAAGTTGGAACATTCGATTTGACCAAGCGGTCAAGTCGTTTGGTTTCATACAAAATCTGGATGAACCTTGTGTATACAAGAAATGTGAAGGGAAAGTGGTGGCTTTTCTTATGCTTTAGGTTGACGACATTCTACTCATTGGAAATGATGTAGCGGCATTGTCAACGGTCAAGGTTTGGCTAGCTAGTACTTTCGATATGAAGGATCTAGGAGAGGCGAGCTATATTCTTGGGATAAAGCTCTTTCGGGATCCCAAGCGAAAGATAATGGGATTGTCTCAAGCTGGTTATATCGATAAGGTGCTAACTAGGTTTTCTATGGATAATTCAAAGAAAGGTTTGTTACCTTTTAGGCATGGTTTAGCGTTCTCTAAGGACCAGTGTCCTAAGACACAGGAGGAGAGGAATCGCATGGCAGGAATTCCATATGCTTCGACAGTTGGAAGTCTCATGTATGCGATGTTATGCACTAGACCAGATATCTGCTTTGCCGTTGGCATGGTTAGCAGATATCAATCGAATCCGGGTCTAGAGCACTGGACAGCCGTTAAGCACATTCTTAAGTACTTGAGAAGGACTAAAGATTACATGCTTATGTACGGTGGTAGTGAGTTAATTCTAGTAGGATATACTGACTCGGACTTTATGTCAGATAAAGATTCGAGGAAGTCAACATCCGGACATCTCTTTACCTTGGGAGGTGGTGCTGTTAGTTGGAGGAGCATTAAGCAGAAATGCATTGCAGACTCAACTACAGAAGCTGAGTATGTGGCTGCTTGTGAAGCCGCAAAGGAAGCTGTTTGGCTCAAGAAGTTCCTTATAGAGCTCGAGGTGGTACCAACGTCATTGTCACCTATTACGCTTTACTGTGATAATAGTGGGGCAGTGGCTCAGTCCAAGGAGCCAAGGAACCACGGGAAGGGAAAGCACGTAGAGCGGAAATATCATCTTATCCGAGATATTATTCAACGTGGAGATGTGACTGTCACCAAGATTGCCACCGTTGACAATCTTGTTGATCCGTTTACAAAGGCCTTGCCACAGAAGGTCTTTGATCGTCATCTAGATAGTCTAGGTCTCAGATGTAATCATGTATGGTTGTGAGTGCAAGTGGGAGTTTGTTGGGTTTGTGCCCTCAAACCATTACTTTATATATGAGACATTGACATTTTAATATATGGATATCAGCTTTACATTTAGTTATGTATGTTTCTTTCATGAGATGATTGTTATCCTTAAGTATCATAGTAAGTAATTCGTGTATGTATGAGATGCATACAAGTGAGATACAAATTACTATTCTTTGTTACTTAGAATGTGTCACAGTGGATGATGAGACTGGATATCTCATCAGGTTTACACTGTAGCATGATTAACTACCATTGGATGGAGTGATTAATCTCAATCACTAGAGTTTAACTCTTAGTTAACATGCTAGTGCTTATATTGCATTAACGGACCTGAGCTTTCCTATTGACACTCAAGACTGTCAATCAGTCGATAGGAACTCATAACTTGTATAAGGTACGTGTTCTTAATCTTGAGACGATTATGAACACAGACTGTGGATATGGCTGCTTTGACTTACCAATCAGTGAGGTCTATAGAAGATCAACACCTGGGTATCTTGGGTATGTCATATTCATAGGGTTGTGAACATATATTGTCAAGACAGAATCTACCCTCTGTTTCAGAGTAAGCATTCCCTTGAGAATGTCACCAAGTCGATTACTGAGTACTGCAGTCTTGTTGATAAGAGTTATCAACATGTTTGGTAATCATGAGAGGTGAATGGGACTCAAGGAATACAAGAAGTAATCATGATTCAGGTTGATAGTAACAGTTATCCGACCACCTAAATATGATTACGAATGCTGAAGGTAGAGGGACATTAGTACAACATACAAGTCTAGTTATCGCTTCGGATATGTTCTTTTGCGTTGGAGTTCAGTTATCGTTTTATAGTGGAGTAAACGTTAACTGACTAGTTAGTTAGTTTGCTGATCAAAGAGTTTGGTCATGGTAATTAACAAACTGGTCTGAGCCAACAATAAAGAGCCTAGGAGGTCCCACTCTTAGCTCCGCCAGGATACTTGGAAAGACACATGAGGAAGTTGTCAAGACAAGTTCGATCGATTGAAGTCTTGGCAGTCTCGATCGATCGAAGACTGTTCGATCGATCAAAGGTTCGATCGATCGAAGATCTTCGATCGCTCAAAGTCTAGGTCGGTTCTGGAAATCTATAAATAGGGCAGCTGCGTTCTGGAAAAAGAGTTCGTCGTTTTTATTAACCAGACGTTGCAGAAACTATTTTAGAGCACCAAACCTTCTCCTTCCTCTCTATTAGAGATCCCACCATCTCTAGTCTCTCCGGCAAGCATCTGTAGGAGACATAAGGGTGAAGACAACCTAGTGGAGGCTGCTGCATCGCCAAGGAAGAAGAAGAAAATCAGAATTGGGTTCAAGACACTAAGGTATAACTCTTGTCCCCTCTTGTGCGCATCTATGGAATTGACGAGTAGTAGATTCTGGGCTACTATTATTTTTTATAACTTGACTTTTCCGCTGCGCATTTAAACTTTTAACTTAAACCGGTTTTTCCACCATTAACTTCATCCCGCTCACAGTCTATGGTAGCTTGATTAAGAGCTAACTAATCCATTCCTAGTATCACATCAAAGTGGTTCACAATGATTGGTATAAGGTCTACGGTCATCAACTTCTCACCTAGTTGGATTTCACAGTTCTTGTATATCGTAGACGTCGTTATTAATTTACTGTGTGGTACGACAACAGATAATTCATATCCTAACGGTGCCAATTTAACATTCAAATGCTCAACAAAGGCATGCGATACAAATGAATGCGTAGATCCTGAGTCAACAAGTATACGTGCTAAGTGCGAACATACAAGCACCATACCTGAGACTATTGTCTCGGAAGCAACCATGTCTCTTGGGTACATCTGAAATGCTCTCTCCTGACGTTGCTCTGTCCTTTGTCCCCCTTCGTTAGACTATCTAGGTTTTGACCCACTGGAGGCCATTGAACTAGCTCCTAGTTGGGAATGCCTCCTCGGACATTTCTTGGCTTGATGTCCAAATACCCCATAATCAAAATACTTGACCCTCATATCCGAAGTCGAATTTGTATTACCCCCTCCTTGGTTCCTATTATGGGGTTTGGTCATGAAACAACGACCTGAGTGTGGTCGGTTGCTAAGTGAACACAACGATATGTTACTTGGCGTCCCCCTGAAATCGCTGAAACTAGAACCAGAGCCTCTTGGAAACGGTCTCTTGAAAGATCCGCCTTGGTTCTTATCACCAACCTCATTACGCCGTTTGCCGTGCTGATTCTGCTTAGATCTTTCCATTCCACTCTCGGCCACAAGTGTCGTTTGTTGCACTGCTGCCATAGTTGAATGCTCATAGGTCTCTACCCTCAAACGAATATTTTTCCTTAAACCACCTTCAAATTTTCTTACTCTATCTTCCTCGGTCAACACAGACCCCTTTCCAAATCTCAGCAAAGCATTATACTTTGAGGTGTACTCTGTCACAGTCATCTCCCCTTGTTGAAGATTATCAAATTCTCTCTTCATTGCATTGAGAGTTGCCCTTGGAAAAAATCGGCGATTAAACTCTGCTTTAAATCCCTCCCAAGTTATCGGTGTTCCCTGATCTAGAACGTTCACCCACCAATTCTAGGCCTCACCCCTGAGTATATCACTATCGTTCTCAATCTTCTCCCTATCAGTCATCAAAATAGATTGAAATATTCTTTCCATACCCATAATCCAATGTTCTGCAGCGTCATGTCAGACGTCCCATGAAATTCTGTCGGCTTCTTCCTTATAAATTGTTCGGATACAGATCTCATACCCCTATTCTCAGGTGCATGTACTACAGTTATCGGTACTGGCTCGAATGGAGGTGTTGGAGTTAATCATTCTACTATATTCCGGATCATATCTCCCATATTCCCAATCATTTCAGTCATTTCATTCATACGTCGGGTATGCGGCGATAATTCTCGGTCACCCATGGTTGTAACTCCTGTAAGTCTCGATGCATAAATACTATGCATGCACAACAATATCTATACATCGGGTATGCAGCGATAATTCTCGGTCACCCATGGTTGTAACTCCTATAAGTCTCGATGCATAAACACTATGCATGCACAACAATATCTATAACATGTATATATGACAACATACATATGCACCAAACATCTCTACCATGCATAGATGCATTTTAGAACATGTGACAAATCACTCAACATTCCACTCGTCGTCGAACGTTCCCAAAGTTTTGTTACTTGTAGCTCTGATACCGATAAATGTCACGACACATCCCGCTACGCGCAGGAATAGGATACATGGAACACCACCAAGGCTTATCCAGTTCCTTTAAAGTAAAAATAGCAGCAGCAAAACATAAGTAAAATATAATAAAGTCGGAGTCATAAAAAGTTTTGTCCAATTGACACAATTCCAAAGAATACATTTGAAGAACAGAGGTCTAATCGACTGGGAAAGGACTCAGTTGACTAAAGACCTAAGTAGTGAGGTTTTCAAAGAATCCACAGCCCGTCCAGTCGATTGTGAATGGGGTCCAGTCAACTAGGACCTTCATTTCTCAGTCGACTGACTCCTCTTAATCGACTGACTCATCTCAGTCGATTGTGCCTCTAGAATCAAAAGCAACATTTTTTGTCAGTTGTCCAGTCGATTGAAACATGGACCAGTCGACTGGTTTTGCCACATTTAAAAGCAATAGCCAAAAACGCACAGTGTCCAGTCAACTGACACATGGACCAGTCGACTGATCCCCTGACAGTTCACAAGTTGTGCAATTCAACAACCCAAGGCTTTCCAAACTAATACCAATACAAATACAACGATATAACAAAGTTTTAAAACATTATTCCAGGTGTTTGGAAACAAAGTTACAGTACTACGAAACTACCCCATGGTTCTATTACAACATATTACGCTTCCCAAATTCTTAAACAAGTTTAGGAAAGATAGAACAAATGGTATAAACAAATATGATTCCCGTCGTCTCATCGGCCTCACTCCTCACGCTTCTTCTTTCCATTTTTCTTCTCACTTGCAATGGAATAAAGCTCCATTGCTCAGCTATATACTGAGTGTACAAATTCTAACATATGCATATATGACAAAACATAATTCAATCTCA
Organism: Hydrangea macrophylla; assembly: GCA_033977485.1. Taxonomy (NCBI): domain Eukaryota; kingdom Viridiplantae; phylum Streptophyta; class Magnoliopsida; order Cornales; family Hydrangeaceae; genus Hydrangea; species Hydrangea macrophylla. The sequence goes on along the minus strand of CM066992.1, from coordinate 106,618,660 downwards.
TAAATCACATCAATAGTTTCTAGGGAGAAAAATACGCATTCATCCAGTAGCGGCAAGTCTAAGCCTTAAACCGCGATATCAATGGCTAGTCCAAGCCTACAACCATTACATCCTCAAGTGCCCTAGCAAGTCCACGCCTTAAACCATGCACAGTAACCGTCGCTACTAAAATTCTCCAACATCGAGAAGCTTACTCCGGCATGAATTTGTATAAGTCCCTCCTTTGACCCACATAGATAACTCAACGTGCTCGCGTAAATTTAGACACGCTTTTCACATTTGAGCGCGTGCATAATTAACGGGCCTAAGATTCACACATGAATTTTATCCGGATCATAATTTGGTTGCCAAAATCTAAAATATGTATTTCACCTATATAACATAGGTTAGGATTTCATACCTCGTGCGATTTCCCCCAAACTTTGAAGGATCAACTAGAGGGCCGATTAAACATTGGATCTAAGATTTCAAGCGATTCCTACAAGTTTTATTGGGTTTTTCCTAAAAGTCTAGAAATTAGAATTTTGCAAAAGCTAGCTAAACGAAGCCTAAGAGGTATCAAAACGTCGATCTTACCTCCAGGAGTCTAACTATGAAATTTGGTGAAAAACTGGCGGACAAACGGTCGTCGTATGTTGTCGCAAAGCTCGAGGAAAGCAAATCTCCTTTATCTCTCCTCACTCAAGATATTTATAAAGTTTATAACTAATGAAAATCTCACCCCCTCCTATTTATAGGAAAACTTCCTAGAAATCGCGTTTACCACCCCGCGAGTTTCTCAAACTTCTAATCAATTCCCGAAACATAGCGCACGTCCATTTTATGCCTTTACGAGTGAATTTTATAAATTATTAAAGTTTTCAACTAAGTTTCGTTTGGATCTAAAATTACGTTCAGAAACCAAATTCTGTGAAATTTCTACACAACCTACCTTTTATTTAACGTGCCACTCACGCTCTCACCACAGTGTTCAAAATGCTCTATAGCGAAAACAAAACTACCAGAAAATTATACTACACATGTATAATTCACTATTCATAAAATACTAGATATTTCAAATCACATTTATTTCAAATAACATTTAAATCACATAAATGCCATTTACTCGTGTCAATGCAATCTCGATTACCAATTTTCCGTGTCCTTACTGACACCTTACCGTTGACTCACAGTCAACCTCATCCTCAATTATCATATAACATTGATAATTCACAAAATCTAAATATGTATGATAAAACCATGAAATTTTGAAACGGGTGTGACAGTTACCAATTTGGGTTAATTGCATGCACGACTTATGAAAAGTACATGGATTCAATTGAAAAAAATAAAGAATATGTACTTAATTGAAAATAGGCCCTAAGTATAAGGGATTAAAGTGTAATTGGGCTAAAGGGATATTATAGTATTTGACTAACTAAACAATTTACCATAAAGGACAAAACAAATTGACAAATACTGAAATTGGAGAAATCAATTGAAAAATTGGCACGCACCCACAGGCACGATAGCTTCCTTTATAAGGTATTTAAACATACAGCTATGACGTGGCTTCACAAAGAAATAACCTTCGAACAAAGTGTTTTTTTTTTTCCGGAAAGATTGTGTTGCTCTGGCCGGAATGTGGTTTTTCTTTGATTATGAGTAATTGTACTTTCTTATATGTGAGATTTTAAACTTTGTTTCCAAACTTTGTAACTTTAGAATTACTTAAAGTAATTTTCAATAAAAAATTTATTAGTACTTAATACCATTAATGTGAACCCCATATAATAAATAAATATATATATATAAACCATCAATAATGTGATCTCACAATAAGTGTTTAAAACCAAATTGGTAATGCAAAATTTTAGAATCATAACACTATTTTTCAATTTATGAGTGATTTTTTCAAGAACTCTTCATTTTATTTTTTTTTATTTTTTTATTTTTCTATATTGTGGTTTTTAGTGGAGCTCAGAGAGAGTAGTAGCTTACGCACAAGTAGAGAAGTTATTGTATGGTGTGAAACAATGATGATTATTGATCATGATCAATAAGGTACTATCATGCGATCAAGTTATCGTCTAATGGGAGACAGTATGTAGCGACCATGACCCATTAGCTGACCACTTGGCCATATAATAGCGCAGTGCCTTATTAACCAGGACCACCATGTGGCCATAGTTCCAAAATATAGAATAACCATCTTTCCCACACACTGTTTCCAGCAATGTGCTCAACTATTCTTTAAAGACAACACTTCAGTACTGTACCTTAGGCACAATGAATAGATTTTAAAATAATAGTTTTTGAAAATACAATTTTATTTAAAAACTAGTTATGTGCAAACTGTGAGAGGCACAGCCTACACCGGACTCAAGTGACATCACTTTGAATACTAAAGAAAAAGAAAAAACTAAATTTAAACGAGTAATGATCCATTTGCTTTGGTTTCAAATTCAGCCCAGTCCAGACCAAATTTCTCGGCTTTGGGTCCAATGAAGTGAAATAATTATATGAGTATCCTCTCTGTTGAACAACCAATACCTCCTTTCAGCTTCAGTTTCAATCGCCTCCATCTCATCTCATCTCATCTCATCTACTTACCATGTAAGCGGGCGGGGTTAACAGTACATGAACAAACTAAGATCATCTAGCTGCTACTTACTATTCCATTGACAATATTCAGTTTTCTAACCCATACTGTATTAGTATTTTTGTACAATTAGCTAGTGAAACACGTGCATAGGCATAACAGAGTGTTGAATAAGATGATGAGGCTGAGAACGTAAAACAAAAAATAATGCGTGTCATATTTTATTTATTTTTTTATTTAAAAAAAAGAAGAAGAAGGGTGAATTGGATATCTAACTTTAACATGTGTTTCCTTCAATTAACTTTGTCGATTCATTTAGTAGAGTTCCAAACAACAAATTTACAAAACAGAGTATTATTGCAACTCAAGAAGCAAGAGAATTACTTGTTACTCCAGTAGCTCAAGTCAAGAATTGAGATGGAAGAAAGCTTCACAACTAAAATTAAGCATTAAACTGAAGCCAGTACTTCTATCTATCTAAAGTGGATGAAGCGTGCCAAAATAGTGTTTAATCTAAAGTTGGGAGTATAGAACAATATTACCGGGAAGTAGAATTCGTAAAAATTTCTTTGGGTTGAGTCGCGGGTCTCGCTCTCTTTAAGACGTTTCGCGGCTCTGCCCAAATTGTGCAAGCAGTTCGTCAAATTGCCACGCCGTCCCCAGGATAAAACAGCCCAGAAAACACCTCTGTCTCAATTTACTTTTGCACGAAAATAAATTGGAAAACTAAACACCTTCTCAGATCGATCGCTCGGAAACAAGAAATAAAGAAGATATGGGGACTCAAGAATATAAGGAACACTTAATTGAAATATAACACACTGAATGATTTTTACTTCTCTCGGAGTACTAGCTAGGAATGAAGCTGTGACTTAACTTTGGAGCTTAGCTCCTTTTTGAAAGTAATGATTTTTAAGTAGTTGACTGTTTATTTCATGAGAAGCATGCATATCCTTATATAGGAAAAAAATATGAACGTTGGGCTCACTAGCCCGTTGAGAGTTTTAATGCTTTTGACTGTTGGACAATAAACCACCACGTTTTAGCAGATAAAAAACGTGAAGAAAAAAAAATGGTTTTAAAGCAAAAGCTGTTTCAATCTTTCTTTATATGAATATTTAAAAAAAAATAAAAAAAAAATAGATAAATAAAAACTTTCTCTTATTTTTCCTAATACATTCTTATATATATATATATTACAACAATCCCCCACTTGTATTTGGAAAAAAAAAACTTAAAGTTCGTCGAGCTATCGACCATAAGATTGTGCATAAGTAAAGGTGTTTTTCAACTTGAACCTTTACATAGTGATGGTGATCCAGAATACACTAGAGTAACGCGTAGTTTTGAACTCTATCTCTGACAACACCTCACACACAATCCTACTAAGATGTAGTTTAAAGCCAGCACTTTTATGGCCATGTGCTTATATCCCAGTATAGCGAATGCTCTAGAGAATTTGCCCAAATTCCATAGAAAGCGGCCCCACTTCCACATTCGCATAGGTGAGTCTAACAAGGATACTCCTGTAGCTAGGTACCCCACTCAACATAGAGTTTAGATCTCATTAAGAGTTACAAATAACTCATCCGTGTATCGCTTCAGGATATCATGCTTCTTAAGGGGTGGACTAGGAGAGTAAACCCCGTATATATACAATAGCATGATTCAACCCATATCACTTTGTGACTTGTTATTACCCTTTGAACCTATTTCTTGGGATCTCCAGTCTATAGGTTGGGTTACCATCACAAGTGACTCAACTACCAATGGGCTTTAGCCCCATCCCTTTTGAGGTTTTCCAAACCTTCTCACGAGCTAACCCTTTCGTCAAAGGATCAGCTATATTATCCTCAGACCGTATATGATCCACTCTTACAGCCCCGGTAGAGAGAAATTCTCTAACCGTGCTGTGCTTACGACGTATTTGTCGCCTCTTACTGTTATAAAACCGGTTATCTACTTTTGCAATAGCCGCGGTACTATCGCAGTGGATCAAAACAGCTGGTATCGGTCTCTCCCATAAAGGGGTATCTGACAGAAGGCTTTTCAGCCAACCTGCCTCTTCACTAGCAGTAGCTAGTGCTATCATCTCTGATTCCATAGTGGACTGAGCCAAAATAGTCTGTTTCTTAGACTTCCATGAAACTGCGCCCCCAGCAATACTAAAAATGTATCCACTGGTGGCCTTGGAATCATTTGAAAGGGTATTCCAATCAGCATCGCTATATCCTTCAAGGACAGCGGGAAACCTCTCATAGTGTAATCCATAGTCCATGGTCTTTTTTAGATAACACATGACTCTTTCAACAGCATGCCAATGCTCAATACCAGGTCTGCTAGTAAACCTACATAGTACTCCCACAGCATAAGCTATGTCAGGTCTAGTGCAATCAGTAGCATATCGAAGGCTACCAATGATGCTCGCATACTCAGTTTGTCTAACACTGTCTCCAGTGTTCTTGAACAACTTCACACTCGGATCATATGGAGTACAAGCAGGTTTACAATCAAAGTAATTATATTTCTTAAGGATCTTCTCAATATAGTTAGACTGATCCAAAGAAAGTTCCTTTTCAGATCTAGTTAATTTTATTCCAAGGATTGCACTAGCTTCACCCAAATCTTTCATGTCAAATTTTGCACGTAAAAAAGTCTTAACATCATTTATAACATGAATGTTAGAGCCAAAAATAAGCAAGTCATCAACATACAGGCATATGATAGTGCAAAGATTATTATCAATTTTATAATAAACACACTTGTCACTTTCATTAATCTTAAACCCGTTAGAAATGACTAAGTTGTCAAATTTTTCGTGCCATTGTTTAGGAGCTTGTTTAAGTCCATAAAGAGACTTATCTAACTTGCAAACTTTATTCTCTTGACCCGGGACTATAAACCCTTCGGGTTGATCCATGTAAATTTCTTCGTCTAAATCACCATTCAAGAAAGCAGTTTTAACATCCATTTGGTGTACTACTAAATTATGCACAGAAGCTAAAGCAACTAGTACTCTAATGGAAGTTATTCTCGTGACAGGCGAATAAGTATCAAAGAAATCTATATTCTCTCGCTGCCTATAACCCTTGGCCACAAGACGTGCTTTATATTTATCAATAGAACCGTCGGGTTTCAATTTCTTTTTAAGAATCCACTTACACCCAATTGGTTTACAACCAGGTGGTAAGTCAACTAGGTGCCAAGTACCATTGAACTTAAGAGAGTCCATCTCATCATTTATGGCTTCTTGCCAAAGTTCGGTATCTATAGACGATAAAGCCTCTTGGAGAGTGTTAGGATCCTCCTCAACATTATAAGTATAAAAATCAGGCCCAAAGTCCTTAGCTATTCGGGCCCTTTTACTCTTTCTAGGCTCTATTTCATACTCATTAGATTCTGCTGGTTTGGGCACATTACTATATGTCGAACCCCCACTATCTCTTGATTTAAAAGGAAATTTATTTTTGAAAAAATCAACATCAATTGACTCTATTATAACATGATTTTTCAAATCATAAAATCTATAGGCTTTACTATTAATAGCATATCCAATAAACACACACTCGTAGGCCCTACTAGCCAACTTAGACCTTTTCGGGTCTGGAATACGCACATAGGCTAAACACCCCCAAGTTCGAAAATAAGATACATTTGGTTTCTTATTCTTCCAAAGTTCATAAGGGGAAATTTTAGTTTTAGAGTTAGGAACTCTATTTAAAACATAACAAACAGTTAAGAGAATTTCCCCCCACCAGTATGACGATGCACCTGAACTAAGTAATACAGCTACTATAAGTTCGGTGTAAGTCCTATTTTTTCTTTCAGCTTTTCCATTCATTTCGGGAGAATAAGGTGTTGTTTTCTCATGAATTATACCATGTGATGCATATAAGGCTATAAACTCATTAGTGTCATATTCACTACCTCTGTCACTACGGAACCTTTTAATCTTTCGATTAAATTGATTTTCAACTTCAGTTAAGAAAACTTTGAAAAAATCAATTGCTTTACTTTTATTTTTCATAAGATAAACAAAAGAATAATTTGAACAATCATCTATAAAAGTGATGAAATATCTTTTACCATTTCTGGTTAAAGTACCCTCAAACTCACAAATATCGGAATGAATTAAATCTAAAGGTTCCGATTCCCGAATGACAGATTTATGTGGAGTTTTGGTTATTTTCGCTTGACTACAATATTCACATTTATCAAAGTCATTCATAGATAATTCAGGAATAAAACCTAAACCACTCATATTTTTAATCAAGCGTTTGTTAATATGACAGAAACGACCATGCCAAACATTAAAAGAAGAAAGCATATAAGCAGAAGTAGAAATTTTATTCATCTCAACATTAAGCTTAAACATTCCATTAGTGGCATAACCCTTACCTACAAAAATACCATTTTTAGTAAGGGTAAACAAATCTGCCCCTATAGTTTGGGTAAACCCAGCCTTATTGAGGAGATAGCCAGAAACCAAATTCTTTCTCATCTCTGGAGTGTGCAGCACATCCCTAAGGATGACCGTCTTCCCAGAGGTAAACTTCAGCTCAACCTCACCAGTGCCAGCAACAATTGTGGAGTGGGAGTCACCCAACAACACTCTCTTATCCTCAGCCTCAGAATAAGTCTTGAACACAGAACGATCATAGCAGACATGGCGAGAAGCGCCAGTGTCTACCCACCACCCCTCGGATCCACCAATCATGTTGATCTCAGAGATCATAGCAATTAATTGCTCTTCGGCTAGGTTCGCCTGAGGAGCAGGACGACGCCTATTCCGGCAGTTCCGGGACATATGACCAGGTTTCCCACAGTCAAAGCAAATCATCCGTCCGCAACTGTCATATCTTGAGGGGGTAAATTCTTATTCTGATATTGCTGAGGAACCTGATTCTGAACATTGTTGTTGCGATTCTGAGCAGTATTGTTGTTGCGATTCTGAGCTCGATTGTGGTTCCGATTTTGAAATTTCATATTTTTGCGATTTGGTTTCAAAACAACAGAAGTTTTATTTTTGTTAAAATTTGGAGTGTTCTTGTTGTTGTTAACAACTAGAACCTCTTCTTTCAAATCATTTTTCCTTGCTTCTTCCTCAATTCGAAGGCGAGTAATTAAACTCTCTAAAGAAAATTCTTTAGTCTTGTGACGAAGTGTATTTTTAAAATCCTTCCAACTAGGGGGCAGCTTGTCAATAATAACGGCAACTTGAAATTGATCATCTAATTTCATACCTTCGGAGACAATATCATGAGCAATTTGTTGAAGCTCGTGGGATTGTGCTTCAACAGATTTGTCATCCGTCATTTAGAATTTTAAATAACGACTAATAGCAAATTTCTTGGCCTCGGCTTCCTCCGTATCATATTTCTTTTGTAGGGCGTCCCAAAGATCTTTGGCAGTATTACTACTAGAGTAGTAATCATAGAGAGCATCGGACAACCCATTTAAAATATAATTTTTACAAAGGAAATCATTTTCAACCCAAGTTTCAGCAGCTCGAATTTGAACCAAAGTGGGGTTTTCGGGTTCAACAGGTTTTTCCGAAGTAGTAAAAGAAGCGACTTTTTTCGTAGTTAAAAAGAAAAGCATTTTTTGTCTCCATCTTATAAAATGCAGTCCTTCAAACTTAAAAGGTTTGTTAAGGTCAGGGGACTTGGAAGAAGATGAACCAGAATCCATGGCAGATAAAACGTCTTAAAAATGTTTAATCTAAAGTTAGGAGTATAGAACAATATTACCGGGAAGTAGAATTCGTAAAAATTTCTTTGGGTTGAGTCGCGGGTCTCGCTCTCTTTAAGACGTTTCGTGGCTCTGCCCAAATTGTGCAAGCAGTTCGTCAAATTGCCACGCCATCCCCAGGATAAAACAGCCTAGAAAACACCTCTGTCTCAATTTATTTTTGCACGAAAATAAATTGGAAAACTAAACACCTTCTCAGATCGATCGCTCGGAAACAAGAAATAAAGAAGATATGGGGACTCAAGAATATAAGGAACACTTAATTGTAATATAACACACTGAATGATTTTTACTTCTCTCGGAGTACTAGCTAGGAATGAAGTTGTGACTTAACTTTGGAGCTTAGCTCCTTTTTGAAAGTAATGATTTTTTAGTAGTTGACTGTTTATTTCATGAGAAGCATGCATATCCTTATATAGGAAAAAAAATATGAACGTTGGGCTCACTAGCCCGTTGAGAGTTTTAATGCTTTTGACTGTTGGACAATAAACCACCACGTTTTAGCAGATAAAAAACGTGAAGAAAAAAAAGTGGTTTTAAAGCAAAAGTTGTTTCAATCTTTCTTTATATGAATATTTAAAAAAAAAAAAAAAAAAACAAACTAGATAAATAAAAACTTTCTCTTATTTTTCCTAATACATTCTTATATATATATATATTACAACAAATAGTGCAGAAGAAACAAACTAGAAAAAATGGATGAAGAATGGAAGATAACCAAAATTGAGCAAAATACCACAAAATACACAGGTGTTGTTTTAACACAAAATTTGGGTTTGGGTTAGGGGTGGGTAGTATGCATGTAACGATGTGCCCCCTCCTGAGATCAAATTCTGGCGGCTCAGTCCGACTACAATAATGATGTCATTATATACTCCATAAAAGAAAAAAAAAAAAAAAGAAAGAACAAAAACAAGAGGTTGCTGTAAGGATTAAACCCCTTACTCATTCTAATTACAGAATTTACAGAAGAGAGGTGAAGATGAAGATGAAGAATAGAAGAAAAGAATTAGAAAGAAGAGTTGAACAGAGAGAAATCAAAGAAATTAGAGAGAGAAAGTAACATTTCATTCATATTTTCCATAGCTACAAAAACAGAGCATCCTTTGCTCTTATAGACCGACTCACAGTTACGATTAAAATGAATTAGTTTCTAACTAATTCAGTTAAGCAACTAATCTCACTATCAGCCAATACGAGAACAACACGTGGTAAGACACTACACTCACAATCCCTCAGTCAATCCTGGTTCATGACAAATACTCACTTCTTCAAAACATCCTTGTCCTCAAGGATGAGATGGGGAAGGAAAGGAAAGGAACCCAATTTTTTCCTCCTGGGTCTGGACCTTTAAACCAAACAAGAGTAGCCATACTTGACCTGCAATTTGAATGAGGTTCTTCTTTCCAATTTACCAAAAAGAGGGATCCTTGGATGATGACCCTTAGTACCTCAACAATATACTGTTTTGGACTCAATTTGTCAATCAAAATAGTCACAAAGTGACCCTTCCTGACTTCAACTTCTTGGTGGCTTTGATCCCTAGCAACATCTCTAGAGAACAACTCATGCCTATAATCAGCAACTTTTGGCTCTTCTTCAGTCTGGTTGCTATCAAACTTATCTGAAGAAAAATAATTGTCAGGAACATCTTGTTCTTGAGTCCTTTTTTCTTTAATGCACAACCTCACTTGGTTATCATTTTGTCCAGGAATTGAGAATAGACCTTCAATTGCAGCACTCCCTGGGTCCTTGGCTTCCTCATGACACATTTTCTTCTCCTTTTGAATGACTGTTTTGGTATCCATTTCTGCCAAAAATGTATTCATAGTAGGAAACACTTTTTTTAGGTACCTTTTCTCCATAATTTCCTGCTCACTTGGGTCACCATTTTGCCCAACTTCAACAACCTCAGTGACCATAGTCTCTTTACTTTGATTAGCTAATTCTTCATTCGCAGGTGGATCAACTTCTTGAGAAGAGTAACCCTTGACAAGAACCACATTCGTAGGTGCTAATTGCTCACTTAATTTCAGCCCCTCATGGTCACAAGTCTCCTCAAAATTTGAAAAACTACTCTTGTCATTTGAAGGGAAAATTAACCCATTTTCTGATTTCTTTACCATGGATTTCAGATACTGCTCTTGCAGTCCAGCAATGAGTTGAGCATGTGCGAGGGTCTGAGGTCTCATCATTTGCACCACATTCTTGATTTCATCCTTGAGTCCAGTAATGAAGATTGAGATCAAATACTCTTCCGAAACAACAGAATTTCTTCCCCAAATCACATACTTCCAATCCTCGAATTGGACCACATATTCATGTATTGAACCATTCCCTTGTGACAGAAATTTGGGAGTGTCGAACCCTTTTCCTTCAATGCTATAACCCCTTTTCTGAAGACACCACAACAATTGGTCCATCTTGACATCGATCTTGGCTTCAAGGTTGGAAAATTTGGAATCAAATTTAGACTTAAGAACAACAATTTTGTTGTAAGCATGTACCATTGGGGTCTGAAGTGTATTTACTGAGTGATGATGATGTTCTGTAAATGCCAAAGCCTCTTCATTTCTGATTTCGGTTGATGAATTATCCATAGTGCTATGAACAATTTTAACCATTTATGGTCAATTATTTCTAGAAAGGAACCAATTATTTCTGTTGATACCAATTGTAAGAGTCGGTGCTCTTACCTTATTGAAATGTAAATGAATTACTGAGAATTATAGAGAGAAATTAGGGAGAAGAGAGAGTTACAAAATGCATCAAGAAAGGAGAAGAAAGTTACAGAAGAAGAAGAAAGATTCGGCAAATGAAAGAAATTGAGATTCAAGAAGGAATTTAGGGAAGAAGAGGATGAAGAATTAGCGGAAAATTCTGGAGGGTTTGCCCAGAAAAGTGCTTTGATACCAATTGTAAGGATTAAACCCCTTACTCATTCTAATTACAGAATTTACAGAAGAGAGGTGAAGATGAAGATGAAGAATAGAATAAAAGAATTAGAAAGAAGAGTTGAACAGAGAGAAATCAAAGAAATTAGAGAGAGAAAGTAACATTTCATTCATATTTTCCATAGCTACAAAAACAGAGCATCCTTTGCTCTTATAGACCGACTCACTGTTACGATTAAAATGAATTAGTTTCTAACTAATTCAGTTAAGCAACTAATCTCACTATCAGCCAATACGAGAACAACACGTGGTAAGACACTACACTCACAATCCCTCAGTCAATCCTGGTTCATGACAGTTGCTTTGCTTTGGACAATAACAACGCTAAAAGCCTAACCCAATAACAAGTTTCAAGTGCTTCCAAGCAAATCTAGTACTTCAAGAATAAACCGTAGATATAACAATGCTACGTCAAAGTAACTGACATGGTTACTGCATGTGTTTTTCAAGAAAACAAAACAATGCAGAGTAAAACAAACATAAGGGTGGTGCAAAATGTTCCTCTCTGGCTTCAACTTCTTAAAAAATTTGTAGATAAAAGTGTCCACGAATTAATTGTTTGTTCCTTAACCAGAGAATTGCCAAAATCTCATCTGTAACTCACCTGACTTTCTATCAGCAGAAAATGTCTAACAGAATACACCAAATTTTCAAAACAGTTTGGGATGAAACTTTTGCCATTAGAAAAAGAGAAAAAAAAAAAAAAGGTACAAGTTCCACAAACTCAATAGCACACTTAGAGAGTGTGCTACTAGGGGAGGTCCCCGTGCAAGGCACGTGTTAATAATGGTTACAGTGTTCCTAGGTTCATTGATAATTATTCTTTGCATGAATACAAAGCAATAGATGGTAAGATGTGAAATTTGAAGTCTTTAATGTGCAACAATAAAGAGAGTTCTCATTTAGCTACCAATGCAACTACTATCTCGCCAAGCCAAGAGAAGGAAAAATATTACTACATGAAAGCAAACATTCCAATCTCCATTGTCATTGTTAACTAACTATATACACTTGCACTACCAAACTCGATGTCATAAGGGTAGTCAGATATTTGCATAATTTCAATGCATGTAAATATCACACTTTGATAGATGTAGACATAGCCAATCCAGCAAAGAAACAAAAATTAGGTTATTAATTGCAACTAAGGATTTTTTTTCTGAAAAAAAACAATGAATAAAAGTAAAACACAAAACCAAAGGAAGAACACAACGCCGAATATTGAGTGGACGGAGGTTTGACGACCTTCACAGTCAGAATTTTAGAAACCTCTTAGCAAGTATTCCAATGGATACAACTAGATGCAGAAGGAAGAAATGTTATAAATAGCTGTTCACACAAAACGAAAATAAATATAAATAAATTAATAAATCCCACAAATCAAAAACAAAACCACAAATTTTACATTCAAAAAGATAAGATTGGTTAAAACATTTAGATTGAAGCTAGGACCTTGCAATCTCAAAGGATACTCTGCTGCTTCATTGCACTTCCGGTATTCCCCTCTGTTGACAAAGTTTTATAGTTTTTTTTTTTTTGTTTGTTTTTAGATGCAACCTCAAAACTTTGAAGTGTGCACTGTTGACGAAGTTATAAAGTTGTTTTAGCTTTGTAAAATGCAACCTGAAAACTTTCCTTGAGTCGAAGATTTCTGTAAACAAATTCATTGGTTGGTTGTTAGCTGTATGGTTGAATTATTTACCTGCACATAAAAAGAATTGCTAATAAACTGACAGACACTACACATGACTTGCCTATTTTTTGCCGGAAGAAATATTTGGGCGGAATAGAGTTTTGGGGTTGCATCTAACAAAGAATATAAAGAACATACAACAAAGTACCTCATCATTTAAAAAGGTATTTGGGTGTTGGAAATTATGAAAGAAAATATGGAAGATATGGGATATGAATCATGTGATATGATTCCAAAATATTCTAAATTTGATAGAGATTATTCAGATTTTATATTTGATTTAAACTTATATTATTGTAATCTTGGAGATACGATCTCCTTTGATCTTATCCATTATTCTCATCTTATCTCTCTTATGCTCACCCCACATAACGGGTTGAGAGTCTTTGTAATCCTTAACTACTGAATAACATTCATACAATCTCTCTCTCTCTCTCTCTATAAAATTCTACATTGGGCATATATTGCTTTTCTCAAACTTACAGTGCCCACATTCCCTACATTATTCAATGTATCAACCACCACCTCTTTGAACTGTATAGAAGAAACCAAGTGTTTAGAATCAAGACTGCCAATTGAAAAACAACTTACGAAAGCGCCAAATACAAATTAAAGTCAATATTAATGAAAATCTTTCATATATTTCAAGTTGAAGTTACAGCTTTAAAAAATTCTAGCAAGAAACAACAAAAAAAAAAAAAAAAAATCTCTAAGATGTGCCTTCAAGTGCTAATGGGAATAAAGGGGGAAAAAAAAAATCATTCCCATTGCAAGATGGGAGGGAACTACAAGTCAAAACCGCCCATAACTTACTAGAAAATCTTTGATTGAAACCTCTACAACCCCAGAAACACGGAAATCACATAACCTATGTTAGAAAATTTATTCCATTATTTTTGGAAATCACCATTATTGTGGAACTCTTTCAGTACTATTGCTGCACTCTTACAGGTATGCTTTGTAATGTTCATGAAATACTTATGTTTTTTTTCCTTAACTTAATTATGTTTGTTCTAAAGCTTTTTTTATTATCACTGCCTACTGACTGATGTGCTAGATTTCCTGTTGAGCAACCAAAAAAAAAACATTTAAGAGTATCTTAACAATAATGAAGTGATAATAAAAAAACTAAACACACCATTTGGGCTGGTAGAATACTACAAAATCACCAGTGTGACACTTCATATCAGGTGGAGCTCCATGTTCCTTCCTCAATGGAATGAAATGAGGCCATACATAAGTTAAAAAAAATCAGAAATCCCATTCCAAGCACTGAGCATAACCTACTCCTACAAACTGTCAAACTAAAAATTTGGGAAAGAAGAAGGCAATCCGGTGCAAATTTTAACTAGAAATAACACACGTAGAGGGCAGGAACATCAAGTATTTAGTAAAAAAGGAGAATGAAGCTCAATCAGATTCCATATTTATTAATATTTGAGCAATAAAGTTCTTGAATATATATATATATACTAGCTATTGCCCGTGCCCGAGGGCACTACCCAAAAATAAAAAGGGCTTTTAAGTCTAAAATGAGCAGTAAAAAACTGGTTTTAACTCTAAAATTGTAATAAACAAAAAACAAAAATCAACAGAGTTTTCTTTATTATTTCAACATTAGACCTTGCTAACGTACAATTTATTAGCCTATCATAACTCTGAAATGACCCTTTAGGCACGGGTTGTACTCAGAGGACCCAAATTTTGTTAGCCTATCATAATTTTACACCAACTACAACTCAACTCATCTAAGCAAAAGAAAATTGAAAACCTGGGAAGAAAAGACTTAAATAAGTAGATCAACTATTCGATTAACTAATGGGCACTACCCAAAGATGAACAAATTTAGCCCGTGGGCACTACCCAACAAGAAAAGGGTTATCATAAGTGTCATTGCAGATGCAAAATTTTACATCTTAAATGCCAAAAAATTAATTAAACAATATTTGGGAACCAGAATTGTTCCAAGAAACCTACTTACTCTTAAAGATTAATGAATTGGGTCGGACTTATACATTACAAATGCGATAATCTTGGAGATTCATCTTTAGACTTCTATCAACACCCCAACTACGCATACAAATTTTAGAATCACTATGCAAAAGTTAGAACCACCATTTGCATATTTAAGAAACAGAGAGAATATTCCCAAGTTGACAAATCTAACTCTTTGTGTGGCTTGAGCATTGTAATATCAAATATTTTCACTCTAGCATTTCCAGGTCCACCCCAAGGAGGAGAGAGATTATATCCGCCTGCAACACAACAAACAATATTGCTCGAAATTAGTTATAACTTATACAAAGTTTCCTGTCTATAAATGCTTGTATCTTCACACATTTGTACTTTTAACGTTCTCTGTGTTTCCAATTCTTCTTACAGGTTTTCTGAAATATTTGAGTTTCCCAAAGACTGAAATTTTAATGCTTGTTCACCATGTAACTATTTTACAATTCAGCTTTTCAATTTGTTAGGAGTTTAATTTGATTAATTTTGAATAAGTCTGTGTTATATCCTAGGCTTTAGGATTCTGTTAAATCTGAAGTCAGTAGGAGTATCTAGTAGTTGACTTAGTCTAATAACAACCATGTTGAGTTAGTTCCTAAATTTATGTTCTGCTGGTTCATGTACTGTTCTATATAAGCTGCTGAATGCAATCAATAAAATTATGCTTTCATCACTTCTCTGTCAATTATATTTAACATTATGGTATCGGAGCCACCACTGGGCCTGAACAAACAGAAAAGAAATTCTTCATAGAAGCAGCAGCTTTCATACTTGCAGTAGCAAGCATTCATGGCAGACAAGGTAGTCGAAAACTATATCCAGCCAGCCATTCCTCGCTTTGATGGTCATTATGATCATTGGAGCATGTTGATGGAGAATTTTCTGAGATCCAAGGAGTATTGGAGTCTTGTGGAAACTGGTATTGCCGAACCAGCAAGTGGAACAGTTTTGACAGAAGCACAACAAAAGAAACTCGATGAACAGAAGCTGAAGGACCTCAAGGTGAAGAATTATTTGTTTCAAGCAATTGATCGTGCAATTTTGGAGACGATTCTCCAAAAAGACACTTCTAAACATATTTGGGATTCCATGAAAAACAAGTATCAAGGCACAACAAGGGTGAAACGACAGCAGCTTCAAGCCCTTCGCAAGGAATTTGAGATTCTTCATATGAAGCAGGGAGAGTCTGTTAATGACTATTTCTCAAGAACGCTAGCAATAGCAAACAAGATGCGCATTCATGGTGGAAAAATAGAAGATGTTGCAGTGGTCGAAAAAATTCTTCGGTCAATGACTCCAAAATTCAACTATGTGACATGTTCAATTGAGGAGTCCAATAATGTGGATGAGCTTTCAATTGATGAATTGCAAAGTTCATTACTGGTGCATGAGCAGAAAATGACAAGTAGTCTATAGGTGGGTGTTTGAGTAAGGTAGGATAGATGAGAATAGCAATCTGAGAACCGCTAGTGTGGAATGGGTCTCGAGGGAAAGTGGAAAGGAGGTAAAGAGAGACAGACTAGGGGTCAGCGAGTGGGGGAAGTGTTCCGAGAGAAACCTGTGTAATTAATGATCGAGCATGTACGTGTGAAGGAATATTCACAGTGAGTTAATAAATACACAGATCCCGATGGAATAATATTTGAAATTCTCTCTGAGTGTGACTCTAGAAAATCATGTGTCGTCACCTCTGAGGGTACTGTTCCTATTTATAGCAGTTGGGACACGTGCCAAGGAATGAGCGCAGCTGACGTGGCTCATTCCTATTGAGGCGTACCAAACTGCCACGTGCCGTCCGGAGACAACACAAGGAATGTCCTCGCGGTAAACTAGAGAGTTACTTCAGATAGTCTCACTGACCTCTAGAAAGGCTTAGGAAGCGTATCGCGGAATAGACCGTCGCGACCTTCCTAAGCGAGCTCTGCTCTTAAGCCAACCAAGCCACATAACCTGAGAGTTCCCATAAGGTAAAAAAAAAGACTTTACCGCGCCATGGTCGGTAGTGACCATATCGTGGTAAAGTTACGTCGCACCAAGATCTGCCCCCAAGCATGGTCTATCTGAGCTAAGTACTTACCAAGAGCAGTTTACATAATTCGTGAAAAAGTATTGTGGACTTGGCCCTATCGGCGCCCTAATGATGACTTTAGGATTCCGCTCTTATCTTCTGGGTGTTGCACACGACACTCTTGGAGTGATAGATGGACACGTGTCGGTTGCGGATATGCTTGTCAGATAGTGATACCCACATTTTGCCCCCTGCTCGAGTCGTACTGGAAGAAGTGTGGCTCGAGCACTGTGTCAGTACTCTGCAGAAGTCTTGTCAGCATTGAATAAACCATGATGGTTTCGCGCGGGAAAACCGAAGCATCGGATTTTGCACAAAGACTTTTCGTTTCGCCGAATCCGTTTGGTGGTTCCACGAGGTTATATAAGAGGGTTCGCGCAGTCGCATGTTCCTCATACCTTTCGTCAGTTCATCATATTACTACGGTGTACACATATTTTCTTATCCTTCAGCCCTTTGTTTGATATTCTTCTGGGTTTTTCACGGGAGAGTCCATTTTATTCTTTCGATGGCTGAGGTCGCTCATTCGTCAAAGGGGAAAAAGAAGCCTTTGGGGCGTTCGGCTTAGATTCCTGCCGCTGTTCCCTTTGTCGGCGGTCCAGAAGATGTGTTTTGGTCGAAGGTTCAGGATTTTCGTCCAGATCTTCCCCCGATCAAAGACTCGTCGCTTCAATGTCCCGAGGCATCCTTGGGAGAGGCCGAGATGATTGCGCCCGCGAGTATTCCACGCCTTGAAATGGAACGGGGGGACTACCCCTACTCTAGCATAGATTTCCACGCCTCTTCTGGTCCTTGCACTGATTGGGATGAATGGAGTTCTTTCGTACTGTCAAATCCTCAGAGTCGTGAGCTATTAGTCGGCGCGGGTATCTTGGATTCAGTTTCTATTTGTGTTTCTTTGAATTGTAGGAAAGGAACGCTGGGCTTAGCCGAACTGGCTTCGAGGTGGAGCTCTGACTCCCATACTTTTGTTACTACCTGGGGGGAATTTACCCCTACTTTAGAAGACGTCGTAGCTTTAATGGGTTTACCCGTCGTCGGTGATTACTCGCTAGAGAGTCTTCATGAGGGTTCAGGGGATAAGGATGCTGTGGCCTTCCTGCAATCGTGTCTCACTAAGAGCGCCGCGCTGGTTAGCGCTTTTACCGGAGAGAACAAGGGTCGACGGGCTTCTTTTGTTACTTGGTTGCGTTATTTCTATAAGGACATTCAACCTTTGAAGCAAGTAACGGGCGATCAAGATCGTGATGAGAAAGCGGGCCCGGGGTCCGATAGTCCCCATTGCTTAGCAGCGTATATTGCCAGCTGGCTCGCGCGCTACATTCTTCCAATGTCTCCTGAAGACGGGATAAATTCCGCGATCTTTCCTCTGGCTGTTAAGCTGGCTAAGGGTCATTCGCTACCTTTGGCTCCGCTGTTTTTAGGCACTCTATATCATCGCCTGGATTCTCTTCATGCCGATTTTAGGCGTTCTGTCGGTCGTTTCGACATTTCCAGTTATTTGTGCACCCCTTTTTTGACCATGTTTCTTTTCGAACGTTTCAAGAGCTACGCTCCTCCTCCCATCGTTTTCGAAGCTACTAAGAAGAAGCTTCACGGGCCCACTCGTCAAGTTACCTATGTCGATAATCATCAACCCAGGGCGGACAGGTGGTGTAAGAAAGGGACTCTGAAGCGTCCGAGCAAATTTTTAGATGTCATAAAAGAGTTTGAGTTTCGCCCTTATGCAAGGGCTATCACTGGTGAGAGGGATCTGAGCCTATATCCGTCTGGTTCCTTCGAGGAAGTGGACCTGTCCATCAATCAGGATTCTCGAGGCATTATTATGGCAGCGGCCATGTTTCCCTCGAATCTCCCCTTTCTTTCTGAGTATACGAAGGGAGTGGTGCGCTATAATCCGCACAGGGTTTTTCGTCAATTTGGCTTAGATCAGGGGGTACCCGTGCGCCTTGATTTCCAATCAGACTTCGTAGGGAGTTCTAGGCATTTTACCACTGTTGAAACAAAGAATCTTTCCGGTGGGGTCACTGTTCGTATTGCCCCGCGAGGAAGAGTCGGTCGCTGTACCCCGAGTTGGGGGTCCTTCTGGGACAAATGCCTCTCTTCTTTCGTTCGTTTTCATGCAAGCGATTCGGTGAAGGCCAAAGTTTATGATATAGCTGCTAACGATGGGACGCTTCGGGCTTCGAAATCTAAGAAGTCGGTTACTTCTGCGAAGGCTGGGGTCGAGGCATCGCAAGCTGTTGAGAGTTTGTCTGCCGCCGGTGACCTTCCTCAGGATGATAATGAGGAAGTAGGGTCGCGGGCGATTCCGAAAAGGAGGCGTTTGGTGAAGGCTTCTGAGAAAGCGGCGTCTTCTAAGGAAATTCAAAAGGTATTTTGTTCAGCCATTTCCATTGTTCATAATCGTTCTTTTCCCTTTCCTTTCTGACAAAGTGGCCGGGTGTCTTTTGTGGCAGGAACTTGTGGATTCTGGAACGAGTGTGGGGCGTAGGGAAGTAGGAGAGGGTTCGGCTACCCATGGGGAGGTTGAGAAGTTAACCCTACTTCCCGTTGATCGTTTGATACGGGCTGATGTCGAGGGCCACTCTGGCGGGAAACGCAAGAAGGACAAAGACCGATCTCGCAGCCATCGTAAAAAGAAGAATAGGAGAAGTAGTGGAAAGCATAAGAAATCCCACGCGGTTGATGCAACTGGAGCCGAGCCAGAGTCTGGTTCTACTACTGCCCGTGCTCATCCCGCGGTCGTTTTCCAAGAGGATGATCATGAAGTACAGACTAATGCTGATTGTGGAGCTGCTGTTGTCGGTGATGAAGTTCTTCGATCCGACTCTGCTCGTGCTGGAGATGATGACGCTTTGCCTTTGATGGATCACGCTGGTTCGGAGACGACGATGATTTCTGTGCCCGATCGATACGCATCGCCGACTACGGGTAGGGTTATTTCGAATCTTGATGATCATAGTGCTTTGGACGAGTTTATGCAAACTTTACAAGCAGAGCTTGATCCAGCGTTGACAGGTGATATTCCCGTTATTGAAGAGAGAGTTCAGCAAAGTTGTGATGATCTGCCGAGCAGGGAAACCTTTCTCTCTGACAGCGATGTTCCCGAGGGTCCTTCTTTAAATATACCCTTGGCTCCAGCTTGTTCAGCTGAAACTAATTCTGCCAATTTATTGGAGCGGTATTTGGAGAGGGATCTTTTCGGTGAGAGTTCAGAAATGGGTGTGGAGAATCGGGATAGTGTCTTGGGTGCGCCTTCTCGAGATGCCAAGTTGGTGTCTTGGGGTGGCTGTGATATTAATTCCTCTTTTGTTCCTGCGTTGGAAGCTATTAAAGCCAAGCGACCTGAGACTCTGGCGTCGTTTTCTTGTAAATTTCCTGCAATACGGTCTTGCTGCTTGGAGTCTTTGGCGGCGGTTGTTATGTACTTGGATATTACGCCGATTAGAGATTTGGATACTGCTCATCTAGATACGTATGTGGATGCCTTGGATGACTTTAAGGCGCTTGGCCTTAATGTTGGATGGCTAGGGTCTCATTTGGCCGATCTGCGCGAGTTTTCTGTTTTCTATGAGTCAGCACGCAAGGAGAAGGCCGTTGATGCCAAAATTGTTGCGGCTGAAGCTGCTTTAGAAGCTTTGAAGGAAGAGAAGAGGATCATTAGGGAGGGTCGCCCTAGTCTTGGACCAAAATTTGCAAATGTCGATAGTGGCGCGCGTGCGTCTCGTGGTCTCTTCTAGCTGCTGTTATTTGAACTTGTAGGGGATACCCCTCCCCCTTTTTTTTTTTTTTTTTTGCAGTCATATCTTCCTGATGTATTTCGCTCGTTGGAATAAAATGAGATATTTGATATGCTCTGTGTCCTTTGTGATGAATCGTTCGGATTTTGACGAAGAGTAGGCTATTTGATGTGTTTGTGTGTAGAGATGATCGAGATTGAATCGCCGTAGCTTTTTGAGAAGAACAGATAAGTGCATTTAATGCTTGTACTTGGTCATTGATAAGTGAACTCTGTCGTCGTTCTTCTAGAGAGTTAGATAGGCGCATTTATGTCAGATGGTAATGATGACGATTGGTGTCACATCTCCTCGTATTCCGAGGTGTGTTAAGTAATTTCACCTTATAAAAGAAGGCTTGGGTGCTTAATCAACTCACTTCGAATTTCTACCCTTTCTTGAGAGAGAAGTCTTCTATCTGAATTTTCCATTCTACCCTTTGTTTTCTTTTCGCCCCATACTAAGCGAAATGTCTAGCTCGTCGTCCAATTCTGAGGCTGATTCTGGCGTCCTGAGCCTGCCCGCTGTCTTTGGCGAGGTATGGGACGGTTGGAGGGGTGTTGCTGTCCCCATTTATTTACATGTGACCCTGGAGCGTGTATATGTGCACCGTCCGGAAACGCTCTTGGATTTCGCCGACGTCCATCATGAGCTGCAGAGCGAATACTGTGTTGACTTGTCTCAAGCCGTCAGGATTTTTGAGGGGAATACTTTGGGTTCCATAACGGACAGTATTTTGGACCGCGCTTCTTATTTGTTGGAGAAACTGCAGAGGGGCCGCATGAATGTTGGCTGGTTGGTTGCTCGGCTTCATATCGTGAAAGAGAGGCGTCGTTGCCTTGACCTCAGGCGGAGTGTGCAATATTTTGAGAGTCGCCGCCGGGATTATTTGGAGGAGCTGGCTGTGGAATCCCGCAAGTTGGGTGATTTATTTGCTGCGCAGCTTCGTCTCCCTTTTATCAGTGACGCTGCTTCTCAAGTTTTCGACAAAGCTTGCTCTGACTTCACCCTGGCCTCTATGCGCCTGAACGAGAAAGTTAGGGAAACCGACGCTTATCTTCTTCGGCTAGGGGCTGATATCCAAGCGACTGAGAACCAAGTGTCTATGGCTGGCGTGACTAGTAGCTGGTCAACTGGGACAGATCTGCTAGGCGCTTAGATCTTGGAAGCGTGTGGCTCTCCGTCTTTTGCTTTCTTTTGGGTTGTTGGGGGCCGGTTGGGCCGTCTGTTGTAATTTCTTGTGTTTGTGTTTTTTTTTTTTTTTTTTGCTTTTAGTTGGTGAGTAGAATGTGGGATCGGCGTGTCTGGTCGAACACCTAGTGCGTCTGGATGAGCATTTTTGTATAGGCGGTATGCCGCTTTTTGTAATAAGCAAATGTAAAAATGAAACAGGCTTATCTTTTGCTCGTGCTGTGTTCATTATACATGTATGTATGTTGTGTTGCTTTCTTGATTTTAGACAAACGAGTGCTGTGTAAAAACAGGCTTATCTCAGGTGTTTGTGTGCTTCTGTAAGCAATAAGTGATAAACGACGCATGTGAGGAAGAACAAAATTTTTCATTCAAGATTCTCACGAAGGAGAGCGGGGGAGTCTGTCCCGGAGTACAATGAAAGAAATGGTGCGAAAGCGCACGCTTACATTCGTACGGTGCTACTTTGTAAAAAGGAAAATTATCCTAAGAGTAGAAAAGCTTTACCCATTTGAGGTTCAGGGTTCCTTGATTGCTACCATCTTCGGGGTGGATCAATTTGCAGTAGCCGCTGTCGTGGACCTCCTGGACGAGGTAAGGACCTTCCCACTTAGGAGTGAATTTTGGGGCGGACATACTTCGCATGACGTGTGTTGCCGCTTTTAGCACTAAATCACCCTCCTTAATCTGTCTAGGGCGTACCATGGCGTCATAAGCCCGTGCTATTCTTGCTTGGTAAACTTTCAGGGCTCCTTTGGCTTTATCTCTCTTTTCGTCCAAGTTATCCAACTCCGTATAGCGCGTGTCTAAGTCGACTTCGCTCTGGAGTGCAATTCTGGCTGAAGGGACCAAGATTTCGGCGGGGACGACTGCTTCAGTTCCGTAAACCAGCGAGAAAGGAGTTGCTTGGGTAGCACGTCGCTTAGATGTTCGATAAGCCCACAACGCCAATGGTAATTGATCCGACCAATTTTTGGGAAAGTCAGTCATGGTTCTGCTCAAGATCTTGGATAGAGTTTTGTTGCTTGCTTCAGCTTGTCCGTTTCCTTTAGGGTAGTAGACCGTGGACTTATGCTGGGATATGCCGTACTTGAAATATAGGCTCGTGACAGGCTTTGAGGTGAAAGGTTTGCCATTGTCTGATAGAATTACCTTAGGGATGCCGAACCTGCAAATTATGTATTGTCTTACGAAATTCGCAATGCTTTCTCCCGTTGCTTTTCGTAATGGTATGGCCTCTACCCATTTCGTAAATAACTCTGTAGCCGCTAAGATCCAGATGTTTCCTCGTGATGGTGCTATGGCGCCCATGAGATCCATCGACCACGTATGAAATGGCCACGGGGTCGTCAAAACTTTAGCCCAACCGCTGGAGCATGTATGCTATTAGCATGTATCTGGCAAGCTTTGCACTTCTTTGCGAATTCCAGCGCCTCCTTTTCCATCGTCGGCCAATAATACCCTAGGTGTATGAGCTGCTGGTACAGCTTGTTGCCTCCTTGGTGTTCAAATTGGTGAACTTGTTGTAGAACATCGTCCACTTCTTGGCCTGCAAGGCACTTTAGAGCCCTTCCATGAAAACTTTTTCGGAACAAATTTCCTTCGCTTACGAAGAATCGCGGCGCTTTCTTTTTGATTGACGCTGCGTCAATATTTTCGGCCGGGAGGGTCCCTTCCGTGAGATAATCGATGTACGGCCTGCGCCAATCGTTGTTAGCTTCTACGAAGTTGCATTCGTTTCGAGAGGGGAACTCTTGGCACGTCGCGCAGCTTTGCTGGAGATTGTTTGCTTCCTTTACCATCTCCGGCCAATAGTATCCTCTTCTCTGTATGATCCTGTAAAGGGTAATGTCTGAATTGCCGCACGTTTGCCTATGGATCGTTTCGAGGCGAAGAATGGCTTCTTCTTTTTCCACGCATTTAGCTATCCATCCTCCCGAGGTTTTAAAATAGAGTTCACCTCGATATATTGAGAAATTCTTTAAATGTGGTGAGATGGTGGACTACTTACTTTGTAATTGGCGTCGGATTGGGATTCTCCAATCGCCCAGCTTGTCTTCCTTTTGTGGGAGGAGCTCTGTGACTGTGCATGGGAGGGTTCTCTTGAAGATCTCAATCGTGACAGAGTCTCCTTCGATGTCTACTTTCGATGCTAGTGTTGCCAGGGCATCTGGGTGCCGGTTGCTTGTTCTAGGTGCGTGTTTGATATTGACACGACCGAATTTGTCCAAATATCCTTGCAATATGGAACGATAAGCTGCGAGAGCGGGTTCTTTGACAGCGTAGCTCCCATTAGTTTGCTTGACCACGAGTTTGGAATCTCCCACGATCTCTATTGCTCCAGCTCCCATCTTTTCAGCGGCCATGAGCCCTAAGATAAGCGCCTCGTATTCTGACTCGTTATTTGAGCACTGGAAGTCCAATTTGAAAGATAGGTTCATCGTCTTCTTTTCTGGTGATATGAGCACGATTCCAGCTCCTCCTCCTTTTTTGGTAGATGAACCGTCGAAACTGAGTTCCCACGTTCCTTGTGCGATGGCCGCGATAGATGTATTGAAATCGTCTCCTGGGAGTTCTTCGATGATGGGCTCGGGCTCGCCGCTAGGGAATTGAGCTAGCAAATCTGCCATCGCCTGACTCTTGATGGCTGTTGGCGGCGAGCAGGTGATATCAAATTCGGCCAATGTAAAAAGCCATCGTGCTATCTTACCGGATAAAGTTGGCTTGCTTAAAAGGTGCTTGATGGGATCACATTTGGTCATAACTTTCAGCGGGAATGCCAGGAGATAGTGGCGAAACTTCTGTGTGGCGAATATAAGTGCTAAACAATGCCTTTCCATCGCTGAGTATCTCATCTCCGGGCCTTGAAGAATGCGACTGATGTAATATATAGGCTTTTCTCGTCCGTCTGACTCTTGTGCCAATAATGCCCCTATCGACTTCGTTGTGGAAGTTAGGTACAGTAGTAGTGGCTGGCCCTTTGTCGGGACGGTCATAGTTCTTGGCGAAGTCAGCACCCTTTTGATTGCGTCAAAGGCTGAGTCATGCTGCGGCGCCCATACAAATGCTGCGTTGCCCTTTAGCCGAGTTGAGAACGGATGAGTAAGTTCTGCGAGGGCGGGAATGAATCTGCGCAGATAAGATACTTTTCCGAGTAGACTTTTGAGTTGTTTTATAGTCAGGGGTCGCGGCATTTCCTTGATGGCGGCGATCTTCGCCGGGTCAGGATCGATGCCGTGGCGATGAACGATGCATCCCAAGAATTTCCCTGAGGATACTCCAAATGCGCATTTTAGCGGGTTCATTTTCAGTTTGAACTTCCTACACCTATCAAAGACCACTTGCAAATCTGAGAAGTGGTTTGCCTCTCGTTTTGACTTGACCACGAGGTCATCGATGTAAAATTCCATTATCGAATGCAGTAAATCGTGGAATATGGCCATCATGGCCCTTTGATATGTGGCTCCCGCATTCTTGAGTCCAAATGGCATGACTGTGTAGAAGAAATTGCCTATTGGTGTCCTGAAAGCCGTCTTTGCCGCGTCCTCGGGATCCATTTTTATCTGATTATATCCGCTGAAACCGTCCATAAAAGAAAACATTTGATGCTCGGCCGTCGCGTCGATCAGGGTATCCACGTTAGGAAGTGGGAAATCGTCCTTTGGGCAGGCTCTGTTAAGATCTCGAAAATCCACGCAAACACGGATTTGACCGGTTTTCTTTTTTACCGGTACAATGTTTGCCAGCCACGTGGGGTGATGTATAGGTTTGATGAAACCTGCTGTCAGCAGCTTGGTGATTTCTTCCTTGATCTGCGTCTCCAACTCCGGACGGAAGACTCGGGCTGATTGTTTAATAGGTATGGCCGCGGCGGAGATATTCAGTTTGTGTGCCGTGATACCCATATCCAGACCCGGCATTTCGGCGTAAGTCCAAGCGAATACGTCTGAATTGGCTTTAAGCAATTGGATGAGCTCGGAGCGTTTTTCTGTGCTTAGATCTCGTGAAATAAAGATCATCATGGCGGACTGGTGATCCGCGCCAGCTAGGTTTATTTGTTCCAGCTCTTGCTCCTTGTTCTTTGGCCCGTCTTGGAGACATTCGGGCGCCATTTTGGGTTCCTCGGATCCTCCTGGGTCGGTTTCGATCATGTTGCAGCTGTGGGGGACCTCCTTTGCTCGTGGGGAAGTCCCCAAGGACCGTCATAACCGATACACGATCTTTCCGTCAGGCAAGCGAACGCGGTAACATTCTGGCTCCTCGTTGACCTTCCTTTTACCCTTGGCTTTCCTAGGTATCATCTCGAAATTGTCCTGTCTTGCCTGTTCCCACCTTGGGATCAGTCGGGTACATACAAATGATCTCGACCCCTCATCTTCATCTGCGAATTCAGTGTAGAACACCGCATCTGCGAAGTGGGACTCATGTCGTGCGAAGGGTGACCTGGAGGCCACGATTGTGATGACCTTATTGTCGAGGATTCCCTTTGCGCATTGATGGTACGTGGAACCTAGTGTGGCACCGAATGGGTCCCACGACGAGGTTGATGGTGATATGTCCCAAGCTTCGCTAAGAGGCCTTTCCAAATCCAGTGATGACGATTGAGGGTGCGCTCAAGTCTTGCTCGAAATACCCAGCGGCGGAAAGTACATCTAAAGACATCAAGTTGAGGGAGGTTCCGCAATCCAGGAATCCTCGTTGAAATTCAATGCCGTTAATCTCTACCGGCACATACAACGGCCTGTTGTGCGCAAAAGGGACCTGCCTATCCGCTTCGGAGAAAGAGATTTTGGACGCCGCTTCTCTAAGAGTTCGTCGTACGGAACCTCCTGCTCTCATACATTCCTCCGCCTGTACCTCCGTCGTGGTTATCATTGCTCTGGTTGCCGCGAATCTTGCCTCAGGAGAGAGTCCGAGTTGATCAAAGAATCGCTGAAACTTCACGGTTCTCATCAACGTGTTAGCATGTCTGATGACAAGTTCCTCGTTGTCAAACTCCGGCTCTGGTGCCTCGTACATGGCAACTTCTTCAATTTCGTCATAATAGGATGCCATGGCAACGTGACCCTTTCCGTGACGAGGAAGCGGGTCTTCCTCGATGCCCTGAGAGCCGGATATCTCTAATTCTTTGTTTAAGATTTTCCTGTGGAAAAGGCGTCGCAGGTACCAACAATCGCGCAACGAGTGCCTTTTAGTGTGGTGGTAAGGACAGAAATCGTCGTTTGCCAGTTCTTCGCGATTCAACGGGCTATCCACCCTTGGTACCTCGATGATTTTATCCGCCACCCATTTCTTGAAGATGGCCCTTACTTCCTTCAATCTGCAAGGGAATTCAGGAGGCGGGTCCGCCCTGTTTTTTCGTGGAGATGATGCTCGTTCATTCCTCTTCCTCTTATCGCTCCCTTGTACTGGCGACGCGGTGGGATTTCGGTTGTATGAGCGACCGAGTGCTTGGTTCGAACTTTCTCGGATCACGTTCTGTAGATTCCTCGCCTTTTCCACGAGGGCTGAGAAGGTTCTAATGTCCGCGTTGACGAGATTGATCTTAAAGCGATGGTACATGCTATCGACACATATCCTGATAAGCTCGGTCTCAGGAATGTTGTCGTGACAATCAATAGATCCTTCTCGGAATCGCTTGATGTAGACGAGAACATCTTCGTCTCGTCCTTGAACGATCTTGGTGAGGGAAAAGCGAGTCACGCTCTCTTCCATTTGGAAGAACTTTTCATGGAATCGTTGAACCATAGATTCCCAGCTCGTGATAGTTCCGGGTGGAATGTTGATGTACCACGTGTATGCCTTGTCGGTCAAGGACTTCGAAAATTCCTTCAGACGCAGACTATAATCTCCCCCATAACTGGCTAAGGTTTCCACGAATCGGGCCACGTGTTCATAAGAATTTCCCTTCTTTCCGTCAAACAGCCGGAAGACAGGGGGAACATAGCCGTTGGGATAAGGCATGGCGGCGATTTCTGCTGAATAAGGGGGGCGGAAATCGCAATGAACAGAGCCCATGAAACGGGCGCGTTCCCGCAGGAGCAGGGTTTGCACCTCTTGCTGGATTCGCAGCGAAATGTCGATGGGCGTTGAGCTCTGCATCTGGTGTGCTTGTGGCGGGACTTGATTGGAATTGGGAGTCGATCCCCCAGGAGTTACCAGCGGACCATGCTCCTGGTTCTCACTGTTGATCTCGGGAGGCGGACGATGCCTCGCTGCAGACGGCGTGGCCTCTCCCGTCGGGGGGGTTTCCTTGTTGCGCCGGTCCTCGTTCTGCCGTGCGTCTCCCAATGATTCCAAGATAAGCTGCTGAGTGCGCTGCATGTCTTGCTGCGCCTGAAGCATGGATGCTTGCATGGTTTCGAACGTTTTCATCAGAGTATCCAGCGTGGGATTCCCTGAAGTTTGAGCCGGATGACTCTCAGCCATGTCGTCCAACACGATGTCTTCGTTGGCTTCTCCAACAACCTTTCCATTTTTCATAACAGTCACCATCGTTTCCAAGATGCTAGTCCCCAGTGGAGTCGCCAAAATGTAGGTGGGTGTTTGAGTAAGGTAGGATAGATGAGTTCGTAAGAGAATAGCAATCTGAGAACCGCTAGTGTGGAATGGGTCTCGAGGGAAAGTGGAAAGGAGGTAAAGAGAGACAGACTAGGGGTCAGCGAGTGGGGGAAGTGTTCCGAGAGAAACCTGTGTAATTAATGATCGAGCATGTACGTGTGAAGGAATATTCACAGTGAGTTTATAAATACACAGATCCCGATGGAATAATATCTGAAATTCTCTCTGAGTGTGACTCTAGAAAATCATGTGTCGTCACCTCTGAGGGTACTGTTCCTATTTATAGCAGTTGGGACACGTGCCAAGGAATGAGCGCAGCTGACGTGGCTCATTCCTATTGAGGCGTACCAAACTGCCACGTGCCGTCCGGAGACAACACAAGGAATGTCCTCGCGGTAAACTAGAGAGTTACTTCAGATAGTCTCACTGACCTCTAGAAAGGCTTAGGAAGCGTATCGCGGAATAGACCGTCGCGACCTTCCTAAGCGAGCTCTGCTCTTAAGCCAACCAAGCCACATAACCTGAGAGTTCCCATAAGGTAAAAAAAAAAGACTTTACCGCGCCATGGTCGGTAGTGACCATATCGTGGTAAAGTTACGTCGCACCAAGACCTGCCCCCAAGCATGGTCTATCTGAGCTAAGTACTTACTAAGAGCAGTTTACATAATTCGTGAAAAAGTATTGTGGACTTGGCCCTATCGGCGCCCTAATGATGACTTTAGGATTCCGCTCTTATCTTCTGGGTGTTGCACACGACACTCTTGGAGTGATAGATGGACACGTGTCGGTTGCGGATATGCTTGTCAGATAGTGATACCCACATAGTCACACGGAGGAACAAGCTTTGAAGGTTTCAACTCATGGTGAATCATCCACATGGAGAGGATCAGGTAGAGGTCGTGGTCGAGGCCGAGGAAGAGGAAGAGGCAGAAGCCATCACACTCCAGATTCCCGAGGCAGATGCAGAGGCAGTGGCAGAGGCAGAGGACGTGATAACCAGCATTCGTTTAATAATGAACCAAAGTTTGACAAATCAAACATTGAATGCTATCGCTGCCACGAGTATGGCCATTATAAGTCTGAGTGCACTACAAATCTGTACTCCGAGAAGGGAGAGAAGTCAAACTTTGCAGAGAAAGAAGAAGAAGAAATACTATTGATGGCATACCATGCCAATGAGGAACCTCAATCAAACAAGTGGTATATAGATTCTGGTTGCAGCAATCATATGTGTGGAAATAAGTCTCTATTTTCAGACTTAGATGAATCCTTTCGAACTTCAGTGAAGTTTGGAGACAACTCCACAATAGCTGTCATGGGGAAAGGCAATGTCAAAATCTGGACTAAAGATAACACTCTTCAAACCATATCTAGTGTTTTCTTTATCCCAGATTTAAAGAGTAATCTGCTCAGTATGGGTCAACTCCAAGAAAAGGGATATGAGATCATCATAAAAGAAGGAACCTGTCGTATTCAAGATCCAAAAAGGGGTGTAATTGCTCAGGTCAACATGACGACGAATCGGATGTTTCTGATATATATGCAGAATGAAACTCATTCCTGTTTTTCGGCTAAGATTAAAGATTCAGCATGGCTATGGCATTTTCGCTATGGACATCTGAACTTTAGTGGATTGAAGACTACACACCAAAAGAATATGGTGAAAGGCCTTCCACAAATTGATTGCCCTTCACAAATGTGTGAAGATTGTGTTGTTGGCAAACAACATCGTGTTCCCTTCCCAAAAGGGAAAGCATGGAGAGCTAAGAAAGCGTTGGAGTTGGTTCACTCAGATATCTGTGGGCCCATCAATCCGATATCCAATAGTAACAAGAGGTACTTCATTACATTTATTGACGATTATAGTCGGAAAACATGGGTCTATTTCTTGCAGGAAAAATCTGAAGCTTTTTCAGTGTTTAAAAGCTTTAAGGCTAAAGTTGAGAAGGAATCTGGGAGAGAAATTAAAATCCTTCGTACTGATCGTGGTGGTGAATTCAATTGTGACGAATTTGCAAATTTCTGTGCAATGCATGGAATCCAGAGACAGTTGACAGCAGCCTACTCACCACAACAAAATGGTGTGGCAGAGAGGAAGAATCGCACAATTCTGAACATGGTGCGAAGTATGTTAGCAAAGAGAAGCATTCCGAAAAGCTTTTGGCCTGAAGCAGTGAATTGGAGTGTCCATGTGCTGAACAGGTGTCCCACTCTTGCTGTCAAAAACATGACACCAGAAGAAGCTTGGGCTGAACACAAACCAGCAGTTAGCCATTTCAGAATCTTCGGTTGTATAGCATATGCACACATTCCAGATGAGAAAAGGAAAAAGCTCGATGACAAAGGAATGAAGTGTATCTTTCTCGGGGTTAGTGAGAACTCCAAGGCGTACAGGTTGTACAATCCCATCACCAAAAAGATCATCGTAAGTCGTGATGTCCTATTTGATGAAGAAAATGCATGGGATTGGAATGGTACAGGGCAGCAAAAAATTTCAGTTGATTTTGATGAAGGAGAAGCTGAAGAGGAGACCAACCAGCAACTGCAATCATCTAATGAAGGTCCATCATATTCGTCAGCAGGTGTTCCAATTGAAGACCAGCCATCAAGTCTATCCAGTCCAAGAGTTCAACGCCAAAGAAAGCGACCAGCTTGGATGATTGATTATGTAAGTGGAGATGAATTGTCTGATGATGATACTACTGTTCATTTTGCCTTGTTTGCAGATTGTGATCCTGTAACATTTCAAGAAGCTAACAAAGAAACAAAATGGAGAAGAGCTATGGATGAGGAAATCAAATCCATTGAGAAAAATGATACTTGGGAGTTGACAGATCTTCCTAAAGGGCAGAAGTCGATTGGTGTAAAATGGGTCTATAAGACAAAACTGAACAAGGAAGGTGAAGTTGACAAATACAAGGCACGGCTGGTGGCTAAAGGCTATAAACAAGAGTTTGGCATTGATTACAATGAAGTGTTTGCTCCTGTTGCAAGAATGGATACAATCAGACTGGTACTTTCCATGGCGGCAGAAAATTCCTGGCATGTTCTTCAATTAGATGTGAAGTCAGCCTTTCTTCATGGAGAGCTACAAGAACAGGTATTTATTGATCAACCTCCGGGTTATGTGCAGCAGGGGAATAAGAAGAAGGTTTATAGGTTGAAGAAGGCACTCTATGGACTGAAACAAGCACCTAGAGCTTGGTATAGTCGATAGATGCATACTTTACTAGAGAAGGCTTCCAAAAATGCCCGTATGAGCATACACTCTTCACAAAGTGTGGAGAAGGAGGGAAGATTCTTATTGTGTGTTTGTATGTGGATGATCTGATCTTCACAGGTAATGATAAAGCCATGTTCGACGTTTTTAAACAATCCATGATGTCTGAGTTTGATATGACAGATTTGGGTTTGATGCGCTATTTCCTTGGCATCGAAGTAGTACAATCAGCAGCTGGAATATTCATTTCTCAGAAGAAGTATGTGCAGGAAATTTTGGACAGGTTCCAGATGAAAATTTGTAATTCAGTTGGAACCCCAACAGCACCAGATTTGAAGCTAGTAAAGAACTCAGAAGAAAAGAAGGTGAATGCAACTCTTTACAAACAAATTGTGGGAAGTCTGATGTATTTGACTTCAACCAGGCCTGATATAATGCATGCTGTCAGCCTAATCAGTCGCTATATGGAGAATCCAACAGAGCTTCATCTCCTAGCAGTAAAAAGAATCTTTCGTTACTTGCAAGGTACAAAGGATTTTGGTATTTTCTATAAACGGGGAGCACGGTCTGGTCTATTTGGCTTCACTGATAGCGATTATGCCGGAGATCCTGATGATAGAAGAAGCACTTCGGGTCATGTGTTTATGATGGGAACAGGGGCTGTTTCATGGTCATCCAAAAAGCAGCAAATTGTGACTCTATCAACTACTGAAGCTGAATTTGTTGCAGCAGCATCATGTTCTTGTCAAGCCATTTGGCTAAGAAGGTTAATTAAAGCTCTCCACTACCAGCAGCAAGGTCCAACATTGATCTATTGTGACAATGTTTCTGCAATTAAGCTTTCCAAAAATCCTGTTTTACACGGGAGGAGCAAGCATATAGATGTGCGATACCATTTCTTGCGTGATCTCTGTAAGGATGGTATCATTGATTTAATTTTCTGTAGAAGTGAAGATCAAGCTGCAGATATTTTCACCAAGCCTCTCAAGTTACCTGTGTTTGTGAAGCTGCGAGGCCTGCTTGGAATGTGTTCAATAAAGGATGTTGTTTGAGGCTGTTATTGTACCCTTTCTAAACTGATGTCTGAAGAACATTCAGTTTAAGGGAGGGTGTTAGGAGTTTAATTTGATTAATTTTGAATAAGTCTGTGTTATATCCTAGGCTTTAGGATTCTGTTAAATCTGAAGTCAGTAGGAGTATCTAGTAGTTGACTTAGTCTAATAACAACCATGTTGAGTTAGTTCCTAAATTTATGTTCTGCTGGTTCATGTACTGTTCTATATAAGCTGCTGAATGCAATCAATAAAATTATGCTTTCATCACTTCTCTATCAATTATATTTAACACAATTATGTAACAACTTTTTTTTATTATTTTTTTTTTATTCAAGTGCATATAAATCTTTTAGTACCTTTTTGATAACAAGGAACCCCGTTTCAAAATTCCAACTATCTACCATTCCATGCCCAGCAAATTCAAAGCTTTTGATGACAAAAAGAAAAAAGATTCAAAGCATTTGTAGTAGTGATTACAAATTAATAAAATCAAATAAGAAGAAAATGATTGGTGGGTTATATGGAAAGTACCTTGGCTCCCATTGTCACTATGGAGGATTGGCAAACTATCCAACACCCTTTAGCATTAAAGTCCGAGCATGGTCAATCAAGGTTAGATTAACCACCTGTACCAAAAAATCAAAAAATTTGAACTGCAAGGACTAAATACAGAGCATGGTTAATCAAGGTAAAATCACTTTTCTTTTTAAATAATGCAACGGTTCCCAAAATTGGATACACAAATGTTTTGAGAGTAATGCTATACTTCCCAAATCCCAAATCCACGCCCCAAATGATGTAGCAGTGGGACCACTGTATTTGGGATTTGGAGTAATGCTTTTCTTTTGAGAGTAATCACTTCTCTCTCTCTCTCTCTCTCTCTCTCTCTCTCTCTCTCTCTCTCTCTCTCTCTCTCTTCGTAGTCTATTTTCTAGGCAATTAAGTAGAGAGTGGCTTTTTGTAACAAAAAATAGATTGGTATATGCTTAGTCACATAAGCATCTTAAGTAGTAGGCATACGAAGAATATAACCTGTTTTGACTTCACTTTTTTTTTTTGGTTTGACTCATTGGTTTATTCTACCTCTTCTTCTTGCTCTCCGTCTTCTTATTAAGCTTGGTTTTCTGCACCAACAAACAGAACTATTCATCTTCTTGTTCAGCTTGGGATTCTTCTATATTATGCTCAGAAAAAATCAGGGAAAAAAAAAAGAGAAGAAAAAGGAAAAGAAAGAAGCATTGATGCAATTTTCACGGCATTGGGGGCTGTTTAGGGAGCTAGCTGATTGGGGGCTTATAAGCTAAAAACGAAACATATGCAGCAATTGGCAACTAAATATGAAAGAGGTGTACAGGAACTAAGTACAAACCTCACTCCCAACAGGGAAAACTTGCGGCCATAGGTCTTCCTAAAAAACATAGGACAACCACTCAATTAGCAAAAATGAATATTAAAAGAGCACAAAGTGCATTAACATAACGAAATGCGCTTGACAAAATGCAACTAACAATGCAGATATTTGAAAATTCCGAGACAAAACAGTTTTCAAATACTGTGTGAACATGAAACATAAAAGATACCAGTGAAGAAAAAGAAAAGAAGGTGAAGAAAAAGAGAGTAAAAATGGGTCCGTTAACATCCATTATCCATGCATTAAATGAGAGAGAAAAATATTAAAAGAGCACACCATCGATTAGAATAGAAAATATTATACGTCCATTTTTTTTCTTGGAATACTCGATCAACTTCGCGAATATAGATTGTGCGTTAACATTCGGAATTGAAAAGTAAAAAAAAAAAAACCACCTTTGAAATACCTTTCCGTAGGGCTTCATATATTACTGTTAAAACAAAGAAAAAACATATAAAAGTAACAGAATTAACTTAAATTAGAAAGCAGACGTACACAATTATAAATACACAAATCATTTTTTTTAAGGCACATAAATCAACCTTGAGCCCTCATAAATTAGGACTCATGGAATCAAGAATTCTCAAATTCAAAGAGGCCAAGATTAGGCTTGAATTCTCTAATCCATTGCATGGGACATTTGCCATTGTATTTAGATCAAACGACAATGTTACAACGCTGCTACGACAACGATGCTATGAGTTCTCCATCACACAAATGGAAAAAAGGAAAAAAAAAAAAACAGTGATAGAGAAGATGGGTATAACTTATAAGGTTGTGGCACATCCCTGAGAAAGAAACGAAATATCTATAACAAACTGTGGTAGAGAAGATGGGTATGATGCACACTAATTAGGAAGTAGAAAAATCAAATTCCTTGGAAACTTTTACTTACCAGTTACCACACAAAGAGGAAGCACACAAACACATCCATAGCCTTATTATATTTCTCTTTTTGTTTTTTTAACAAGAATGAAAACCCAGAAAGAACTGTCAATGAGTGGAGAAGTTACGAGCGCATATTGACTTAATTTCAAGACATCGAAAGGAGTAATGGCAAGATGAGCAGTACGGTACCGTACTGTACTGCTCGCAAGGTGACGAAGGTGAGTCGATCCAAACGTCCATCCTGGTGTGAAAATAATTTCAAGACTTCGTCACCTTGCCAGGATGGACGTTTGGATCGACTCGCAAGGTGACGAAGTCGCCGATACCGTCGACAGCTGCGCCGAGGAAATCGAAGCCAGGGCCGAGGTTAGCAACAGTTGCTGGTGCGAAGGACTTGACAGAAGTAAAGAGGGGTTGAGGTTCTGATTCGGTGATTATTAGGGGGGGGGGTGGGTTTTGAGGTTAGAAGAAGAAGAAGAAGAAGAAAATGATGGATTAGGGACGGAGAGGTTGCATCTGATTCTGATGGAGAGAGAAGGATTGGGATTGGGGGGTTTACCAGAGAGATGATAATGATG
Organism: Hydrangea macrophylla; assembly: GCA_033977485.1. Classification (NCBI taxonomy): domain Eukaryota; kingdom Viridiplantae; phylum Streptophyta; class Magnoliopsida; order Cornales; family Hydrangeaceae; genus Hydrangea; species Hydrangea macrophylla. The sequence goes on along the minus strand of CM066992.1, from coordinate 106,582,923 downwards.
ATGTGTTGAAGGGACGAGTTTGAATGAGCTTTGATAGCAGACGGCCATCATCGTCCTCGTCGTGGTGTGTACTACAGATTCGATCGAGATTTTGGGGGTTCTTTGTTTGTTTGTTTGTGTTTTGGGGCAATCTCCAATGCAGCTCATATGGCAGCTGCCATCCCATATTTGGCAGGGGTTTTGGCATAATTGAGCTCTAATGTAATGTCAAACGAGCTAAACAAGCTCTCAAATATAGCAGGTCAAATGAAAGCTGCCAAACAAGCTGTTATCTCCCAAAAGTCATATTTTGGGTTTGAAAAAAATGATTTGGTTGTAGAAATGTCAAATATAGCATTGGAGCAGAAATGTCAAATTATAGCATTTGACACTGTAGCAATACTAAAAAATAACATTGACATGGAAGATATAACATTTAGCATTGGAGATGGCCTAAGGGAGGGAGGCTAGATTTTTTTTTTTTTGGATTTTTCAACGTATTTTCAAGACATCCGTTCAAGACTAATCATCCGAGTTATTATGGAGCATTGAAGTGAGGATCTCTCAAAATAATTTTTTGCATACACGGTGTCATACCCCAACCCGCCTCGTGCGGATTAGGACACGTGTAACAATGCTACAAGCTCCCAATCACATTAATTTGTAAAGAAATATTCGAATTACTAAGAAACACATGTGTTTAACCCCATTAAACAACTCTGTTGTTACAAAAATAGGCCCCAAGGGCAAAATGGTCATTTATAAAGTATGTAAAAATTTTATACCCAAAAGTTAGAATTTTGAGTCCCGGTTCCAACGCAACAAACGGCACGCGAAACCGAGTTTCCTAGAAGAAGTTATGCATGTTTCCGTAAAAATGGACATGCTGGGGAAAAATACAAGGCGGATCGATCCCTTCATTATGGGCGGATCGATCCATTTACTTGACATTCTCGCAGAATGCTCCCTAAAAAGGGCGGATCGATCCCTTCATAAAGGGCGGATCGATCCCCTTCACAAATCTGCTGCTCAAATTCCTTTTTGCTGTCAAAACAAGTTTTAACTTACCAAAACACAACCAAATCTCATAGAAACCTTATGTAACTTTGGGAAATCAACTCCAACACATTTCTAAACATGTTTAAACTCAAGTTAAGCATGGATCATAGAATCATACCCACAATTGGATCAAGTTAATCATGAACTCATCTCATTTGGTTCAAGAACAAACTTTTCAACTTTAAAACTCAATTCTCATTCAAAGTTTATAAAACTTGTTGGAATTCAACTCAAAGTCATAACTAACATTATAAACACTACAGAAACATGTCCAAGACACTAACGACACATCCGGACTTGCCGAAATGGTCCTAACCATTAACTTGCATCAACTTGGGCAAAACAAAAGGAATTTTACATTGGTTCTCAAATTCACATCCAAACTTTCCAAAATACAAGTTAGGGTTCAAATATGAACATCAACTTAAGTAAAACCATAATTTACATCTGTGTACAAGTTCAAAAGTAATTTACAAGCATGGGGCACAAATCTCCCCCATCTCTCCCATCTCTCCCATCCATAAGTCAAGACTTTAATTCACAAGTTGAGAACCTCAACCCACTAGTTACACTATAATATAAGTTTAAAACATATTTACAAGCTCTAACTCTCTTCCCCATTCCCGAGCGCGTCACCTTCTCTTCGGATATCGCTCCGTACCTGCGGTGGTTGTTATGTACCACAACAGAAATAGGAAAACGGTTTTCTTAAGCAATTTGCTTAGTGAGCATTCTAAACATGATTGTATGTTTAACACGTGCAATGCTACAAATAACACATAAGCATAAACGTAATCGCCGAGTCACCGGTTATATGGTTCATTCAGACCCGAAGACCTCCCTTGGTCCCGTGGTCACTTCTATTCCTTGGACTTCCGTATTTATCGGATTCTTCCTCTTCGCCACCCTTATTACTCCCAACAATGAACCATTTCCCCGGTGCTCATTGACTACCACATAGACATATAAGCACATAACACATATTCATGTATCAACATATGATTTTCTTAAAATTGACATAGAATTCACACAATTAACATCTTTATAATTCCTAATCATGAATTAACATCTCTAACATCACATATAGCTTGAACCCATTAAACACAATCAGATTTAGGTGTAGAAAACTCACCTTATACACAGATTTTACTTAATTTACACCTAGAGGATGCTGAATTTCTCCAATTTGAGCCCAATTCCCTCACCAAGTAAATCCTACAAGAATTTCGGTAGACGACGTCTCACCGTTAAGTACGAGCTACTAAAATCTAGCAATTTAAACAGAAATTAAGGGTATAGAAATGATCGTCTCACCTCCACGAGTCCGAAAACGGCTTCGATTCGCGAATCCGACGAACGGCGGCGACGGAACGGCGAGAATTCGACGTCGGTGACGGTTTCTCCGTTTCTCTCTCCGAGCTCTACTCTTTGTTTTGTTTTAATTCTGCTGTAATTGAGAGACTCTCTCAATTTTGACACCTCCATATGCATGTATGTGAGGTGTCTCAACCTCAATTTTCCCCTTTTTCATTTACACCCCCAAAATTTCTTAAGTTCTTATTATGAAATCCCCCAAACATTTCATTAACTACCCAATTATCTAATGAGTGTTTGTCTAAGTTCCGTAGGGGTCCCAACGTGGGTCCCACATATTTTGTGAAATTGCTATCGCACCTACTAATTTTACATCTTTTTCATTTATACCCTTACTTGGGTGTCCAAACTAATACTACCACATAACAATATCTATTAAAAGCAACTTAGCAAATATCCATGTAATCATATAAAAATGCATTTAATAACTTAAAATGCAAATTACCAATTTACCCTTCAATGGGTTAAATTTCAATACCTGTCCCACCTCTCTGGGGACTTTTCCAACTAGTGTCCCTCTCTGAACACTTTTTTACTTGGGCGAGTCCAAGCCTCCCCTTAATCCATTTTATACACTAATTTCACTAATTAATGCATATTAATACAAATAATCAACCCGTTCTCCGGGTACGGGTGTTACACACGGTAACTCAGAACTTAAAACACTTGGTTGAGACACTCGAACTAGATGTTGAGTGCAACTGTTATGTATGTACGGCCGCCGTACGGGAGAGAGAGAGGGTTCGAAAACATCAAATGCGAGATGCAATCAATAATAGTGACTGAATTGAAAGCCCAAAGCTGGGTGGGACATATGGAGGTATCATCAGCTTCTTGTTGAATGCAACTGTTAGCATTGCAGAAACCTTTGGGATTTCTGAACAGAGACTAAAAAGATTCTCTGATAAATCACAATTTAAATTTGTCCATTATATCCCCCTATATACAGTGTATCTCACAGTTAGTCAAGACACAATTTTGAGACACTGTTATTCTCCTTCTTCCTTCCATCCTCTTTTCCAAAGAGAGTTACAGACATAGTGGGTTTGTTGGAGCAGTCCGACACAGTGCTTGTCTTCTGCTAGTTGCCGCTGTATCCTGGGAGACAGATGTCGGACATATCCTGAAGCACTTTTGGTGAGGCGGCGAATCTGTTTTAAGGAAACTGTGAAATATCACAGGCCTCAGTTTGATCAATTTTTCCAGTTTCTGCTTTCGTTTATTTGCTGTAATTTTTATTTCTATAGGCAGTTTCAATTTTCTGTTTCTATCCAAGTTCTAATTTTCCTATTTCATATATTGTAATCCAGAACCTGTTTTGTTTATTTTCAATTTTGTTAATACAATTTTTCAACACCAGTCGATCGAGTGTCTGATCCAGTCGACTGGATCTGTTCCAGAACTCTACATTCTGGGAACCAAGGGTTTCAGTCGATTGGGCCTCTAAAATCTCAGTTGACCAAATGAACCAGTGGACCAGACCAGGGGATTCCCATAATGGTGCTCTCTGCAATTTGCATTTCTAGCCGACTGGATTAACATGCTTCAAAAAGAAATGTTTTACAAGTGTTTTAATTGGGAAAACTTTTTATAATTCTGTATTTTATGATTAATAATAGACCCTTAGAGGTGATTTGTGTGCCTTGGTGGCATGCCACGTATTCTAAAGCCATATGGGTGGTTCGGGGCGTGACAAAGAACAATTGTGTGCATATTATGTATCTTCCTAGTTACTTTCCTTTTTGATAATAATAATGACACAGAAAATTTATTGCAGTGCTTGTGAAATATGATTAACGAAGATAAATGAATGAAGAAACCTGAGATTGAAACAAATACAGTAAATGGTTTGTGTATAAAGATTCTAGTTTCCATATTTACGCGGTTAGCCATTGAGTACAGGGATCCTACTCTTTTATTGAATTGTATGTGGTGGTTGTCCATTTTGTTGGAACCCCTTTCTCTTCTAGTGGATTTGGTTGGGTGAAGGAGAGACGATTTTGTGTTACCGTTACAAGTGTAACCCAATTCGCCCGCCAAACTCAATAATTAAGGTTATAGCTAGGTTTGTCCTTTTTCTGAAAACAGACTGGTAAATTTTTTTTATAACTAATTGCTCTGAGACAATAATGGACTTTTACCAAAACCCCTTCAATGTCCAATTGCTAACCTCATTTTATTTGGTCCTACCCAAACAGGGGGAAACATGGCCCGCCCCGCCTTCTTGAGGTTTGAAATCTAGATATTGGTGGTTGGTGAGTGAGTGAGTGAGTGAAAGTTGGAACAGAAACAACACCGCAATTTGAATTTTGAGTTGGGGGAATTCTTACTAATGAACATGAAATGAAAGTATAGTATCCCGACAAACTTGAGGATGGGGAAAGGGGAATCAGAGCATATGGAAGTATAGAAAATAAGACCTAAATTAATGCAGTTCAAAACAGTCTTCAAAACTTTTTGAGGAAACCAATTCAGTTCGTCACTTAGCTTCCTGTGACTATTAAGTTTTAACTCTCCATGCTTTTTGCATTTTTTATTTTTTTTGTTTCTTCCATGAAAGAATGGATAGCAGTGAGGCCAGAGAGACGTACTCCCAAAAAAGTAATACCACTCCCACATCTCCCACTCCCACTCGTCCAAATTTATTTTTAACAAACTGTTACTATCTGTTTCAGCGGTGCTTATCTCATTCTCACACACAGCGACTCCACTTGAGTTCACCCTTACAGTTACAGCAATTCCAAAACCAAACTATATGATTATTACAATTAACTAGACTGTTGAATTCTTTCTTTCTCCTGCTACTTTAAACATAAGAACTAATTAAAATCTCATCATTTAAAACGAGTAGGGTAAAAATCAAATAAGTCGGAATATTGAAAAACAAAACAAACAAAAACTAGAATAATATTGGGCCTTTCTGATTCTGCTAATGACGAAGATAAGTCAACAAGCTTGTACAGTGTTTGATATCCTTGGGAGGCTTGGGAAGGGATCCTGGATACCCCAGAAGTTGACAACTACGATCAAGTAAATTTTCTGCATACTGTTAAAGTCCACAAAGGTCTCAAGAATCAGCACATGCAGGTACACCTTAACAGTTTGACAAAGTTCACCACAAGTCCACAATGCTGCTGCTACCACAGAATTTTGCTGAATCTATCCAAACATCTCAACAAATAGGAATGGAATGTTCAGTGTGGCAGAATGACAGCCTCAAGCTTATTGTATATAAATCGAATAAATGAGCGTCAATGACAAATCAAGTAACAAGCATGGGATATGTATCTAACTATACTGACTACTTCGGAATTTTCCTGGTCCATCAATGTATATCCTGGAAGGGAAAGGGGTGACATGGTGGCATAAGGCGAAATAGGGGCTTAAACTATCAACCAGATGAGATTGTTGATGAGCCGTGACATACATGCACGACAATCTGACCTCAGTCAAAAATCCTTTCCCCAGTTGAGAATAGTATAAATACGAGAGAACTGAAAATGCAGAGAAACCCTGGTATGGAAAACACAAGTGTCCAGCTTTCTGGACTTGAAAGATCTGTGTTAGCTTTTTTAGCAACTTCGAGAAGATGGCCAGTAACGTCAACTCCAATAATGCCAGCTAATGTACCAGCTGTATTAGAAACCCCCATCACAATTCCAGCATATCTTGGAGCAACATCCATGTGATTCACAGCAAACCCAGCTCTCCCCAGTGCCAAGAAACCCAGAGCCACAGAGGAACAAAAAATTGTACCACCAGACGTCCTGAAGTGGGGAAGTGCCATCAATGCAAAAGAAGCCACTATAAATCCAACAGTGTTTAACAGCTTTCTGGTATTTGTTACAGATAATATTCTCCTGGTGATCAAGTAATCCGCAACCACCCCACCAATATTTGAGAATATAAACATGTTGAGATAAGGCACCATCTTAGAAGAACCCATTTCCTGAAGACTAAGTTGGAGACTCAGTTCAAAGTATGTGGGTAGCCAGTTCATAAGCACATACAAAGCATAATGGAATGTGAAATTATTCACAACAATTGCCCAAACTGGTGAGCTGAGGATAATTCTCTTCCATGGAATTTTTGCAGTTCTGACGGAGTGACCTCCATTCTCCACCTTTATCTTCTGACTACCTTTTATTGGAAGTAATGATTCGCCAAAACCAGCAGAACTTGCTTTTGGATGCTCAGAACGAGGTGGATCACTGGCATAGTTGAGCCAAAGAATAGACCACATGGCACCTAAAGCTGCTTCAGCAAGGAATACTGATTGGGGACCCCTGAACTTCACCAGGCTAGGCAGCACAAGCATTCCGGCAGCTGCACCTAGATACATTCCAGATGTTGTAAGAGAAACGGATCTTGACCTCTCATGGGGCGGGACCCACTGTGCTAGGACAGTGTGGATGGAGGGGAAGATGAACCCTTGTGCCACTCCGACAAGTAACCGAGAAACCACCAAAATCATGACTCGGTTTGGATCTAGAGGTACTAAAGCACAAGTTAGAGACCATAACACAAATGAGAGGAGGAGAACACGCCTTCCTCCTATTTTTTGAGCTGCCCATCCTCCAGGAACCTGAGAACATGCATACCCATAATAGAATGATGAAAGTATTTTGCCTTTGCTCGACTGATTAACCCCTGCAGCATCAGCAGCAACAGTGTATGCAATCGAGAAGCCCACACGTTCTACATAGCAAACACATGTGCATATGAAGGTTAAAATAACAATCACATAACGGTTTGGAAAATTCATCCTCAAGTTTCTGAAAGTATTATGCATAGACATGATACGTGTCATATCCCCTTTGATACTTTTCTTCAATCCATAGTGCTGTGATCTGAAAAACGAAAGGTATAAATTTATTGTCTTCAGCAACATTCGTGATACCAAGTCAAGCCTGGAGAGAAAATGAAAAACAAAATATTCCACTCATAGTTGTAGACATGCAAAACAAGATAGAAGTATCAGAGTTTCTGTTGATGGCCAAGACATATGCCAAATGATCTGAAAATTGTTTTATAACGAGCATTGCTATGACCAACAGATAGGCACGTTATTTGCTGCATTCTCTGTGAGAGTCATCAATAAGTGCATGCACTTCGGCACTAATTGGAAATTCAGAGATATCTGATTAGGACCAACTACCAAAGTTCATGGCAAATTGAATGGACAAAATGCATGAAAGACGCTGAAAGCAGAAATCGCAGGAAAAGTTCACGAAAATATTTCAAATCGATAACAACCTCTTTGAACCCATGTCTTCCTCAATGCATATGGAAGTTGGGTCCACTAAAGTAGCAGCTAACTTCATCAAAACCTAGCTATAATGGCATAAATAACAAACTGCAAGTGAGGGTAAGATTTTCCCCTCCCCCCGCACCCCCCCCCCCCCCCCCCCCCCCCCCCCCCCCCTCCGGAGCAATAAGGGTAAGAATGAAGAAAGGGTATGCATAGAGCAGAAAGTTTCTGTGACCAAGTTTGAACTTCAGTAAACTTCAAGGTACCATAATCCTCTTTATAGATAGATTATGATTTTTAAACAGTACAATGAAAAACACACTACCCAAGATAAAGGCTGCCAAAAACCACTGGGCAGTTATTTTGGTTTGCATCAAACATATTTAAGTCATTATCATTAATTTCTTTTTGTTTCTCAGGCTGACATACTGATGTTTCTTTTCTAGTTTTCCAACAGTACACATGAAAGCAGCATGAGGTAATTGTTGGCAATTATATGTGTCTCTTCATAAGCATATTCATACGTCCTTTTCTTTTTCATCTGTCAAGGATGTACTGTAAGATACTCAAAAAACGGACTTACGCATATTCATATGGATTGGAAATTTGAAGAACAGAACTTGCAATTTTAAGTATGATAGAATTGACACCGACTACAACCCTAGACCAAAATTGAAACTCACATAAATGTAAAGAACTTATATTCAACAGGACTAGAATCAATGCATATTGCAGATATTCTTGAGACTGCACTCCACGGGTGGAGACTGGAGGTTGTGGGGAGGAGCCACGGCCTTGCAAATTTTTTTTATAAGTTTGATTATGCATACGTAATTTGTAGAATTTTGGAATTAATTTATGTATTGACCCCTCCACAATATTAACTTTCAGAAGAAAAATAATTATGCTATGCTTCCCAAATTTGGTTCCCAAATGTTTTGTCAGTTGTATCACATGCAGTGGCACATGGTACCAACATTCACTGCCCTGGCATTTGGTACAACTGTTATGCCATTTGGGAACCAACTTTGGTAAGCATAGCATTACTGATTACTCCATCGAAATATGGTTGATGCCTAGATAGAATACAACACTTATTTTAATAAACCATCATAAGCCAAATGATTACAATACGCATTAGAATTGTAGTCTTTATGATACAAAAAATCGCACCAGCACCCAAAAATGTAAATAAATAGGTACAAAATAATAATAATAATAATAATAATAATAATCGCACTCTATAGTAGCCTTTTTTTGTTTCATACAGTTTAATTAAACTACCTCATACAGTTTACATTACTTCCTGCTGTTATATTCTAGTGAGACTATATATATATTAACAATGGAATTTCTTTTCTCAAAGACCTAAATGGCCTTGCCCTCATGTCATGTCATGAGTAAAAGAAACAAGGTAAAATTAAGAGTGGGTGGTGATAAATTCTAGCAGGGGGGACACAAATTTTGCGAGATCACATCGAATGGGGGTGGCAATAAAGAAGGAATTAGAAAACAGAGAGACAATGGAGGTTCAATCTAAATGAATAAAGAAATCTAAATCCACCACCTACTACTACAATTACAAACAAAATGGCTGGAGTTTTAGCATGTAAAGAATAGGATGAATCTGCCAAAACTCCAAATATAAATTCTTAAAACAAAATTAAAGAAATGGAGATATGCTAGCTAAAGATCATCTCGCCTATGCAAATAAGTTGGAGGAAGGCAGGCATTTCCTTCTGCGTAGATACATAAATGCAGGTGGGTACGTACTAGGTAAATACTAAAGACCCACCCAGAAGAGAAGAGAAGAGAAGAGAAGAGACATATATATATATATATATATCAAAGCAAAAGCATACACATTATATTTATACATCCACCGTACCTGAAGAGACTTATATTAGCGTTGACAATCAATTTCACATTTGCATTTGGCTTGGCGGATTCTTGCAATTACGTTTTTAGGCTTAACCTCAAATCCAAAAGCCACAGACAGAGAGAGAGAGAGAGAGAGAGAGAGTTAGGTGATCGATTTTGGGGGATTGTAGAAGAACGAAAGAGCAAGAAACAGTCGTCCCCTGATAAGAGTAAAATAAAGTCAATGTTGCTCAGCTGCTCTGCACAGCACAAATTAAACCCAAAAAAAAAAAAACCAACTCCTCCCTACTACGTACTACTTAGGCCACGTTTAGCTGCCAAGTTGAGGATCGGACAATTATGTCATTTTAATTATTAATTTTGTATTTTTTTCTTTTAAGCACACCTAAACACCGAACTATTCAATTAAAATGAACTATCCTCCTAATACTACCCTCAATCCCGTCAAACAAAAGTGGCCTTACTGTATTAATTTCTGTTTGGCCACAATGACTGAAAGTCCCAAACAAACGGGGTTTCAATCCTATCATCCCAACTTCAACCGTTTCGCCTCGGCCTTTCCCAACAATTTCCAGTTTGTGGGATCGGTTGGTCTTAGTTGGGGCAACTTTTTGGACAAATCTTGGTGAAAGCAAGAGCTTTGTATAGGGTGGTAATTTTTGACACGATAATACGGTTTATTAAAATAATCCGATTATGACACGACACGACACGACACGATTAAATTAAAAAAGTTCATATTTTTTATTAAATAGTACTCAAAATTAAAAATCAAACCAAAATCGCGTAACTCATTTATGACCCGATTATGACACGTCTAACCCGAATTGCCCCTCCCTACTTTGTGAATACTATTGGGAGAGAGGCACGTGCACCTCAAAATCAAAAAATAAATTATTGTTAACTCATTTATAACTTATTTTTAACATCATAACACATGATATATTAAAAAAACTTATCATATTTTTTCTTTTCTTTTAAATCTTATTTTCTTTTCTTTTGTTCATTTTTTTAGTTTAAAAGTAATAATTTTTGTTTAACATCATAACGCATGATATATTCAAAAACCTTATCATCTATTTACTTTTTTCTTTTTTGTTGAACTACGTATAAACTTTATACATATATAATTTATTTTGCTAAAATCAAGGGAATGGTTACAAAATCTGTTACTATTAACATTCTATATATGTTTCAAAAGCATTCAATACACATGTACGCATATATGTACACACACACACACATATATATATATATATATATGCACATCCAATATATATATATATATATATATATTTTTAAGATTATAAGTTGATCCACCCAAATTTGGCTCTATCCTATGACCGAGCGGTTCAAACTAGCAGCGAGTCCATGTCCCGGACAAATCGTGCACAACTCATCGGACAAGCATCAGCCCGAGCAGTCTAGTCTACTCATCATCCCAAGCGGTTCATCCACGACCCGGCCAACAGGTCGGGAAAACCGCACAGGCACATCCCACCGTGGGAACAGCCTATCCGGGCCCACAGGCATGATCCCGAGCGTCACAGGCGTGATCCCGAGCATTACGGGCAGTTTCCTACTCAAGATAGAAAATTAATGGAAAGTGCAAGCTATTTTCTAATCTAATTAGGAAACCCCCACATTTAATGCCAATCTATATCAATTGGATTATATTTCCTTATCCATTATGGGTAGGTCTCTTACATCTATAAAAGAGACCTCTCACCCCCCATTGAAGGGGCCAACTCTTTAGTCCACACAGCACCTCTATAAAATTCACCATTATACGCATACAGCCGGCCGGTATTACTGGTAGTGCCGCCCCTCTTTGTTGGCTCACCAGGCCCGCTGGTGATTTGCTAGTGAACGCGCTCAGACACACCCGTGGACGTAAGTACCTTCATTAACATGGCCGAACCACATACAAAAAATAGTCTTTCACACTCTCTCTCTCCTTAAATTGCTCTACTTGACTCTTACCAATTTCTGGCATCATCAGTTTGACGCCGTCTGTGAGAAACGACAAGTCTTCTCATCAACAAATCTCTTGACTGATCATCATGCCACCGAAGAAGGGTAAGAAGGCTGATCAGCAGTCCGATCGGGATGTTCCTTCGGCCCCGGCACTGGCTGCGGCAGTCATGACATCTGAGCAGATCACCGCGACCCTCACACAACTCCTGGAGGGACAGCGTCAAATCCAGCAACAGATCGAAGCCCTGCTAGCCTAGCAAAGCAGTCCTCCAAGGGCCGGGAAACGACCCGGGAACGTTGCGTACGGTCGGGAACCAATCTTGACCAGACAACGTGCCCGAGCCAACCCGTCCCGTGTTGAGGATTCCAGAGACATCAATAGTGGGTGTACTACCCGAAAGGAAAGGCGGGAGCATATGGCCCGGAAATCAGTCCAGGGTCACTCAGTCAAGAGTCGAGTTATCCCTAGGCGAACGGTTACCCGGAGTCATAGCCGAGCCCGATCCTAGAAGACAGCACCCCGCCATGAAGAAGCATCTTCCACCAACCCGACTAGTTCCTCAGATACCGGTCGGGAATGAGTGGAAGCCCGAATCAAGGACTTGCAGAAGCAGATCGACAGAGTGGCCAAAAAGCTTGGTCAAAACCGTGTTCCGAATCAAGCCAATATCGAGATAGAGTCACCGTTCTCCATCCAGATCACGAGGTTCTCCATCCCGCGCAAATTCAAGCAGCCTCGCCTAGATCCCTATAACGGCTCGGGAAGCCCGGTCGACCACGTCCGGACCTACAAGGTTCAGATGACCCTAGCCACCAACTCTGATGAGCTACACTGCCTAGCCTTCCCCAGCACTTTGAAAGGCCCGGCCATGCAGTGGTTCTACTCCTTGGAGCCCCGATTGGTCTGCAGTTTCAAACAACTCAGCAAGTAGTTCATCAACCAGTTCACCGGTATGCATAAGCGGCCAAAGCCAGACATGCAGCTACTGACAGTCAGACAACGGAATAATGAGTCCCTCAAGGAGTTCACCGACCGGTTCAACCAACATAAGCTTCAAATCCGCAATCTGAACGAAACAATCGCCATCATAGCCTTCTGCTCGGGAGTTCAACACACCAAGTACGCCGCGTCGTTCCACAGAAATCGACCGGTAACCTTGGTCGAACTCGCAGAGAGGGTTGGAAAATACATTGACACTGAAGAATTTCTACAGATCAAAGACCCCGGGCAAGAAAGTAACAAGTCTTCCAGAAGCAAGCGAAATCGAGATCAGCCCGGGAGTCCTGACAGTTCTTCCAGTTCACAGCAGTCCGGATCAGGCAGCCCTGACCCGACCTCCAATTCACAGTGGTCTGATTCTGGCAGCCCTGACCCGACCTCCAGTTCACATCGGTCAGGATCAAGCAGTTCCGACTTTGCCTCCAGCACAGAGAAGTCAGGAGCCTGACGATTAGGGGTGGCAATTTTTGACTCGACAACCCGTTTTATAGAGACAACCCGAACACGACACGACATGACACAATTAATTTAAAATAGTTTATATTTTAGATGAATAGCACTCGAAACTAAAAATTAAACCCAAAGCACACAACCCGATTAATGACACGATTATGACACGAGAACCCGAATTGCCACCCCTACTGACGATCCTGATCCGACCTCCTGTCTCCATCGGTCTAGATGAGCCCGACTATAGTGGTACTTGCTTGATCACCACATGAGGCTCCACTGATTGTCAGAGAGCTCATACAAAGACCTCGGGCCTAACCCCGAGGCATCCAAAGGCCTCGGGCCTAACCCCGAGGCATAAAAAGACCTCGAGCTCCGAACTCAGGCACAAAAAACCTCGAGCTCCGAACTCAGGCACAAAAGACCTCGGGCTCCAAACCCAGGCACAAAAGACCTTGGGGTCACACCCGAGGCACCGGCTTCTCTTAGGTCTAACCGACAATGGGGGCACACCCCCTAGGTGGCTGATTATGGCAAGCTTCAAAAGACCCTGCAACCACCATGTTCCAGGTCGGTTACCTACAGTCATAGCCTCTGTAAGACCCTCGTCTTAGCGAAAGCTTATCACACCGGGTATCTACAGGCCTCGCGGATAACCAAGTCGAAATCTTGGACAACCCGAGCACCTACAGTACTCAGAGGCATTAACTCCACTTAGGTCCAAACCGACGATAGAGGTGACTAAAATCTCTTAGGTTGGCCGACAATAGAGGAGCAAAAAGACCCTAAAGCAACGTGATTTAGGTCAGCTCCAACAACATGGTCAAGCTCTTCTCCCAACACCTTGACGAAGGCTGGTTGGGCGGAAGACAACCATCCTGGGGAGTTAACACAAAAGGACCCTAAAGCAATACGCTTTAGGTCGACTTTTCCAACATGGTAAAACTCTTCTACCCACAACCTTAACGAATGTTCACAGGCAGAAGATAACCATCCTAGAGGCTAACTCAAGCAAAAATGACTCCGAAATAGGCTGAGTCTCAACTCTCGGTCACTTCCCGAGCATTCAAAGACTCCGAATTAGGCTGGGTCTCAACTCTCGGTCAGTTCTCGAGCACCTAAAGGTCCCGAGTTAGGTTGGGTCTCAACTCTCAGTCAGTTCCTGAGGACTCACAAGGCTCAGAAGCCCCAAAGCAGCTTCCCCAAGCACTCAGACAGTGGCAAATAACATCAAACTGATTTCCAAATTTGCCCCGATATAGCATCTGGCCAACCTTGAAAATGGAGGGCAGCTGATACACCCAAATTTGGCTCTATCGTATGACCGAGCGGTTTAAACCAGCAGCGAGTCCATGTCCCGGACAAATCGTGCGTAACTCCTCGGACAAGCATCAGCCCGAGCGGTCTAGTCTACTCATCATCCCGAGCGGTTTATCCACGACCCGGCCAACAGGTCGGGAAAACCGCACATGCACATCCCACCGCAGGAACAGCCCATCCGAGCCCACATGCATGATCCCTAGCGTCACAGGCGTGATCCCGAGCGTTACGGGCAGTTTCCTACTCAAGATAGAAGATTAATGGAAAGTGCAAGCTATTTCCTAATCCAATTAGGAAACCCCCACAATGAATGCCAATCTATATCAATTGGATTATATTTCCTTATCCATGTATGGGTAGGTCTCTTACATCTATAAAAGAGACCTCTCACCCCCCATTGAAGGGGCCAACTCTTTAGTTTACACAGCACCTCTATAAAATTCACCATAATACGCATACACCCAGCCGATATTACTGGTAGTGCCGCCCCTCTTTGTTGGCTCACCAGGCCCGCCGGTGATCTGCTAGTGAACGTGCTCAGACACACCCGTGGAAGTAGGTACCTTCATTAACAGGGCCGAACCACATACAAAAAATAGTCTTTCACTCTCTCTCTCTCTCTCTCCTTAAATTGCTCTACTTGACTCTTACCAATTTCTGGCATCATCATAAGTTTTTTTCAATTTAAACAACATTCTCAGCTTTATTATATAAAGTTTATATGTAGTTAAACAAACAAAAAAATAAGACAAATTTTTTCAATATATCATATGTAATGATGTTAAAAATAAGTTATTACTTTTAAATAACATTTAGCATTCAATTTATGGCATTATGTATGTAATATCAATAACTTTGTGTAATAAAAGTAAATTTCTCATTTATAGGGATGTGTGAAAAATTCATTTTATATTCATTTCATTTTATATTTTGATATTACACACACGTGTCTATAAAGTTAATTTAGATGCATGCTTAGAAATTTAATTTTAATACACACACATGCCTAAATTTAATTTATAGACTAGAAATGTAATTTTATATTTAGTATTACACATACATGCCAATAAATTAAATTTTCTATTTTGATATTATCCACAATCTCTAATATTAATTTTCTCAAGTTTATTTTATGCGCGTAAAATAGTAAATTTCTAACAACTAGTGTTAGAAAATTGGACATTATGAGTGGAATGTAGTGCCTTTCAGACTTAAGAATGCACCATCAGAATATCAGAATATCATGAACGATATTTTTATTCCCTATTCTAATTTCTGTATTGTTTATATTAATGATGTTTTAATATTCTCATCATCAATAGAGAAGTATTGGAAACACTTGGATACTTTTTATAAAATTATCCAAAGAAATGGATTAGTTGTTTCTTCCAAGAAAATAAAATTATTTCAAACAAAAGTAAGATTTCTTGGCTATAATATTGAAAAAGGAAAAATAATTTCAATTGATAGAGCAGTTGGATTTGCTGATAAATTTCTCAATGAAATAAAAGATAAAACCCAGCTACAAAGATTTTTGGGAAGTTTTAATTATATTGCTGAGTATTACAAGGATCTTTATAAGGATTCTGCGGTCTTATATGAAAGACTAAAAAAGATTCTTCCAGCTTGGACTTCCAAGCATATTGAAGCAGTCAAGAGGATAAAGGCCAAAGCCAAATGCCTTTACCTACCTCTACCTAAAGCTTTTAAAATTGTTGAAACAGATATTCACTTCAAGAGCATGGAAGCCAGCCCAGAAAAAAATTACTCAATAATTAAAAAAGAAATCCTAGCAATCGATTTATGTGTTACTAAATTTGAAGGTGATCTACTCAACCAATAATTTCTGATAAGAGTAGACTATCAAGCTGCTAAGGATGTTTTTCTTTAAGATGTTAAAAACATCGCATCTAAGCAAATATTTACCGGATGGCAAGGAATTTTATCTGCATTTGACATTAAAATTGAATATATCAAAGGAAGCTCAAACTCCCTCCTTGACTTCCTTACTTGCGAATTTTCGCAGATAAAGTATGAGGCCTAACTTTAGAGGATATTCTTTTGAAGGAAGAGGTAGTGGTAGAGACCCCACCTACCATAATTCTGGCAATAAAGATAAAGGTAAATTCCAAGCTTATACCGCTCATGCCCCAGAAAGGATTATATCCTATGCAAAATTTCATGACAAGGTTAAAGCTTGGCCAATACTTGTTTTAAATAACAATGAAAAGGCAGTTAAAACTCCAGGTGATGTGGCTACACATTATTTTGACACCACTAATGGCTAGTTTTATCCCAAAACAGCCACAAGAAACTCAAGAGAATATTATGAGAATATTCTCATAGAGTCTGGCTCAGTTAAAAGTGAGCATTGCAAGACTGGTGGTAATCAACCTGTTTTCTCAAAAATGTTCATATCAGAGGTTTTCTCTTTGTTCGATTGGGGAGTTGATCTAACCAAAGAAAGAAAGTTAAAGTATTCTTCTCCTGGAGATTGTAAGAGTTATAATTTTTATGATCACCAAAAAGCATGGGATAAAGCCCTCTTACTTCAAAATCCATTGCTTAAACACACATGATATTTGCAGTTTGTTAAAGATTTTAATTTTAATATTCCTCCATGGTTCTTTGCTTGGGCATATAAGCATGGTCCAGTTATTGAAATTCTTCCCCAAGAAGTCTCTTGTTGTTTCAAATTATATAAAGACAAAAACCTTCCAGGAAGAAGTGATAATCCACTTCTATACTTCTTCATAGAATTTTCAATCTACTGGATTCTGAAATGGGAATTTATACTCTAGAATTCCCCTGTTCCTGTCTGGATACTTTACAGAAAATATCAAGTTAGATGATGGCCTAGATATTTTAATCTTGATCTAACTTCTGACCGTGTAAAGAAGATGCTAGATATTGATATTTCCTCTGCATCAAAGAAATCCAGTACTTCTTCCCCAGACTGGATAAAATTCCTTGCCATCTGGCAAATATTTTCTTAGATACGATGTTTTTAACATCTTTAAGAAGAACATCCTTAGCAGCTTGACAGTCTACTCTTATCATAAATTATTGGTTGAGTAAATCACCTTCAATTTAGTGACACATAAAACGATTGCTAGGATTTCTTTTTTAATTGTTGAGTAATTTTTCTGGGCTGGCTTCCATGCTCTAGTAGTGAATCGAACAAGCTGTTCAGAGTTATTAACTCTTGTTTTAATATCTGAAGCATCTATTTCAACAATTTTAAAAGCTTTAGGTAGAGGTAGGCAAAGGCATGGTAAAACTTTGGCTTTGGCCTTATCCTCTTGATTGCTTCAGTATGCTTGGAAGTCCAAGCTGAAAGAATCTTTTTTAGTTTTTCATGTAAGACTGTAGAATCCTTATAAAGATCCTTGTAATACTCAGCAATATAATTTAAACTTCCCAAAAATCTTTGTAGATGAGCTTTGTCTTTTATTTCATTGGGAAATTTATTAGCAAAAGCAATTGCTCTATTAATTGGAATTATTGTTCATTTTTCAATATTATGGCCAAGAAATCTTACTTTTGTTTGAAATAATTTTATTTTCTTGCCAGAAACAACTAATCCATTTCTTTGGATAATTTTATAAAACATATCCAAGCGTTTCCAATGTTTTCTATTGATGATGAGAATATTAAAACATCATCAATATAAACAATATAGAAATCAGAATAGGGATTAAAAATATTGTTCATGATTTTTTGATATTCGGATGGTGCATTATTGAGTCCAAAAGGCATTACATTCCACTCATAATGCCCAAAAGGAACATTAAAAGCAGTTTTATACCTATCTTCCTCTGCCACCTGAATTTGCCAATATCCTGACTTCATATCAAATTTTGAAAATATGGATGCTTGGCAAAGTCGATTTAACAAATCTTTTTTGTTTAGAATATGATATCTAATCCATTTGAGAGCCGTGTTGAGAGGCTAGCAATTAATAACAAGCCTAGGAACTCCTCTTTCAATTTCTGTATTTTTGTTAACACAAAAGCAGAACAGCTCCAAGGAGATTTACTCTTCCTTATAAGGTTTTTATCCAATAAACCTTGCATGTATTTCTATTTTACAAAATTCCAATAATTCTTTACTCATTTAAATATGATGTGCTTTAGTAGAAATCTTTTTCTCATCAAAATCCTTTTCATATAGTAAAGAGACAATATGTTTTTTTCTATGCCAAAATGCATTAGGATGTTCTGAACAAATATTGTCTTCTGGAAATTTTTGAAAATTTTCAATCTTTGTTTTTAAAATAGTTTGGGCTAGTTGTTCATCTATTCTTTTATGAACCAACTCTTCGTTTATAAAGCAAATATGTTTTTTCTTTAAAC
Organism: Hydrangea macrophylla; assembly: GCA_033977485.1. Lineage (NCBI taxonomy): Eukaryota > Viridiplantae > Streptophyta > Magnoliopsida > Cornales > Hydrangeaceae > Hydrangea > Hydrangea macrophylla. The sequence goes on along the minus strand of CM066992.1, from coordinate 106,564,277 downwards.
ACAAGAGTTTCCTTAAGACTATGAATTCAGTTTCCATAGGCTGGTGAATAAATTTGAAAAGAATTTCTTCATCCATTAACCTTGTTGATAAACCATTTCTGGTGACAGTAAATTGTTGGATAATAGATAGAAAAGGGGTTCCCAGTATAACTGGTTGGTTAAGATTTTTGACCAAAATAAAAGCAGTAGATATACAATTTCCTTGATTACAAATGTGAGCCTGGGGAATTTTATACTTTATATCTAATTGGCTTCCATTTACAGCATTGAGATTCTGGGTAGTTTTTTCAAAATACTTAAAAGGAATTAACCCTTCTTTTATACATTTCATACCAGCATCATAATCTATAAGAACCATGGTATCCAAAATATACTCTTCATTTATAACTAGATATACCATTTTTGGTAAATAACCTTTTCCACAGAAAATATTCCTTCATCAAAATTTTCAGAATTGTCATCTTCAATTTTGATTCCTTTTCCTTTATCAAGTTATCAAGGGGTTTAAAATGATCTTCTCCTTCTTCTAGAGCAAATGCTTCTTGTCCTTTCATTTCCAAGGTTCCTATACGGATTTTTAAATCCCTAATAGAACTTTTAAGATCATTTAGTTCGTTTTGTAAATCATTAATAGAGGGAATATTATTTTTGGGTTTATGGGTTCTAGTAGCTATTCTAGCTACTACCTCTTTGAAGTTATAAACTTCAATGCTTGTTTATCTTATTCTCTGTATCTGATTCTCTTGAGAAGTTTCTCCCTCCTGAAGTCTCATATATTCCATGATGACTTTTTTTTTCTTTTCTTCAGGATTAGAGATTTTATCAATTATGTTTAAAATCGGATTTTTTTCTGCAGATTCGTCTATGGCCCCAATTTCTAGGGAAGTCCTTCTCTATCTCAGCAAAACTTTGAAATACTATGAATAATGATAAAGTTATCTTAACCAATATGTCAGTAAACATTGGTAACTTGTAACGAATGGGAGTGAGTTTATTATTTTATTCGTAGATAATATGCCAAAACAAATGAAAAACATTGGAAACACTTGTAATTATTTTATAAAATAATTCAGAAAAATGGTTTGGTTGTTTCTGCCAAGAAAATAAAATTGTTTCAAACAAATGTCAGATTTCTTGGTCATAATATCAACAAAGGAACAATTATTCCTATTGACAGAGCCATTGTCTTTGGTGAGAAATTTCCAAATGAAATAAAAGACAAGACTCAATTACAAAGATTTTTGGGAAGTCTAAATTATATTTCAGACTATTATAAAAATCTTTATAAAGATACAGGTGTCTTATATGACAGACTGAAAAAGATTCCTCCTCCTTGGACTAATGTCCATACTGAAGCGGTAAAGAGGATTAAGGCAAAAATAAAAGTTTTACCATGTTTATGCCTTTCAAATCCCAATGCTTTTAAAATAGTGGAAACAGATGCTTCAGATCTTGGTTTTGGTGGGATTCTTAAACAAAGAGTTAATAACTCTGAACAGTTAGTTTGTTTTACTTCTGGTGCATGGAAACCTGCACAGAAAAACTATTCTACTATAAAGAAAGAAATTCTAGCAATAGTTTTATGTGTCACAAAATTTGAAAGTGATTTGCTTAACCAAGAATTTCTTATAAGAGTAGACTGCAGAGCAGCAAAAGATGTTTTTACAAAAGATGTTAAAAACATTGCCTCAAAACAAATATTTGCAAGATGGCAAGGAATTCTGTCTGCATTTGATTTTAAAATAGAATTTATAGAAGGAAGTTCAAATTCTCTCCCTGACTTCCTTACTCGGGAATTCTTGCAGACAAGTCATGAGGCATAGCTTCAGAGGTTATACCCCTGAAGGCAGAGGTGGAGGTAGACACCCCAAAGGCTACCATAATACTCAGAATAAAGGTAAGAATAAAGTTCAGGATAATTCTCCTCCAGAAAGGATCATAAATTATTCTGATCCAACAGACAAAGTTAAACTTTGGCCCATTCTTGTCTTAAATGACAATTCAGAAGCAGTTAAACTGCCAAGTGATATTGCAAAGTCATATAATTATTATGACTATCAGAAGGCATGGGATAAAGTCCTTCTTACCCAAAATCCAATGTATAAGCATACTTGGTACTTTCAGTTTAAAAGGAATTTTAATTTTGATATTCCTAATTGGTTTTTCTCTTGGATATTTAAACATGGCCCTGAATTAGAGATCCTTCCATTTGAAGTGAGTTGTTGTTACCAGTTATACAAAAGCAAAAACCTTCCTGGTCGGAGTGACAACCCTCTTTTTTACTTCTTCTTGGAATTCTCTGTCCCTTGGATTCTTAAATAGGAATTTGCTCTAAAAAATTCCCCTCCCCACATTTGGACATTGTGCCGAAAATACCAAGTATGGTGGTGGGCAAGATATAATAATCCTGACCTTACCACGGCAAGAATGGGGAAGCTTCTTGACATTGATCTTCCTTCGTCTTCATCAAGAAAGGAAGAATCATCCTCCTCTCCAGATATCTCAGGGATTAAATCCCAGATCAAAATGGATTTAAAATCCAATTTTCCAGACCTCAGTCCCTCTGAGTTTAAAATTCGATTAAAAGAGGAATTATGCAAACAAAATTAAATTTTGATTCAGATAGTGACTCTGAAACTCTCCCTCCATCAGATTCCTCAATGCAAGATGGACAGGGTGATCCTTATTATCCTACTGATGAATTTCCTAAATATGATGAAGATTATGGATTTGAAACACAATTCAATCATTAAAGGGATTCAGTACAGACAAATTACTTTTAATAAAGTAAGTGCCTTTTATTCTTTTAATAAAGAAGGATTTGCTTTTAAAAAGCAATTGCTTTATTCACGTGATTAAAGGATCTTTAAAGTCAAAAGATTCTTTTGACCGACAGCTTTATCAAAAGCTACTTTTTTGGATTAAATCTTATCTTTCCACGTCCTTTGAAGATAAGAACGAATATTGTGCTTTCTAGCTGGCTTCCATAGAGCCCTTCTGCTCATCTATTAATACCAAGGCCATTCCAGTTGAAGGGCATCCAAGTTTTCTCTTGTCTTCTATGATCTTTTCCTTTTCCCTTTCTTTTTCTTTCTGTATATATTTGAGTGTTTGTAATATAAAAGTGAGTGTGCATTTTGCTTGTAAGATAAGTGTGAGGATTGAGTGTGCTTAGTGTGAAGAAAGCAAAAAGCTCCTATAGCTGAAGCTGGTGTGCATTGTAAAGCTTCGCTTTCTTATGTAAGTACTGTTATATTTTATTTATGAGTTATCATTTTCTTATTGTTAGTCTTATTCATATTAAAGAACAGCGTAAAGATTATTGTAAAAAGATCTCTAGAGATTTTAATGCTTATTTAAGTCCTGAAAATAGACTTAATTTGCATATAAGAATTTCAAGGTTAAACGTTGAAATTGAAAAATTAAACCAGAAATTAAGAATTCTGGCTGCTTAATGCGTGATCGTCTTGACATAAGACTACAGATCAGAACTTTAATAGATTTAAAAGATTTATATTCCGCTGCCATATCTGATCTTCATGCTACAGGAAACTATCATCCAGAGACTTTAATACGTCTACAGTATTCTCTTAATAGTACTGTTTTAGAGATTACATCTCTTAAGAAAAGATTGTTCATCCTTGCTTGCTAAGGATATCTTGCCCCTTTTTGGTATCAGTGCCATAAGTGTTGACTCATGTTGAGCCATTGTTTTACTGTTAGGACATAGTGTTATCCCAGTGGCATAGGTCGAATAGGTCCGCTGTTGCCAGGTAGGCGTTAGGACTAGAACTTGACTGGACTGTTACTAAGGATAGCAATTATTCACAGTATTACTATGAAGACATTGGCCAAGATTTTTGGTAATTATACCTTAAATGAACAAGACTTTCTTGAAAGAAAGTATGACTTTCAGAATATTAAAAATATGGATGAAGTTTCAATAGAAAACTTAGAAGAAACTTTAAAGAATTGGAAAATGCCTAAAATGCCGATAGATAATCTCTATCATAGAAAAGCTTTTAATTTAAACAAGTCTTATAAGATAAAGACTGTTGAAAGCTCTCATCAAATCTTAAAAGAAAGAGAAAGTTTTATGTTACTTACTCAAGATTCCATTTCAGAATATTTTTCACAAGGTTATAAATTTTTTCATATTGGAATGGTTCAAGTAAGTATAAAACCTATGACTCTTTTAGGATTAGATACGTCCCTATTAGCATGCTTAAGAGATGCTAGACATTTAAACTTTAAAGATTCATTAATAGGAATGATTGAATAAAGTTTATGTCATGGACCTGTTTATTTTAACAGTTTTCCAAACTTTTGTGTTAGCTTAACTGATGCTAACATATTGGATGTCTTAACCTTGAATATCCAAACTCAAAGATATAACATGAAAAGTGGAAGTGAAAATATCTTGGTTGGATATAGGATTTATTATAAGGTTATGACAACTATGTGTCCAGAGTTTAAAACTCTGATCATAAGGAATAATCCAGAACAGACCACTGCTTTAATATAAGCTAATATGGATAAATCTGCGATTTCTGCTCCTAGATTGATTAAATGGTCTGAGATTACTCCTCCAACAGAATGGACTTTAGAAAATCCTCATCCCCAAAATACTATAAAGAATTTTGAACCTCAAGAAATAATTCAGGATGAAGATGGAAATGTTATTCTAAAGTGTCCTGCTAGAAGTTCTGTTGACTCTACCTGTTCTATGACTAGTAGTTCTTCCTCTCGGATAATAAGAAGAACAAATAGTCTTAGAAGGAGGCCGGGGAAAGAGCCTATGGTCTCAAATGAAACTGAGTATAAAGAACCCAGTATTCAAGGAATTCAAAGAAATAATTCACAGATCCCTAGAGTTGTTTATCATAACAATACTGATAATGACAGTATGTTATCAGGAGGATATTCTGTTAATATTATTTCTGAAAATTTTAAAATAAATAGAGATCTTTTAAACAAAGATTATTTAAAACCAGAAAATAAAAAGTATCGATTACTTTTAAAAGAATTTTCTGAAGAAGAACAGAATAGTTTTAAAGAACAATTCTTGGTTTACTTAAAAGTAAACAAGAAACATATTTCCTATTTTGATTGGTTAAAATGACACTTCTCAAATAATATAAATGTTATAAATAATGCTATACTCCATCAATGGGGCTTGGTTCCTGAAGGAATTCATGAGGGTATCCATCCACCTAATGCTAAATTTTGGGTCAGAATGAGAGATACTGATGAAAAAGCCAAAGCAGGTCCTGTTATTGCCGAATTAGATCCGGATTCTCCTATAGCATTACAACAGATCATAAGAAGGGATTTAATTCCTTTTGCTGAACAATTAAATTATGCTAACATTCATCTACAGTCTATAGGAAGACAGACTAGTAGAATTGAAGAAGATGTTAGTCTTTTAATGCGTCAATTATCAATTGACAAAATTGAGACAAATGATGTGCCTTCAGTTTTTCCCAAGTCACAAAGTATGGTTAAACCTAAGGTGTGGCAAAAGCCTTTGATTAGGAATACTATTAATCCAGAATTCCTAGATGTCTTAAAAGACAAATGGAACTAAAGATACGGGTAAATCAGTTAATACCATATCTCAAGATGATAATGAATCATCAAAAATTGAGGAAATAGATGTAGTTTCCCTGGAAGGACAATTTATAAATTCTACAGTCAGAACAACTCAGAATTATTATCCTAGGCCTACACCAATTGATCTTCAATTTGAAGAAAGAAATGTTATTAACCCAATGCAGTACAATGGGAATTCCATTTATGAATGGAATATAGATGTAGTTACCCTGGAAGGACAATTTATACATTCTATAGTCAGAACAACTCAGAATTATTATCCTAGGCCTACACCAATTGATCTTCAATTTGAAGAAAGAAATGTTATTAACCCAATGCAGTACAATGGGAATTCCATTTATGAATGGAATATTGATGGTTTATCAGACCACCAGATCTTAAAAGTCCTTCAACATATGACCATGGCAGCCAATGCCATAAGAGCTAGACTAATAGATGCCAATCCAGAAGTCACGGTTTTAAATTTGTTAGTCTCTGGATTTACTGGACAACTTAATGGTTGGTGGAATCAGTTCTTAACAGAAATACAGAGAGATGAAATAAGAGATGTAGTTAAAACTGATGAAGAAGGAAATCCTATTCTTGATAGAACTAGGAGTCCTATTCCTGATTCCATAGTAGCTTTAATAACTGCTATTACTTTCCATTTTCTTGGTGATGTTTCCCAAATAATGGAAAGAGGACGAGATTTATTAATTAATCTTAAATGTCCTACTCTTTCACATTTTAAATGGTACAAAGATATTTTCTTATCCAGATTATATTTTCGGAATGATGCTAGTCAAGATTTCTGGAAAGAAAGATTTATTGCAGGTCTTCCTGGTCTTTTTGCAGAAAAGATTAGGATAAGATTAAGACAGAAAAATGGCAATCTCCTTCCTTACAATTTATATACTTATAGAGAACTAATCAGTGAGATAAATGTTGAAGGATTAGCCCTCTGTAATGATATAAAATTGAAAAAACAAATGAAAAAAGAAAGAGGTTCTGGTAATAAAGAATTAAGAGATTTCTGCAAGCAATTAGGTTATGATATGGGATCAGCTGAGAGAAAAACTAGAAAGCCTTTTAAAAGAAAGACTTCAAAACCTAATACTAAGCCTGTAACTAGGAATACAAAACCTCAAGGAAAACCCAAAGGAAAACCTAGAGGAAATGTTAAGAAGAAAGTTCCTGTTTGTTTTAAATGTGGAAAACCTGGTCATTATAAAAGCCAGTGTAAAGTCAAACAAAATATCAATGCTTTAGACATTGATGATGATTTTAAAAATCAGTTAATCTCTATAATGCTTTTAAGTCAAGAAGAATAAGAAGCATTAGAAGAACTCTATGGTTCTGAAGAAGAAGAAGAAGAAGAAGAAGAAGAAGAAGAAGAAGAAGAAGAAGAAGAAGAAGAAGAGATTAATGAGATTCATGAAGAAGAATCAGAACAAGAAGAAGAAGAAGGGTGTTCTGATCATTGCAGAGATAAGATAGATTTCTATGAATCTATTTTAAAAATAAATGGTTTAAGTATTAACACCATTACTTCTCAAGAAAGTTTAATCTTAAAGATTATTGATAAAATACCTGATCTTGAAGAAAATAAAAAGATTATTCAGCAATATATGAAGTCCCTAGAAGATGGAGAAGGAACTTCACAAGTACAAGATCAAGAGGTTATTAAAAAACCAAATGAAATTTATAATTTCAAAGATGTTGTTTCTAGAGTTACTGCTAGAGCTCAGAAACCTAGACATAATCTTCCTATTGTTAAAGACTTACAGGAAGATATAAATGATTTAAAATCATCTGTTAAAGATTTAAAATTAAGGGTAGAAACTCTTGAACAAGAAAATTTTATTCCTGAAGAAGTTTTCAATCCTATTGATAATATTGATAAAGGAAAAGGAATAAAATATGACAATGATATTCCAGAAGGAATTGAGGAAGAGACAGGTATCTTTTCTGTTGAAAAGCTTATATATCAGAAATGGTATGCTCAAGTTTCCATTGTCATAGGAAAAGATTTTATCCTTAATAATATTGCTTTAATTGATTCTGGTGCTGATATGAATTGTATCAAAGAAGGATTAGTTCCCTTTAAATACTTTGAAAAGACGACTCAGAATCTTACTGCTGCTAATGGAAGTAAACTTGATATTAAATACAAGATTCCTAAAGCATATATTTGCAATAAAGAAATTTGTGTTCCCACTACTTTCATATTGGTTAAAACCCTTAATCAGCCTATTATCTTAGGTACTCCATTTTTAAATCTGATCAGACCTTTTACAGTTACCAAGGAAGGTCTACTCACAAAGTTATTGGATGAGGAAGTTTTATTTAAATTCCTCTATCAACCAATGGAGACTGAAGTGCATTCTCTTAAAGAGAATATTGTTTTTAAAGAAAAACAAATCTGTTTTATAAAAGAAGAGTTGATTCATAAACGAATTAACCAACAACTTGAAAATACTGTTTTAAAAACAAAGATTGAAAAATTCCAAAAAATGCTTGAAGACAATATATGTTATGAACATCCAAATGCTTTTTGGCATAGGAAAAAACATATTGTCTCCTTACCATATGAACAGGGCTTCGATGAAAAAAATATATCAACAAAAGCTCGCCCTACTCAAATGAATAAATTATGTTTAAAATCAGATTTTTTCTGCAGATATAACATTTATACTTAAACCATTCATTTTTAAAATTGACTCGTAAAAATCAATTTTTCCTTTACAATGATTAGAACATCCTTCTTCCTCGTCTTGTTCATTTGAACTTTCTGGAGGCTCTTTTTCTTCTTTGAAAAGATCATTAATTTCATAAATGTTTTCTCATGCTTTCCTTCTTCATCATCTAAAAGCATTATGGATTTCAATTGATTTTTTAAATCCTCATCAATATCCAAAGCATTTATCTTTTACTTTGTAGTACATTTATTTTTGTATGACCTGGTTTTCCACATTTATAACAAATAGGGACAGGTGCCTTCCTTTTGGATTTTCCTTTTAGAAGGACAAGATTTAGAGAATTTTTCTCTCTGTCTCGATGTTAAAAGTATTTTGGTCTAGTCTAAAAATAGCATAGGTGCTCCAAAATTAAAGATGGAGCCTTCCAACGATTTAACAATGTAAATTGGCACATTAGTGAGCATCCTTATCGCGGTTTTCTGACTTTCATCATCGGATGGCAATGAAATTTCTGCCAGTCCTTCATCTTGATAAATAAGAATTTTTTATACCAGTCTTAGGCCTCTGAGAGCTGTCTAGTGACGAAACAGAATTTTCCCGTTTGAAATCAACGCCTGATAAAGTGACTTTTCCATATCCAGTGTGATTTGTGTCCAATGTTGTATTTTTAACTTCATAATTTTTTGCTTAGTGGACACGAATCATTACTTAAACCGGAGATTTAATGGATAAATTGTGCTTTTGATTGTTCTTGTTGTTACTCTCGTTGAGCTAATAAAGATCTCTTTATTATAGGTTATGCAAGCTTGGGTGAAGTGAAACCTAACCCTTGTAGCATTCATGTTGTAAAAAGGGGAAAAGAAGAGATTTCAGGAAGGGCGGATCAATCAACACTTTCGAGGGGATTGATCTGCGTGTTTCTTAAGGAGTTACTACCAGTTTCAAAAAGAGCGGATCGATCCGCCATTGAGAAGGGATGGATTCACGATTTTCCTGTGACATTCTGCGACAATGAGCCCAAAATGGATTGATCTGGCTAAGAAGAGCGGATCGATCCGCGTTTTCTCGAGAAACCAGTAATTGCCCAGATGAAACGCGGATCGATCCAACCCATAGAAGGGATCGATCGGCGGCTGCTGTGTTCTGCCCCCTTTTTTATTACAACTTTGTCATTTTGTGTTTGTATTATAAATAGTTAGAGATAAGTTTTATTTAGGGTTAGCTATTATTTTTTTGTATCCCTTAGTTGAAAACTCTCCATCTCTTTACTCCTCTCACCTCTCTCCACCATTACTCCTCAACTATCTTTCATCTACTTACAATTAGTGTTAGAGGAAGAAGAGTGGGTTTGTATTGAACACTTTGAAACTCTTTGTAGAAAATCATCTTGGGAATTTTAAGGCATTCATTATGGGTTACTCTAGTTGGTATAATTTCTCTTTCCTTCTCTTTAATATTGTTGTCATTATGATTATGAGTAGCTAAATTATGTAGGTTGGGGATCATAAACCCACCATTGGACCCAAGTGTGTTTTATTGTAGGCCTCTCACATTTTGTAGCATTTCTAGAGTTCATGGGTGCATGGTTTGAAGTCTTGAGACCCCACTCCAATGTCAAGCATTGTGTCACGCCCCGGATCCATACATATGAATCCAGGTTACGTGGCACGCCATCAAGGCTTACCAACGATGATTAAAGTTCCCAAAATAACCTTAATAAAAGTTTTGCTCCAAAATAACCAACTTCCAAATAGTTTTTCAAAGGTTATATTAAACACGTGTCCAAACACGCCTTAACGAGTTTCGTTTTCAAAAGTAACATTTTCATAGGTCAAAGGGTCCCCAAAGGTACCCCCATGCCTAGTTAGAAGTTGTTCCGAACATTGGGAGAAGGAGTTAAAGAATTCTTGCAGGGGGTATTTCGACCGGTCGAACGACCCCCTTCGACCGGTCGAATGACCCTTTAGCAGAATCCTGGCCAAAGCTGCAGAATTTTGCTAAGGCATTACCCAACCTTCACCCGATGCAACCTTTCAAACATAATCCAATTCTTAGCAAACTTTACCAATGTTATAAGGACAAGTATAACAACTTTCCTAAGTTTGGAAAACGTTAACTAATTAAGTTGAGGGTTCATTTGGATCAAAATCTCATAAGGACTTCAACAATTCATAAAACATGAAATTCAACTTGTTAAACATCAAGACGCGAACTCAAGATTCCGAGTCGCTTCCAACCAACTTAAAAAGGTTTTCAAAAGAATATTACATCAATCCAAAAATGATACAGACCTCCTATAATTCGGTTACAAAAATGTTCTATACACCAATTCCTCCGATTGATCCCCAACGGCCTCATTCCTCGCATTCCATCTTTCTTTTCTTCATACCTGCAATGGAGTAAATCTCCATTGCTCAGCTATATGCTGAGTGCACAATTTCTAACATATGCATATATGACAAATCATGCTTTAATCTCATCATAACACATAACTAATGGTCTCTAGGGAATAAGTGCACCTTCACCGATCCAAAGTCTTTCGACTCAACCATGACCCATGCCCCTTCGACATGTCACGTAATGCCTTTATCGGCAAGTGACCGTCGTCACTGCTAATCCTCCCCCTTCGAGAGGACACCTCACGGTGAATTAGCACAAATCCCCCTTTAACCCACATAGGCACATAAACATACTCATTTAACACATATACGTGCTCGCGTAAAATTTAACATGCTTTTCACATTTAAGCGCGTGCATAATTAACGGGCCTAAGATTAACACATGGGTTTTGCCCGGATCACAATTTCGTCATCGAAATATAAAACATGTATTTCACCTATATAACATAGGCTAGAAATTCATACCTCGAGCTATCGTCGTATAACTTTGAGGGAACGACTACAAGCCCGATTAAACGCCAAATCTCCGATCCTACGCGAAACCTACAAGTTTACACGTGTTTTCCCCAAATTCCTAGATTTAGAAATTTATAAAAAGTTAGCCAAACGCGGCCTAAAGACTATCAAAACGTAGCCCTTACCTTAGGGAGTTCAAATATGAAGTTTGGTGAAATTCAGTCGGACGAAATGTCGCCGATCGTCGTCGCAAAGCTCGGAGAACTAAATCTCCCTTTTCTCTCTCCTCTCCCAAGATATTATATGAGTTTGCAACTAATGTAAACTCACCCTCATCTATATATAGACAATCTTTTCGAAAATCGTGTTTACCTCCCCGCGGGTTTCTCAAAACTCCTCATTATGTCTTGAAACATCGTGCACGCCCATTTTATAACTTTACGTGTGAAAACTATAAATTATAAAAGTTTTCGATTAAGTCTTGTTTGGATCCAAAATTATGTCCGAAAACCAAATTCTGTAGAATCTCTACACATCCTACCTTTTATATAACGTGACACTCACGTTCTCACCACAGTTCTCAAAATGATATCTAATAGTATCAAGATTATCAGAATTTACTCTACGCAGGTAAATTTACTATTCATCAAAATTCAGTAAGTCAAATAACATTTAAATCACATAAATGTCATTTAGCTATGCTAATGCAACATGCCTTTCCATGTTCCCGTGTCCTCTCTTGACACCTTCCGAACTGCCTTTAAGGCCAATACTGGGTTCTCAAAAGACACCCTCCAACAACTAGTGAGTCATCACTCACTTCACACACGTTAATTAACACAACCGTAAGCATGCTAAAATGATATAAATAAATACCGCAAGAGCGGGTATGACATCCTCTCCCTCTTAAAAGAAGTTTGTCCCCAAACTTATGCCATCTCATCAGGTCACAAGACTTCTCACAAGTACTTCTGACATTGGTCTTATTACCAACTACACATCTCCTCCAAGATATTACAATCTCACGAGGAAAATAAATCCTCAAGCTCTTAAGGAAAATAAATCCTTGGAGCCCCTGTCTCAACCCGATTGAAGATTCTCATCGAATACTAACAACATAGAAACACCTCAATAAATAATAATATCAATGCCTGAGTAGAACATAGTCAATAGTCAATCTTGACATTAAATCATATCACGACGTCACACGTCAACCCACACATACCTTCATTGTACTTGTCACATCTTTGTGAACTTTAAGGTTCATCCTAATAGCCAAAACAAAACAAATAACTCACCTCATCTTTACCCATCTTTCTTTTCGACTAATAGTTGTTTCCAACACGTCTCAACTGGTTAACAACCATACACAATTCTTCATCTCGAAGTAATCAAAAATGAGTACTATCATGCATTCATACACTATCGGTAAGTCAATACCTCAATCAACTATTTCATATACTATGAATTCCATCTCTTATCCTGTTAATCGTGGAATACCCGTAGAACGATAACACATTTTCAAACAACTCTCATTCCTTATCAAATTCCAGTTTAGTTTAACCCAACCTCGTATTTTAGGTCCAATCGTACATGATTTGTAAGACACCATTCAGATTCTCAATTGAAAATTTTACATCGTTTTACTTGTCCGAGGTTACCTACTATCCCGAACCACTCTCGGTGAGTTCAACACACTTGTTATTTATCTTTCAGCTCTGTACTCGAACTACCGTCGACTAGCATAAGAGATTACACTTTACACCTTCAATTTAAAACTTTTAACAAAGTCAAATACATATTCTCCCTTTTTGTTTTTAAAACAAATCATTTTAAAATTTTGCATAATACTTTCCCAACATAATAACCCCAATGTTCATCGTAACCAATAACGTGGCTAACCCAAATTGACTTAGTCAATCATACATGTACCACAACGTCCATCGTGACGCATTCCCATACTCAGACCATACCTTGTTCCTGTCCCAAATCTTTGCCCTTTCATAATCTATTCTATTCATATAGTGCACACACACCCTGAGTCAATTATTTTTCTGTTGAAGATCACAACCCCATAAGTTTATGATATATCACTTTCACCTTTACACAAGCCCATACCAATCGTATTCATGTATCTCAACTCTTACTGAATTTCTGACAGCCCTTTACACTGAACATATATTCCTTGTATAACATCTCAAGGCTTCATACCTTATTTAATGATTTAATATTTCATAACTCCAGTCAACCTGACTTAACTCCAATTCAGATTTCTCTAATCCTTTATCTTTGATATTCTGATCCCAAATTCATTATTCTCAAAGAACTTGTTGTTCAAGTATTTATACTATTCCTGGAACCATCCGAAGATAACTCAATAATTCGATCTTCCCAATCAAGTACCATAGTCTCACTATGTTCAATAAATTCCCTATCAACTCCCAATTCACATACCTTTCATGTCCATACTCAAGATAACCCATTCATAACTATTGTCTTTAAGTGCTTCACACTTTACAAATCTCATCAAGTTCCTAAACGTTCAAAACCTCAAATCATTCATAACCTCGGGTTATTCAAGTACTTAACCCAAGATCAAGTTCCTTTTAGAAAATACCCAAGTCAACTCGATTAGTGGTACTACCTCCAGCTTACTAAGTCCAAGTGTACAACATTTACTAATCCATTACTTTAGAATTTCCAACTTTATGACCTGCTCACGTAGAACTCATTCATTTGACCAACACTGTTGTGTCCCAAGCACTAAGCATACCATATCCTTCAACGATACTCGTCCTCCAAATTCTACTTGATACCTTATTACAAGTATTTAACAAAATTTTCTTACTCAAACAAAAGTTTGATTTTTAAAACATTTTAAACACTTTAAAATTTCCTTGAGATGGAATCTGACATTCTCAAAATTCTCCAACCTTGTTGGAATCTAGGACGACCGGGATAACATTCCACTACATTTACCATTATCCTCTGCCCATTTTACATTCTTTCTATCATATCTGATAATGTACTCAATGTACTCCCAAGTCTTCATCCCACTTCTACCGTTCTTGTTCACTTTCTCATAAGAGATTCATTTTCCCAATCTACACTTTCGCTCTTGTGATCTGACTTACCCAAAATCTCTTTACTCTATCCATTTCCACAGTTGCTCTTGTTCAGTATCGTAATACTTGTCATACTCCAACCTCCCGTTGATAACCACTCACTTTAAATACTCAACGATGCTTTATAATCATTAAAAGATCTTTCACTTTGTTTGAAATACAATAATTAGCAAAGAAAGCATCAATTAGACCTCTTAAAAGAACTTTTCTGTGACAAAACAGCCCAAGGGCAAAATGGTCATTTATAAAGTATGGTTAAATTTTAAACCAAAAGATAACTCTTTGAATCCCGGTTCCAACGCAAGAAGCGACGCGCGAATCCGAATTTTCTACAAAGAGTTATGCCTGTTTCCGTAAAAGTCGACGAAAAATATTTTCGAAAACACTGTTTGGATCAGAGGGGTGTTCGACCGGTCGAACTGCCCCTTTCGACCGGTCCAAGTACCCCCTGGACCATATTTTACTCCATTTAACATCTTTAAAAGTCCCCAACCTCACAAGGCATATTAGGGCTACTTCCCAACCACTTTAGAACCACCCGTAAGTTCTCGAAAACATCAAAACGCATCGAATCACACAACCGTTGGACTCAGGTTCAGGTTTATCCTCATTACAACCCCTTGTAATAAAGACTTTTCTATAGGATTCCTTACCAAGATCCCCTTATCCTTATGATATCCAATATCCATTTGATTTCTCCGAATCTCCTATCATGTTCAATCATTCACACTTGTCCTTCACCCTAAGTCCGATAGTCTTACATCCTTTGTTCTACTTTCTTTGACAAACCACACCTCAAAACACCAAGAAACTCTTATTCATAATCATTTCCATTAAGTTATACCATTTCTCCTCTGACCTATGCCGCCCTTATCGTTAAATTCACATGCACTTGATCATCAAATCTAAGCAACTGCTTCAGAGGTCCATCCTCGACTAAGCTTTCACTAATTGTTTTCAACTATCCAAGCGTACTCTATCATTTCCATTCTCAACCCCTCGTCATAGGTTAATCCTTAAACACCACTTCCCACTTACACAATCAATCTGGTACTTTTCGTTACCAATCCTCATACTGTGTCCAAATCCACTTATGGTACCACGACCACTTGAACCCAGGTTCAGTTGAGAGATTCCTCAACAACCATGATATTCACAATACATTGAGATATTCCTCAACCCCCAATACATACCGTAAGATAGGTTGAGAGATTCCTCAACCGTCCAACATCTCAAACTACATACCATACGTTGAAAGATTCTTCAACAATTTTAATACTTACCATTCGATAGGTTAAGAGATTCCTCAACCATCCAATCATCCCATATACCGTACTACAAGTCAAAAGATTCTTCAACTACCCAATACACACCGTATAAGAGAAAACCATAAGATAACTCGTACAATCACACCGTAGGTTAGCATCTTAGGATAACACCGTAAGAAAAGGTGAGAGATTCCTCACCTACCCCATGCTCGAGCATTACACTCTGCTGGACTATCTTTCTGTCATAAACCCCAGCTGTCCATCTCTATTCTCTCACGTCACAACGTTTAGTCCATGTCCAAGGCGGAACTCTTATCAATCAATCCAAATTCCAAAACTCGACTACGAACAATCACCTTTCATTCTCAACTATAAGGAAATCTTCCCTGACATGCACTACTCAACCTCCGTTCTCAGTTAAAGCCCTCAAAATCACTTATTACTATCACTTTGAATAATTACCGATTCGATCCAAAAATCATTTCATTTTCATTTGAAAATTCAACTGTTCACCACGATCGAGATATCATCTCTCCCTCGTATCACCCCACAAGGTCTATGATAACCCATAGAAAACTTTATCTCACCACACGGTTCCACGTCTGCATGATTCCACCGATTCACGAGTGCATAAATACTATGCATGTATGCCAATAACATAATCATGTATGTATAACAACATACCATATGCATCAAACATCTCTACAATATGTGGATGCATTCTAGAATATGTGTCAATTCACTCAACACTCCACTCGACGTTGAACGTTCCCAAAGTTTTGTTACCTATTGCTCTGATACCACTAGATGTCACGCCCCGGATCCATACATATGAATCCAGGTTACGTGGCACGCCATCAAGGCTTACCAACGATGATTAAAGTTCCCAAAATAACCTTAATAAAAGTTTTGCTCCAAAATAACCAACTTCCAAATAGTTTTTCAAAGGTTATATTAAACACGTGTCCAAACACGCCTTAACGAGTTTCGTTTTCAAAAGTAACATTTTCATAGGTCAAAGGGTCCCCAAAGGTACCCCCATGCCTAGTTAGAAGTTGTTCCGAACATTGGGAGAAGGAGTTAAAGAATTCTTGCAGGGGGTATTTCGACCGGTCGAACGACCCCCTTCGACCGGTCGAATGACCCTTTAGCAGAATCCTGGCCAAAGCTGCAGAATTTTGCTAAGGCATTACCCAACCTTCACCCGATGCAACCTTTCAAACATAATCCAATTCTTAGCAAACTTTACCAATGTTATAAGGACAAGTATAACAACTTTCCTAAGTTTG